>CAWUFW010000372.1:3600000-4200000 GCA_963921515.1 Calotriton arnoldi | reverse complement strand
GAGCTCCCCGAAGCCGATAGGCATAGGTCTTCATTTTTTGCTTCCGAGCATGACACAAACTTGATCAGCATTCCGGGATCGGTCTGCTATCCACTGTGGTAGTTTGGCTTGTATGGCTCTCCCAAACAGCAAGATGCCAGGACTCTCATCAGTTGTGGAGTGAGAAGTTCAGTGATAAGCACGGAAAGCTTGACATAGGGCCTGGTTCAATTCGATTCCCTCCCTCAATGCCCATTGAATTACCCATTTGAGGGTAGCCATGAATTATTCCACAACACCATTGGCTTGGGGCCACAGGGCTGTACTCTTTTGATGCTTGACATTTAGTATGACTAGAAACTCCTTGAATTCTTTGCTATTTTAAGGCGGACCATTGTCAGATTTGAGAATGGTGGGGATACCCCACCCTGCAAAGATGTCGTCCAGCCACTCCATGACCTTGTCATAGGTTGTTGAAGATAATTCCTCTACTAAAGGAAAGCGTGGATACTCATTAATGACTACCATTAGATGATGTCCATTTGCTAATGGCCTAAGGAAATCAACTGCAATTCTCTCCCTGGCATGTGCAGAAAGGACAGACATGGTCAGTGGAGTTTGCAATGATGTTGTTTTATGTCTCATAGTTGCTATGAATAACCCTTGACACTGCAACGATTTAGAAGCAGCCCACATGTATTGATTTGTGTTTGGTGGGTTAAGGTGTGACACAGGCTGTTACATTTTTCGACTGGCATGATGTTAATCGACACACCACTGTCTATGATAAAAGTTATGGGGCAACCGTTGACTTTTATTGTAATCTTGGGGCAGTGTCCAAATGAATTCTGTTGTTTCGTTCGATGGTTCATTTTTGTCTCTTGTTCTTCCTTGCAACCAGCCAAACCTACATGTGAATGTCGTTCTGTGTTTGATACAATTTTTACACATCCATCTTCTTCACAGGTGCTTGATAGTGACGTCGAAGAACCTTTGTAGGATGAACTTGATGACAATCAACTTTGTCTGGTTTCTACTTGTATTTGTTGTTCCTTTTTGGCCTTGTAGATGTGGCAATAATACTTCTGGAACCTTCCGGCGTCCATTTGAAGGAAGTGACCCGATTAGGGCCACCTGTGTCACAACTGACCATCTCTCAGCCTTCCATGCCAAATGAAGAGTCAGAGAAACAGTGGAGAATATACACCAATAATCATTTATTGTACACACTCAGAGCGGGGTCCCGTCTGCACAGTCTCAAGAGGGTGTTACAGAGGGAACTGAGAACTGTAAGCATAGACAGGGCCGGACTGGGAACCAAAACCGGCCTGGCAAAGTGCTCGGCTGGCCCCCCTGGGGGTAGGGAGTGCGGCCGAGCTGTTTGCCAGGACCGGTTTCGGCCGATTTTGTTACAGGGGCCGATATTGGAGCTATGCTGCAAATACGACCCTGTAGCAAAAACAGCCCCCCAGGGGCCCAAAACCGGCCCCCACCCTGGCGGCCCACCGGGGAAATGCCCGGTGCCCGCTACAGCCAGTCCGGCCCTGAGCATAAAGTTACATTATGTGCATGGTGTGGCGGGGTGCAGAAGCAGACAGGGACACGTAGAGTATGTGGGTATCTTTGCTTTTATTCTAGACCCAAACAGTGTCACAAGTAAAGTTCAAAACTCTTAAGGCAAAGGGAGTCCCGTCGGGGTGCTGCAACGATAGGCGCCGTCTTCACTCTCTTTCCTCAGAGAGGGGGGGGGGGCGGGGATGTCCGCCACTTCTTTCGCCTCGCTCGAAGAGGGAGTCCCCAGCGATCATTCAGCATCCAAACATAAGGGAATAAAGACAAATAATATTCTGTAAGGAAACGGGTCTAGTTTCTAAACTGTGCTCGGGGAGGGGAAGTGCAAGGAGGTGACACCCAACACCGGCACCAGTGCTCTTGACGTACTTTGACTGCAGTACGAGCTCAGTCAGCTGGGAAGCGTGGTTGTGCTTGGTTTCCTCCACCCGTCCCTGTTTTGGCAGTTCCGGCCCCCGATCCCCAGACAGACCCCAACCGCCCTCGTACCTTGTGAAGCCACAACCCTCCTGGGCCATGGCTGGCGTCCGCGTGATGCCGAATAGGGTCCGGCTCCCTCTCTGGTTCCTCCCCGCCGATGGCCTCCTGACGATCCTTTTCGGGCTCCTCTCCCGACGTCTCCAGGGAAATTGTGGAACTCGGTACTCCCGGACCCTTCGATGAAGGTCTGGACACTCCGTGGTTCTTCCCTTGGTTCCGTTCTCTCCGTCCACGCCGCTCCATCCGAAGAACAACAGGTAGGAGACTTCACTTCCTCTTTGTAGAAGACCCGATCAGCTGATTGAGCCACGTGATCCGGGAGGAGATTCCATGGCGAGTCAGTCTTAAAGGGACAGTACCTTTCCAACTCCGGGGTTGCGGTCTGCGAATAGATGAGGTAAGGGGGAAAGTGTTCACTGACACCGTCCAGAGTCTCCACCCGAGATGGCAACCCTTCGTCACACACCCCAACCCCAGTCTGTTCACGGTCGGGGAACAGCGGAAAGCGGGAAAGAAAGTCAGCGTTCCCATTGTCCGAACCCTTACAGTGGCAGATCTCAAAGGAAAAGGGCTGAAGGGAAAGAAACCAGCGTAAGATGCGAGGATTGTTCCCCTTATTGCGGCTCATCCAGAGAAGCGGGGCATGGTCGGTATAGAGGAGGAAGTGGGACCCCTCCAGGTAATACCTCAGCTTATCCACAGCCCACTTGATAGTGAGACATTCCTTTTCTATTATTGGGTACCCCTGCTCCCGAGGGTAGAGTTTGCGGCTGATGAATAAGACCGGATGTTCTATACCCTCAGGGGACACCTGTGACAACACCGCCCCCACCCCGTGCGTAGAGGCGTCAGTTTGTAGAAGGAAGGGTTTTGAGAAGTCGGGGGATCTTAATATTGGACCGGAGGTAATGGCTTTTTTCAGGTTGTAGAAAGCGGTCAATGCCTCAGGAGGGGGATGTCGTAGATCTTTCATTCCAACCCCTTTTTGAGCAGGTTGGTGAGTGGAGTAGCCAGCTCAGAGTATTGGGGAATGAAGCGTCTATAGTACCCCAGAAGCCCCAAGAAAGCCCTGACTTCTTTTTTTGTGGTAGGAAAAGGGGCCTTGACTATGGCTTTCACTTTCTCTTGTTGGGGTTCGATGTGCCCGTTCCCCAGAAGGAACCCCAGATAATTGACCTTCTGGAAGCCTGCTCGTGATTTTTTTGCGTTTATGTGTAAGCCCGCTGATTGAAGGGCACGAAGGACTTGATGACAATGCTGCAGATGCAGGTCCCAGGAGGGGCTGAAGATGACGATGTCATCAAGGTATGCGGACGAATACGCTTGATGCTTTGATAAAACCCTATTCATGAGCCTCTGGAATGTAGCAGGTGCCCCGTGTAAACCAAAAGGCAACACAGTAAACTCGTATAATCCCGTGGGTGTGGAGAAAGCGTTTTTTTCTTGTTCTTGTGGTTTAAGGGGCACCTGCCAGTATCCCTTCGTGAGATCAAGGGTGGTGATATACTGCGCCTCACCCAGTTTGTCAATCAGCTCGTCCACCCGGGGAAGGGGGTAGGAGTCACATTTAGAGATAGCGTTAATGGCCCTAAAATCAATGCAAAACCGGACAGAGCCATCCGTTTTTGGCACCAATACGATCGGAGAGGACCATTCGCTTTTTGATGGCTTTATTACTCCTAAAGCGAGCATACTCTCTACCTCCTGTTGTATTGCCTGTCTACGAGCGGCTGGTATACGATAAGGTTTCTGTTTTACCAATTTTCCTGGTTGAGTAGGAATGGAATGCTTGGTCAGAGAGGTCCGTCCAGGGAGGTCAGAAAACAGTGGAGCAAAGGGGCGTAGGGTATCTTGTAGGGTTTCTTCCTGCTCCCTTGTCAGCTCCTGGTTGACTATCAGTTCGCTTAGGGTAGAACTGCTTTCTGTAATGGGGGCAACCAGATGTAGGTCTTTGGGAAGGGATCCCAACCATTTTTTTAGGAGGTTGATATGATACAGTTGTGTTCGTCTAGGGGTGACCTGTACGTGATAGGATGTTAGTCCTACTTTGTCCATGATCTTATAGGGGCCTTGCCACTCCGATCTCACCTTTGTTAAAGCGGACGGCATAAGGACTAAGACCCAGTCCCCTGCTTTAAGGTGCCTCCATTTTTTCCCTTTATCGTAGAATACCTATTGCTTGATATGGGCTTGTTCCAGGTTAGCGTCCGCAAATTCCCGTAGTTTATACAGTCGGGTGCGTAGGTTTTGGGTATAATCAAGAAAGGATTTGGTTTCCTCTTCCCTTTCTTGTTCCCACACCTCTTTGGTAATTTCCAATAGACTACGTGGTTCCCTTCCGTAAAGGAGTCTAAACGGGGAACAACCCAGACTGGATTGGGTCTGGCTCCTGATGACATACAGAGCCAGAGGAAGAAGCATGTCCCACTCTAAACCCTCAACACTCAATAACTGTTTTAAGGTTATGTTGCGGGTTAGTAAGGGACAGGAGACTGGAAGGTGATAAAGAGGGTTTTATTGAGGGTAGTATACGTCTCCGGCGTGTGACCAGTCTATAGTAGGGTAGCGGTGATAGTGGGGGCTTGTCCTTGTTGTCCCGGTCCCTCGTCGAACCCCGTCTGCTCTTGGTCCACTCCAGCTCGAGTCCGTCCGGACGTGGAGATATGTAAATAAAGTAAAACAGGAGCTTTGTATGAGTAGGCTGACCTGGAGCACGGGTGTGGAAGGGAAGGGTAGTGAGGGGGTATCACTCAGTGCTCGGCACATCTATATAGATGAGGAGAAGTGCTCAGGAACGGGGACACCGGGAAACGGGGTTTTATCTTTTACTGATGGGGTCTCTCCTTTCTACCCACCCAGCCCGCGAAACGCTCTCGTACCTGAGAGAGCCACGCCCCTCCTGGAGCGTGGCTGGGCGAATCGTGGAACCGTTGGCCTCCTGGCTCTCCGTCGTCTCCTATCCGCGCCGCCTCCGTCCTCTCTCTCTCTGCCGTCCAACTCGCACTCTTCTCCGCTCGGTTTTCCTCCTCAACTCTTCCGGTGATGCCACACACCGGCTTCCGTCTTCTCCCTTCTTTTGTTGGCCAGTCCTCCTCGTCGTCATCACTGGGGCGTGGCTTATGGTCCAGTCTCCCACCTTAAAGGGACGGCAACCCTTTTCTTCCTGTCTGTCCTCCTCCCGTACGTTTGTACATAACCACTCATCCTGCTGCTGAGAAGGGAGAGGAAAAACGATGGTTGTCGCATTTTCTTGGCGTGCAGTTTTGTCTGCCCTTTTAAGGTCCGGACACCCCCTGTTACACACCACCCCCCTTGGATTCTCCCGATCGGGGAGAGGATATCGGGAAAGGTAATCCGCGCTCTTATTGTCCGCCCCTTTACGGTGTTTCACCGTAAACGAGAAAGGCTGAAGGGATAGGAACCAGCGTAGAACCCTGGGATTAAGAGAGATGTTACGGCTCATCCACTGGAGGGGGGCGTGATCTGTGTAAAGGGTGAAAGGGTGGCCCTCAAGATAATACCTTAATTTATCTACAGCCCATTTGATTGCCAGGCATTCCTTCTCTACTGTGGGGTATTTGAGCTCTCTTGGGAAGAGTTTACGCCTGATATATAGGATGGGATGCTCCATACCCTCTGTCGATAGCTGAGAAAGGACGGCCCCTATGCCGTAGTCTGATGCGTCGGTGTGAAGAATAAAAGGTCGGGAAAAGTCAGGGGAGGACAAGATCGGATTGGTGGTGATGACTTGTTTTAAGGTGTTGAACGCCTTCCACATGTATGGCGTGGGGTGTAGGAGTCTTTGGGCCTTTACGTCGTGTCGTAAGGTGTCTGTCAGAGGGGCAGCTACGTCTAAGAACTGAGGGATGAACCGACGGTAGTAACCGATCAACCCCAGGAACGCTCTCATCTCTCTCTTTGTGCTGGGGAAGGGGGTTTCAGCTATGGCTCTGATCTTTTCGATTTGTGGTTCGATCATTCCGTGCCCCAAGACATGACCTAGATATTTTACTTTCTGGTAGCCCACCCGGGACTTTCGAGAGTTGATATGTAGTCCGGCCTGTCGTAGGGCTTGCAGTATGGTGTAAAGATGATCAAGGTGGGTCTCCCACGAGGGACTGAAGATCACTATATCGTCCAAGTAAGCGGCGGTAAATGCTTGGTATTCCCGGAGCACCGTGTTCATGAGGCGTTGAAAGGTCGCAGGTGCCCCATGCAGGCCGAAGGGGAGAACCGTAAACTCGTACAGCCCGTCTGGGGTGGCAAATGCGGTTTTCTTCCGGTCTTCTTCCCTCAAGGGCACCTGCCTGTAGCCTTTGGTGAGGTCCAAGGTGGTGATATAGCGGGCCTCACCCAGTTTTTCAATCAGCTCATCTATACGTGGGATGGGGTAGGCGTCAAATGAGGAGATGTTATTGAGAGCTCTGAAGTCCATACAAAAGCGGGTGCTCCCATCCGGCTTAGGCACCATCACAATTGGAGAAGACCATTCACTCTTCGAGGGTCTTATGACTCCGAGCTGTAACATATCTTGTACCTCTTTTTGAACCGCGGCCCTCTTCGCCGCAGGTATCCTGTATGGTCGCTGTTTGATGGTTTTCCCGGGGGGTGTCTCAATACGGTGTTCAGCTAGGGTCGTTTTTCCGGGTTTATCTGAAAATAGTGAGGAAAACGGTGACAGGGTCCTTTGGAGTTCGTCTTTTTCTTGGTCCCTTAGTTCTTCGTTGACTACTAATAATTCCAGAGTGGTGTGAGAGGGAGCCTGTGTCGGTAAGGTGAGGTGAGCCGTCTTTGGTGCAGGTCCCAACCATTTCTTTAAAAGATTTATGTGGTACGTCTGGCTTCTCCGGGCGGTAACCTGTACTCAGTAGCTGGTTTTTCCGATAGTCCCTGTGATCCGGTATGGCCCTGTCCATTCGGCCTGAAATTTTCTTGTGGATGAGGGTAACAGTACCAGTACCCAGTCGTCGACTTCCAACTTCCTCCACCTTTTCCCTTTATCGTAGCACTTCTTCTGCTTCTCTTGTTTCCTCTCGAGATTGGAATACACCAGATCTCTCAACTTTCCTATCTTGGATTTCAGGGCCTGTGAATACTCCAACATACCGCGGGTCTCATTGGCTTCCTCCTTCTCCCATGCCTCCTTGGTCATCTCCAACAGCGATCTGGGTTGTCGCCCATACAACATCTCAAATGACGAGCAACCGAGACTGCTCTGTTTCTGTCCACGAATGACGTATAATGCCAGGGGCATCAATTGATCCCACTCTCTACCATTCACGGTGAGCATTTTCTTTAATGTTGCTTTGAGTGTTCCGTTGTACCTCTCCATGAGGCCATCTGTTTGGGGGTGGTAGACAGAAGTTTTAATGTGTCGCAGATCCAGCAGCCCACAGACCTCCTTCATCAACCTAGATACAAATGGGGTTCCTTGGTCCGTCAGGATCTCCTTAGGGAACCCCACCCGCGAGAACAGTTCCAGAAGTTTCTCCGATATCAGGCGAGTGGTTGGCGCTCTCAGGGGCAAGGCCTCAGGGTATCGGGTGGCGTAGTCCACTATCACTAGTGCATATTGATTCCCTCTCCCTGTCTTTGGCAGAGGCCCTATGAGGTCCATTCCGACCCTTTCAAATGGGGTACCTATGATAGGAAGGGGTTGTAAAGGCACCGCCGGAGGACGATGGGTGTTCCTCTTTTGACATATCTCACATGTCTGGCAATGGCTTTTTATGTCCTTATATATCCCAGGCCAGAAGAAGTGTTGCAGTACGTTTTGGGTTGTCTTTTCACTCCCCGTGTGTCCAGCGGTCAAGTGAGAGTGTGAGAAGAACATAACCTGGTCTCTAAAAGACAAAGGCACTAACAACTGCTGGGGTTCGTCTCTGGAAGCCTGCCGGTATAACAGGCCCTCTTGTATACTGAACCGGGGAAACGTGGGAGAGGGGTCGTACTGCGTTCGGTGGGCTTGTTCCCAGGCATTGAACAAAGTGGCGTTGTTGGCCTGTGCGAATTTGAAGCTTCGGTCTATTGTCCAAGGGTCGGGGCTTATCAGGGCAGGTACGGGGCTGTCTGTGGTCTGTCCTGAATGATCTGTTGTGGTCTGCTTTTGTACCGTCTGTATGAACATTTCTGAGAACTCTGGGTCGTCTGTTCCTATTATGAGGTCCTCGGGCAGGCTCTCCAATACCCCCACCCGGATGACGTAGGTCCTACCATCGGGATGCTCAAGGGTCACCTCGGCTACAGGGTATGGCCTAACGTCTCCATGAACACACCTGATGTGGACCAGTATTTCGGGGATCACCTGCTTACGCTGCACTAACTTACCCTGTATTACGGACTGCCTACAACCCGAATCTAACAGGGCCTTTACCACTTTCCCATTCACCCGTACACTTACATGAAACGCGCTCCCCATCTCAGCGGTGTAGAGAATGGACCTAGGGATGTACCCCACCTCCATGGGTTCTTCAGCCGGTCTACGGCGAGGACACCCCCCGGGCAATATGGCCCCAGTCCCCGCAATCAAAACATTGGGGTCCCCTGAACGATGGAACCTCTGGTTTAGGCACTCGAGGTTTGGAGGCTTCTGGGATAACCCGGGGTCTCTTGTCGTATTTCGATGGGAGGGGGCGGTTTGGTTTGTCGGGTTCCCACCCGCCAGGTTTAGGTTGGGCACGGGAGAAAGTGGTGGCCATCTCCACGGCTTGCTCGGTGGTCAGATGGGTGTGTTGACGCAACCATTTCTGGGTGTTATAAGGGAGGGCGTCCAAATACTGTTCGAGATAAATCTTGTCCATTATCTCTTCTTTTGAACTCACGGTGGGGGTCAGCCATTTGTCCGCAGCCATTCTCAGGCGAAAAAACAATGTCTTGGCGTTTTCCCCAGGGGCGCCCCTTTCCTTCCGGAAGCGCACCCTATACGCCTCCGGGTCTAGCCCCAGATGGTCCAGAATGATGGCTTTAACGTCAGCATAGGGGGTGTTACCTGCTGCGTTGGCCACCTGGTAGGCCGCCTGTGCTTCTCCGGTCAGGAGTGGGGCTAGGAAGAATGGCCATTTCTCCAAGGGCCAGCCACAGGCCTGTGCAGCTCGCGCAAAATTGAGCAGGAAGGCGTCGGGATCCTCGCCAGCGATATATTTCTGTAGCGAGACCCCGGAGGGTCCTGGGGAGACGCCTCCTTGACCTACGGGGTTATAAGAAGGTTGCCCCGATATCATTTTATGTAAGCCCTCCGCTTGAGCGGTTATGGTATCTCTGAAGGTGTCTCTGTCCGCCTGGGCCGACGTCATCTGCAGCTCCACTGTCCATTCCAGCTTCTCTTGGCCCTTCACCAAATGCTGTATCAGCGCGTCCATCGTGTGAGTACGGATGGTGTCCTCTATGCCCGCATTCTCCACCACTTGTTGCGGGTTAGTAAGGGACAGGAGACTGGAAGGTGATAAAGAGGGTTTTATTGAGGGTAGTATACGTCTCCGGCGTGTGACCAGTCTATAGTAGGGTAGCGGTGATAGTGGGGGCTTGTCCTTGTTGTCCCGGTCCCTCGTCGAACCCCGTCTGCTCTTGGTCCACTCCAGCTCGAGCCCGTCCGGACGTGGAGATATGTAAATAAAGTAAAACAGGAGCTTTGTATGAGTAGGCTGACCTGGAGCACGGGTGTGGAGTGGAAGGGAAGGGAAGGGTAGTGAGGGGGTATCACTCAGTGTTCGGCACATCTATATAGGTGAGGAGAAGTGCTCAGGAACGGGGACACCGGGAAACGGGGGTTTTATCTTTTACTGATGGGGTCTCTCCTTTCTACCCACCCAGCCCGCGAAACGCTCTCGTACCTGAGAGAGCCACGCCCCTCCTGGAGCGTGGCTGGGCGAATCGTGGAACCGTTGGCCTCCTGGCTCTCCGTCGTCTCCTATCCGCGCCGCCTCCGTCCTCTCTCTGCCGTCCAACTCGCACTCTTCTCCGCTCGGTTTTCCTCCTCAACTCTTCCGGTGATGCCACACACCGGCTTCCGTCTTCTCCCTTCTTTTGTTGGCCAGTCCTCCTCGTCGTCATCACTGGGGGCGTGGCTTATGGTCCAGTCTCCCACCTTAAAGGGACGGCAACCCTTTTCTTCCTGTCTGTCCTCCTCCCGTACGTTTGTACATAACCACTCATCCTGCTGCTGAGAAGGGAGAGGAAAAACGATGGTTGTCGCATTTTCTTGGCGTGCAGTTTTGTCTGCCCTTTTAAGGTCCGGACGCCCCCTGTTACAGGTTAGTTTAAGGGTAGCATTGTAGCGCTCACATAGCCCATCAGTCTGAGGGTGGTAGACGGACGTCTTGATATGTGATATATTTAGGGTCTTACAGATCTGTGCCATTAGTTTCGAAACAAAGGGGGTTCCTTGGTCCGTGAGAATCTCACGGGGAAAACCAACCCGAGAGAATAATTCAATTAATTTGTCGCTGATGTTTAACGTGGTGGGAGCACGCAAAGGAAAAGCCTCGGGGTACCTTGTGGCATAGTCCACAATGACCAGAGCATAGAGATTGCCTTTCTTGGTTCGAGGCAAAGGACCAATGAGGTCCATGCCGAGTCTCTCAAATGGTTTACCCACAACCGGAAGGGGTTGTAGGGGAACGGCTGGCGGTTTATATGGGTTCTTCTTTTGGCACACTTCACATTCTTGACAGAACCGGGTGACGTGGGAAAAGATGCCAGGCCAGTAGAAGTACCTTAATATCATTTGAATGGTCTTCTGCGCTCCCCGATGTCCTGCCAACAAATGTGAGTGCGCGTAGAACAAAACTTGCTCCCAAAAGGCCTGTGGTACCACCAACTGGGGAGGGTCTCCCTGTTTCCCTATCCTATATAGGAGGTCGTTTTTGATCAGAAAACAAGGATAGACAGGATTGGGTGTAAGAGTAGTTTGTCTGGCATGCTTCCAGGCGGAATGGAGCGAAGGGTCGTTAGTCTGACTGTATCTGAAGCTACGATCCGAGATCCAGGGGGCCTGGGTGAGGAGGGTAGGGGTTACTTGAGCTTGGGGAGTTCTGGAGTGCATTTCATCCCTCAGTAACGACAGAAAAGAAGGGTTATCCTGACCTATTATGAGTTGCTCGGGAAGGGAGGGTAGGACCCCAAGCTGGGCCTGCAAGATCTGACCGTTGGGTAAAGATATTGGGAGCTGGACCAGGGGATAGATGCGTATATCTCCATGGACGCAACGGATGGATACAGTATCCCTGGATGGGGTGGTTGAGGGGTCTAGGAGGGAGCGGAGGATAACCGACTGGCGAAAGCCGGAGTCCAACAAAGCTTTCACAGGCAGCCCTTTCACATGCACACTTACATAAAAACTGGGTCCCATCTCCTCGGTATATACGATCGAGTGGGGTATGCAGCTTATGTCCATCGGGTCTTCCTGGGGTTTTTTCCGGGGACAGGTTCTGGCAATATGACCCCAGTCTCCACACTCAAAACATTGTGGGCCCTTGATGGGAGGTGGCTCAGGACGGAAAGGACGGGGTCTCATGGGTTCACTGATGGATTTCATGGGTTTTCTGTCGGTTTTTCCCGGGGGGCCAGGGGGACGTGTGGATTTGTCGGAGTCCCAGGGCAAGGAACGGGGTTGGGCCCTATAAAAGGAAGTGTCCATTTCGACAGCCTGTTCTGCCGTCAGATGTGTGTGCTGCTTGAGCCATCGCTGTATGGGATAGGGCAAGTCTTCTATATATTGCTCCAAATAAATCAAGGACATGATTTCTTCCTTCGTGTTGGTTTGAGGCTTCAGCCACTTATCTGCCGCGGTTTTGAGTTTGAAGTATAGGGTCTTTGGATTATCAGAGGGAGTTCCCCGTTCCTTTCTGAACCGCACTCTATAGGCTTCGGAGTCCATTCCTAAATGGTCTAATATAATGCCCCTTATCTCCTGGTAGGGGGTGTTCCCGTTGGCATTAGCCACCTGATAGGCAACCTGTGCCTCCCCCGTGAGGAGAGGAGCTAAAAAGAAGGGCCATTTGGCTTCCGGCCATCCTGAGGCCCTGGCAGCCCTCTCAAAATTCAATAGGAAGGCGTCGGGGTCTTCGCCTGGTAAGTATTTCTGTAGCGACACATTGGGACCGGTTCCTGCACGTGTTTGCAGTTGGGCCGTTAGTTGCTGTCGATCGTCGGCCACTTTCTGCATCTGTTCAGCCTGATTGGTCATGGAGTTTTTAAACATCTCCCTGTCTGCTTGGGCCGAGGTCATTTGCTTTTCCACCGCCCATTCCAGCTTTTCCTGGGTGCGTATTAGTTGCTGGATTAGATTCTCCATGTTCACTGTTACTGGGGCGTACTATCCCACTTCTGACACCACGTGTGGCGGGGTGCAGAAGCAGACAGGGACACGTCGAGTATGTGGGTATCTTTGCTTTTATTCTAGACCCAAACAGTGTCACAAGTAAAGTTCAAAACTCTTAAGGCAAAGGGAGTCCCGTCGGGGTGCTGCAACGATAGGCGCCGTCTTCACTCTCTTTCCTCAGAGAGGGGGGTGGGGGAGGGATGTCCGCCACTTCTCTTTCGCCTCGCTCGAAGAGGGAGTCCCCAGCGATCATTCAGCATCCAAACATAAGGGAATAAAGACAAATAATATCCTGTAAGGAAACAGGTCTAGTTTCTAAGCTGTGCTCGGGGAGGGGAAGTGCAAGGAGGTGACACCCAACACCGGCACCAGTGCTCTTGATGTACTTTGACTGCAGTACGAGCTCAGTCAGCTGGGAAGCGTGGTTGTGCTTGGTTTCCTCCACCCGTCCCTGTTTTGGCAGTTCCAGCCCCCGATCCCCAGACAGACCCCAACTGCCCTCGTACCTTGTGAAGCCACGACCCTCCTGGGCCGTGGCTGGCGTCAGCGTGATGCTGAATAGGGTCCGGCTCCCTCTCTGGTACCTCCCCGCCGAAGGCCTCCTGACGATCCTTTTCGGGCTCCTCTCCCGACGTCTCCAGGGAAATTGTGGAACTCGGTACTCCCGGACTCACGATGAAGGTCTGGACACTCCGTGGTTCTTCCCTTGGTTCCGTTCTCTCCGTCCACGCCGCTCCATCCGAAGAACGACAGTTAGGAGACTTCACTTCCTCTTTGTAAAAGAACCGATCAGCTGATTCAGCCACGTGATCCGGGAGGAGATTCCATGGCGAGTCAGTCTTAAAGGGACAGTACCTTTCCAGCTCCGGGGTTGCGGTCTGCGAATAGAGGAGGGGACACGGAGAGAGGTAAGGGGGAAAGTGTTCACTGACACGGTCCAGAGTCTCCACCCGAGATGGCAACCCTTCGTCACACATGGTTAACTAAAAAAACGCCCACAGTGGAATTTTCCAAACAGATGTGAATGAACAGCGTAAAGACAAAAAAAAACCTCTATTCTTGTATCTTGCACAACCCAGAACATTTTCAAGTCCGTTCCACCCTAGGCTGCGATCAAACTGCCAGACAGGTGGGAGAGGGCCCATATCGAGTGAGAAAGCTATGCACTGTCACTGACAGTTCTTTGTTGCAGAAGCGAAACTTAGCAAGGAGCATTTCTTGGAATCAAACAGGATTTGTTTCGAACAGTAAAGAAAATGGCGTCTGACAAAAGAAAATGGCGAAGCGAATGCTAACTTATACATGGCATTAAAAGAGCATCAGCAAGCATAATCTAACATATTGTCTCTTGCTGCAACCTAATTAGTTTCTCTCATGCGTTGCACTACTGTTATGAAGTGGTTTTCTTTTCCGCAACCTTTGCATATCTGTCTTATGGCTGGACATTTACTTTCATGGGGAAATGAAAACCCACATCGGAAACAACTTTTTCTTCTTTAGGGACATCAATTTGCATGCATCTACCTTGTGTTTGTGTTTGCTTTTCATGACCAACACCGATTCACTCTTCGCTGTTCCAGCTTCCATATCGGCAGCTTATCCCGCTCTTCCATTGGCTCTTGCAGCTATTAGTATTTTCTCTAAACTGAGCATCTCTCTCAACATGCATCATCTGAACAAGTCTGAAAGACAGCCATTGATGATTCAGATTCATATGGCTTCTTTGTCTCTTTCAACAAACTTGCTTGATTGAAAAGGTACCTTACATAGTCGATATTCGGCACTGGATTGAACTTGGTTCACAATGCTTCCTTGATCTGACAAAGCAATATTACATCAGTCTGAGATTTTCTCTATCTCTTCTTTCACTCCGTCACCAGCAAGGTTCTTTAAGTATTTAATGATGTTCTTATCTTCTACTTCTAGGGCATCTATGGAGTCATCGAATGTCTCGATCCATGCCGTCCACCTGGCCCGAATATTTCGCTTTTTTAACGATGTGGAATGGCGGTGGTGTTTTCAGAAACGCAGCTGCGGTATATTTTGCGATCCTTTTTGCCACCATTGCGAGCATGTGCTGTTTTGGCAGCTTTTACTGCACTTGGTAAAAACCTGCAAGTTCTGCAATGGGAACGCACTGGATACCACTTCCTACTTTGCATGCATCGGCCTCTCATCCAGGTCCAGGTCATAATGTCTGATTCAGGGTCGTGTGGCACTTCCTTCACTTGTGCCGGTAGGTACGTTTGTGCTTTCGTACCTTGCATGGATGATGGCTCTGTGTTATACCACAACTTAGGGGCCGATTACGATCTCGCTCTGAAGGGCTCCTGTTAGACCTGGCATCCTTGGCATGGGTCTCCCTTCCATTTTTTCATAATGCCTCCACTGTTGTCGATATGTTTTTGCTGGACTAGATGCTCATGGGCACTTTGCCACTGCTAATCAGTGCCAAAGTGCAAGTGCTCCCTATTGTAAATTGTGATGTGAATTAGTGACTCCATGTTTGGCTTATTTGAATTACTGTCAGACCCTAGTACAGTGCACTGAGTGTGCCCAGGGCTTGTAAATCAAATGCTGCTGGTGGGCTTGCAGCACTGGTTGTGCCACCCACAGACGTAGCTTGTAAAGTGTGTCTCAGGCCTGCCATTGCAGAGCCTGTGTGCAGTCTGTGACTGCCATGTCGACTTGGTAAGTGCACCCACCTACCAGTCCCCAAACCTTCCCTTTTCTTCATATCAGACACCCCTATGGTAGGCCTACGGGCAGGGTGCATTGTAAGGATAAGGTGGGACATGCCTGGTGTGTGGCATGTACTAATAGTGAATTACAGCCATTTTCGTTTTTCACTATTGCAAGGCTACCTGTTCCCCATAGGCCAGAATGGGCAGTTTGATTATAACATCTTATAATCCTAAACTGACTCAGGGAACTAGGTAGAAATTCGAGTTTAGTATGCCTGAACTCAGAATGATAAAATACATCTTTTAGTGAAGTTGGTTTTAACATTCTGTGTTTGAAAATACCACTTTTAGAAAGTGGGTATTTTCTTGCCTAACTATCGAGCCTGCCTCTGCCAGCTTGTGTATTGTGTGTCTGGTTTGTGCGTGACAGGGGCTGGGGGTGGCCACAGGAGACAGGGTGAGGCAGCCCAGGGCTGAATAGAGAGATCTGCATCCAGAGTGGAGGGAGGAGTTGCATCTGGGTCTGAATAGGGCTGTGCCTGCCTGCCACAATTCAGGCTCCACCCCCTGCAGGGCGTCTGAGTACCCTGCCCACATTCTGAAAGGAAAGAAGGAGTCATGTACACAGAGTGCTCCAAAGCTGCACAGAACTGGTTTAAGCTAGGCATAGGCCTCTCTGCCTCCAGAGAACAAAGAGAATCAGGGTATAAGAGGGGCACCCAGACCCCAGGAAAGTTAGATCACTTTTGGGAACAAGACGAAACCTTTGTTGAGGAGCGGAACCAAGAAGAAACTGAGGAGAGACTCCCTAAGCCTGAAGTGCTGCTTGGGGGATTGGCCTGCAGTGGTTTGCCTGACTGCCAAAGAAAGGAGAAAGGAACTTTTGCTTTGCTGTGACTTTCATCAACTTGTGAAGGATCTCCAAGGGCTTGGAAGAGAGCTTGCCCCCTGATCGAAGTCCCAGGACCATTGGACTTCACCAGCCTTGTGAATTGCTGCTGAAAACGCTGTTTCAGTGGTTACAGGGTTAGGGAGCTGTGACCGACTCTGACGACCGGCTCGGTGTCCTGTAAGCACCGCATCGAAGCACTGTCTCGCCCTGCAACACACGGCCCTGGTCTCACCGACTCCGTCAACGAGCCGCTGCCTGCACCGCATCGAGGGGCAACGCGTCCTGCAACGCCTCGCTACACCGAATCCATCTGGTTCGACCGACACGGTCACTGTTGCTGAATTCGAGTCCTGTGACCGCACTGGAGTTGGGCACCGCCTCGCAAGCTTCGCGACGCACCGCCCGACTCGCACCGCTGTCCGGACTGATCGACGCCAGCTCCCGAATCCGGCTCCGTCGCCGCACCGCAACCTGCCAGCACCGCATCAAAGCACCGTCTCGCCCTGCAACGCACGGCCCTGGTCTCACCGACTCCGTCTCGACGACGTCAACGAGCCGCTGCCTGCACCGCATCGAGGGACAACGCGTCCTGCAACGCTTCCATTTTGCATCGCGACCGCGACATACAGCCATCCGGCTCGCACGCCCGTGCCTGCCGCTTCAAGTAAAAGATACTGTGACCGAGTCGGTCTACGCTGTGTTGGCCCGTCTTGACGCGGTCAGCTGGATTTGTTAGACTCTGTTTGTTCTTGACATCGCCGTAGCCGGAGGAGGCTACCGACTCGCACAGAACCTTGAATTAAGCCTTTTGATCAGAACTAAGCATTCTTGACAGTATTGTGGATTATTTTTGTCGTTTATGGTCTTGTGATAAATCTATATAAAGTATACCTATTTTTATAAATATATAACCTGTGTGGTGTCCATTTGTAGTGTTGTCACTTGATTATTGTATGTGTTCACAAATGCTTTACACACTGCCTCTGAACTAAGCCTGTCTGCTCGTGCCAAGCTACCAAGAGGGTGAGCAGGGGTTATTTCAGGAGTGTACCTACTTTCCCTGACTAGACTCAAGGGTCCCTATTTGGACAAAGGTACCTACCTCTGCCAACCAGAGACCCCCAAATCTAACAGCTCCTGACAGCATCCATCAGGAGCGAGTCTGAGTCGTAAGCGCGATTTCCGGACGACTGGTACCACTGTACGAGTGAGCAAGTACGATGCGAATATAGCCTCGCGCTCCGAGCGACTTGTACCCGTCAGCGAGGCCCTCTAGACGACTCTGACATGGCCGACGCGTACAGCGCAATGGGGCCGATTTCCGAGCGACCAAGTACGATGCACGCGTCAAGCAGCCGGATTGAGTCGGAGCCTCCGACTCGAGACAGAGTTGGGCAGCGGACTTCGGGGGGGCGTAGCTGGCCCCCTTTCACCCGTAGCCCTACGACTCGGCCACTGGGTCCCCCCTACACATGCATGCACGGGGTGGCCGGCACCGAGGCGTCCCCGCGACAGGGGGCGTCCTTTTCCGCGACCTACCTTTATTCTCTATGGGAGCCTATGTATGCTATGTACAACAGGCTCCAATAGACTTCAATGGGACTCCGAGCGACCCGAGTCAGTCAGCGCTCAATTGCATCGTACTCGGTTGCTCGGAGCCTCGGAGTGTGAGTCGCTCGGAAACCTCTACGGGACCGAGTCGGCCATGGGGCTTTCCGAGCGGGGTCGTAATTGGCCCCTAAGTGTCTCTTCTTTTAGCTTTACCAGTGGATTCTGGCGGGCTTTCTGACTGTGCTCCTCTGCAAGGCCTTCAACTTCTTGAACGGCCGCGTATGGCCTGGAGCGGGGCTTTGACTCTACATGCGCCAACTGCAGACTGCTTTGCATCGATTCGGGGTGCACGTGGTATGCACAAGCAGTTGCGGTTTCATCACAAACTTATGCCCTACTCATCGCCAGTTGTAACGTCTTCCGGGAGCATGCAAATTAACACGCCACACACAGAGCTCTGTAGCAGACATCTTTATTCGTCAGCGTACAAACACACACTACTTTCTTATTACATCATAAATGTTAATAAGCATACATTAACACCTCCCAGCAAGTTACATAATTTCTCTATTGAGGCCGCCCAGGACTGCAAGGGTCCTAGCACACATAGTCTTAAGACACTACACTCTACACCTTTGTGGCATCATAATGACATTCTTTCTATTCTCCAACAATTAAAGTAGATAGAACATCTGCTCTACTGTCTGGTCAACAATTGTTTTGCTTAGCGTTGTTTAATAAATGACACTAATTTGCAGTCTGGTGTTGATATCTACACAAATCGCTCAAGTTTAATACCAGTTCTTGATCTATAGTGACAATTGATACAATCATGTCACCAGTAATAGCTGATTACAAACAATTGATTGATTGGAATATTCTCACTTTTTAAAATAGCTAACACAGCCATACGACATTCCTGGGCATCTTCTTGTGAATTTAAAGTGAATTATGTCACTCTGGTACACACATCTACTATGTGACGTATACTTGTTGTGGTATGACACACTCAGTAAAGTTGAGAGTGTCCTGCATAATTGTGTTCTTTGTTTTCTTCAATGTTTGGAGTAACTGAAGATAACTGGAACTGAACATTGACAACTAAATCAAAATAACATTTAACATCAGAATTGTTTGATAATTGATAAACTACCATTTTATCTTCTTATATGTTTAGCTTTTTCTCTGCCTGCTGCTTTTTTCCAAATTTTGTACATTGATTTTCTGCATACATTTTGTCAAATTGAAGCTTCCTATACATGCTGCATTTTTTGTATCCTAAGATATAAATCCAGATGAGGAGCATACAGACCTCTCAATCCATTGTACTCAATGAGTTATCTGCATTCACTTTGCTCTCATTAAACTCAAGAAGATACAACCCTGAAAGTGTCTTCACACATGACAATGGAACATAAGGCACCTTATTTGAATACTGTATGGTGTAGATTGACCATAGAAGCATCCAGTCTTACTCCTTGTGATTTATGAATGGTGGTATAGGCCAGAAATAGAGGACACTGTTCTTGACACACAAAGTTCTTTAAGCAAGAGAAACCTAGCACTTCCTCTACCTATTTGCTTTATCTTAATAGATACTGAAACTCAGTTTTAATGGGATATGTGATGAAGTCTACCACATTTCCCATCGCCCATTCTCTAACCCTTCCTCAACATTCAAGTTGCATCTTAAAATTATGCTGCAATTATTACAGACATTAAGTATAATGGGGTTACCCAGTGACCCTCAGAACCCGGGTGTCTGAAATCAAAGGTAAGGTAGGTTCTGTCGGGAGTTAGATAATTACTTTAACAGCATTTATAAATAAAAAGAAAAAAGGTAAACACACCTAGATTGATGTAATCAATATCAATTGTATTTGTAAATTAATTCATTTTTCTGGTATACAATTAGGGTTATATCTTAGTCAGGCTGTCACAAAAAACTATTTTGTTTTTAAAAGGGCGGCGCAAACAATAAACTAATCAGTGATAAGGTGATCTAGAAGTGACAAAGTGCTTTGGGTGAATAACATATATACAGTGCTGTACAAGATGTATATAAAATGTTCATTCAGTAGACATCAGTCCCTATTTCATTGAATCTCCAATCCATACATGGTTCTACTATTACATGGAGTGTAGAGAATGGGGAAAGATTGTGTAGGCACGTCGACCTTTCGACCCAAGAAAGTGCGTGATTCAATTGAAGTCACGTTGGGTCTTCTTCAGGACGAGGTAGGACAGCCAGTAGTAGTAACCATCATAGATCTGATGAGTGCTTCGATTGGTCGATCCACCAGGGGTTGGGTTCTAGTCAAGAATGAAAAACTACGTAATTGTAGAACCATCCGGGGTAGGTTGAGTCAGATTCTGAATGCAGAAATGTAGATGAGTCACATCCACTGCCGTGCGAATCAAGTGGCTCTGGCCAGCTACCCCTGATGCTGGTTGCTGCACCGCTCTGCTTCGTCCCCATCTCTCTGAATGCTTTCTCCTGCTTTTGCCTTGCTTTACTGCTTTCTCTTTCCTTTCCCTCGCTTTACTGCTTTCTCTTTCTTTTCCCTCATTCCTCTGAGTGCTTTGTCCTGTTTTTCCCTCATTTTTACAGCTTCCTCCTTCCTTGCCCCTATTTTTCTGAATGCTTTCTCCTGCTTTTTCCTTGTTTTTACTGCTTTTTCCTTCCTCTCCCCCCATTTTTCCGATTGCTTTCTCTTGCTTTTCCCTCATTTTTTACTGCTTACATGTGGCTGTTCGAATGATCAAAGCACTGCGAAGCATCTAGCAACTCCAGCGCCTTAAGACCCTCACAGGTGATTTGTTGCGCTTTATAAATCCTGATTGATTGATTTATTGATTGATCAAGCGGGAGCCGACAAAAAAAGGGGAGGGATCCCAAAATGCAAAATCTCCATGCATTTTCGATAGACTTTTTTGGAACATGATACCGCAAAAACTGAGGAACTGCATAATACCAAATTTGACAGTAAGCTAGATCTTGGTCCAGGAAGCGAGCTTTTTGTGAATTGATGTAAATCCATTCAGTAGTTGTTAAGAATTTAAGCTTTAGGATTGTTGGATGGAGGGATTCTCGCAAGAGTCCTGCGAACCCAACAGTATTCGGGGACTTAGGGCAAGATGTACAAACATTAGGAATACCGATTTCCCGATTGTGAGTCTCTCCGTATCGCAATTAGGAAATCAGTATTCTTAATGAATTAAACTCTTTTGAGTTTCATTAGCAATTCCTAGTTGGTCGCAAATAGACTTACCTCATCCATATTAATGATGTAGGTCACAATTTCGGACCCATTAGGAATCGCAGTCATCACAAGGATGGTGGCCTGCTGAAGCAGCAGACCATCAGGACTGTGTTAATGGCTTTTAATAAAACAATCTTTTTTATTTTTTAAAATACAGCCCATTTTCCTTAAAGGAATACAAGATGTTTTTAAAATAAAAAATACAACTTTGAAGGTAAATTTTTAAGATTAGGAAGCGGCCTGTGGGACCTCTGCTGGCTCTTAAAAAATATGTTTTTACATTCTAAAAGGGAAAGGGGACCGTAATTCGGTTGCAAAACATTCATGCATCCCATTCAGATTTGGTATTTGGAAGGGGTGCCCTAAATACGCCCCTTCCAAATACCGAATTGCAAACACAAATTGCGATTCGGTAACTCATTATGGAATCTCAATTTGTATTTTGTACATATGTAAAAAAATAAAATTGCAGTCGGCAACAGCCTGATGCAGCCATTTCAGATGGCAAAAATGGTTTGATCATATGGCCCTGTCGTCAAAATGTTTTTAAAAAGATATAAGGCGGTAAGGTAGGGGGTACCCTGCACAACTAGCTTTTTTCTGGGACCATCACTGGGTCAAAAAAAAAAAAAAAATGGCCTCCGCCTATTTGTAAAAAGAAAATATGACCCACTTATTGCACTACATATACCAGAATACTGTGGGAGTGCAAACAGGAAATTATGTCATCTAACTTGGTACTTAACAGCTGTTCCTAATTCTGTATCACCTACCCGTGACCAAGGTCTCAGTGAGACCGAAACCCGTAGGGAAATCTCATGGTCCCTGTAATATGATTTTTAGGTCTCGCCTAGCGTTGCAGCGCATGCGCTGCTCGCTCGGCGAGAGATATTGTGGATGAAGGGTTTTCAGAAGGGGACTCGAAGCCCCGCCCCTCATTTTCATTGGCTTGCGTCACCGTTTATGCTAAACGGTGGCCTGCCATTGGAAATGGGGTATTTTTGTTGCCGCCCTTTCACCTTTTCATCCGGACTGGCTCGTCTGCTTTGCGGCTGTCGCAAAGCAATTTCTTATCTTTAGTAGGGGGCCATGTGTTTTCACTCAGCCGCATGTTTATTTTTGCATCGCGCTTTCACTTAAAGTGAAAGTGTGATGCAAATATAAACACGCGGCTGAGTGAAAACAGATGGCCCCCTGCCTTCCCGCAATGCTTGTTATTCTTTCTTCTCCTCCTCTGACTGTCCTCTCGTTGAGCAACGAGAGTTTTCTTTTTAATTATTACGTTTTATTTCCTGAACACGGTTCCAGAGACTTTCCAGCAGCCCTTCCAAGTCATGGCACCGAAGGGTCAGGTGGTAAACGTGAGAACATTTGATGGATACCAGCCGTCTTGGTAATTTTCTCCACATGTGATCTCTGTTTTCCTTTGCAGAGAGCAGTCCTGCGGCTGAGCGGTGCTGAAATGTGCTGGGAATGGGTGAGCTTCGAAGTAACCTAAGTGGCTGGCAAGGAGTCAGAACTGTCACACTGCCACGTTTGGAGAATGAATGAGACCAATTCCAGTGGAGCAGCACAGCACCGGCCACCCCCAGTCCAGCTCCCTGCCCCCTCCCCCCTCCCTGCTGCCCCACACCCGCAGCCCCTGCTCTGCGATCCAGCCAAGAGATACTGAGACGTTAGGCATGCTTCTTGGAAATATCTCAAAGTGCGTTCTGCAACTCGCCGTCTCTCTCTCCTCTCTCCAGCGTCTCTTTCTCAGTATCAATAACTTTAGTCTATAGTTTGTATTACCTCCACTCTCTCTCCCTACCTACTTCTCTCTCTTTTGCGTGATGTGCGTCTATTTTTTACGTTCTCTTACCTTCTACGCACCTCTCTCGTTTTTGTTGGGCACGGGGAGATGAAGTGATTTGCCCAGAATCACAGGATGCAAGGGTGTCCAAGGGAAAGCTATTTGTGGGTTGGTAATACGTTTTTACAGAGTGGTGCCAGGCGCAGACGATGAATGCAGACCGTGTAACATCAGCAGTGCGGACACCGACCGTCAGACAGTTACCAGTAAATCGCACTCTGTACAAACTCCCAGGCTCCCTTCCCCCTTCCACCCTCCAGGGCGGAATCTATGAGGTTTTTCCTCTCTTCGTCACTTTACCAGGGGCCTGACAGCACCGCACTTCTCCCAGCTGCACCGCACCCTGCTGCTGGCTCACCTGCCAGGGAAGACCAGATAGCGCCTTGCACCGAGTAAAACCTCCGGCTTCTGGGAGCTAGCGCACTCCTGTGCATTCTAGGCGGGTTCGCACAACTTCAACACTCTTTTTAAACATCAGAAGTTTACAAAAATCTCCCCAAAAAGTCACTGTTTCATATGTACAGTACTGTTACTAATCCCTCCAAACATCCACCCCTTATAAACCTACAAACAGAACAATAACACAAGATGTATAAATCTGGTTTAAAAACTGCGGTTTCCAAATCAGCATCTGGCCACCAGTGCTGAGACTTGGGAAATCAGCAGGGTTAGGGACGCCACAACTTCTGCTAAGAACAGAGACAGACTCAAGTTTGCCGTCCTGATGTTTTACTGATGAGGTCAGTGAACGATGCTGTGGTCCTTTTGCTCGGAAGAACATTTTCAGGCGAGGATGGGCTTTGAATTGGTTTATTTTACTGTCTCAAATGTTGAGAGATTCACTTCAAGTATTTCTCGGTTGCGCTGGCTTGGGGCAGCAAAATGGTGTCCAGACATCAGAAGCATTCCGTTATTTTCCTCCGTAGATTCTCTCAGTGTCGGCCTGGTAATGTGTTTTAAGTTCCTTGCCTATCAGTGTGTTGGCATCTGCTACCAAACCCGTTTCAGGTGCTCATGTCTCGGCGCACAGGCGAATTTACTGTGGGATTTTGAATTTCTCCAAGGAAGCTGTTTTGTCACCATCATACATCATTTTTAGTCCAATATTTTCCATTTTGGGGAACTAGGTTTGAGTCTCCACTTGGGCAACGTCTTGTGAATCTCGGTGAATCACTTTCTCTCCCTGTACGTCCTGAAAATGAATGTGTCCTTAACTGGTGCTCAAGCACCGGAGTTGATGATTGAGTGCCGGTGCTGAGCACCGAAAACCACCGGCTCAAATTAAGCACTGACTGGGTTACATACAATTTGCTTTTACAGAACAAAAAATATAAAAATTGGTTTTTTCCTTCTTTATAGATCTATATTCCTATTGATTTGCAAATCACATTAACAATACATTGTAAGTATATTCCAATATTGTAGATTCTACAAGAAAATGTCTGTATGAAATCTGAAGAGGATTTCGTGAAATATACCACTTGTTTAATCTATCAGTGACAAAACAATATTAAGGCTTAGAAGGTTTTGCACAATATTTAAAGGGAGCAAAGATCAGAAGGAAATCCTCAGGCTGTTACACTTTTAAACCATCACTTCAAGCAAGAGAGGCCCATCACTGGTTTCCAATCGGTGATACCGCCATACCACAAAGAGACTGTCTAGGGGTTTATCATCTTTGGACCATTTCATCAATGGTGTGTCCCAGGACAACTCCAATTCTTTGTTTCCTGTTCTGATGTTTTCAGCCTTCGCTATGGTTGTCAAATCAGCACTCCAGCGTTTCACTGCAGGAGCCTTATTGGGTGTCCATGCAATTGCTATTTATGATTGGCAGGTGCCATCGCTAACTCCATAAACCTACAGGCTCTACTAGGCCGCTGCATTATTCCAAGCGGGCAAACCTCAGGGAACAAGAGTCCCATTCTACCCATGACTGCAGATAGAGTCTCAGTCACTTCATGCAATATGGAGGACACCCCGAGGCATGCCCGTATCACATGAAAAAGGATTGTAGCCTTCTCTCTGCTTTTAGGGCATTCGTCGTCGCCACTTGGATAACTTCTAACAAGACACATTGGTGACAGATAAGTATAGTGCAGATATTTAAATTGTAAGAACTTAAAATGAGTTTTTTAGGCATCCATACAATATGTCAGTTTCGTCATTCATCATCAAGAAGGTCCTTATTCAGGTCTGTCTGCCTGTTAAAGCAGACACCGCATACAGGTGAGCCTGCCCAGTAACACCATGAAAAGGCACAATTGTTCATAGTTTGAATTGCTTTCGGACAAGTTTGTATCGCTTCTTCCGGAAAATCAACATGGGTGTGAAGGGTGTAAATCCATCTTTCTAACGCCGCCAATGTAATTAATCTAATGATTGAATTTTTAGAGGGATATATCCCCGCTCCTCCCTACTACCCCCGTGAACCAAGGACAAAGAAACACAGCACACTCCAAAGTTCGATGCGGGATGCTAATTTAGTTCACTGCCCCATTTGGCACCAAGTCCGTGAATGCATCCTGGGATTACACTGCTGCGCCCTCCCACCCGGAAGCAATAGAGAGAGTGTTTAGCTGCTGTTTAAGATCAGAAGTTGGAATTTTTTTTCTTTTTAAGAGTTTTATATAGTGCAAACTCGACCCGAAGATATCCGGTATCAGAACGCTTTACATGAGAACCAGTTTCGTTATAGACACACATTCATTGTGTACCGAGGTTAATATATGACCCAGAACCAGCCGATCCCTAGGCATCGATACTGAAATGGTCAGTTTTGCCCCCAGATAACCCCAGGAGGTGGATGTGCTGGGGCGAAGGTTCAAGCCTGTTCCTGAGGGCCTGCGGTACCTGCCACCTGGTTACACGGCCTCTTCCTTACAGGCTCCCACAGCAGAGCTATCCCTCAGGTTACACGGCCTCTTCCTTACAGGCTCCCACAGCAGAGCTATCCCTCGGGTTACACAGCCTCTTCCTCTAGTCTTGCAGTCTCACACAGCAGAGCTATCCCTCGGGTTACTACTCCTCATTTCATCCAGTGGCGCAGGCTCCCACAGCAGAGCTATCCCTCTGGTTACACAGCCTCTTCCTCCAGTCTTGCAGGCTCCCACAGCAGAGCTATCCCTCGGGTTACACAGCCTCTTTCGCTAGTCTTGCAGGCTCACACAGCAGAGCTATACCTTGGGTTACTGCTCCTCATTTCATCCAGTGGCGCAGGCTCCCACAGCAGAGATATCCCTCGGGTTACACAGCCTACACCTAATAAGACATGACAATTCTGCCTCCAGGTGTAACTGATAGCCCGGCTATAGGTATATTGGTATATTTGCTGATGTGTTGTAAAAGAATATGGAGTTTCGAGAGAGAATGTACTATAGTACAAATGCAATGCAATAAATTTCGCAATTACAACAAAGTGAGCTATTGCCATTTTCAATTACACAATTTGATTAATGCTTCACGAAGGGAAAAAAAACCAATAACATTTTCAATGCCAATAGCTCAAAACAATGTCATTGCGAGACCTATTGCATTGTAAATGCTTGTTTCATATGGAGTAAAGGAATAAAGGAATTGTTTACTCACTGATAGTGCGATCCGACTTCTTTTGAAGTGCTGTTGCTGATGTGTGTGTGTGTGTATATATATATATTTGGGGAGTAGAGAGTTTCTCATGAACCCTTCCCCAAGCCATCTACAGGACTCGGGGACCCCATCTCCTCTGGCTGAAACACAAATGAAGGGGAGAGGGTTCACATTCCTCCTCCCTGAGCCGGCTCAGGGACCCCATCCCACAGGGTCTTTTTATTTGAAAAGGAGAGGGGGCTGCGCACCACACTCCTCGAGCTGCGTTCAGCCCTGGGGGCCACACCTCCTAAGGCTCAATACTTCAGTGTCCTGGGAGTCCACTCTGGGACACTGTGGTTCCCTGCCTGGGAAAGTGCGGGCATACCCTGACAGCACTCTTCCGGCCAGGGAACAGACCGTTGCTCCCATCCAGCAGGAGCAGTTACAAAATGGTGCTCCCAACTGGTCAGGAGTAAAGGAATGGTGGTGGATTCCACCAGAATGAAGTATGGTGCTGGCTGGGGAGCCGGCTGGGGCCATGGCGTATTTGGGGCTCCACTCGCAGTCCTTGACAACACTTCCATAGTAGGTGCTGTGGGCAGGCACTGGGGCACCCACCTACAATTAAGAAAGAGGCCGGCTCCCGCAAGGGGAGCCAACTGGGGACACAGGGGCCCTCTGGCTCTCTTGACAGCCCCCCTACTAAAAATGGAGCGGTGGGTGCCCCGGATGTGAATGCACATTTTTGAGCTTGGTGATGTCCCTAGAAGGGATAGGGGTACCACCAAGCATTTTATTATGTTTTGGGTGCTGCAGGACATGCAACAGCCATCCAGCAACATTAATAAAATAACATTAAGTCTCCTGGGTCATTAAATCCATGGTCCCAGGAGAAATTCCCATATTTTTTAAAAGCATTCCTACCTGGAGCTCCGTGCTCTTCAGGTGGAGTGCAAGGCTCTCATGTGGTTGTTTTTATGATTGTGGTTTGTGAGCTTAAAAATGATAAAAGAAAGACTCAGAGACATGTTGGTTTTTATTTAAAAAAACAAAAAACGTTTCTAAGTCTTTCTTTTAAAATGTTCAGCCCCCAAAATACAATTATAAAAACTATTTTAAATGCATGACTCGCAAACATGTTAAATTATTTTTTTCAATTAAAACCTTTTTATAATAATTGCGTGCTATTAAACATTACATGTGGTGAATTATTGAACTATATGTATGATTAAAAGTATTGGTGATTTCTGGGCAAAAGTTATGGATCTGATATATATATATATATATATATATATATATATATATATATTATCTACTGGCGGTCGCCAGTAGATAGTTATAGTTACAACCTATTATCCATAGGAAATACGCGACATTCTATTTGAAATAACGTTGGCGCCGGTTGACGAATCTTCGTGAAAGTTTCCAACTTGTTGGGGCGCTCCGCTCCGCTCCTACCCTGAAAGTCTCGGGGTGATACGTGAAGCGGGGGCCGAGAAAAAGGGGGTCCCAAAACGCGTTTTCCCCATTCATTTTTCCATAGGAACCTTTAGTCGCAGCTACAGCCCGAACTGCTGAACGGAATTACACCAAATTTGGCAAAGAGGTAGTCCTTGGTTCAGACTGGTGCCTTTTGCTTAA
Source organism: Calotriton arnoldi (assembly GCA_963921515.1). Taxonomy (NCBI): domain Eukaryota; kingdom Metazoa; phylum Chordata; class Amphibia; order Caudata; family Salamandridae; genus Calotriton; species Calotriton arnoldi. The sequence continues at coordinate 4,172,198 of CAWUFW010000372.1, read as the reverse complement.
ATGGTGTAAATCCGTTCAGTAGTTCCTGAGAAAATCAAAAGTAAAAGTACATATATATCTATGGGCGCGTCGGATACGCGTACCCTCAGCGCACCCTGCGCGCACCGTCCCGATCACGAGCTGCATGCTAATTGGCTGTCAGCTGGCTGTCAACATTCCGATTCAGGAAGTGTTGGCAGCCATTTTATCCCTCGGTAGAACCGAGGGACAGAAACAAGTGCGCAAAGCGCAAAAGGGGGCAGGGTAGAAACACCCTGACCCCTAGGTCTGCTCAGGGGTCCCACAAGGACCCCTGGGCAGAAAAAATATATATATTTTTTAAATTCGGCGGGATGCGCTTAGGGTGCGCGTATCCCGCCGAGAAAAAAAAGAAACAAGTGTGCAAACGCACAAAGGGGGCAGGGTAGAAACACCCTAACCCCTAGGCCTGCTCAGGGGTCCCACAAGGACCCCTGGGCAAAAAGCATTTTTTAAAAAATCGGCAGGATGCGCTTAGGGTGCGCGAATCCTGCCGAAAAAAAAAATCGAGCGCCGTCTCCCGCGCTTCGATTGTATTTGCCCCGGGTGGCCCAAGTCCCGGGGGCATGCTGAGGGGGTTTATTTTATGTATGGGGGCCTCAAAGGGCCCCCAAGCCCCGGGGACCGCCACCCCCGGGGCTTTCTTTTAAAAATGGTGCGGGAGGGCTCTGAGCCCTCCCGCAGCCCGAGGACCACCACCTCCCGGGGCTTTTTTAAAAATTAAACAACCTGTGTGGGGGGCTCCAGCCCCCACACGCCCCGAGGACCGCCACCTCCCGGGGCACTAACAAATTAAAATGGGGGTCCGTTTTGGACCCCCGAAGCCCGGGGACCACCACCTCCCCGGGGCTGTGCTGATGTAGGGAGGGGGCCGCGCGGCCCCCTCCTGGAGCCCTTGATGGCCCTGGGGACCACCACCCCCAGGGCCGGCTCCTGCAGTGTCCCGGGGTGCCTACCCCGGGACACTGTAGTTTGCTATGGCAGGACGGGAGCCTCGCGGCTCCCGTCCTGCCATAGCAAACTGCTTTGGATATTGGAGAGAGAGCAGGAAACCTGCTCTCTCTTCCAATATCCAAAGCGATTGCTTTCCACATGGGGAGCAGCATGTCAGCTGCTCCCCATGTGGAACAGCAATGCCGGCTCCCAAGGGACGTGGGAGCCGGCGGGACTGTGGGGGATTGGGGACCCCCCACAGTCCCCAACGGAGAGGGCCAGCCCCGGGGGATGGGGTCCCGGGGCAAGTAGTGGCCCGGGAGGGGGGCCACGCGGCCCCCCTCCCCAAAAAGAGCCAAAAAATTTTTTAAAAAGGAAAGGCCGGCCCCGGGGGATGGGGTCCCCGGGGCCTTAAAATGGCCATAGGAGGGGGCCACGCTGCCCCCTCCAAAAAAAAATATAGAGGCCATGCCCCGGGGGATGGGGTCCCCGGGGCCAATACAGGCCAAGGGAAGGGGGGCCACGCGGCCCCCTTCCCGTTTTTTTTTAAAGGTAATTTTAAAAAGGGGTAAGGCCCTGGGGGATGGGGTCCCCAGGGCCCAAAAAAGAAAAAGGAAGGGGGCCACACAGCCCCCTTCAGAGGAGAAATTTTTTTTTTTTTTAAACGATCGGGCCCGCAGGCCCCGCCCCTTCCTTCACCACTCTGCAAACGCGCCCCTGGCGCGTTTGCAGAGAGGAACGAATTCCCCTTGAATACTGGGGGTCCCTGGGGGCCAACTAGCCCACCAGGTACCTCCAGTATGCGCCAGGGGCTGCCTTGCAGAGAGGTGTACAGAGGCCACGCCCCTTTTACACCTCTCTGCAACGCAGCTCTGTGGCGCTTTGGAGGTATATGGTGGGCTAGTTGGACTCCGGGGACCCTCAGGATTCAAGGGGACTTAATCCCCCAACTTAAAACGCGCCACGGGCGCGTTTGCACAGTGGTGAAGGGAGGGGCGGGGCTTCAGGTGACATGTGTGCAAACAGGCCCCGTGGCGCGTTTTAAGATGGGGAATTAAATCCCCTTCAATCCTGAGCGTCCCTCGGGGCCAACTAGCCCAACAGGTACATCCAGAAAGCGCCACAGAGCTGCGTTGCAGAGAGGTGTAAAAGGGGTGTGGCCTCTCTACACGTCTCTGCAACGCAGCCCCTGGCGCATATTGGAGGTTCCTGGTGGGCTAGTTGGCCCCTAGGGACCCTCAGGATTCAAGGGGACTTAATCCCCCAACTTAAAACGCGCAACGGGCGCGTTTGCACAGATGTCACCTGAGGCCCCGCCCCCTCCCTTCACCATTGTGCAAATATTCCTCTAAAATCAGCCGAAATACGAATTCCGATTTACTCACCTGTTATCAGGAGAGACCTCAGTGCTGCATCTTTCAGCCCAGTACTGGTCCTGAAAAGTAATTTTAACCGTACTTACCAGTAACTTGAATTTCCTTCCATAGGCTAACATTGACTGGTTTCACTTTGAAATTCTTCTAAGTGTGGAGTTTTGGAACTTTAAAATATTCCTCTAAAATCAGCCGAAATACGAATTCCGATTTACTCACCTGTTATCAGGAGAGACCTCAGTGCTGCATCTTTCAGCCCAGTACTGGTCCTGAAAAGTAATTTTAACCGTACTTACCGGTAACTTGAATTTCCTTGCATAGGATATCATTGCCTGCTTTTTGCTGAAAAAGTTTCTAAGTGTTGATTTTTGGAACTTTAAAATATTCCTCTAAAATCAGCCGAAATCCGAATTCTGATTTACTCACCTGTTATCAGGAGAGACCTCAGTGCTGCATCTTTCAGCCAAGTACTGATCCTCAAAATTAATTTTAACCGTACTTACCGGTAACTTGAATTTCCTTCTTAGGCTAACATTGACTGGTTTCACTTGGAAATTCTTCTAAGTGTGGAGTTTTGGAACTTTATAATATTCCTCTAAAATCAACCAAAGTACGAATTCCAATTTACTCACCTGTTATCAGGAGAGAACCCAGTGCTGCATCTTTTAGCCCAGCACTGACCCTGAAAAGTAATTTTAACCGTACTTACCAGTAACTTATATTTTCTAACATAGGAATCCATTGTCTGGTTTTCAGCAGAAAACTTTCAAAGTGTCGATTTTCACAAACTACAAATATTCCTTAAAAATCGCCTGTATGACTTAAACGCATTCATTCAACTGTTTACAGGAGATGCACCAGTGCTGGATCCAGGATCCAACACTGAGTAAGAAAAAGTAACGATAACAGTTTTTACCTGCTAAGTGAATTTCCTTCCATAGGATAACATTGGTGATTCTATGAGAAAAAGTTTCTAAGTGTCAACTTTTAAAGTACAATAATATTCCTTAAAAATCACGACTGTAACCAAAACGCTTTTACTCAACTGTTTACAGGAGATGTGCCAGGACTGAATCTAGGATCCAGTCCTGTGGTTAGAAAAGTAATCCATAAAGTAACTAATTGCATTTAACTAGAAATTCACATTGAGCTGAATGTTGCATTGTGTTTGAAAATGTGTTGCACATTGCAACAACTGTAACTACTGTACTTAAAAGTCTATTGCCTATGTGCAAAGTATTTAAACTAAAGTAATTCATTCTGAGAAAGTATTTTTGTAATGTAATGTATAATGTAATTACAATGTAATTTAAATAATAAAATATGTAAAAAAATTGTTTCTAAAAATGTAGTAAATCAGTATTTTAAAAATTTATATAACAATTAATACATTTAAAAATTGTAATTTACAAAACCTTTGAAATTCACTGAAAAAACCGTAGGTTTCAGACATGTTATAGTTACAAATTAGCATTTAAAAACCTTTGAAATTCACTGAAAAAACCATAGGTTTCAGGGACGTTATAGTTACAAATTAGCATTTAAAAAACCTTTGAAATTCACTGAGAAAACCATAGGTTTTAGGGACAGTTATAGTTAGTTGGACATTGCACTCGTACAAAACCCGTGAAATTCCCCCGTTATAGTTAGTCCAGCTAACTATAACTCACGCCCCCGCAATGCACTGCTGATGACGTCACATATTACATCACTCATGACATGGTCAGTGACATCTCAAATGACATCACTGATGACATCACTGATGACATCATCCATGTGATAATTTCATGCATCTTCTCACACCCTAATATAACCTTTGATACACCCACTCTAAAGTACAGACTGCCATTCGCAAAACCATAGACACTCCAACACCAGTAACTACATACCCACTCACTGATTCTTAGGTCTACACACACACATCCACTCACTCACCCGAACAGTCACTCATATTTACGGTCACTCAGTACAGGACTATCATATGCACTCATACTCCTATATAGACACTCAAACACCGCCACTCATCCATAGAGGTACTCACACACCTAGTCAGTCATGCAAATAATTAAACACACTACCATTTACTCACCTATACAGTTATACACACACCAGCTCACTTACTCATACAAATACTAGCACATTCTTACGCTCTTATACAATCACTGATACAAGCACACACTCATCCATACAGCCACTATCACAATCAGTCACTCTTGCTTATAGCTATTTATATACTCCAACACACATATATACTGCCTTTCACATATGTAGTTACTCACACATGTACCACTGGGACATACATTCACTCACTAACACACTCTTACACACACTTACCCACCCATACAGTCTATCACAGATGCACTCTTGAAACCATCCACCCAGTGAATCACCCACTCACACATCTATGCACAGAGTCGCACACACCCCTCCCACACAAACACTCAGGCACCCATACAGATACTCACACAAGCATTCAATAACTCATATAGACACTCATGTAGCTATTCTCAAACACATGCAGCCACTTACAAAGCAACAGACAGACGGATACAGACATTCACCCAGTTTAGTCACTAACCCATGCATTCAGTAAGATACGTTAAATCACTCACTTATACAGTCAGTCACGCACCTACTAAATCATCCATACAGACACTTACACACCCACTCATTCTTCAATACGTCTTTTCCTATATATATTAAAAATATTTAAACTTTACAGAAACACACAGTCACTGGATGATGTCATCAGTGATGTCATCAGTGATGTCATTTGAGATGTCATCAGTGATGTCATCAGTGATGTCACTGACCATGTCATGAGTGATGTAATATGTGACGTCATCAGCAGTGCATTGCGGGGCGTGAGTTATAGTTAGCTGGACTAACTATAACGGGGAATTTCACGGGTTTTGTACGAGTGCAATGTCCAACTAACTATAACTGTCCCTAAAACCTATGGTTTTTTCAGTGAATATATATATATATATATATATATATATATATATAATCTACTGGCGGTCGCCAGTAGATAGTTATAGTTAGGACCTATTTTCCATAGGAAATTCACAACATTCTATTTCCAATAACTTTGACGCCGGCTGACAAATCTTCGCGAAATTTTCAAAACTTATGGCCCGCTCCAGTCCGCTCCTATCCTGAAAGTTTCTGGGTGATTCGGCAAGTGGGGGCCGAGAAAAAAGGGGGGTCCCAAAACGTGTTTTCCCCATGCAATTTTCCATAGGAAACTTTAGACACGGCTACAGCCCGAACTGCTGAACGGAATTACACCAAATTTGGCAAAGAGGTAGTTCTTGGTTCAGAAAGAACCCTTTTGTTAAATGGTGTAAATCCGTTCAGTAGTTGCTGAGAAAATCAAAAGTAAAATCACATATATATCTGGGCGGAGCCTAACCACACATGTCATCATGAGATCTGATTGGCTGTCAGCACTTCATCCTGGAATTGCTGGCAGCCATCTTGGGACCAATATAAATGATAGTACCCCATTGAAATGCATTGTAGTGAATCAAAGATTTTGAGGGTTACCAAAGGAGAACTATAAAGGGTGATAACAGACTTTAGTTACATTTGAATTCATTTGTTGATGGTACCATACTAATTTCAGGAATTGTGGTGTGTTCTAAGGTGATTTTACCCTGTGAAAAACCTTCTGCTGGGATATCATGAATCATGTTTGAGAGAAAACTATTTTCACATGCTTGTCCCATAGAGTTTTGGAAGTTGCTCCAGAAGCTAAAATGAGAGCATATTTTCTGTAAATTCACATTATCTTTCTCAGTCATGTGAGAATGAAGTCTGACATTCTCAGTAAAACATGTACATCCTGTGAGAAGTTGGCCTGGCATATGCTGTCCACTATTTGTAGTGGGCACCTTGCACCAGTCCAAACAACCCTTATTGGAGTTAGGTTTAAAGACAACCTTTATTGAAAGCTATCCTAGTGGTAGCTATGGAGAGCAGCCTTCAGGCTAAGTCTTGAAGGAATGTAAAGCAGCTTGTTTTACCAGCCTATAATCTCTTGAGTGACCAAATGAAAGAGCACCACACCAGGTATATATTCAAAATATATGTATTTATTGCTAAACACACCCCTCTAGTCTCTTTATGAGGCTAGAGTTCGAAGTACATAAGTAATACGTTATTTAAACACGGTAAAAGCACAAATACACGTTTGGGCCCTAGGGGCGTACCAAACCATATACCAATAAAGTGGTATAAGAACCACGACTGAGCTAGACACAAGGCCTAGAGCCTCTAGAAGTGCTTGGACCACAAGGAACCACCCAAGGTATTGACACAGGGGACCCACGGGGGACGCGTGCAGTGTAAACACACAGCCGCGAATCGCCGTTAACTTCTATGGGCAAAGTCGCGATTGGAAATTTAAAGAAAAGGGACACTTAAAGGAGGACTTGGAGTAAACCCTTTGAGATCTAGGACTTTGAAGAGTCTCTACCCACGGGAGCACCGGAGTACTCGTGTTACCTCACCCAGGGAAGCCGGGTGCATAGGTGCCTTTCGGGGTCGGGTTTCGTCGTCGATTTCTATGGCGTTCTGCTGCAAAGTGCTGCTGGCGACCACGTGGAAAGTGTCCGGGTGGATCCAAGAGTGGATCGGAGATCTGAAGAACCTGAAAGCAGAGGGGACAGAGTCTGGGTCACTAGCCAGTGACCAGGAAGGCGATGGACGGATGCCCACCGATGTCGGCTGCTTCAGGTGAGTTGACAGTCATCTTGACTCCGCAGTCACGATGTCCAGGAGGCGTTGTCGGCGACCAGGAGCAGGATTCGGACTGTCCCACAACGTCTGCTGCTTGCTGAGGTGTCGGCGACCGGATTGGACCCAACAAGCCTTGGCAACAGCAAGTCTTGTGGAAAGTGGAAGATGACGATGGTGCAGACCAGCAAGGTCTGTGGGACTCACCCAGCGAGGGTAAGTGAGGGCAAGCCTGGAGCAACCAGGGAGCCCAAGAAGAAAAGGATTGGCTTCGTGGAGGGCTACTAGCCAACGGACTAGCAACCGCGAAGGAGCCTCGAGACGGTGCACGTGGAGCTGGCTCACAGGACACTCGTGGAGTGGAGGCCAGTGATCTTCGGTGCAGTTGGTGCTGGAGGCTGGGGCTACTCGGAGCCCAAAGCACAACTTAGTGGGAGACCCAGAAGAGGATGCACTTGCAAATGTGCTTGGTGTCCAGGGGTCACGGTTTCTCGTTACCCACGGCAGCCACGGGCCTCAGCTTCGCTGGGGACTCAGGGTAGCTTCGGGGAAGTCAGGAAATCCACCTCTGGGGATGCAGGGACTTCGGCGTCCGGCGGGAGCTTCGTCGATGCAGACCGGACAGATGCTTCTTTGGTGCCTGCCAAGCAGGGGAGTCACTCCTTGACCCCAAGGGAGATTCTTCTGTCCTCTAGTCTTGAGTAGAGCGTCGAAGGTCCAGGATTCTGTTTCAGAGTTTCGTCCAAGGATAATCTAAAGTCCTAGGGACTGGGGTCCTATACTTATACTAAGTTTAGGGGTTGGACTAACTCTGTGGTCCCACCTATGGGTGGGTCAGGGCAGAGGGGTGGCTACACCCCTTTCCCTTTGTCCAGTTCGCGCCAAAGCAGGGGCTGGAAGCCCCTGATCCGGTTTGAACTGGGGTATGCACGAGGACACCAAATGTGCCCCCAGTGCAGGACTTCAAAGCACACAGATGGTGCTCCCGCCCAGCCCCACTACACATTATCCTGTCTGGGGAGGTGGTCACACCTCCCTGTGACAGGAAACCGTTTGTCCAGGCCTCCCCTGCCGGAGTTTCGTCCAGCAGCAGGAGGCCAGACTTGTGTCTGTGGCAGCAGCATCCATTTTGTGATGCTGGGGCTCTGGAAAGAAGTTACCGGTTAGACCAGGGTTAACATGTCTCTCCCTCTAGAAGGGTGGAATGCTACCCCCGCCGCCAGAATTGGCGGGGGGGGTGGTATTCCAAGATGTTTGACACCAAACACGACATGTTTTGGTGCAGCCATCCCAAAGTTAGCATTTAACGCGGGGTTATAATGCACTTAAGAGTATATGGTCAGGCTGCACTACAAACAGCATCAGAGAAGTGTCTCCGAACGCTGCAGAGGAGCCCTGCTCATGCAGGGGCACCCTCTCACATAGGAACCATGCACTCTGCCTTCAGGATTGATAAGGCCTGCCATAGGAGTGACTTATAGGTTTATATGTGTGTATGTAGGTAGTGATATAGGTAACCTATATCACAGTAAGGGGTGCATGCACCACCTTACCCAGGCTGCAGTAGCAGACCTGTGGTGTCATTTTGTGGTGTCATTTTGGATGGCCTTCCAGGGGTGGCACAATACATGCTGCAGCCCCTGGCAGGCCTCTGAGGTACCTATGCCCTTGGTACATAGTATACCATATACTAGGGACTTATAAGGGCACTCCAGATTCCAATTAGAGATGTGCCTAAGGCACATGGAAACCATTTTACAGAGAAAGCAGATAGACTGGGGCCCTGAATAGCAGGATCCCAGTCCAGACTAAAGTCCTAAACCAGCAAAACACCATAAAAAAGTGGGGGCAACCATATAGTCAGATTCCTACCTTCCTACACATCCAACAAGGGCAGAGACTGTCAGTTGATTCCTTTGTGTTCTACTGCAGCTTCCCAGAGTGTTCTAAAGAACAACTAGAGTGCTAACAGCCTTAATTATGACAAAAGTATGGCACACCTGAAGCCATCTTGATTGGAATAAACTGGTAACACTTAAAACATTTAATTTAAAAGGAACAAAATGATGGGGTTCATTTTGTCATAGAAATTATGGTTAGTGCTGCAGCAACTAGAGTGCTAACATTCTGAATTTATGGCAAATGTGAGACACATCTGAATGCCTTCTTGAAGGAATCAAAGTAAAAAACTGAAAGCATTTCCTACTGAGGAGACTGCAGTAAGTGAGGAAATTAGGAAACTTCATAACAAAGAAGTCTTCCAAGATGGCCACCAGAGAAAAAAGAGCCCAAATGTAGCACAATTACCCAGATGTAGCCCACATATAGCCCAATGACAAAAGTGTGCAAAACACTTTTTATTTTTAGTTTTTTTGCAGTTTTATGTAGTGCAGACTGGTCAGGTATTGGAGCGTTGCATCTTAAAACATGACCCCCTACACTACAAAAACACCACTGCACTACCCTAAACCCTAAAACACTACCCCCAGCATGACACCCTACACTACACAAGCACCACTGCACTATCCTAAACCCTAAAACACTACCCCCAGCATGACCCCCTACACTACACAAACACCACTGCACTACCCTAAACCCTAAAACACTACCCCAGCACGACCCCTACACTACCCAAACACCACTGCACTACCCTAAAACATGACCCCCTACACTACACAAACACCACTGCACTACCCTAAACCTAAAACACTACCCCCAGCACTACCCCCTACACTACCCAAACACCACTGCACTACCCTAAAACATGACCCCCTACACAACACAAGCACCACTGCACTACCCTAAACCCTAAAACACTACCCCCAGCACGACCCCCTACACTACACAAACACCATTGCACTACCCTAAACCCTAAAACACTACCCCAGCACGATCCCCTACACTACCCAAACACCACTGCACTAACCTAAATCCTAAAACAATACCCCCAGCACGACCCCCTACACTACCTAAACACCACTGCACTACCCTAAAACATGACCCCCTACACTACACAAACACACTGCACTACCCTAAACCCTAAAACACTACCCCCAGCACGACCCCCTACACTGCCCGAACACCACTGCACTGCCCTAAACCTTGAAACACCAGCCCCTGCGCGACCCCCTACACTGTTCGAACACCACTGCACTGCCCTAAACCCTGAAACACCACCCCCAGCACGACCCCCTACACTGCCCGAACACTACTGCACTGCCCTAAACCCTGAAACACCACCCCTTCACGACCCCCTACACTGCCCGAACACCACTGCACTGCCCTAAACCCTGAAACACCACCCCCAGCACGACCCCCTACACTGCCCAAACACCACTGCACTGCCCTAAACCCTTAAACACTACCCCCAGCAAGACCCCCTACACTGCCCGAACACCACTCCACTGCCCTAAACCCTGAAACATCACCCCCAACAAGACCCCCTACACTGCCCGAACACCACTGCCCTAAACCCTGAAACACCACCCCCCAGCACAACCCCCTACACTGCCCGAACACCACTGCACTGCCCTAAACCCTGAAACACCACTCCCAGCACGACCCCCTACACTGCCCGAACACCACTGCTCTGCCCAAAACCCTGAAACACCAGCCCCAGCACGACCCCCTACACTGCCCGAACACCACTGCACTGCCCTAAACGCTGAAACACCAGCCCCAGCACGACCCCCTACACTGCCCGAACACCACTGCACTACCCTAAACCCAGAAACACGACCCCCTACATTGCCCGAGCACCACTGCACTGCCCTAAACCCTGAAACACCAGCCCCAGCACGACCCCCTACACTGCCCGAACACCACTGCACTGCCCTAAACCCTGAAACACCAGCCCCAGCACGACCACCTACACAGCACGAACACCACTGCAATGCCCTAAACCCTGAAACACCAGCCCCAGCATGACCCCCTACACTGCCCGAACACCACTGCACTGCCCTAAACCGTGAAACACCAGCCCCAGCACGACCCCCTACACTGCTCGAACACCACTGCACTGCCCTAAACCCTGAAACACCACCCCGTGCACAACCCCCTACACTGCCCGAACACCACTGCACTGCTCTAAACCCTGAAACACCACCCCCTGCACGACCCCTACACTGCCCGAACACCACTGCACTGCCCTAAACCCTGAAACACCATACCCAGCACGACCCCCTACACTGCCACGAACACCACTGCACTGCCCTAAACCCTGAAACACTACCCCAGCAAGACCCCTACACTGCCCGAACACCACTGCACTGCCCTAAACCCTGAAACATCACCCCCAGCAAGACCCCCTACACTGCCCGAACACCACTGCCCTAAACCCTGAAACACCAGCCCCAGCACGACCCCCTACATTGCCCGAACACCACTGCACTGCCCTAAACCCTGAAACACCACCCCCAGCATGACCCCCTACACTGCCCGAACACCGCTGCACTGCCCTAAACCCTGAAACACCACCCCCTGCACGACCCCTACACTGCCCGAACACTACTGCACTGCCCTAAACCCTGAAACACCACCCCAGCATGACCCCCTACACTGCACAAACACCACTGCACTAAACCCTGAAACACTACCCCCATCAAGACCCCTACACTGCCCAAACACCACTGCACTGCCCTAAACCCTGAAACATCACCCCCAGCAAGACCCCCTACACTGCCGGAACACCACTGCCCTAAACCCTGAAACACCACCCCCAACAAGACCCCCTACACTGCCCGAACACCACTGCACTGCCCTAAACCCTGAAACACCACCCCCAGCACGACCCCCTACCCTGCCCGAACACCACTGCACTGCCCTAAACCCTCAAACACAGCCCCAGCACGACCCCCTACACTGCCAGAACACCGCTGCACTACCCTAAACCCTGAAACACCAGCCCCAGCAAGACCCCCTACACTGCCCGAACACCACTGCACTGCCCTAAACCCTGAAACACCAGCCCCAGCAAGACCCCTACACTGCCCGAACACCACTGCACTGCCTTAAACCCTGAAACACCACCCCCAGCAAGACCCCCTACACTGCCCGAACACCACTGCACTGCCCTAAACGCTGAAACACCAGCCCCAGCAAGACCCCCTACACTGCGCGAACACCACTGCACTGCCCTAAACCCTGAAACACAACCCCCAGCAAGACCCCCTACACTGCCCGAACACCACTGCACTGAACCCTGAAACACCACCCCCAGCAAGACCACCTACACTGCCCGAACACCACTGCCCTGCCCTAAACCCTGAAACACCACCCCCAGCACGACACCCTACACTGCCCGAACACCACTGCACTGCCCTAAACCCTGAAACACCACCCCCAGCACGACCCCTACACTGCCCGAACACCACTGCACTGCCCTAAACCCTGAAACACCACCCCCCTGCACGACCCCCTACACTGCCCGAACACCACTGCACTGCCCTACACCCTAAAACACTCCCCCCAGCATGACCCCCTACACTACCCAAACACCACTGCACTGCCCTAAACCCTAAAACACTACCCCCAGCATGACCCCCTACACTGCCCGAACACCACTGCACTGCCCTAAACCCTGACTCACCAACCCCCTGCACGACCCCCTACACTGCCCGAACACCACTGCACTGCCCTAAACCCTGAAACACCACCCCCAGCACGACCCCCTACACTGCCCGAACACCACTGCACTGCCCTAAACCCTGAAACACCAGCCCCTGTCCGACCCCCTACACTGCCCGAACACCGCTGCACTGCCCTAAACCCTGAAACACCACCCCAGCACGACCCCCTACACTGCCTGAACACCACTGCCCTAAACCCTGAAACACCACCCCCATCAAGACCCCCTACACTGCCCGAACACCACTGCACTGCCCTAAACCCTGAAACACCACCTCCAGCACAACCCCCTACACTGCCTGAACACCATTGCTCTGCCCTAAACCCTGAAACACTGCCCCCAGCAAGACCCCCTACACTGCCCGAACACCACTGCACTGCCCTGAACCCTGAAACATCACCCCCAGCAAGACCCCCTACACTGCCCGAACACCACTGCCCCTAAACCCTGAAACACCACCCCCAGCACGACCCCCTACACTGCCCGAACACCACTGCTCTGCCCAAAACACTGAAACACCAGCCCCAGCATGACCCCCTACACTGCCCGAACACCACTGCACTGCCCTAAACCCTGAAACACCAGCCCCAGCACGACCCCCTGCACTGGCCGAACACCACTGCACTACCCTAAACCCAGAAACACCACCCCCAGCACAACCCCCTACACTGCCTGAACACCACTGCACTGCCCTAAACCCTGAAAAACGACCCCCAGCAAGACCCCCTACACTGCCCGAACACCACTGCACTGCCCTAAACTCTGAAACATCACCCCCAGCAAGACCCCCTACACTGCCCGAACACCACTGCACTGCCCTAAACCCTGAAACACCAGCCCCAGCACGACCCCCTACACTGCCCGAACACCACCGCACTGCCCTAAACCCTGAAACACCACCCCGTGCACGACCCCCTACACTGCCCGAACACCACTGCACTGCTCTAAACCCTGAAACACCACCCCCTGCACGACCCCCTACACTGCCCGAACACTACTGCACTGCCCCAAACCCTGAAACACCACCCCCAGCACGACGCCCTACACTGCCCGAACACCACTGCCCTAAACCCTGAAACACCACCCCCAGCAAGACCCCCTACACTGCCCGAACACCACTGCACTGCCCTAAACCCTGAAACATCACCCCCAGCAAGACCCCCTACACTGCCCGAACACCACTGCACTGCCCTAAACCCTGAAACACCACCCCCAGCAAGACCCCCTACACTGCCCGAACATCACTGCACTGCCCTAAACCCTGAAACACCAGCCCCAGCACGACCCACTACACTGCCCGAACACCACTGCACTGCCCTAAACCCTGAAACACAACCCCCAGCACGACCCCCTACACTACCCGAACACCACTGCACTACCCTAAACCCTAAAATACTCCCCCAGCACGACCCCCTACACTACCCGAACACAACTGCACTGCCCTAAACCCTCAAACACTCCCCCAGCACAACCCCCTACACTACCCGAACACCACTGCACTGCCCTAAACCCTAAAACACTCCCCCAGCACGACCCCCTACACTACCCGAACACCACTGCACTGCCCTACACCCTAAAACACTCCCCCCAGCATGACCCCCTACACTACCCAAACACCACTGCACTGCCCTAAACCCTGAAACACTACCCCCGCATGACCCCCTACACTACCCAAACACCACTGCCCTAAACCCTGAAACACCACCCCCAGCAAGACCCCCTACACTGCCTGAACCCCACTGCACTGCCCTAAACCCTGAAACACCACCCCCAGCACGACCCCCTACACTGCCCGAACACCACTGCACTACCCTAACCCCTAAAACACGACCTCCTACACTACACAAACACCACTGCACTACCCTAAACCCTAAAACACTACTCCCAGCACGACCCCCTACACTACACAAACACCACTGCACTACCCTAAAACACTACCCCCTACACTACACAAACACCACTGCACTACCCTAAACCCTAAAAAACTACCCCAGCACGAACCCCTACACTACCCAAACACCACTGCACTACCCTAAACCCTAAAACAATACCCCCAGCAGTACCCCCTACACTACCCAAACACCACTGCACTACCCTAAACCTTAAAACACTACCCCCAGCAGTACCCCTATACTACCCAAACACCATTGCACTACCCTAAACCCTAAAACACTACCCCCCGCACTACCCCCTACACTACCCAAACACCACTGCACTACCCCAAACCCTAAACCACTACCCCAGCATGACCCCCTACACTACCCAAACACCACTGCACTACCCTAAACCCTAAAACACTACCCCCAGCACAACCCCCTACACTACCCAAACACCACTGCACTACCCTAAAACACTCCCCCAGCACGACTCCCTACACTATCCAAACACCACTGCACTACCCTAAACCCTAAATCTACCCTCAGCATGACCCCCTACACTACACAAACCTGCACTACCCTAAACCCTAAAACACTACCCCCAGCATGACCCCCTTCACTACCTAAACACAACTGCACAATTTGTTACAGGCGTTGCAACGCAGGCCTGTGGTGCTTACTGGAAGTACCTGGTGGGTTAGTTGGGCCCCAGGGACCCTCAGGATTCAAGGTGACCTAATCCCCCAACTTAAAACATGCCACGGGGTGCGTTTGCACAGTGGTGAAGGGAGGGGGCGGGGCCTCAGGTGACATGTGCGCAAACACGCCCTGTGGTGCGTTTTAAGTTGGGGAATTAATTCCCCTTGAATCCTAAGGGACCCTGGGGGCCAACTAGCCCACCAGGTGCCTTCAGTAAGCACAACAGAGTTGCGTTGCAGAGAGGTGAAAAAGGTGCGTGGCCTCGGAACGCCTCTCTGCAACTCAGCTCTGTGGTCCTAATTGTAGGTACCTGGGGGGTTAGTTGGGCCCTAGGGACCCTCAGGATTCAAGGGGACTTAATCCCGCAACTTAAAACGCGCCACGGGGCGCGTTTGCACACATGTCACCTCAGGCCCCCTCCCTTCACCACTGTGCAAACGCGCCCTGTAGCGCGTTTTAAGAGGTAGTTTTAATCCCCCTGCCCTATTATGTACTAGGGACTTACAGAGGAGGTCATGCTAATCACAGGGGTACCCCAACGCATCGTGTTCCCTAGTGTATGTAGGTGTTTTCACTGTATTTTAAGTGTCTTTTAGCATAGCACTGACTCTGGTTAGTCAGTCAGTTACCACCAGTACCCGTCTGAAAAAGTTGTGGGCACAGGATGATTTTGCAACAAGGCCTCTTTCTGCTCCTCTGTTGGTTCTTTCTGCACATCTTTTGCTTCTTCCTGCACTTTTCTTCGTCTTTGTGGACTTCTGTTGCTTCTTTCTGCATTTCTTTTGCTTCTTTCTGTGCGTTTTTCTTCTTTCTTCACATGTCCTACCTCTGTAGGCATAGTTAGAAACTAGCATTTAAAAAACCTTTGAAATTCACTTAAAAAATCATAGGTTCCAGGCACGTTATAGTTAGAAATTAGCATTTAAAAAACCTTTGAAATTCAGTGAAAAAACCATAGGTTTCAGACACGTTATAGTTAGAAATTAGCATTTAAAAAACCTTTGAAATTCACTGAAAAAACCATAGGTTTTAGGGACAGTTATAGTTAGTTGGACATTTCACTCGTACAAAACCATAGAAATTCCCCGTTATAGTTAGTTCAGCTAACTATAACTCGCGCCCCGCAATGCACTGCTGATGACGTCACATATTACATCACTCATGACATGGTCAGTGACATCACTGATGACATCACTGATGACATCACTGATGACACCACTGATGACATCTCAAATGACATCACTGATGACATCATCCATGTGATAATTTCATGCATCTTCTCACACCCTAATATAACTTTTGATACACCCACTCTAAATTACAGACTGCCATTCTCAAAACCATACACACTCCAATACCAATAACTACATACCCACTCACTGATTCTTAGGTCTACACACACACACACATCTACTCACTCACCCGTACAGTCACTCATACTTACAGTCACTCAGTACAGGACTATCATATGCACTCATACACCTATATAAACACTCACACACCGCCACTCATCCATAGAGGTACTCACACACCTAGTCAGTCATGCAAAAAATTAATCACACACCCATTTACTCACCTATACAGTTATACACACACCAGCTCACTTACTCATACAAATACTAGCACATTCTTACGCTCTTATACAATAACTGATACAAGCACACACGCATCCATACAGCCACTCTCACAATCACACACTCACTTATAGCCATTTAAATACTCTAACACACATATATACTGCCTTTTACATATGTAGTTACTCGCACATGTACCACTGAGATATACATTCACTCACTAACACACCCATACACACACTCACCCACCCAAGCAGTCCATCACAGATGCACTCTTGAAATCATGCACCCAGTGAATCACCCACTCACACATCTATGTACAGAGTCACACACACTTCACACACACTCCACCCACACAAACACTCAGGCAGCCATACAGATACTCAGAGAACCAATCAATAACCCATATAGACACTCATGTAGCTATTCGCAAATCCATGCATCCACTTACACACCAACAAACAGACGGATACAGACATTCACACAGTTTAGTAACTAACCCATGCATTCAGTAAGATATGTTTAATCACTCACTTGTAGAGTCAGTCACGCACGTACTAAATCATCCATTCAAACACTTATACACCCACTCATTCTTCAATACGCCTTTCCCTATATATATTCAACATATTTAAACTTTACAGAAACACACAGTCACTGGATGATGTCATCAGTGATGTCACTGACCATGTCATGAGTGATGTAATATGTGACGTCATGAGCAGTGCATTGCGGGGGCGCGAGTTATAGTTAGCTGAACTAACTATAACGGGGGAATTTCTATGGTTTTGTACGAGTGAAATGTCCAACTAACTATAACTGTCCCTAAAACCTATGGTTTTTTTCAGTGAAATATATATATATATATATATATATTGATATGCTCATCTCTTCATAAAGTCATTAAGCCAACTTTTATATTTTGGTGTTGTAACTCTGACAAAGTCAGTAAGTCTGCCTGAGTGCAGCCATGACCTGTGAGACCAACCACACTCATGCGGGCAGGGAAACGGAGTCCCGAGGGTGGGCTCCACAGGACACCAGAGTAGAGCTGGTCCTGGGGCCTACAGAGGCTCTGGGAGGGGGCCCCCGCACCCCAATAATTATATTTTGAGATGGGGTCCCTAGGACCATGAACCCCCCCAGGGAGCGGCCCCCTCCCTTATCCTTGAATTTTAGCCCTGTGGCTTTGATGAGCCTCAAGGATGGGGCAGCGTGCCTCCTTCCCTTTGTTATACTTGGCGGCTCCTGACCACCATTTCATTTTTATCAATGCAGCGATCGCTGCATCCCAAACATTTTTTTTTTTTTTGCTTTTGGGCTTGGGGGCAGTTGGGAGGTTGTTCCCTTAGGACCTGTCCTCAAGGGCTAGGGGGGCAGGTTATCACTACCCTGCCCCCTGTATAAATTTTGTTTATACCAATTCAGGACAGGGGGACCAAGTCACCGAGTCCTGTAATGTATGCCTACAACATTTTTTTATCATAATGCAGGCAGCAAATCAGACTGCTTGATTTTTTTTCAATTTGGGTTCAAGTGACATTTGCGAGAGTCCCTCGAATCCAACCGTCTCGATATACAGATATTTTTGATCCCCAATTTCTCTAAAATAACTGTTGAGACAGAAAAGTTCTCTGCATGGTTATGGACCTGCACCCCTGCCCTGAGGCCCCAACTGTACTGTTGTCTGGATCACTAATGCTGATTTTTGTTGTCATATGTAAATGCAGATCGTACGTGTGCACCATAACACAAGTCTGTCATACAGATTGTGCCCTTGTTGGACCGGTAGCTTCCCTGCTACCTTTATAGTGGTATAAGACTACTGCCTGTACCAGGATTTAAGTATCAAATGTGGCATCATACAGCGTGGTGATCAGGAGGAGTGAACAGGTCCTTTTTTTAACCTGTGTTATTGGGGTGAGGCTTATGGTCTCACTCACCATTTTGAAGGTTCTGCTGCTGCGTGCTTAACTCACCCTTAGCCTACATCAGTTAGATGTGGGCCAAGTGGTGACTCTGCTTTGGATGTATGAGTGTCTGTGAAGGGTTCAATACAGGGATAGAACAGTACTGTGCTGTACATGCATGTTCAGTGCATGTATTGGGTGTATCTAAATTACATGAGAGATGTAATGCTGTGCAATGCGTGTGCAGTGACAGTATGTCCTGTGTGAATGTGTGCTTATGAAAAGTGCAATACATAAAGGGAGAAGTATTGTACTGTGTGTGCATTGTGAATGTGTGTGCAAGTAGCACACTATAGCACAATACAGAAAGCCTACAGTACTGAACAGTGTGCACACAGGGAATGTGGGTGCTGAATGTATTTATGTCTAGGAGGGCCCAATGCATGGAGGTAACAGTACTGAATAGAGTTTGAGCTATGTCTATACACAGAACAAGTGTTCCTATAATGATACATTACATGGAGGACCCCGGGCTCCATTTTGTGAGGCCGAGGCATGCCTGGTGAAGACATGAAGAGTAGATGAATCCCCCCAGACAGATTTGTGTATTGCTACATTCCTGTAAGCTGTGTGGGACACACTGGCGAGGGGACTGAGAGACTCCCCCAGTATACTTCAAAGGCTTCTCATTGATTCAGTGACAGAGTGAGAGGTTGCAAGGAAGAGGCCTGGTTACATCTCTCGGTTAGACTTCTGCCTTTGACCAGGACTGGGGCCAACGCCAGCTAGTCTTCCTGCTGGGTGAGGAGAAATCACCCAGGGAAACCAAGACCACCTGCTCTTGAGCACCAGCACCTCTCTGCTTGCCAAGAGCAGTGTACCCTGTGAGGAGTTGGAGGAAGCATGGCCCAGTGCGGAGTCCTGCTGAGAGGAGTCCTGGTGCGAGGTGTGAGGAAAACGGCTTTCCAGCGAACCAGTTGTTGCCTGTGTGCAGGTTCAAGTCTGTGACACCTGTATGCCAGGAGAGGGCTGCCGTGAAATTAGCCATGAATTGAGTTC
Organism: Calotriton arnoldi; assembly: GCA_963921515.1. NCBI lineage: Eukaryota > Metazoa > Chordata > Amphibia > Caudata > Salamandridae > Calotriton > Calotriton arnoldi. The sequence continues at coordinate 4,152,389 of CAWUFW010000372.1, read as the reverse complement.
TGTGTGGGGAGTGTGAAACCAGTACTGCCTCATTGCGGCAACCCTGTATGCCAGGAGGGCCCGCTGTTGAAGTAACTGCTGCCAACATAGCACCAATACCTATGCAGGCCTTAGCATTGACCCCATCTGCCAGGAGATGCCACTGTGGTATAGGTGGCTGTGCAGTGCAGAGCGATGCCTTGCCAGCAGGTACTGCAGCAACCCCATATGCCAGGAGTGTTTGCCGGTACCAGGTATTGAGAAGTTTGGGCAGCTGCCCGTAGAACTAAAAACTGCGACACTCTGGTTGAAACAAGCACCAAGATCTGCTCCCAACCTCTCCCATGGACTAAAGAGGATGCCGAGTACATCAACACTTTCCTAGCACCAGATGGGGAGCACCAGATCAATGCCCCCTCAGTTTGCAGAGCACTGAACTTACTATGCTGAAGTAAGTCCAGGAGTACCTTCAATTGCTGTTGGAGCCAGCCTGCAGCTGAGTGAGAGCCTGTGCCTGCCGGGTTCTGCCTCATGTCCCGCATGCAGACTGACTCAATGGCAGGATTGGAACATTGCATGTCAGCGCACTCGCTGAGATGCTAAACGCTTCCTTGTGACTGGAGTGTGTAAGACTTGTAACAGGCCTACTGGGCCCCGGGGAACTTGCTGCTAAAGGTGCTGTGGGACCACAGACACTTCTGACTGTTTTTTAAGAGTCAGAGTGGACTTTTGAGTAAGGCCTACTAGTGAGCATTCCCTGGATGCGACCACAAGTGAAAGGGGAATAACCTCAACCACATCACAAGGAGCGGGTGAGACGGGGACCTGCCAGTTACTCACCCGTGGGTCTCAAGGCGCTGGGGGGGGGGAGGAGCAGCTCCAGTCAGTCGAAGAGCAAGGTCTTGAGGGTCTTCCTGAAGATGTGCAGAGTGGGTACGCGTCTGATGTCGATCGGGAGCTCGTTCCAGGCCTTCGCCGCGATGTAGGAGAAGGTTCTTCTGTCTGTTCTTGCTCTGCGGATGCGCAGGGGTTCGGCGAGGGCGAGGTCGGCGAAACTGAGGTTTCTCTTGGGTAAGTGGAAGGAGACTCTTTCTTTGAGATATTGGGGTCTGGTGTTGTGGAGGCATTTGTTGGCGTGGGTGAGTATCTTGAAAGTTACTATCTTCTCGATGGGGAGCCAGTGGAGGTTTCGCAGGTGTTGGGTAATGTGTTCGTGTCGAGGGATGCCGAGGACGAGTCTGGCTGCGGTGTTCTGTATGGTCTGGAGTTTGCAGAGCAGAGACTTGTTGATCCCGGCGTAGAGGGCGTTTCCGTAGTCCAGTCTGCTGGTTATGAGTGCATGGGTGACGGTCTTTCTTGATTCGGGGGGGATCCATTTGAAGGTCTTCCGGAGGATGCAGAGGGTGTTTAAACAGGTGGAGGCGACGGCGTTGATCTGTCGGGTCATGGAGAGGGAGGAGACGAGTACGATGCCGATGTTCGGGGCGTGGTTCGTGGGGGGGGCTGCCGAGGGCAGTGGGCTACCAGGGGTTGTCCCATGCAGCGGGGGAGGGTCCGAGAACGAGGACCTCTGTCTTCTCCGAGTTGAGCTTCAAGCAGCTGCTGCTCATCCAGGATGCGATGTCCTTCATTCCTTCCTGAAAGTTGACTCTGGTGGTGATGGGGTCCTTGGTGAGGGAGAGGATGAGCTGGGTGTCGTCGGTGTAGGATACTATGCTGAGTCCGTGCTGTCTGACGATGGCGGCGAGGGGGGCCATGTAGATGTTGAAGAGCGCCGGGCTGAGCAAAGATCCTTGGGGTACTTCGCAGTTGATCTCTGTGGGTTCAGAGAGGAAGGGTGGTAGTCTGATTCTTTGGGTTCTGCCGGTGAGGGAGAAGCGGAGCCAGTCGAGGGCGGTTCCCTGTATGCCGGCGTTGTTGAGTCTGGCGATGAGTATGCAGTGGGAGACGGTGTCGAAGGCTGCAGAGAGGTCGAGTAGGATCAGGGCTGTGGTGTGGCCTTGGTCGAGGAGGATGCGGATGTCGTCTGTGGCAGCGAGTAGAGCGGTCTCAGTGCTGTGGTTGCTGCGGAATATGGATTGGGAGTGGTAGAGGACTGGTGTCTGTTCGTTGAAGTTGTAGAGGGCCTTGATTTTCAGGTGGAAGTAGGAACCGAGCATGTTGCAGAGGTCTTGGGAGGAGGTGATGTCCGTGGTTTTGCTATGGGGTTTGGTGAATTTCTGTTGTAATACTTCTTTGGATGTGCAGAGTTAGAAATTAAATACTTCTTTTAATATAAAAATAAGTATTTGGGCATTGATGTATTGACATTACTATGCTCATTTTGAGTTATGAGCCGTGTTCACTAACCTGTATCTACACTTCTACCCGCAAGGAAGGCTTTGGCTGCTCATCCACAGCTACCACTGACAGTCAAGTGCTCAAGATCCATACTAGGTTGGGCCCAAGGACAAAGGAGTAAAGGCCTCAACCACCACAGGTGGGCCCAGTAGCCATTCCGTGCCCCTTGACCCTCTGAAAGAGGTTCTCACAACTACTCAATGGATTTACACCAAATCACAAAAGCACACTTTCTAGACCAAGATCTAGCTTCTTGTCAAATTTGGTGTAATTATGTTCAGCAGTTTTTGCGGTAGCGCTGCCTAAAAAAGTCTATGGAAAATGCATGGGGAAATTTGGTTTTGGGACCCCCTTTTTAGAATCGAGCCTGCAAAAGTATGCACTAGCGCATGCGCCTTGCTTAGGAGATACTTTGTTTACAAAAAGGGCCTGGAGGCCGCCTGTTGCTTACCATATTTCTGCTTCAGCGTCACTCTTCTTTGCAGCTGTCTTTATTAACCAGAGCAGCGGAATTGTCCCACCATGCCTGCAGTGGAGCATAGACTAAACACAGATTGATTAAAATTAATCAGTGCCTATCTGCTACTGCAGACATGATTCAGGTACTATTTCTTGCCCCCTTCCCCTCCATGCTGCTCCGTCAATAGCACTTGCACATGTTGCAAACCGCTCTCAACCCACTCTGCATTCTTGCTTGTCTTGTCGTCCTCCTCTCACTGTTGCTTGCTCCCTCCCAAACCTCTGTGGCTACTTGCCTCATCGTTCTCCCACTGTCATTGAGGGTTGCTTGTTTTCTTATTGCCACATTGTGGGGAGTGCTGTGCATGCTTCCTTTCACTAACCCCACTACTTTGTCTATATTTGCACACTGGTTCTGTAGTACAGCCCTACTTTTTGTTTATTAATCTTTGCTTTAATGTTCCTGCTACCACAAAAAGACTGCTCTCCTGCATCTCTACCGGTTTGCCTCTCGCCACTACACACACCCTCTTCGCTTTAAAAAGCAGCATCTATAAGCAATCTGAAAGGGGCGTCTTTTATACGATATCATCCTCCAACTATAGAATATTCTTTCTTCACTGGGATATAATGTTAGTAACATTTGAACGCGCGGAGAAACGCAGGGCATAAAACACATGTAAATGAGCACAACATTGTGACCTTGACAAATGAGAAGCTTGACTGCTACCCTCTGTCAGAGCATTCAGTTTAAGAAAAATCCAGCTGGTGCATGCTGGAGAGTGGTAGATGCAGCTTATCTCAGATAAATCGAGTTGCATTTTTTTAAAACGCTTCATTCCTCATAGGAACTGAAGTGTAATTCAGTGGCGTGATGTGGCTGGGCGATTGTGTGTCTGTAATGTGTCCTAACCGGTTGGTTTTGATACCCTGAGTGAAGACCAGAGTTGTGCTGTTGTCGTGTTTTGTTGCTGCACCTATGTGCTTGTACAGCCCCTAAATGAATGTCACAAAATATAATACAACACAGTGGTTAATGAGTAAGAAAAAGGAATCATCTTTCTGGACGCTGCAATATAAAACAATGTCCGGGACAGCATTGCTGCCCGCTTCCTGAACATTAGCCTATCACTTCTAAGTTTAGTAAACATGGGAAAACAAGCATTGGCAAGGCCAAAAGGTCTCTTCTTTGAGACTATTGACTTTGGCAATGTTTAGTAGACATGCAGTACAGCAGCACGGTAGCTTCGCAGTGTGGTTAAAAGGATTTTAAAAGCGCTATGATGCAGCCAGGGCTAATGCGCTTTTAAAAAAAAGTGCAATCAGCGATGGATACATTATATTCCTTTTTTATTATTATTTTTAGCCACCCTGCTGTACAGCCTGGCTACAAATCCTTGCCAAAATCTGCAATGACCATGCTGTACAGCTTGAACAAAAGGCAGTGGCAGAACCAATAATCTCAAAGGCGAGACCTATTAGCTTTGCCAATGCCTGTTTTCTCAGCCCCCACTTTACAGATCAGCCTGAAGCTTTTCAGGAAAAGCAGAGGTGGATGAACATTTTTTGTGGGGAAAGTTTCGTGAAGATGCATCAAATGGCACAAAAGTTATTAGTAAACAAAAAAATATATCTTTCTAAGGAAACACGGACCTAACTATACCTACCCACTGGAAAACCGCCAATGGATGATGTGTATATATGTATGTATATATGTATATCACTCATCAAAACATCCCCAGTTGAAGACACACTCGAAAAGCAGATGAATTCCACTGATTCGTTATTTAAAAGAAAACCAGCGTTTTCATTCAGATGCATTTCATTGCCTTACGCATTTCAGAGCAACAGTTCCTTGGTTACAGGCTTCATGATACTGCGCAGGATAGGTGGAAAGGCACTCTCCTCTGCATGTCCTTTATTTAATTAGCCCTCAGTGGGCTTCACAGGTGAGTTCAACTTAGATTTGCATGCTGGGATCAGTAGTGCACTTTCATGAATTCCTTTACCTATAGTAGGTTTCTGACTCAGAAATGAAAATGTTCAGTTTATTTTTTCTTTTCTGCTGTTCCACTAAGGAAGACTCGGAGTAGTTCCATGTCCTCGGGGCCACATGTCCTTTCTACTAATAAGTGATACTATTTCTAACGTATGTCATCTTAGTGGCTGTGTGTCTGTCTGTATCATTGTGTGAGTGGGTGTCTGAGTGGCTGTATAGGTGTGTGTGAGTGGCTGTATGGAGCTGTCAGTGGGTGTGTGAGTGGCTGTATGGGTCTGTTAATAGATTTGTGAGTGAGTTTCTGGGTGTATGAGTGGCTGTGTGAGTGGTTGTATGAGTGTGTGTGGTTGTATCGATGTATGAGTGGTTATATGAGTGTGTGAGTGGGTATGTGAGTGGTTGTATCGGTGTGTGAGAGGTATGGGCATGTGAGTGGGTGTGTGAGTGAGTGGTTGTATGCGTCTGTGAGTGTGTGTGTGAGTGGTTATGTGGGTGTGCGAGTGGGTTTGTGAGTGGGTGTGTGAGTGGTTGTATGGGACTGTAGAACAAGTTACTTACCTTCTGCAATGATATATCTGTAAGAGACATAGATTAGTTATAGATTCCTTACCTTAGAATTACCCCCAGGCGTCAGACTGGGTCCGGAGAATTTTTTTGTCAGCAGTACCCCTGCACTTCGAAAGGTGGCGTCGGTCGGCTCCGCGTTCGTCGTTGGCATCGTGGTCGCTGGGATGACGTCGCGGTAGCTACTTAGACGCCGCCCTCGCGCGCTAACGTCAGTTCTTTTTCACGACATTCCATACCAGAAGCGCAGAGCCATGCAAGACACTGACCACTGGTGCACAAAACTAGGGCCCTGAAAAGGGATTCCCTGACCCTAGAAGTCAGTTCGCAGAAGGGGGAGGATGGGTGGGGCGGTAAGGAATCTATAACTAAACTATGTCTCTTACAGATATATCGTTACCGAAGGTAAGTAACTTGTTCATCTGACAGAGACAATTAATTATAGATTCCTTACCTTAGAATAGATACTTATTTTATTTATTTTTTGTGAGGTTTTATATAGCGCTGGCTAGACCCGGAGGTATCAGAGCGCTTTACAAGAGTAGGAGCAGTCACAAAAAAAAATAAAAAAAATATTTCAGAGCAAGGAGAATGACAGTCATGAGAAAGCACATCTCTCAATTAGTCAGGAGAGGCAGAGTTCTGGATGATTCACGAGTTATAGTACATATAGATAATAAAATGGAGGTAGTGACTCAAAGCAGACTAAAGAGTATCAACAGGGAGAACCAAATTGAAGAGGTGGAGGGAGGGGAAGGAGAGGGGGGTGTAAAGCAAATGGACAAAGACAGGGAGAGTGTCCTCCAAACAGCTAACTGAAGAGGTGGAAGGAAGGGGAAGGAGAGGGGGGTGGGTGGGAATCAATGGACAAAGACGGGAGAGTGTCCTCCAAACAGCTAACAGCACATAAGTTAGAGCTGCTAGGATAGATGAGGGACCGTGGAGAGCAAAGGCCTGGGTATACAAAAGGGAAGAGTAAAAGGGAGAGCGAAAGGTAAAACAGGATTAGCAGAAAGGTAACCAATACAGGGAAGACAGATCGCCAGGTCAGAAGAGAAATTATAGACTCCAATACTTGTTGAGTAGGTGACATTTTAGGTCTTTTTAGGTCTCGCCTAGCGTTGCTGCGCACATGCGTAGCTCGCTCTGCGATATTTATTGTTAATGAGTAGTTTTAGAAAAGGGCTTTAAGCCCCGCCCCTTATTTCCATTGGCTGGCGTCACCGTTTATGGTAAACGGTGGCCTACCATTGGAAATGAGGGTTTTTGGTGGCCGCCCTTTCGCCTCCCAGCCAGACTCGGTGGCCTGCTTTGCTGCTGTCGCAAAGCAGTTTCTTATCTTTATTTAGAAACACATGGCCCAATAAAGACAAGAGATCAATGCTTGTTTTAATGTGCCTTGCTTTTTGACAGCGTTGAAATGTTCCGAGTGTGTTTCCCGACTTTTTTTTACTTCGAGGCAAGCGCGCACGTATAATTTTTTTTTTTAACATGTTAATTTAAAGTATTTGCTAATAATTGCGTCCGTTTATTTGTTCATTTTTAATTTGAAGTATTTGCTACTAATTGCGTTGAGCCGAAGACAAGGCTCGAACAATGGTCCACAGCTCCCCAGTCGGCAGCTCTCACCACTGAACCATCACCTCTCCCTTGAAAGCAGCATACCGTTCTCTCTACATGCTTGATCCAGTGGTAAATGGCTGTTGTCTTTAACATGTGCTTTGTACAATGAAGACGTCTTAACTTTCTTTCCTAATACACACATCAGCCCGATGGCATCTGATTTATTTATTTATTTATGCGTTTTTATATAGCGCGGACTTTACCCGAGGGTGTCAGAGCGCTTCACAACAGGATCAGCAACATTACATAAGGAGGAGGATACAAATGAGCATAATACAAAACAAGCGTTACATTGCATGAGGAAAAAGTGACAATTGTGCAAAAACAAACAAACCAAATACAAAAAGAGGAATAAGTTCCAATAGGAAAAAGTGACAGATGTGCATGAAACATGGGATACCAAATACAAATGGAGGTATAATACTGCAATAAATGGCAGTCACACATGACACACTGGGAAGGCGCTTCTATAGGCTTGGAGTACAGAATTTCCTATAGTGGAAGAACTTCCTTGAGGTAGTAGAGAGGGCGTGGATTCAGCAGGGGGTACATGGGGTACAAAATATATGATACATGGGGTACAAAATACACTAAAGGCAAAATACTGTAATAAGTGGCAGTAACTCAAAGCACACTGAGAAGGCCCTTCTATAGGCTTGGAATACAGAATTCCTATCATGGAAGAGCTTCCTTGAGGTAGTAGAGAGGGCGTGACTTCACAGGGGACTTATAATGGGGGAACACGCACATAAAAACCAACACAACACATAAAATAAGGAATGAACAGACAAAAGTACAACTTTATACTGACGAGCGGACTTCCTAGAGGGGCCTAAGACCGAACGTATTAGTTCTGGAAGTGTCTTTGGAATAGAAGAGACTTGAGGTCAGCTTTGAAGATCCGGGTAGAGGAGGTGGCACGGAGCAGTGGGGGAAGCGAGTTCCAGATTCTCACCGCATTGCCCGAGAAGGATTGAGCCATCGATCTTTCCCTTTTGAAGACGGGGGCTCAAGCAGAAGCTTTTCCGCATTGCGAGAAGGGCGAGAGCCACCGGACAATTTCAGTTTATTCGCCAGGTAACGAGGGGAGGGACGTGTGTAAGGCTTTGTGTGTGATGCAGGCAGTTTTGTAAATAGATCTTGCCTCGATCGGAAGCCATCGCAGAGAGGACAGGATAGGAGTGATGTGGTCGCTTCGTTTAGACCCTGAAATGAAGCTGAGCTGCTGAATGGAGGATGGATTTGAGAGGGGAGAGGTGGGATTTGGGTAGGCCAGTCAGAAGAGAATTGCAGTAATCCAGTCTTGAGAGAACCAGAGATTGTACCAAGGTTTTTAAGTCTTTCTCCGGGAAGAACCGACGGATCCCCCACAGAAGGCGCAGCTGGGACCGTGCATTCTTAGCAATAGAGTTGATGTGGGCGATTAGGTTGAGTCTTTTGTCGAGAATGACACCTAGGGATTTAGCGTTGTCAACAATGATGGGTTTGTTGTTGAGAAGGTTCAGCTGATCCATCCAAGATTGAACAGGAGGAGGTGAGAGAGAGGTAGAGAGGAGGAGGAATTCAGTTTTGGCGGGATTCAGAATGAGTTGGTGAGCTGACATCCAGTTGTGAATAGAGTTGAGGGTAGAATTGAGTAGGGAGAGATCGTGTGCGGAGGACACCTTAAGGTAGATTTGCGTGTCGTCCGCATACAGATGGTAAAGGATCCCAGATTTGCTTAGGAGGTTCCCTAAAGGTTCCAGGTAGAGATTAAACAAGGTGGGTGCCAGGATAGAACCTTGAGGGACGCCTTGACCTACGGCAACAGGAGATGAAAGACTGTTCCCTATCTTGATCATTTGGGATCTGTCCGAGAGGAAAGAGGCAAACCATTTGAGCACAGTGCCATCCAGACCCATTCTCTGTTGAAGAGTGTTGAGGAGGGTGCTATGATTAACCGTGTCAAAGGCTGCAGAGAGGTCTAGAAGAATCAGAAGACATGATTCCCCAGAGTCGAGTATATGCAGCGCATCGTCAATCACTTGCAGCAGGGCTGTTTCAGTGCTGCAATTTTGGATGAAGCCCGACTGGAAGACGTCGAGGAGGTTATTGTCCATAATATGTGAGGAAAGTTGTTTCGCGACACATTTTTCGGTGATTTTCGACAGAAAAGGGAGGTTGGAGATAGGGCGGAAGTTGTTGAGGTCGTTCGCATCCGCGGCGGGTTTTTTTAGAAGAGGGGTGACCTGACCTGATTTGAGGGTAACCGGGAGGGAGCCTTGACTGAGGAAGAGATTGACTAGCCTGGTCCAGTAAGAGAGAGTATAGGTATAGAAATCGATGGCGATGTCGCTAGGGATGGGGTCGGAGGAATGGTTGGAGGGTTTAGTTTCGCGGATGCATTTGAGGAGGTCATCTTCCGAGATGATGTCAAAGTTCTGCCAGGTGACCAAGGATTTCCGCTCCTCCATGGGGGGGTGGGCGACCTGATCCACCAGAGCTTTGACCTTTTCATCGAAGAATATAGCGAAATCTGCTGCTTTCTTTGAGGAATCCTCAGGCTTAATGGTTGGAGGAGAACAGTTTGGGTTTTTGAAGAGGTCAAAAGTTTTTTGGGTCTGTTTTTAGCCGAGTCAAGGAGGGATCTGAAATGTGATGCTTTTTCCAGGAAGATGTGATTGTGATATATGGATCTTGCTGAGCGTAAAAGAGAGAGATTAGCGGTGGAAGGAGATTTTCTCCAATGCTTCTCCAGGAATCTAAGGTTTTTCCTTTCATCGTAGAGCGCTTTATTGAACCAAGGTGCTGAGGGGTGGGTCTTTTCCTTTTGCTTTGGAGAGGAGCAACAATGTCGATTTCGACTGCTAGTACTGAGAGGCACTGAGAAGTGAGATCGTTGACATCCACGCTAGGGTCTAGTCTAGGAAGTGCCCGCATAGCGGAATCACAAAAAGTGTCAAGATCAATGTTCTTAGTGTTACGGAACCAGGTAGTAGCTCTTTTAGGTTGGCCGAGAGTTATAACGTGCGATAGGTGAAAGCGGAAGGGAATGAGGAGGTGGTCAGACCAGTCTACATGGATGGGGGGAGCAGTGGTCAGCAGGTCTTCTTTGGATATGATGCAGTATTTCCAGAGCCATGCTTTGCTATAACCCACGGGTACTCATAGTACGGCCCGCCCGGCCTTCATTGGCGGCCCGTGGACCTTGTTGCCATATGCCAGTATGTATATGCCTGTAATCCTTCCTGGAAGTAAACAGAGAAGATGGCCGCAGGAGCATACGTAGTGAATACGTATTCAATACGTATTCACTATGTTTGCTCCTGCGGCCATCTTCTCTGCTTACTGCTTGCCTCCGATTGGCCTGCCTCGGTGACGTCACCCACGTCACTCGGCGCGAAGCACAGGCCCTTTAAAAGTCAGCTGTAACTAGCACTTTTACAGCTGACTTTTAAAGGACCTTGTGGGGGAGCTTCCTGTGACCGCGGTGACGACGTGCCTGAATCTTCAGTGCAGCCTGTGACCCCGCAGCCCCGGAGAATCTTCACTGCAGCCAGTGACCCCAAAGAATCTTCACTGCAGCCTGTGTCCGTGGTGACGACATGCCCGCAGCCCCGGAGAATCTTCAGTGCAGCCTGTGACCCCGCAGCCCCGGAGAATCTTCAGTGCAGCCTGTGACCCCGCAGCCCCGGAGAATCTTCATTGCAGCCTGTGACCCCGCAGCCCCGGAGAATCTTCATTGCAGCATGTGACCCCGCAGCCCCGGAGAATCTTCGCTGCAGCCTGTGACCCCGCAGCCCCGGAGAATCTTCAGTGCAGCCTGTGACCCGGAAAATCGTCAGTAGCACTTCACCGGCAGGTACGTTTAACCGCGAGCCTCCCTCCATTAATTATCTTCGTCTGTAGTTTGACCGTAGATGGCAGCAATAACGTGTGTGGCAGCTTTCTCCTATCTATGGGCAAGTGTTTTGGAGGGTAAAAGGCAACACTGAATCCCTTCTTTGGCCAGTAGGGAACGAATAGTTATGTTTTGTTTTGCAATGTCACTAGCATTTGTCCTGTGCATTTCTGTCATTATTACCTTGTAGCACTGCGATGCGAGTCTTTACACACGTTCCTGGGCTTTCTTGGTGACTCGAGTCCAACATCCTACGTGTATTTTTCAGTGGGTTGCAAAATGTGAGCGTTTTTCATTGTAGTCGTGGGTCGTAAGGTTCAGGAGTAAGGAGAGGACTAATGATTGTACTACACATTTGAAGTCGTCTTGAGGGATGAAGGGTTTGATTTTCTTGTAGTGTCTGAGAGTGAAAAATGCTCCTTTGGCCGAGTTATTTATGGTCCTTCAGTGCCAAATTTTTGTCAAGAATAAAACCTAGGGATTTTGCTGAGTTAGATAAGGTGAGCGGACAGTTGAGGGCGTTGAGGTCAGAGATCCAGCCTTGGATGGGGAGATGGTTGCTTTTAGGAGAGAAAAGAATAATTTCCGTTTTGTTAGGGTACAGTTTAAGATGGTTAGAGTAAAACCAAGATTGAATCTTGCTCAGGGTGTTGTTTAAATGGAGTACATCAGTATGGGATTTGATCTTATAGTAGAGTTGGGTGTCGTTGGCATAGAGGTGATGGCTGATCCTGGCTTGTTTCAAAATGAGAGTAAGGGGTTCCATAAAGAGGTTGAAGAGAGAGGGGGAGAGAATTGAGCCCTGGGGGACACCCAGGGAGACACGGGTGGGATTGGAGTGGCAGGAGTTGATTTTTATTTGTTGTGTTCTGTGTTCTGTGTTGGAGGTAGGAGGTGAACCATTGATTGATTGATTGATTGATTGATTGATTTAAGGACCAATCCATTTAGGCCAGAGCGAGCTTTAAGCGATTCCAGTAAGGAAGAATGATTGATTGTATCGAATGCTGCAGAGAGGTCAAGGAGGATAAGAAGGCAAGCCTCTCCATTGTCTAGGGAGCAGTGAATGTCATCAACAATGTTCAGCATGGCGGTTTCTGTGCTACAGCCTTTCCTGAAACCAGATTGTAAGGAGTCAAGTAAGTTGAATTTGCCTCTGTGGTTGTCCAGTTGGAATAAAGCACATTTCTCCAGGGTTTTAGCTAGAAGTGGGAGGTTGGAGATGGGACGGAGGTTGTTAAGATCATTAGGGTCAGCATTAAGGTTTTTAAGAATGGGAGTGATTTGCCCGAGTTGGAGGGAGCCTGGGACACATCCAGTGGCAAAGGAGGTGTTAATGATTTTTGTCCAACATGGGGCAATGATGTGGTTAAGGTTATGCACTAGGTTAGATGGGAGTGGGTCTTTGGTGTGCGAGGCCGGCTTTAATGATATTAAAGACTTCGAGCTCAGTCATAGGATAGAAATTAGACCAGGAGGCGTTATTTTTCAGTTGTAAGTTGGAGAGGATGTCACCAGAGATAGTTGGGATGGATAGGTGAGTGGGAGGATTAGGCGGGAGGAACGGGGTAGAAAAAGGAGGTACGTCTGCAGTAATTTGGGGGCAGGGCAGGGCCAGATTTTGAGGGAAGGATTGATCAATTTTAGCAATTTTTTCTGCGGAGAAGTTGGCAATTACTTCACATCTTTCGATTGAGGCCGTCAGCTCTGGAGGGGCTAATGACGATTGTTTAATGACAATGTTAAAGAGTTCTCTGGGCCTGTTTTTGGGACGATCAAGTTGGGCACGAAAGAAAGAAGCCTTTTCATTGAAAATGTGCTTCTTATATGTTGTGCTTGCAGATCTGAGGAGGGCAAGATGGGAGTGCGAGGGGTGTTGTCTCCATGTTCTTTCTGCTAGTCTAAGTTGACTTCTTTCATTATTGAGTTCGGGATTGAACCAAGAATTGGATTGGATTTTTCTTTGTTGTTTTAGTTTGAGTGGTGAGACTTGGTCCAGGACATCATTAATGGCCTTATTGAAATGTTCAGTGAGCTCATTAGCGTTATGGGAGAGAGGGAGGAATTGAAGTTGGGCTTGAAGTTTGAACTCGAGTTCACTAGGGGGGATTTGTTTAAGGTTTTTGGTCCACATCTTGGGTTTATTATTAACTGGTGGGGGGAGTAGGGCGCTGGTTGAGATGTTGAACAGAATGAGATGGTGGTCAGACCAGTCGATGGGTATGATGTTGGTAAGGGAGACAAGTTTTGTGTTAGAGATGATTGCGTCAAGTGTGGCCCCTTTGATATGGGTTGGATTGTTGCATAGTTGCTTAAGGCCATTCAACTCAAGGAGGTTAATGAGACGCCTAACTGTGGGATCATCTGCATTATTCCAATGGATATTGAAATCTCCTCAATACAGATTTTTAGAGGAAGAAAGGGAGAAGTGAGTGAGGAGGTCGGATAATTCCTCAGCAAAGAGGAGGGGCTCACCCAGAGGGTGGTAGATGTTATGTAGTCTAATCGGAGTAGAGCTTTTGACTGTGAGTTCTATGCCAAGGTATTCAAATGTCAAGTGATCGGTGTTCTTCAGAAGGGAGAGTTGCAACTCCGTTTTATGCATTAAGGCTAATCCACCCCCTTTTCTGTCTGGTCTGTCCTGTCTAATGATGGAGTAGCCGTGGGGTGGGGTGAGTAAGTCAAGAATGGCCGTCGAGTGGTCATTGAGCCAAGTTTCAGTGAGGAAGGCAATGTCAATAGCCTCACTGAGGATGGTTTCTGAAATCTCAGTAGCATGAACTGCCGATCTGCAGTTAACAAGCATGCAGGAGAGGGGATTAGGGTTATCCTTAGCAGGTTTAAGGGAGTGGATGGTGGTGAGTTGTGCAGGAGGTCTAGGTGAGAGGGGAGTAGAAGGGACTCGGTTAATGCCCACAATTACTGGGATGGTGGAGTAAGGGAGGTGATCCGTCAGCAGAGGCTTGGGGACATAGGCATTGCACAGGTCATTTAGCGCAGCAGTGGAGAGGTAGCACACAGCACGTTGATGCCTGAGTGCTCGTCTGCAAAGGGGTATGGTCAGCCATCGGGCTTGTTGGGAGAGGTTACGAGAGCAAGAGAGAAGCGTATCAGATAATTTGGGGCAAGCCCTGGAGTTAAGGATGCGATACAAAAGGGGATGATGGACGGAACGTTTGAGCCAATCAAACACTCACCCCCAGTCAACTGATCTGGGTTTAATCCATCATCATTCTTTAGCTCACTCCACCACCCCAGTTCAGACATGGCCATATGCAAATCAGTCTGACCCTGTGCCTCATGGGAACAGTCCAGCACGAACTGCCAAGCCATGTCTTCCCTGGACCGGAAACAAGCATCCTAGGACCGGTTTCTGGCCTTCCAGCCGTCATCAGCCAGGCTTGCTTGAATCCAGTGGCAAAGTGAGCAAGGGACCCACGTCTGGGCATACCCCCGCCAACTTAGGGCGAACAAAGCGATACAAAAGGGGATGATGGACGGAACGTTTGAGCCAATCAAACACTCACCCCAGTCAACTGATCTGGGTTTAATCCATCATCATTCTTTAGCTCACTCCACCACCCCAGTTCAGACATGGCCATATGCAAATCAGTCTGACCCTGTGCCTCATGGGAACAGTCCAGCACGAACTGCCAAGCCATGTCTTCCCTGGACCGGAAACAAGCATCCTAGGACCGGTTTCTGGCCTTCCAGCCGTCATCAGCCAGGCTTGCTTGAATCCAGTGGCAAAGTGAGCAAGGGACCCACGTCTGGGCATACCCCCGCCAACTTAGGGCGAACAAAGCGATACAAAAGGGGATGATGGACGGAACGTTTGAGCCAATCAAACACTCACCCCCAGTCAACTGATCTGGGTTTAATCCATCATCATTCTTTAGCTCACTCCACCACCCCAGTTCAGACATGGCCATATGCAAATCAGTCTGACCCTGTGCCTCATGGGAACAGTCCAGCACGAACTGCCAAGCCATGTCTTCCCTGGACCGGAAACAAGCATCCTAGGACCGGTTTCTGGCCTTCCAGCCGTCATCAGCCAGGCTTGCTTGAATCCAGTGGCAAAGTGAGCAAGGGATGGAGAGATCTCCTCTGAGCCGTGTTAATTCAGTAGCCATAATATTGAGTTTGCGTTCTGTGCTGTTGAGTGTCTGTGCAATAAAGTTGGGGGGGAAACCTGCAGAGATGGTGGAAGGGGATGAAGTGGGGTCTCTGTTGACAGGGGAAGGCAATCCAGTGAATGGAGGGTGAGCAAGGACGGGGGAGGAAGTCAGAACAGTATTCGGACAGGTATTGAATAGATTCTGCGTGGAGTGATTCGGGTCAGTCATACAATCAGGAGATGCGTAGGGAGAGAGAGCGAGAGAGAGGGAGGGTTACAGGAATAAACCACATCGTGTTGCTTGGGAAGGATGCCATTTGGAGTCTGTTAGATTTGGGGGTCTCTAGTTGGCAGAGGTAGGTACCTTTGTCCAAATAGGGACCCTTACGTCTAGTCAGGGTAAGGGGGTACACTCCTAAAATAACCCCTGCTCACCCCCTTGGTAGCTTGGCACGAGCAGACAGGCTTATCTCAGAGGCAGTGTGTAAAGCATTTGTGAACACATACAGTAATCAAGTGACAACACTACAGATGGACACCACACCAGTTGTATATTAAAGATAAGTATTCTTTATATAGATTTAACACAAGACCACAAACGTCAAAAATCCACAATACTGTACTTCAAAAATAGTAGAATTAGCTTAGTTCTCTTAAGATGTAAAATGCGACACTTTGAGTTCAATGTACCTTAGGATGCGTAACGCTATACAACGAAAGTGTTGCAGGGAAGGTGATGCGTCGGTTCCTTACACGCAAGAACGGTGATGCGTTGGGTCCCTACTGATGCTTAGGGGGGATGCGTCGGTTCTTCTCTGCGTGGGGAGGTGATGCGTCTGTTTCTTACTGCGCTTCCGTGGCGATGCAACAAGCAGCGCCGTGATGCGATGAAGATCCGGTGCAATGAAACAAAGATGGCGTCGTCTTCTTGATGCGACACGATGCGTGCACGCCCGACGGCCGTGCGGCGACTCAACGATTCTTCTGAGCCGCGACAGGCTCTGCGACACGCTTCCTGGTGATGCGGCGGCGTCTGATGCGACGCCGATCCTCTTCTCCGGCGATGCGAGGCGCTTCGTCAACGATGTGGCAGCGGCGGCGACACACTTCTCCATCGATGCGGCGGCGTCTGATGCGACGTCGATCCTTTTCTTCGGCCATGCGAGGCGCTTCAGCTACAGCGGCGACGCTTCTTCTTCGTGAGTCGCGCTTCCAGCTCCTTGCGACACGCAGTCCCTCAGAAAGTCCAGCACAGCAGCAGGCACTTTCCAGAAAGACTCTTGGGGAGCTGGTTGGTGAAGTCTGTTGTCCCTGAGACTTCAGCAGGAGGCAAGATCTATCTCAAGCCCTTGGAGATCCTTCACAAGTTGATGAAAGTACACACAAAGTTCCTCTCTCCTTTCTTTGGCAGTCAGGCAACCACTGCAGGCCAATCCTCCAGACAGCACTCAGCTTAGGGATAGTCTCTTCCTCAGTTTCTCTGGTTCCTCTCCTCAGCAAAGGTTTCTTCTTGTTTCCCAAAAGTGATCCAAAGTTCTGGGGTTTGGGTCCCCTCTTTTATACACCAAAATCCTTTGTCTCTGAAGGCAGAGAGGCCTTTGCCTAGTCCAAACCAGTTCTGGTCAGTCCTGGAGCACTCTGTTTACATGACTCCTTCTTTCCTTTCACAGTGTAGGCTAGGGACATCAGACGCGCACCACAGGAGGTGGAGCCAGCATTGTGGAGGGAAGGCACAGCCCTATTCAGGTCCCAGGTGCAACTCCTCCCACCCATCTACATGCAGATCTCTCTATTCAGCCCTGTGCTGACTCACCCTGTCTCCTGGAATCCCCCAGCCCCTGTCACTCACAAACCAGACAAGGAATACACAACCTAGCAGAGGCAGGCTTGGATAGTTAGGCAAGAAAATACCCACTTTCTAAAAGTGGTATTTTCAAACACAGAGGGGTCGATTCCGATCTCGGCCGGTAGTGCTCCGAATCGGATTCAGCTTTACCGGATCCGATTCGGAGCCCTGTTTCCCGACCGATTCGAACGCGCGTCCGGCCGAGCGAGTACGATGCAAGCGCCCGCGAAATCACCGACCGACTCGTACGCGGGATCTACACGCTCCGACCGACTCGCACGGACAGGGATCGCCTCGCGCAATGGAGTCGTTCTCCGGCCGGGTAAGTACGATGCGCGCTTCGACCAGTCCGACCAACTCGCGCCGTCCGGCTCAAAAGAGCTGTCGGAGCCGGATTTTGGGGGTCCGCGTCGGACCCCCCCCCCTGTACGCGTACCCGCGCGAGGCGCACACAGGGGGGGGACCCATGTGTCCCCCCTACCTGTGCGTGTACGGCGCGACCCGCTTCAACGCGTACCCGCTGCAGGGGGCGCCCTTGTTCGCCTCGCACCCATTGAGTCAATGGGAGCCCGCGTACGCGTTGTACGCCCGGCTCCCATTGACTTCAATGGGAGTCCGACCGAATCGAGTCCGATTGCATGCGAATGCATCGTACTTGTTCGGTCGGACTGCCAGAGTCCGATTCGGTCGGAAATCTCTCCGGGTCCGGCTCAGACGGAGATTTTTCCGGCCCGAATCGGAATCGACCCCAGAATGTTAAAACCAACTTCACTAAAAGATGTATTTTATCATTCTGAGTTCAGGCATACTAAATTCGTTTTTCTACCATGTTCCCTGGGTCAGTTAGGATTATAAGGTGTAATAATCAAACTGCCCATTCTGGCCTATGGGGAACAGGTAGCCTTGCAATAGTGAAAAATGAAAATGGCTGTAATTCACTATTAGGACATGCCACACACACCAGGGCATGTCCTACCTTATACTTACAATGCACCCTGCCCTTTGGCCTACCATAGGGGTGTCTGATATGAAGAAAAGGGAAGGTTTAGGGACTGGCAAGTGGGTGCACTTGCCCAGTCAACATGGCAGTACCAGACTGCACACAGGCTCTGCAATGGCAGACCTGAGACACACTTTTACAGGCTGCTTCTGTGGGTGGCACAACCAGTGCTGCAAGCCCCCCAGCAGCATTGGATTTACAAGCCCTGGGCACACTCAGTGCACTATACTAGGGTCTGACAAGTAAACCAATCCAGCCAATCATGGAATCACTAATCCATACATCAATTTACCATAGAGCATATGCACTTTAGCACTGATCAGCAGTGAAAAAGTGCCCAGAGTCATAAAACAGCCAAAAACCGGTCAGAAAAAATACAGGAGGAAGGCAAAAAGTTCAGGGATGACCCTGCAAAAAGGGCCAAGTCCAACAGAGTCAGAGACTTAGACATAGCGGAGAGAGAAGTAGGAGTCCCAAGGGGAGGCAGGTGGGTAGGAAAAGAGTTGGAGGGAGAATCTGGGAAGAAGGTAGGGACAGGAGGGGAGGGATCGATGGTAAGAGTAGGAGAGAGATCAACCGGTCTTGGAAGAGCAAGTGCCGGGGGTGTTCCGCAGAGGAGTGGGGCCCCGTCAGTAACTATTGATGAGGTCGGGAAGTGAAGGGAGGGAGGGCCTGGACAGGGGTAGAGGGTGAAGAAACGTGAGAGCAAGGC
This sequence comes from Calotriton arnoldi, assembly GCA_963921515.1. NCBI lineage: Eukaryota > Metazoa > Chordata > Amphibia > Caudata > Salamandridae > Calotriton > Calotriton arnoldi. Next base: position 4,133,870 of record CAWUFW010000372.1, on the reverse strand, counting down.
AATAGGGTTGATGAAGGATTAAGATCCAGTTGAGAGAGTTAATAGGACATAGTACTGAAATCGCTGTAAAAAATGTTGAGATGGTGTTCAGATGCTTGAATAAGAATGTTACCTGTTCTGAATATGGAGATATCGATTTCCCAGTTGAAGGAGAGGGAGGGGGTAGTCGACAGTTTGTATCCATACGGAATTTTGATAGATTTAGCGATAGGAATGTGGCGAAGGAAAATGTTGTTCCGTTTTGTGGGGCATTTGGTGTGGAAAATAAGGTCTGTTTTCATTGGACAAGACATGCTGTGGTAGGTATCAACTATTAACGTTTCAGGGTGAAGTTTCAATAATTTGTGTTTGAAATTTTTCTTAGAAATATTAGGCGGATACAACATGCTCCACGAGTTAGGGCTATGTCTAGCGAGAGCCGGATCCGGAGGGGTAGTGGGGGGGGCTTGGGAGAAGACATGGTACGAAGCACAGTAAGACTAGAGGCAGTCAAGGATAAGGAGGGAAGATTTAGAAAAGTGCTATATAGGGAGAGATTCTGGTTAGAAAATAATTTTCGAAAATGGAGAGTATCAACGCGGAATAATGGGAGAGAGGGAAAGTCAAAATATTAAAAACATCCACAGAAAAAGAACATCAGGATTGAAAACAAGAACATCACGATTCTAGAATGGATAATTTTTAGAAAAGTGCTGTAAAGGGAGATTTCAGGAATAGACAAATATTCAGAAAGGAGGGCATCAACGCAGAGTAAAGGGAGGATAGGTAACGGCATAATACTCAAATACATCAACATAAACGACATCCAAAAAGAATATAAACATCAAAATTTGAAATGGAGGGCAACACTGAGTAAAGGGAAGAATAGGTAATGGCATAATACTCAAAAACATCAACATAAAGAACATCAAAGGAATAAAGACATCAAAATATGAAATGGAGGGCAACCACAACAAGCAGTGACAAAATACTAAGAAAACATCAACATCAAGAAAACACATACATCAAAATTTGAGAAGGGGTCCAATTTTTGGTAGCCAATTCTGATGTAAGGAATGAAGTTTTTTTTTTTTTTTTTTTTTATCCCAGTGAAAGTATGGCAGTCCTTTGTCAAATAGCATCAAGGCAGTCCAACCTCGGTTTCCGCAGAGTTCAGAGCTTGGTTGTCCTTTAATCAAGTCAGTGAGGGATTCTAGTCCCCATCTTGAGAACCCACCAGTGATAGTGGGGAGTGAGAGGCACACAAAATGGAGGGGAGGCAAAGCCCAAAAGAAAGTGCATCAGCACTAGGGGCAAAGCATAGAGGGCTCAGGCTATGATCAACGCCTTGTTGGACATGTGGACCAAAGGGATCAGAGTAGCGAGGAGGCCGGGATTCCACCAAGAGAGCAGAGCGAGCCTGGCGGGATACCGGGGCTCGCGGCAGCCGCAAAAGAGAAACTCTGCTCTCTGAGTGGGAAGAAATGCAATAAAACACCGGTAGCCACAACCTGGAGGGGGGCACAAACATAAGGATTCTCCGGTGTGTGCGCTCAATTCCCGCAACAATACCAACCCCGGAGGTGGGTCTGCGAACTAAGTTCACACCAGAAAGTCCTGGAGAACAGAACGGCCCAAAAAGCCGTCTCTCCGGACTTGGCTGTCCAAGCAGTAGTGTTTTGTGAACGTGTGCAGAGATGCCCACGTAGCTGCCTGACAGATGTCATTGAGGGGGACTCCCCGTCCCAAAGCAGTGGTCGCTGCCGTCGCCCTGGTAGAATCGGCGCAGTCCCACTGGAGGCTCCTTCTTTGCCAAAGAATAGCAAGCTTTAATGCACAAAACGACCCACCTAGAGATGGTCCGTTGGTACACGGCCCGACCTTTTTTGGCGCCCATGTAGCCAACAAAGAGTTGGTCATCCACCCGAAATTGCTTGGTGCGATCCAAATAAAATGAAAGCACACGTTTTGGATCCAGACAGTGGAGCCTCTCTTCCTCCTTAGAAGGATGCGGAGGCGGAAATAAGGTGGGCAAAGTGATGGTTTGACCAATGCGGAAAGAAGTAACCACCTTTGGAAGAAAGGAAGGCCTGGTTCTGAGGACGAACTTGTCCGGATGAACAGCCAGAAAAGGATGTTTTGAAGAAAGGGCTTGCAGCTCACTCACCCTGCGAGCAAAGGTGATGGCAACCAGAAAAGCAGTCTTTAGAGTAAGAAGTCTGAGAGGACAGTTATGAAGCGGCTTAAAGGGAGCGCACATAAGGTAGGTAAGAACCAAGTTCAAGTCCCACTGAGGCATTACGAAGGGAACAGGAGGAAAAAGATGAGTAATGCCCTTAAGGAAGCGATTTACAACAGGGGACTTGAAAAGAGAAGGCTGATCAGGAAGCCTAAGAAAGGCTGAAATGGCTGAGAGATAGCACTTACGAGTGGGCCAAAGAAAGGAGGAACAAGAGAACCTCAGAAAGAGGGTCAGAAAGGGGATCCACAGCCTTTGCTGGGCACCATGCCACAAATTTGTTCCATCTGCAGGCGTATACCGTCTTAGTGGAGGGACGCCTGGCTGCCAAGATAACATCAGACTTCGGGAGGAAGGTCGAAGGCTGTCAACTGTCGCTGCTCAATCTCCACGCAAAGATGTGGAGGCTGGACAGGTTCGGGTGGAGGACCGTCTTCTGCTGCTGCGACAGAAGATCCTCCCGAAGAGGCAGTCTGATCGGTGGATCGATGGCCATGTGTAACAGCTCGGGATACCAGACTCTTCGTGCCCAATCCGGAGTCACAAGAATGACTTGGGCCCGGTCGGGCTTGATCTTCTTCAGCACTCTGGGCAGAAGAGGTATAGGCGGAAAGGCGTATAGAAGACCGCAACTCCACTCGTGACGGAAAGCGTTGCCTGGTGAGTGCCGCCTTGGAAATTCCAACGCGCAGAATTGCTGACATTGCGTGTTCTCTTTGGTGGCGAATAGATCTAACCAAGGCTCTCTGCACTGCTGAAAGAGACCTTGCGCCACCTCTGAGTGAAGACGCCATTCGTGATCCATCATGCACCTGCGGCTGAGTTCGTCCGCCCTGGTGTTCAGTGAACCTACCAGGTGTTTAACCACCAGGGATATGCCCTGATGTTCCAGCCATGACCAGAGACGGAGAGCCTCTTGACATAGGGTCCACGACCCAACCCCGCCCTGTTTGTTGCAGTACCACATGGTGGTGGTGTTGTCCATGAACACCTGCACCACTCTTCCTCGGACAGAGGGAAGGAATGCTTTTAGTGCAAGACGGATCGCCCACAGCTCCAGAAGGTTGATGTGGAGCCCAGACTCTGCCGGAGACCAGAGACCCCTGATCTCCGCCTCTCCGCCCCATCCCGGCAGTGATGCATCTGTCACCACTGCGAACTCCGGTTGGGGAAGGGAGAGGGATCTGCTGTTGACCCAATCCTTTTTCGTGAGCCACCACTGCAATTGACGTGCAGTGCCCGCCGAGATCTGAACGCACTCTGACAGATTTCCCTGATGCTGTGCCCACTGGAACTTCAGGTCCTACTGCAGAGCCCGCATATGCCACCTGGCATGATCTACCAGCAGGATGCAGGAGGCCATGAGACCCAGCAGCCTCAGGGTCATTCTGACCGAAACCCGGGATAAAGGCTGAAAGATCGGAATCATATCCCGAATATCCCGGACTCGCTGCTCGGGAGGATAAGCCCGAAACTGCGTTGTGTCTAGAACCGCTCCGATGAAGAGGAGCTTCTGAGAGGGAGTCAGGTGTGACTTCGGCACGTTGATAGTGATCCCCAGCGAAAGCAGGAGGTCCGCCATAGTCTGGAGGTGGGAGACGACAGCCTGAGGCGAGCCCGCCTTCAACAGCCAGTCGTCGAGATAGGGGCAAACTGGAACCCCTGATCTGCGCAGATAAGCTGCGACCACCACCATCACTTTCGTGAACACCCGAGGGGCGCTTGTAAGGCCAAAGGGGAGCACAGTAAACTGAGAGTGCTCGTGGCCTACCGTGAACCGCAGGTAACGCTGGTGGGCTGGCAGGACAGGGATGTTAAAATAGGCGTCCTGCAAGTCCAGTCTCCAGGATCAAGGGCACACAGGACCTGAGCTAGCGTCAACATTTTGAACTTCTCCTTCCGGAGGAAGTGGTTGACGTTCCGGAGATCCAAGATAGGACTCAGGCCTTTGTCCTTCTTGGGTACCAGAAAGTAGTGGGAATAGCAACCACAACCTACTTCTGGGGCAGGTACTCCCTCGATTGCTCCCTTGGCCAAGAGAGCCGTAACTTCCTGTTGGAGAAGGGCCAAATGATCCTCCGACATGCGATGGTACTGAGCTGGCATGGATGGAGGGGTAGTCTCGAAGGGGAGGGAGTAGCCCCTTCGGACTAGCTGCAAAACCCACCTGTCTGACGTGATGGTGCGCCAGTGGGGGAGGTGATGGCGAATCCTGCTGCCCACTGGCGATTGGTGGCCCTGAAAGGTCAGACTAAGAGGGTTTGGAGGCTGCTGCAGAGGGGGCTGTGGTGGACTGGCCTGCTCACTGGCCACCAGACCCACGGCGGTGGTTCCCACGTCTCCGGCCGCGCAGGGGCAGAACAGCTTGCGCCGGCCTGGGCGGAACGTGGTGGGGCACCCCTTCCGTAGCCACAAAAGGGGCGAAAAGCAGACTGCGCAGGGCAGGTGGTGGAGAGGCCCAAGGACTTGGCCGTAGCCCAAGAGTCCTTGAAGCGCTCTAGCGTGTTGTCTGCCTTGTCGCCGAACAGGCGACGGCCATCAAAGGGCATGTCCATAAGGGTAGCTTGGACATCCCCTGAAAAGCCAGTCGACCTCAGCCAGGCGTAGCGTTGAAGGGCTATCGACGTTGAATTCGTCCTGCCTAGTGAGTCGGCGGTGTCCAGTCCACAGCGAATGGTAAACTTGGCTGCGTCTCTCCCCTCGGCAACTGCACGGGAGAGTACGGCCCGGGCCTCCTCCGGGCACTGGGGCAGCACCTGCGCCACCGTATCCCACACGGAGTGGGTGTAACAGCCCAACAGACATGCAGTGTTTACCGACCGCAGTCCCAAGCTGGAGGAAGAAAACATCTTCTTCCCAAGGTGGTCCAGCTTTTATGATTCCCTATCAGGTGGTGCGTTAGGGAATGCGCCTTTGGACGTGGAGGCTTGGACCACAAAGCTCTCAGGGGAGGGGTGTTGGGAGAGGGAAGAGGGGTTGCCCGGAGCCGGGTGGTGGTATCCTATCCACAGGAGCCCCTGTGTTGGGCCTGGACCCGGTGCCCAAAAGGATGTCAGTGAGGGCTTCATTGAATGGCAGCAGGGGCTCTAAAGTGCTCGCTGCCGGCTGAAGCACCTCTGTCAGGAGGTTAGTCCTGACCACCACCGTAGGTAGCTCGAGTTTGAGAGCCTCGGCCGCCCGACGCAACACCACTGCATAAGAAGCTCCCTCCTCCATAGCCACAGTAGGAGGAGACAACATGCCAAGGTCTGGGGAAGTATCCAGCCCACTGACATCCCCCATCTCCTCTCGCCAGTCCGGATCATACTCTAACTGGTCAGGTAAAGGGTCTCCAGACCGCTCCCAGTCCTCCTCACCCTCCTCTGGTTGCCAATCTGGCCTAAAAGAACCAGGGTGGAACAGGGGCACAAAAGTACCCATCGGCGCCGGAACCAGCGTTGGTCGATGTCGGTCCGGCTCCGTGTCCTAGTCTGGGTTGACGCCGGCTGGGGACCCAATCGGCATCGACTGTGGACGTGGTGCCGGTGGAATCGGTGCCGTGGGAGGCGTTTTCAGGTAGACTGGCGCCGATCTTGATCCAAGGGGACCCTGTGGTGCTGGGGCCGAAGCCACCGGCGTCGAAGGCCCAGGGCCCCCAGCCGAGTCCGCGGGTCCCGAAGGCGCGCCGGCGGAGTCGGGCTGCCCAAAGATGGCATGCATCGCTTCGTAGAAACTCCGAAGCTGGGCAGGGGTCGCTCCGGGACCCGGGAAGGGAGGGAAACTCGGAGTCGACCCAGCGGGCTCTGCACGTGGAGCCGCGGGGGGCACCAACCGCATCCCTCGTCGCGTCGGCCGATGGACGGGGAGAAGTCGAAGAGCCACGATGCTTCTTCGACTTCTTCTTGCGCTTTGACTTACCTGAGGAGTGCGAAGACTTGGAAGAGGACTGGTGGTGGTGGCTCCGCGACCGGTCCCTCGACCTCCCACGTGACCGGGACCTCGAGCGGCGCAGAGCGGACTGCTGGGCCTCAAGAAGCTTTCGGGACCGCTCCCGCAAAGACTTCAGCTTCATGGTCCGGCAGTTGGAACACGACTTGGAGTCATGGTCGGGTTCCAGACAAAACAGGCACACGCGGTGCAAATCTGTCACCGACATCAACCGTCGGCAGGAACCCCAAGCCTTGAAACCGGGCATCCCTAACGTGCACCAGGAGTCAAAGACTCAAAACGACAAAAGTCGGCAAAAAGTCAGTCAAAAAGTGACTGGAGGTACCGCTCTCTCCAGATCTGCGCTGGCTGGCGCGGAAAAAGAAAGAACTGAAGTCAGCGCACGAGGACAGCAATTAAGTAGCTACCGTGACGTCATCCCGGCGACCACGACGCCAACGACGAACGCGGAGCCGACCGACGCCACCTTTCGACACGCAGGGGTACTGCTGACGAAAAAATTCTCCGGAGCCAGTCCGACTCCTGGGTGTAATTCTAAGGGAAGGAATCTATAACTGTCTCTTTCAGATCGTGGATGTGTAAGTGGTTGTTTGTGTGTGTGGGTGTGTGAATTGTTATATGGGTGTATGAGTGGTTGTGTGGGAGTGGGTATGTGAGTGGTTCTGTGGATGATGGCATCATAGAGGTCACTGGCCATGTCATGAGCGATGTAATATGTGGGGTCATAAGCAGTGCATTGCGGGGGCATAAGTTATATTTAGCTCAGTAACTATACCTGCTGAATTTCTATGGCTTTGTGCGAATGAAATCTGAGCTTAACTATAACGTCCCTGTAACATTTGTTTTTCAGTGAATTTATAAGGTTTTTTAAATTCTATTTCCTAACTATAACCTGTAACCTTTGAGAGTGGGTGTGTGAGTGACTTTATGGGTCTGTGAGTGGGTATATGAGTGGCTGTATGGGTCTGTGTGTGGTTTTGTGGGTGCGTGAGTGGGTGTGTGAGGGGCTGTATGGGTCGGTGAGTGGGTGTGTGAGTAACTGTATGGGTCTGTGAGTGGCTGTATGTGTATGAGTGGGTGTGTGAGCAGTTGTGAGGGTGTTTGAGTGGATGTGTGAGTGGATTTGTGAGTCAGTGAGTGCATGTGTTAGTGACTGGGTCTGTAAATGGGTATGTGAGTAGCTGTGTGGTATGTGAGTGGGTTTGTGAGTGGCATTGTAGGTGTGTGAGTGGGCTTGTGAGTGACTGTATGGGTCTGTGAGTGGATGTGAGAGTGGCAGATTGGTTATGTGAGTGGGTGTCTGAGTGTCTGTGTGGGTTTGTCAGTAGCTGTGTGTGTGACTGGGCCAGAATGGAACCGTACCTGCCCCATTATACAACAAGAGTCTACAATTTTGCACAAAATGTCTACCCAACTGGAGTACTTTCTACTGGTTATTTAGTAAGTGCTAACTCGTTGGATACATGTCTAGTGCATATTCTACACTACAACTGTGTAATGCACCAGAAGGAAATGTCTCCATTGACCTTCTGTATGTTTCATTTAGGCAATGTGATTGTTCCTTATGAGTCATCTTCCAGAAATCTGTGATAACATGAATTCTACTACAGAGAAGATGACGAGGTGACTCTCCACCAAACAAGGGTACTTCCTCTTAACTATTAAAAGTAAGTGCTTCTTTGTTTTATGGAGATGTCCTCATATTCTTCAGCTTCAAGAACGTGTCACCAAAATCAGTGGGAAACACGCTGAGGGGCCTTTTGGTAAGCTGTCCATCATCCTTTCAAAAGGCGGGAAGACCTTTGCATACTACTAAGGTGGATGGGACGGGGCTAAGAGGGCAGAACTTTGAGGTGATTTTGCACATTTGTATACTCGTAGTAATTTAAAGGGAGAACCATGCACTCTGCTCTCACCAGGCGAGGCCAAGAAAGAACCCACACGTAAATACAGATTGTGCTCCAATAGATCAACGATGCATTCACCTCCGCTGATGATTTCAGATTGTTTTTCAATGTGCAATTGCAGAGAAAACACACTTGGTTTACCTTCACCAAGCCCAGGAGGTTAGGATCATTTGTCCTTTACAAAAGGGGAGGGGGGCCGTGTGGCCCCGCCCTCCACAGGCTGATTTCAGCCCCAGGGACCCTATCCACTGGGGCCTTCCACTGGATGCTGGGTGCCCTGGAGCCCACCCAGGGCAACCAGTGTGCACATTTGGGGGCTGCTGGAGTAGCCTCGATGCCCCCAGGGTCCCTATTGGCTTCCCGCCTAAATCGAAAGCCAGCATTGATCCTGCGTGAAGTGAGCAGCCAGAAATGCTGCTCCCTATGTGTGGGAAAAATTATTTCATCTGTTTTCCTGACCGCTTGACAGTGGGCGGGAAAACCAATGAAAAATCCACTCCCAGCGGGCAGGAGCATTTTACATGCTTCCGCCCGCTGGGAGCAGACTTACTGTTTGCTCTCGCTTGGCCATGCTCATGGGAGGTGGTTGTCCCTGGGGCCAAAATGGCCCAGGAGGGGGGCCCGCGTGACCTCCCTTCCCTCTTTTTGGATTTAAGGCATATTGTTATGGTATTGCCCCGGGGAGGTTACGGTCCCCGGGATTGATATTAGCCATGGGAAGGGGGGCTGTGTGTGCCACCCTCCCCAAAATGCATATTAATTTATGCCTCCGGGACCTGGCCCATCCGTGCGCTCAACTAGAAACAAGGGCGGGAGACTGCACTTGTTTTTTTTCCCCCCAATTCTTTGTGAATTCGCTGATCCATCGCGAAATTGCAGCAAAATGTAAAATATAAAAGCCTTTTTGGCCCTGGCGGGGTGCCTGGGGGACCCCACCACCAGGGCTAGGTCTCAGGGTATTCCTACCCTGCCCCCTTCTCCTTTGTTTTACCTTTTTCTTTGGGACTCGGCTGAGTCCAAGTCCCAAAATGCCTGCCAACACTTCCTGGTTTGAAGTGCTGACAGCCAATCAGATCTCAGCTCCACGCCTCTAGCTATACAAATTAGTTTTTGTCTTTAATATCTTGGAAACAACAGAACGGATTTACACCAAAACACAAAAATCACTCTTTCTGTACCAAGATATAGCTTTCTGCCAAATTTGGTGTAATTCCATTCAGCAGTTCGGGCTGTAGTCATGTCTAAAATCCCAATGGGAAATTGTGTAGGGAAAATGCATTTTGGGACCTCCCTTTTTCTCGACCCCGCTTGAGGAATCACCCTTTACATTTTCCAGACAGCAGCTGAAGTGACTGGTGAAGTAGTTTTGAAGATTTCGTGAAGATTTGTCAGGCAGCACCAAACTTATTAGCAAAACAAAAAACACTTTTCCTATGGAAACTAGGTCCTAACTATAAACACCTACTGGTGGCCGTCAGCAGGTAATATATTCAATGAAAAAATCAAATGTTACGGTGACGTTATAGTTTGGAAAAAAATGTTAATAAGCCTTAGAAATTCACATAAAAAACAACGGTTACAGGGAAGTTATATTTAGGTTCAGAATTTACATACACAAAACCATAGAAATTGAGCAGTTATATTCATCTCAAGTAACTATAACTTGCACCCCCACAGTATTCTTATCAATAATTTTACTGCAAATGTTGCTGTGATATTATTTATGATGTCATAGAAGATGTAATGAGTGGTGTAATATGTTGGGTAATTAGCAGTGCAATTACACGACAGTAACATTCAGTGGGCAGTGTACCTACATGAAATTGCTCTAGCCTGGTAAGTTGATGACCACAGAGAATTCTTGGTGCAGCCAATTTTCCAGACAGAAAAAATTTCAGTTTTAAATGTCTACCAGGCGGCAAAGCACAAGGGCTTGATGGCCTACCAGGGGAGTTCCATAATGAATTTGATACTATCCTGGCTACACACCTGCTGACCATATTTGAGGACACACACAAAAAGCGCTTCCGCTGCATCTGTGCCAATTAAAATCCCACTTCTTAAACCGGCAAGGATCCTTAGCACTGTGAATCATGCTATTCACTCTTGTACATTTATTAGGTGCTTATATTACTGCTGCAGCTGTCCTACTAGATGTGATAAAAGCGTTTGACTGCTTAGAATGAGAATTTACTAAATATGCTGAAAGATAACGCAACACAGTGCGAAGCACTGCTTTGCGTTACTTAGCCTCTAAGTGACGCCACATGGATGGTGCATGACATGGGTGCATGGGTTTCCATGGAACCACTCATGTTTTTCCACGCAAAACCCTATCTATTAAAATTACTAGACAGTGTATTGAATACAAAATTAACGCCACTTGAAAGCCGGTGTTAAAGGAGAAATGTTTTCTGCTTTCTTTTCCGACTTTGCATATGTGCTGCACCGTACCGCACACATACAAAGTAGGAAAAGTTTTAAAAGTTGTTTAGCCATAGTGGCCTATTTATGAAAAAGTAATGCATTTCAGAGATGCAAGTACCTTGCTGCGCTGTGTGACAGGGAAAAGGCAGGAATGCTCCATATTTAAAGGACACTTTCCTGCCCAAAACCAATCCTGAGAGGCATATTTTTCTATCTATGTGTGCTGCAGAATGCAGCACACATAGAAAGAGGAAGTAACAAGGAGAAATAAAGATATTTATCCTCATTACGTCTCTCCTGGGAAGGAGTATCTTTTTGGCGCATTCCTAGGTTTAGTCTTGTAAGTCTGAGAATGAGTCCAAAACCATGGGAGTTGCGTGGGAACACCCACACAATGCCCATGGAGTGCCTTTCCAGGGCAGAGTAAGGAAACGCAGTGATTTGGGCTGCAATGCCTTACTCCAGGTTTTTGGAGCCACTCGGGGCCACGCAAAGTGTCCCTGCTTGGCTTCATATATCTGACTTAAGGTTTACGTCGCTCTTGCACCACGTTACGTGGTGCAAGAGCGACACAATGAGCTCACAAATAGGTCCCTTATTTATGGGGAAGTCATGCAGTGCAGCAAGTCACCTTTCTGCGCTGCACTGCGTGATGGGGAAAGGGCGGGAATGTGCCATATTTCAGGCAATATGGCTCATTCCTGTCCTTTCCCCTGCGCTGGCACCCTGCTGCCTGCCTAGCACCAATGCAGGCACGCTTGCAACATGGTGCAAGGGTGCCTGCGTTGCATGCAGGATTGTTTTTGTGCAGGAAGAGGTACCTTCCTGCACAAAAACAATCCTGGGAAACAAATTCCCCTTTCTGTGTGTGTAGCAGAATGCAGTGCACATAGAAAGAGGAAGAAACAAGGGGAAATAGAGATATTTCTCCATGTTACGCCTCCCCTAAGAAGATGTAAGATTTTGGCACATTCCCAGGTTTACAAGTGGAACGCCTTCCCAGTACAGAGTACTGCAGTGCAGTGATTAGCGCAGTGTTGCTTTACTAAAGATTTTTGGAGCCACCCAGAGGCACGCAAAGTGGTTTTGCGTGGCTTAAAAAATATGACTTAAGGTTTGCATTGCCCTTGAACCACATTGCGTGGTGCAAAAGTGATGCAAACTGGGTCATAAATATGGCGGGAAGAGAGTGCCATCTCTGTAATTCTGGCGCTCTCCTGCTCTCTCCCTGTCATGGAACACAGCACAGCATTTTTGGCTGCTGCATTTTGTATATCTGGGCCCACATGTTCTAAAGCGCACTTTTTTCTATTTAAAAGGATGATTTTGTCTTCAGAAAAGGCAATCTGTTTAAGAGAAGTAGACTTTTTTATTTCAAAAGAGAGATGCATTTTCCCATTCTACTTGCTCACTCGAAATTGACACATGGCTGCCCTCAAACAGTGATGTCTGCTCTAAACTTGTAGTGTTCCGTCTATTTTTTTTCTTTGAAATTAATATTATTGGTTCACTCCATGCCTCTGGGTTGCAGTTTTGCCAGGTGTGGGATTAATTTTAACGAATTGTTGTTTCATGCGTTGCTTCCGTTTTACCGAACACACAACTCGCACAGACACACTGCACTTATTCGGATTGGAGATGAGGTGTGGCAGTGACATGAATTTATGCCCTTATTACTCATAAATAAAGTAGCTGTCTGCTCTCGGGATGCTTGTTTAACTTCTTCCTCAGATATCCCTCAAATACCTTGAACAGGTCACCAGTGTCTCTTTTAACACATAGGGGCCAATTACAATGTCGTGCGGAAACTAGTTCGGTTCCAACCGACTCGCAATCAGTGGTTCCGCATGACCGATTACGATGCTTCTGAACACCGTTCGGAAGGACTCCCAATGACTTTAATGGGAGCCTGTGTTCTGACCGACAACACAGGCTCCTATGGGGGAAAGGGGTGTCTGCGGAAAACCTTGCACCCTGTCGCTGGCACTCCATGGTGTCTGCCACACAGTGCATGGTCTTAGAGGGAGGTCCCTTGGATACCCCCATGGGCCCCAACCGTAGGCCTCAGAATGAAGGGGGGCCTGCTAGGGGCCCCCAAAGTCAGTTTCCGACAGCCTTTTTGTGTCTGACAGTCAAACTCGTAAAGGCTGTCAGAATCCGACATCGTAATTGGTCGGTGGGAAATGCTCTCCGTAGAGCTGTACGAATCGGCTCCGACCGATTCTCCGAGTGCCGGTCGGAACCGATTCGGAATGACTGAACGGTTTCCCTTCTGACCCCAAGCATCGTAATCGGTCGGTCGGTCGGTCGGAATTGTTTCTGACCGAGTCGGGCGGATAGTTTGTGACACGGCCTAGGGGAATCCAACTGTCATTCGGAGGCTTTCCGCACATCATCGTAATCGGCCCCATAATATTTTTTGATACACAATTGACATTAGTTTTGAATCCTTTGGTAACAGTGGGGCTTAAATAAACAGTAACTCCTGGCAGTATTTCAGGTGGATGGGCCAGAAGTTCATCTAGCCTTCCTAAAAAAATTTTTTAGAGTCTTTAAAAAGAGTAAGAGAGTAATGAATTGTTTGATGCAGGAGATTGCACACCTGAATGAAATATTTCTTCAGTTCGTGAAATCTGTCACTTTCTTCTGGGTAGCAACTTATAGATGGCATAGGGTGGATATTGGTGCAAACACTCACACAATTCCGTTTTGGAGAAGGAATGATTGGGAAGTAGGATCATATTGCTAGGCCACCAATCCAATGAAAACATCACAGGAAGTGCCCTTCAGTTGTCCACTCCTACTTCATTGAGAAGGCCGCTCGGACATTTTGCCCCATGTTTCCCATAATGAATCTTATATAACGTTATTAGCAAGAACATTGATATTTTGTGCGTGTGCTAATATTTTATTACCCGTCTGGTATCTTTTGAAAACTGACTGCTAATTCCAGCAGTGTGCAACTATTTGTCTTTACAAATGGCCCGTCCTTTGATTAATAGGGAAAAGTTCACGACTTATAATATATTTCTACCACCTCATTCTTGCATGGATTTGTATATTTCATTGCAAGCTACCCAAAGATGCTTTAATACCTAGTGCTATATACCGAATTTCTGATTTTAAAACTCTCGTGCTCATCTCTGATATACTGCAGTTTTAATGGCCACCAAGATAGCTTACTGCGGTTTTCCATGTTTTAGAATGTGTCTGTGTCCAGTCCTTTGATGATGCACTTCAGATCACGGGATCAAATCGTAGTGAGGCTTAGGCGGCCCCTCCTTTTTTCTTCTTTTCGCAAAAGGAGTTCTGTTCTGTTGGGTAACAAGAAATCCTATTATTTGCATTCTTATGACACTCAGACACAACTAAGGGGCCGATACGATGTCTGTCAGAATGGCATCCGAGAGCCTGTCCGATTCGGATCGTCCGCCCGACTCGTTTTCAGATGTGGTTTTCCCGACCGACGCATTATGATCCCCAAAACCATTGTTTACCGACCGACTAAGTTATTCCAAATCCGACTGGATATTCCGACCGAGAAGCCTTCGGAAACACCGAATGGAGCCGTCCGGAGCCACTTCCGAATCCGCCTGCCCTGGTCATGTTTGGTAGCTAACATGTTGGAATCATGCAACTGCACCGATTCCAATGTTACTTTGCATGAAACCATGTACTGGATGGCTCCTTAGAGTACCCCCAATACCTACCTGTGTAGCCTTACAGGGTCAGCCTGCCAGCCTGCGCTGCTGCCGACCCCAGACACTGTTCTGCCCTCCTGCTGATGAGCTTCACTTGGGCAGGGGATACTAAACAAAGGATTTTCTGCGAAGAAGAGACGTGACCACCTCTCCTTTAGAATTAGGTAGGATGGGGGCACTTCCGAGGATCACCAGACTGCATTGAAGGGCACATTTGGTGCACTCCTTGCATAAACCAGTTTGGCCCAGTTCAGGAGCCCTTGGCTTCTGCTATGTGTGAAACTACACAAAAGACAGGAGAGTGTCTCCCCCCCTGTCCAGCTCCTCCCTAGGGAGGTACCCAAAGCTCCTCAAAGGTGGCCACTTGATTCTGCAATCTTGAATCTTGGCCCCTGGAAGACTCTGGCTGGCTAGGCCAGCTGAGTAGCATCCCTGACCTCCCCTGATGGGTGGGTCACCGCAGAAGAGGTCCTTCCCCTGTTAGGGTTACTTAAGGGCTCCCCTCAGGGTTGGTACCTAGATTCTTCCAGACTCCATCTTCAAGAACCGACTGCCTGTCTATTGAAGATTGTCTACAGACTCTTCTGCTGCTGGGCACTGGAACTCTGCTGATGGATTGAGTCAGGACCAAAGACAAGACTGCTCTTGGGGGGGAAGATTCCTGCTGCAAGTTTGTCTCCGTGCTCTTTCAAATTTCTGCAACTCCATGACTGTGCATCCTCTGATTCACCAAGGACCCTGCATGCATCCAAGCAAGAAGGAATCTCCCTTGGAGTGAAGGAGTCACTCCCCTGCATCCGCAGGCACCCCAATGCGACGACTGGTTTGCTGATCCTGCTGTCCCACAGACACCTCCTGGCTCTGCAACACATGTGGTGGGTTGTTGGCTGTCCAGAGGCCCGACCAGTCTTCCCAGCAACTTGGAAGACTGCACTCCCTCTCCAGCCGACTTAACCTGCATCCCTGTGCATCTCGTCTGTTTTTCGTTGCCAAGGTTTGTTAACTCTCCTTCCAGAAGATCTTCAAGCTCCAAGAAGTCCCAGCCTCAAGCATCGTGCAGCTCCAAGAATGACGTCCTGACTGCATCCTCTGCAACGTGGGCCTCCATCTTGTGTGTGCTTCGGAGGCTTCCCTGCGACTCCCTGTTCCTGCTGCCAGAAGGTCCTCGAGGGGGCTCCAACAATTCCTGCTGGCTCTCCTGTGTGCTGCGGGCTAGCCCTCACTTACCCTTGCTGTGTTAGTCCCATAGACCTTGCTGGTCTGCAACCAAGCATCTTTTCCCTTGTCCCGACTGTTGCGGTTGCTAAGGTTTGTTGGTGGTCCTGCCAGACACTGACACTTCGGCCTTCTTCAACCATCATGGGACAGCTCGTGGACTGCTCCTGTGCTCCTGTATCATCACCTGGGCTCCACAGCTGCTTCATCAAGAACGTCGTGCTACGGGTACTGCGGGGGAACATGGCGGCCGGCTGTTAGGCGGTCGCGCAGTACTCTTACCTTCCAGGGAGGACTAGTGCATACGTTGGTGTGCGGTTCGTAGCGGGGGCCCCTTCCCGGCGCCGGAGTGTGTCGGGGGGGGGGGGAGTGGCTCAGTGGACCTCTCGGCCTCCCGTAAGGCGTGTATGTGACGAGTGGGGACACCGCAGCAAAAGGCAGTTGGGGTGATCGGAACAGCCGCGAGCACTTCCACACAACGCAGAGCTGGAGTGTGGGCGTAGGCTGCCGCAGGGCCCTCAGTGGACCGGAGAGCCTTGGGTAGAATCTCCTGTAGAGGAGCCCTAAGCACTATAGTTCTGACTGAGTCGAAGTTAGGACGTGTTCAGAGGGAGGAAGGGAGAGCAATCGGGGAGCCTGTTGGGAAATCAGCATACTTTTCAGAAGGATGAAATTACATTTATGTCACTGGTAAAAAAAAAATGGGAGAAGACCAGCAGGAGCCCCAAAAAGTGCTTCAACACCAGGGAGGAAGGCGGTCAGTTCAGGCACTAAAATCGACACTGAGGTAAGGAGGTTGGGGAGATTATTAAAAGGGCAGGCAAATAGATATGCACTAAGAAATAAACAAATCTTGGCAGCCTCCGATATTTCCAACCTAGCCCCAAATAGACAGACACCACTAGATACCATTACCACTCCTCCGACTCTAGAGGGTCCAGAAAACCCAGTTGAAGGTCGCAAAACGGTGAAAGAAGGAGGGAGAAAAGAACCAAAAACTCTTACTTGAGTTAAAATAACCCCCTCCCTGCGGTCTTATTTTAAAGTTCAAGCTGAGGGAAAGGAGTCAAATCAGCACCCCCCTAACGGATAAACTTAGTAAAGATCAACAACGCCATAGAATGGGGGAGATTGTAAAAAAGAAAACTACCAGTATTGCCTTTGATATGCCGGGAGAATTACAGACTTTCAACAGATATTGGGCTGTGGCGGATAAAGAAATAGAGTTACCACAGGGAATGAGTCCAATCTCACCCTCTGAGCGTGCTGAACACGCTAAACAGGCATGTAGGGAAGGAAGCATACCCAGAGGTGGAAAAGATAACATCTCTTTTTAGTGAGATAAAAGAGCAATTCGATCCTTTTGAAAAAAATCAGGAAAAGATACAAGAAGTATGTGAGAGTTTAGAATGTAAGGTGAACTCAATAGTGGAAAGACTGGAAAACATGGAAACAACCGTAGAGAAACTAAACAGGGAGGTTGAAATAAATCAAAAAGAAATCTCTTCAATCAGGACAGGGGGAAAGGACTTAAAAGACCAGATTGAGACTCTTGAAAATAACGCATGACGAAACAACATAAGGATTTTAAATGTCCCAGAAGGCTTTGAAGGGAACAACATAAAAACAGCGGTAATAGCTCTGCTAAAGGAATTCATTCCGAATCTTGACAGTAATACATTGGAAGAAGACATACAACATGTTCACTGAGACCCCGTTCGTAAATCGACAGTCAGGAAGACACCAAGAAAGATCTTAGTAAATTTCAAAACATATACGCTTAAAGAAAAAATATTATTAGAAAACATTAAGGCAGGCTCATACACGAGAGAAAAATTGTCCTTTAGAATCAGATCAGATTTTTCTAGGACGACCCAAGACAGGCAATGGGAGTTGGAAAATTATATGCAGGAACTGAGATCATTAGGTGCCATTGTTCAAATGCGCTTTCCAGCCACATTAAGGATAATGTGGAGTAACAAGATGCATAACATCAAAGACCCAAGAGAGGTTGAAGGATTAATCGAACAAATTAAAGCACACTACAAATAACTGTTTTTTTCTGTTTCTCTTATAATCCCCGAAATGGTGACAGAGCTCAAATAACACGTGGTGTCCGCTATAAGGTCACCAGATGATAAATGGGAGGGTTCCCCACGGAGGGTCGGGGGGGGGACAGTTTCACAAGCAATTTTGTATATATTTTGCACAGGGTGGTGGAGCATGTGGAAGAAAGAAAAGTCCTTATTTAACAATAACACAGTAGAATCCATAGAAATAGAGACTTTTTCCCCCGCTCATGAGTATTCCAAGATAGGAAATGATCAGAGAATTTAAAGAAAAGACTGTGGGCATTTTAAGTTGGAATGTTAATGGGCTTAGGGTTGCTAGTAGACGTAGAAAAGTTCTGGAGAACTGCAAAATGTCAAAGAGTGAAATATTTATAATACAAGAAACACTTGTTGAAAGAAGAATGGAATACGATATTAAAAAATCAAAGATGGGTAGAACACTTGGTATGCACAAAACTCTACCCCTTACTAAATGCTTTTTACCGTTCTATAAATAATCAACAATGAACAATGTCCCACAGATGAATAGTTTACTTGATTATTATCAAAAGATAAAATAATTTTCTTTTTTCAGAACTTTTTTATATCACATAAATATATAATAAACATAACATTCCTTGGTATAACATAGAATTCATATCATACGAGAGCCCTAATCTAATGGGGAGAAAACCATATATTGTCGGTACATGTCACCAGAAAGAACAAAAATGAACCAAAAACAAGACATATAGTTAGAACAAACAATATTACAATAAACTGCAACTAGAAACACACTTACAAATAACACAGCAAATACAAAATGTAAAATACAGAGACAACGAGAATGCGCCGACGCGTGTTTCGGAAGTACCATGTACCATCCTTCATCAGGGCGCTGATTTCATAAGTTGCTCAATAATCAGAAAAACATTGTATATTTCGTTGTATATACACAGACCATAAATTGCAGTGCATTGGGCTCTGTACAATATGTACACACAACTTTTCTGGGGGCGTCCTAATTCCCAAAGGACGATGTAATTCAAAGGGGTTCTGGAAGTACTCTCGAGTTCAGGCAGACTGTCACAGAGATATAAATTGATTTGAGAGAAACTCGCACCGGATCCCTTGTAAACTATTCATCTGTGGGACATTGTTCATTGTTGATTCTTTATAGAACGGTAAAAAGCATTTAGTAAGGGGTAGATTTTTGTGTATATTGTTGTTTTTTTCCCTGGTTCTCCCCTTATTCATTCTTTTCGCAGGGACCCTCTTTTGTGTATTTTGTAGAACACTAGGTATGTACAGAACAGGAGTGCTGCATAAAAAGGGGTGGCAAGTCTCTTTAAAAAAAATCTATTAAAGCATGCCTGGGGGAATGTATGGTAGATAAAAAGGGGATATGGATTATAGATAAAGTCAAACTGTATGATAGTTGGTATGCAACTGTAGGATATTATGGCCCCAATACTGATGACTTGGCACCACTCCAGGAATTATACATTTCCCTTCTGGGCATGAATGCCCCCATTATAATGGGGGGTGATTTTAACCTTTTGATTGATCCAATTCTGGATAAATCATCCCACAGGATTAGTTAATAGCCCAAAAATGAGAACTTTTTCAAATGTATGATGGAAGATCTGGGGTTACTAGATATTTGGAGGGAAAAAGGATGTAAGGGCAATAGATACACGTTTAAAAATAAAAAGTATGGGAACTCCTCATGGATCGATTTTATCCTAGTAAACAATAGGATTGGTAATAAAGTCTCCAGTGTAGAACATATAGTAGAACACTTGTCGGACCACTGAGCGGTCAGTCTAGCACTTAGATTAATTCAACCATTAACACAAAAGAGATGGACCTTAAATCGGGTATTTTTAATGAATGGCAATTTGGCTGAAATCTTAAAGAAAGAGACAAACGAATGTTTTCAAATTAATAGGCACACAGCCCAGATGCATATAGTATGGGACACATATAAAGCTTTTATAAGGGGATCGACTAATCAGCCTCTCCATTAACCAGAACAGAGAACGGAAGGCAAAAATCAAGAAATTGGAAGATAATATAACCAAGCTATCTAAGAAATTAGAGAACCCTTTGAACATACAAACTCAGGATAATTTGTAAGAAGCAAAATACAGATTATCTAGTTTCTTAGAAGAAAAAATTAAAAAGAAATGGGAAGCTAGTAAGATTTTTCATTATGAATATGGGGAGGGTTGCGGGAAGCTGCTGGCATGGAAAACCAAAACTGAAGCAAATAGAGTAATATTACTGAAAATCTTAGACCTTAGAACAGGCAGATCCTATAAAGAAGATAATGAAATAAGGGAGGCTTTTGTAAGGTTCTTTAAGATTTATATAATGAAGATAAAGTGGTATCGGGAGAGCAGATACAACGTTTTTTAGAGGGAATAAACTTCATCCGGTTGAACTCCACATCTCAGGAACTTCTTAGTGCAATGATTACCCTAGATGAAGTGATACTAGGAATGGGAAGAATGAGAAAAGGGAAAGCAGCAGGCCCAGATGGCCTCCCCAATGAGCTACATAAAGTTCTTAAAGAAGACTTGGCCCCATGGTTTAGAGAATTGATAAATGGTGCCTTTCTTGAGGGAAAGGAACTGCCACGTTCATGGGAAGAAGCAACGATTAGCATTATTTTAAAACCAAACAAAAACCCCAAACTATGTGACTCATACAGACCGATTCCTCTTTTAAACTCTGATTATAAAATATACTCGCAGATATTGACAAAATGTTTAGAGAGGGTGATTGGTTAATTAATACACCCTGATCAAAAGGGTTTTATAAAGGGGAGACAACTGCACGACTTAACCCAAGAGCTGATTGGAACAATAGATTTGGCTACAACAAATACTGTGCCCTTGACGATCCTTACTTTTGATGCTGCTAAAGCATTTGATAGGGTCAGTTGGCCTTTTCTACAGTGGTTAATAAGGAAACATGACCTAGGGGAGAATACAATCCCGTTGGGGTTCAATTTGGACGCTGTTAAAAAACTACAAGTGACGCTGAGTAGTTTTATCTGGGCAAACAAAGGGGTCAGGATAGAGTGGAAAAAGCTCTGTCGGAGGAAGATTTATGGGGGAATCGCTAGTCCTGACCTGTTGGTTTACTGTCGTGCCTTTCAATTAAAACCTTCAGATCTCTACTTTCGGAAAACGCTCTCTATACTCTGTTTTTTAAAATACTGACAACGGAAGAGAAAGAAATGGAATTGTTTTTTTTATATAAATTTAGCCATCCTAAATACTACAAAAAAGTGAGACTAAAGGTCCTGCAGGACGCAAGCAGCCAAGGGTATCAGATCAGATGTTCTTTGGTGATACCCTGCTATTGTGCCTCCACCCCAATCTGGTACTCCCCGGGGACTCCTACGTGCCTTTTTGATAAAATGGCAGCCCCGCTAAAACAAACCAGCAGGAACAAATAAACGAGGTCAACTTTTGCAAGAAATCAGATTAGTCCCTTGGGAGATATTAGAAAGATCCACAGACGGACATCTCTCCAAATTTAAATGCTATCAACTCCTTAGCTGGGCGAATAGTTTGAAGAATACAGGAGAAATTAGTGGGGCTTTTGGAAAAGAATACCAACTAAGACCGCCTCAGAAAAAAGGAGGTTGCAAAATGGTACTGGTTAATGATTGAGGCAGGGGAAGAGCCCTACTCTAAGCTGGAAGAGATCTGGAAGAGGGACCTCCCAAGGTTGAAGCTGGAAGACATTTGGCAAGTATCGATGACTACATTTTGGTGTACAGTAAAATCCGCACCCCTCAAGAAAAAACATTTTTTTACAGTGCACAGGGCATATTGGACACCACGGAAGCTGTCCAAGCTTGGGAATCAAGAACCGAAGAGGTGCCCAAAATGTGGGGAGGAAAGGGCGGACGATGTCCATATGTTTTGGCGGTGCCCTCTGATAGAGTCCTTCTGGCTAGAAGTGGGTAAGACGGTCAAAGAGGTTCTAAGTAAAGACATCAAGGTAAGTCTGCCAATGGTAATTTTTGCTATAGAAGAGGGAGGGGGTAAGTTATCCAAAAATTAGAAATCTCTGCTGTTTATGTTAATGTTGTTGGCAAGGAGGGAGATTTGTATTAAATGGATATTACCTATGGCTCCACCTAAAATGAAGTGGGTATCATCAGTCCGGAGAATAAGGTTTATGGACAGTAAGAGCACCCCAGAAAAAAGAAAAAAGGTCAAGTTCTGGGAGATCTGGGAGAAATGGGAAGAACAGTAAAATGGAGTTAGAGGTTTAAAGTATTTAAGAAATCGGTCCTTTGATTAAAATATCAATAGCTCGGTCATAAGAGCGAGTATTTCAGTCTAAAAAGATTTAGCAAGAAGGTTGGAGCTGGACAATAGTGCAATTCTGAATTCTCCCTACTGTAGGGGAAAAGTCGGTGGAATTGGGTGCTTAATCTGCCTCATCTAAGCTCTGATACCCTTATTGATGTTATATCACGACTAAAAAAAAAAAAACTTCCTGCTACAGCAAGTACCTCCAACATGGGGAGGCATTGTGCTCCTGCGCTTCCTGGACACCTCCGGGTGGTTTGGACTCCGTCCCCTTGGCTTTCAGGTACTTCTCATCCAGAAACCACGGTTGGGTTCCACCGCCATGGTCCACACGTCACTGCAGCCGCCGAACTTCCATGATCCTCCATTGGCTTCAACGGGCAGTTCCGACACCATTTCGCACCTATGCAACCAGGCTCCCTGGTGTAGGTATCCTGGTTACCTGGGTATCCATGGGTGGGGTGACTCTCCAAACTCCCTTGATACAATTGGTGTCCTCTGGGTCCTTTGGAAAGAGTCCTGAAACAATAAATACTAACCGCAACTTTCCCCGTGTTATCCTATGGACGTTTGACCCGGTGTAACCACTCTGAACCTGGGCGCCTGGTGGTAGCTACCTACTTCCCTTTGGTGGTTACGTGCTTCCCCTGGGCTTCTCCATCCTTGGGTATCTGTCTCGTTTTGGTACTTGTCTCACATACCTCTTTCTTAGTATATGGTTTGCCCCCCCCCCCCCATAGGGCCACATGTGTTTTTCTATGCTATTTACCTGATTTGTAGTATTTCTTGCGCGTGTTTTATATCTCCGGGTAGGAGAATACACCAAGTTAGTTCTTACTGTTGTGTAATAAATTCTAAAGTATTTTTATAGACACTTGTGTGGTTCTTTTCTTGTGTGAAGGCCTGCTGACTGACTGTGTGGTAAATGCAGCCGCTTTACACCCTCCTGGATAAGCCTTAGCTGCTCTCCACACCTACCCTTTTTTTTTTTTTTTGAGTTTTATATAGCGCGACCTAGACCCGAAGATATCAGGTATCAGAGCGCTTTACACGAGCACCAGTTTCGTTACAGATGGACACATTCATTTTTGTTAGGCACGGGGAGATTAAGTGATTTGCCTAGAATCACAGGATGTTGAGCGTTATTGCCGAGACACGAACTCTGCTCCCCAGCTTCGAGGTCGACCACACTAGCCGTAAGGCTACATCCTCTCATGGCTAGAGCAGTCGACCTCGAAGCTGTGGAGCCGGGATTGTCTCGGAAACAACGCTCAACATCCTATGATTCTTGGCAAATCACTTAATCTCCCCGTGCCTAACAAAAATGAATGAGTCCATCTGTAACGAAACTGAAAGCTTTGGTTATCAGGGACCTAAACAGTATCACTAAGGGTTGCCTGGACTCAGTGCACAGTGCCTCACCATAGGTGAACACTACATACTGAGCCAGCCTCCTACACCATGGACCATTGCGGCCCATAAAACACATTTTTTTAATCACAAAGGAGAAATCATCCCAAGAGGACCCTTTCCCTTTTACGAATCAGTTATTACCTTCCTTGAGGTGTAGGTAAAATATCAATGATTTGAGACTAGATTTTGGTCACAAAGCATTGATGCATAGGCTACCAATTGGGTATTTTTATTTTGAAGGGACACCTATAACACGCCCCCATAACACGTCCCTTCCAAATACCGAACTGGTATCCATTTCTAAACACATGTAGCAATTCTGATACACTTTTTCTAATAGCTAAATGCATTTAGTACATAGGAAAAAGGGTTTTAGTGTTTGCAGACCCTATGATTTTCTGATAGGGAGGGTTTGCAAATGCTTAAATCCTTTGTACATCTGGCCATAATTCATTTAAAAAAGTTCAGTCTCTGATTGTAACTTATGGGGCTTCAGGCTCAGACTTACGACCAACTTCAGCAACCCTTGGTAGATCTCTTAAGCAAGCTATAATTTTGGCTTATGACGAGTAGAATGTAGTCCTTCCAAGTGCTGTGCAAGGTAACTTGACCAGAGGTATGTCTGCCTCCTGGGTGATGTTAAAGGGTGCATTCAGAAAAGATATCTGCTTGGCAGCAACTTGGGCTCTTCCGATCACCATTATGACTCATTATCACCTCCAGGTTTGGGGGGGTGCATCTGCAAATGTTGGTGAAAACATGATGGATGCAGTTTTGCCTAAATCCTGAATTGATTGTTTTGTACTGCTTGAGTGCTCTCTTACAAGTAAGGACTGGGTCGAGGAGGTTATGCCTGAGTTACTTGCCAAAAATCTTCATTACTCCAAGTTAAGGTCTTTCTAGTCATAGTCCTAAGTTGCCCTTGCAGCCCTTCCAGGGTTTGGAAGGCTACCAGAAAAAATGTAATGACAATATGTTGGCTTGATAATGTTACAGGAAGCATTGTATTACAAATTCCTCTTTATAATTTGCAACAGGAAGAGTTAGTTTGCCATACTTGTTGTTGTGAACACTGTAACCGTTCCCATTCAAGATTTTGTATTTCCATCATTTGGTTCTATCAGATTCAACTATTTCTATTCTGTGCCTTTTCTCAGAGTCTTCCATTTCTTTCATAGAAAGTGTGAAGTTTCAAGACATGCGTAGAAATGTTTGCATCATGGTCATTTCTATTTAGGGTGACATGTTTGCTGTTTATAATACTGGCTACTCATAATCAATATAGTAATTCAGATGATGCATTTGTTGTCATGACTGTGAAGTTTTCTTGAAGCTTTAGTGTCTGCAAGTACTGCATTTGTTTTCACAATATAAGAAGTTTTTTTTTTTTGAGTTTTATATAGTGCGTAACTAGGCCCGAGATATCGGGTATCGGAGCGCTTTATATGAGCACCAGTTTCGCTACAGAAGCACACATTCATTTTTGTTAGGCACAGGGAGATTAAGTGACTTGCCCAGAATCACAGGATGTTGAGCGTCGCTGCCGAGACTCGAACCTGGTTCCCCTGTTTCGAGGTCAATCGCTCTAGCCGTAAGGCTACATCCTCTCCCCTAAGTTGGTGATCAGATACTATAAAAACTCAGGTATTGAATCATAGTTAAAAATCAGGTGTTGAATCATAGTTAAAACTCAGGTGTTGAATCATAGTCAAAAAAGGACTTGGCACCAGGACTATTACCAGAGCTCATGCTGGTTTGCAGCACAAAGAATCCTCAGTCCAAGGCAATATCGAGCAGCGAGAAGAAGTGGCCTTCAGCCTGTCGCTGTCTACTTTATAGTCCCAAACAAACTGCAATAGAGAATAGCTGGATCACTATTTTATAACATGAATGAGTTTCTCAAGCTGTATCGCACAGCATACCTGTGCAATACGGCTTGAGAAACTCAAGCACAGGCTTGCTATTTGCTACTTTAGCTAAAATTAGCATTAGAAACGAGTGTTAGTTTACAGTGACCACAATAATCATGTTATTAATGTTCCTGCTGCTTTCGCTTACCATGGCATGCTGAGATGTATTCCGTTTTTCCTTCTGTATTGTTACCATTCATATTTTATGCACTAGGTTAGGATTTTAAAATAAACATTTTAAAATACAAGTCCTGTTTTAGTGTTATTTTTGAGTATTGTTATGTGGGGTGTACATGGGTTGCAGTCTAACTGGATTTCTAACTTGTAGTGCTGCTGTGGGAGCAAGGGGTACTCTAAAAATGTAGATACCCCAAAACTTACCTGAATCACAGTTCTCTTCCAGGGGATCCTCATCAATAGTCATAAGCACTGAATATTCCCACCCATGTGCGGGCACCCCGGAAATAATAAAAATTATATATGAAAAACATATATATACAGCTCTATATATATATATATATACACATATATAATTTTTTCTCATACCAATGCAGCCCCCCAAATAGGAGGCTAAACAATGCCCTAATAAATAACTGCTTTTGCAAACACACAATGAATATATATAGACCACAGGAGGGCAAGCATCACTTGAACTCTTTTTAATGAGTAGAACTCACGAAAACTGCAAAAGAGCAGACATTGTTAGCCTACAGGCTGCATTGTAAACCAATAGCATAGAAAATGAAAGCAATTGCACAAAAAACTGACACCGTGCCTTTAAGACAGCCATGACCCCTAGCTTCCCATCATGCCTCAGGGGTGACAGTTAGGTCAGTTGTTCTTTCCGGCTCCTTCAGTCCGGACCCTGGAATACACAGCTCTGACTTTTTGACTTTTTAGTCAGAAAAATCTTCTCTAATTCTAGTTTTCTACTCTTCACTCGATGTCTTTTGGGCTTTAGAGTGAAGCACTTCCATTTTTTTAGACAGAAAAAGCTTTATTTTCTGTCAGAATACCTTCCCTTTTTGACACCTGCCCTTCCTGTGGCAAAAAGAAGGCTAGGACTGACACATTCAGTGTGTATTCCCTGCCTCCCTGATTCTCACTCTCCAGAGACCTGTCAGCATTGTAAGAAGCTGTCCAGGAGAACCATCAAGGAAAGGGAGAGAATCCGGTTGTATGGGCTCTCTGAAAGAGGTAGGTCTCCAGTGAGACAAAAGAAGAAGAGAGCAAGATCGACGTCAAGAAGTAAGTTTCCAGTCTGTTCGCCGTCGGGATCGGCGTCAAACCTTCCAGCGGCGAAGAAGCAGGCGACGTCAAAGTCTTCGACGATGCAGGCGCACCGATCAACTCCAAGACCGAAGACCGTTTCAACGTCGAGTCAGGTATCAGAGCCTCCGTTGGTGTCAACCCGGCGACGATCAACATCGAGGAATAGGTCTCCGCCAGCGTTGGCTGAACGCTCGGCGTCGAGACATGATGCTCCGTCGTCGTCTTCTCGCAGACGATCGACGTCGAAGCACAGATCTCCTACTCATAGACGGTCGAGGCAGAAGACTCCGCCTCCATCGTTGAGAAGGGGGTCGACGTCGAAGCATCAAGTTCAACCGTCGACTCCCAAACAGAGGTCTCTGTCGTCGTATGCCCAGAGACGATCAACATCGAGGCAAAAGACTCTACGGTGGTCGCCCAGGAGATCGACGTCGAAGCAGAAGACCCCATTGGCTACTTCTCCTAAGTCGACGTCGAGACATGGGTCGCTGGCGAAGAGGCACTCCACGTCGAGGCACTCAGCGTCGAGGCAGATGTCCCCGCCTGCCTCTTCTCGTAGTCAGCTGGGGTCGAGGCACAGGACTCCGTCGGTGTCACCACATAGACGTTCGACGTCGAGACTATCTCCTCCGCCTTCCGACAAGAAACGATCAACGTCGAGACGCAGGGATCGTTCGACGTCGAGACACAGATCTCGGTCGGTGACCATTTCGTCATCTCCACCAACAGCGCCGAGGGCAGAATCTCCAGCGCTGGTTCATACAGAGACTCCTCGTTCGACGTCGGTGTTGATCCATCGTACTGTCTCAAGACGCTCGTCGTCGTCACACTCAGGCTCACCGGAGGTGGCTATCTCAACGTCGAGCAGTCCAGCTCCTTCTCCAGTACGACCTCGACCACCTGTATCTCCTGCACAGGAGGAAAGGCAGGGAACTCCATCTATTCACCTATCTCCTAGATGGATGTTACCTCTGCAGCACTGGCAGAAATCTGGTACGGTGCAGGCAGGAGGTAATCCGGACTATTCCAGACCTTTGCACAGGTATCCTCTAGCCCAGCTGGTACAAACGGTGGATTGCTCCCCTTCTGCTCCACCAAGGGGTCGGGAGCGAACTCATACTCCTGCATCCTCTTCAAGAAGAAGAAGATCCAGGTCTAGACAGCGCAGGAGAAGGCACAGATCTCCGACAACCTCACCCCTCTTCCACTCGCTCTTCAAAGAGGGATTACTCACCGACTCTGACCAACAGCCCACCGTCGAGGATGGATGACGTCAGTAGTTTTCAGGACGTTCTGGCCAGAGGGGCAAATAAGTTCAACATTGTTATGCCCACCCAACAGGCTTCATCATCTGTGATATTTGAAACGCTACATCAGAGGTCAACATCCAGACCATTGTTGCCTTTGGTGCCGGGCCTTCTTCAGCCAGTCATGGATGTTTTTCTGACGCCTGCAACACTCAATATCTTAAAGAAATATAGACCCC
This sequence comes from Calotriton arnoldi, assembly GCA_963921515.1. Classification (NCBI taxonomy): domain Eukaryota; kingdom Metazoa; phylum Chordata; class Amphibia; order Caudata; family Salamandridae; genus Calotriton; species Calotriton arnoldi. The sequence goes on along the minus strand of CAWUFW010000372.1, from coordinate 4,106,006 downwards.
CGCAGGAGGATCCTTTATTCCTCAGGTCTGATCCGCCACCTGATTCTGTGATTATAGCGGCTGCTAAAAAGACTCGTGCGGTGGCCTCTTCATCATCCGTTCCTATGGATAAGGAGAGCAGAACTCAGCATTCATAGGGCAGGAAGGTCTGTGGCATGTCAGCCTCCATGCTTAAGGTCTCCAGCGCCTCAGCGCTTTTGGGGCGCTATGATAGATCTCTGTGGGACTTGCTTCAGAGATTTACAAAGGAAGACCGCAGGGACTTTGAGGAGGTACTACAAGAGGGAAGCCTGGTGGCAAATCAGGTGATCAGCGCCACAGCTTGATGGAGCTACGCTGTCGGCTCATGCATATGCACATGGAATATGTGCCAGAAGATCATCCTGGCTCCGGTTAACTGCGTTAAAGCCGGAAGCGCAATCTTGCATCCTCAATTTGCCATTCTCAGGGACATCCTTATTTGGAACACACACTGATGAGGAGATGTCGCGGATGAAGACAGAACTGGATACCTTGAAGGCAGTTGGCCTGGAGAAAAGAAAAGAATTCAAGCGCCGTTACAGGCCGTATGATAGGTGGCCCTTCCACCAGAGGAAGAGGTGTGGCGCCTCGGCCAGGGTGCCTGACTCCGGACCACGGGGTTCACGGTTCGATCCCCGGTGCCAGCAGCAGGTTAGCCCAGCACCATGTGACTCTGGGCAATAGCTCGCTCAATCTTCCCGAGGGCCCCCAGCGCCGGGACACCTTTCCGGAGGTAGCTGTGCGCTTTACAAATGCTGGTATTTCATTTCATTTCATTGGCAGAGGCAGCAACATCAACAGACCCAGTCAAAATCGCACTATCAGGGTCGTCGCACCCCCAGAGGAAGAGGAACCACTCAGCAGTCTGCTAACTCGGCAAAAACACCTTCCAAACAATGAGTGTCTGCTTCCCCCATCGCCGTTCTCCACTCCAGTGGGGGGAAGTGTTGCAAATCATCTAGAAGAGTGGCGTGCGATCACAAAAGATCAGTGAGTGTTGACTATGCTACAGAGTGGGTACTCGCTTCGTTTCCGGCATCGACCTCCTGCGATCCCTCCAGTAAAATTAACGTGTCATCAAATGAAGATACTGCGAAGGGAAGTTGCCACACTCCTGCGAAAATCAGCTATCGAGGAGGTTCCTATGTCACAACGAGGTCGAGGAGTATATTCAAGATACTTCCTGGTGAGGAAGAAAGGGCGGAAGGCAGAATACAGACACATCCTAGATCTTCGGGCCCTCAACAAATCCATCAAAAAATAAAAGTTTTGCATGCTGGCTCTCCATCAAATATATCCGCATCTGTGAAAGGGAGATTGGATGTGTTCGTTGGACCTGCAAGATGCATACTTCCATGTCCCGGTCAGTCCACTGCACAGGAAGTTCCTGCGTTTTCTAGTGGGATCGACCCATTACCAGTTCAAAGTCTTGCTCTTCGGGTTGAAGTCAGCTCCTCGGGTGTTCACGAAGTGCATGGCAGTGGTGGCAGCCGCTCTACGTCGCAGAGGCATCTTTGCGTACCCCTATCTCGACGCCTGGCTTCTGAAAGGTCCCTCTCCCCAGAGCGTGGGGGACCATTTTCAGCAATGTCTGAGTCTATGCCTGCAGCTAGGTCTCCAAGTCAACTTCGAGAAATCGACGCAGCAGCCCACGCAAAGAATACAGTACCTGGGGGCCACAATAGACTCTGCAGTAGGAAAAGTGTTTCCTTCGGAGGAGAGACTGTTATCTATCATTCTGAAGGGCAAACCGATTCTACACAACGTTTTGCCTTCGGTCCGTCAGGTTGCCTCTCTCCTGGGGTCGATGGCCTCCTGCATTTTTCTGGTTCCCAATGCCAGACTCAGAATGCGTCCTTAACAGCAAGACCTGGAGGACAAGTGGGATCAACGGTCTGCTCGGTGGGACGACAGGATACAACTGTCAAAAGCACCCCGAGCTTCAATTCCATGGTGGATGCGAAAGGAGAATCTGCTGGTAGGGATTCCGTTCCATCAGACGCCTCCCACTCAGTCATTGATCACGGATGCCTCCCTACAGGGTTGGGGAGCCCACATGGGGCCGCTTCAGACTCAGGGTCGTTGGTCAACAAAAGAGCAGTTGAGCTGAGGGCGGTGCATCTCGCTCTCAAAGCCTTCCTTCAATTCAGACCGACTCCATCCTGGTTCAGACGGACAACACAACGTCCATGTACTACCTGAACAAGCAGGGAGGAACCCGATTGAGGACCCTATCTCTGGAAGCGCAAGCTCTCTGGGATTGGCTCCTGGCAAGGAATCTCTCCATAACGGAAATTCACCTTCCAGGAGAGCAGAATTCACGAGCAGACGCTCTCAGTCGGCACTTCGAGGACCAGCAGGACTGGGTTCTAAACGACGAGGTCGTCGAAAGCATCTTCCAAGAATGGGGTCGTCCAACCATCGACCTGTTCGCAGACGACGCAAACAAAAAATGCAAAGACTTTGCCTCGAGGTACTACCGACCAGGGTCGAAAGGGAATGCCCTTTTGATCAGCTGGTCAGGGGCATTTGTGTACGCCTTTCCTCCCCTTCCACTCATCCCGAAGGTCGTGACCAAGCTCTCCCACTCAGAGGCGAGAATGATACTGATTGTTCCGGACTGTCCCAGGCAGTGGTGGTACCCGAACTTTCTACACCTGTCAGATCGTCCACACAGGAGACTGCCGTGCAGGCCGGACCTGCTGTCCAAGATGAACGGGAGCACTTATCACCCTAACCTTCCCTCACCGAACATGGCTCCTGAGGTCCTCCAGTATGGTCATTTAGGGCTCCATCAAGACTGCATGACCATCCTGAAAGAGGTTAGAAGACCATCCACAAGACATTCCTATTCTTGTAAATGAAAACGTTTTTATATTTGGTGTGTTCAGAATAATTGTAGTCCTACAAGAAGTGATCTTACCCTACCTGCTTCATTTAGCTCAGGCAGGCCTGAAAGTTTCTTCCATTAAGGTACACCTAGCTGCCATAACAGCGTATAGGCGTTCACCTTCTCAACCTTCTTTTTTCCAACTGCAGGTAGTAAAGGACTTCTTACAGGGTCTGAAGAAGATCTATCCTCCTATTCGGCCTCCTTCACATCCCTGGGAGCTAAACCTGGTTCTTTCTAAATTGATGGGTCCCCCTTTTGAACCGATCCACAAGGCAACGCTACAACATCTTACATGGAAGGTGGCGTTCCTTGTGGCGTTTACCTCAGCTCGCAGGGTGAGCGAGATCCAGGCCCTCTGCTCGAAAGAACCTTACACTGTTTTTCACCTTAATAGGGTTGTTATGAGAACCCACCCCGCTTTTCTTCCTAAGGTGGTGTCAGATTTTCATGTGAACCAGACCATTTCGCTCCCAACCTTTTTTCCAAATCCCTCTACTCCAGCTGAGAAGGCTCTGCATTCCTTAGACCTGAAGAGAGTTTTAAAATTTTACTTGGACAGGTCTAAATCAATTAGAAAAGCTGATCAACTGTTCATTAATTACGGTTCGATCAGGACAGGTTTTCCAGCCTCTAAACGGTCCATCTCCAGGTGGATAGTTTCGTGCATCAAACTGGCTTATCAGCTAGCACAGAAGCCACTTTAGTCTAGACCAAAAGCACATTCCACTAGGGGAAAAGCGGCGACTGCTGCTATCCTTAACAATGCACTGATTTCTGAGATCTGTAAAGCAGCTACTTGGAGATCTATAATACGTTTACAAGACATTATTGTCTTGATTCAGATACAAGAGCAGACACTCAAGTAGGCCAGGCCTCCTTGAGGAATCTGTTCCATCACTGATTTACTCTACTTGTTGATTGGGTCATTCTCTCTCATTTACCCGCAGGTGGAGGATGGGCTTGCTATTCTATTCAGTGCTTATGACTATTGATGAGGATCCCCTGGAAGAGAAGGATAAGTTACTTACCTGTAATCCTAGTTCTCTTCCAGGGGTATCCTCATCAAAGTCATAAGCAACCCACCCGCCTCCCCAGGCGAGTGAGAGTGTCTGTTATGTCAAAAGGATATCTTTGTGCCCTGACCTTCAGGTCTCCGCAAAGAACAACTGACCTAACAGTCACCCTTGAGGCATGATGGGAAGCTAGGGGTCATGGCTGCCTTAAAGGCACGGTGCCTGTTTTTTGTGTAAGTGCTTTCATTTTCTATGCTATTGGTTTACAATGCAGCCTGTAGGCTAGCAATGTCTGCTCTTTTGCAGTTTTCATGAGTTCTACTCATTAAAAAGAGGTCAAGTAATGCTTGTCCTCCTGTGGTCTATATATATTCATTGTGTGTTTGCAAAAGCAGTTATTTATTAGGGCATTGTTTAGCCTCCTATTTGGGGGGCTGCATTGGTATAAGAAAAAATTATATATATATATATATATATATATATATATATACATATATATATATATATATATATATATATATTATCTACTGGCGGTCGCCAGTAGATAGTTATAGTTACAACCTATTATCCATAGGAAATCCGCGACATTCTATTTGAAATAACTCTATTGCCGGTTGACGTATCTTCGCAAAATTTTCAAACTTTATGGCCCGCTCCGGTCCGCTCCTACCCTGAAAGTCTCGGGGGGGATTCGTCAAGCGGGAGCTGAGAAAAAAGGGGGGTCCCAAAACGCGTTTTCCCCATGCAATTTTCCATAGGAAACTTTAGACACGGCTACAGCCCGAACTGCTGAACGGAATTACACCAAATTTGGCAAAGAGGTAGTTCTTGTTTCAGAAAGAACCCTTTTTGTTAAATGGTGTAAATCCGTTCAGTACTTGCTGAGAAAATCAAAAGTAAAAAGATAGGTATATCTATGGCCGAGTAGGGTCCGCGTACCCTCAGCGCACCCTGCGCGCACCGTCCCGATCAGAGCTGCATGTTAATTGGCTGTCAGCTGGCTGTCAAAATTCCGATTCAGGAAATGTTGGCAGCCATTTTGTCCCTCGGTAGAACCGAGGGACAGAAACAAGTGCGCAAAGCGCACAAAGGGGGCAGGGTAGAAACACCCTGACCCCCTAGGTTTGCTCAGGGGGTCCCACAAGGACCCCTGGGCAAAAATAAATAAATATTTTTTTTAAAAATCGGCAGGATGCGCTCAGGGTGCGCGAATCCTGCCGGAGACATCGAGCGCGGTCTCCGCGCTCGATTGCATTTGCCCCGGGTGGCCGGAGTCCCGGGGGCATGGAGAGGGGTTAAATTTATGTATGGGGGCCTCAAAGGGCCCCCCAAGCCCGGGGACCGCCACCCCCGGGGCTTTCTTTTGAAAATGGTGCGGGAGGGCTCTGAGCCCTCCCGCAGCCCCGAGGACCACCACCTCCCGGGGCTTCTTTTTGCCATTTAAAAACCTGTGTGGGGGGCTCCAGCCCCCACACGCCCGGGACTGCCACCTCCCGGGGCACTAACAAATTAAAATGGGGGTCCGTTTTGGACCCCCGAAGCCCGGGGACCACCACCTCCCCGGGGCTGTGCTGATGTAGGGGAGGGGGCCGCGCGGCCCCCCTCCTGGAAGCCCTTGATGGCCCTGGGGACCGCCACCCCCAGGGCCGGCTCCTGCAGTGTCCCGGGGTGCCTACCCCCAGGACACTGTAGTTTGCTATGGCAGGACGGGAGCCTCGCGGCTCCTGTCCTGCCATAGCAAACTGCTTTGGATATTGGAAGAGAGAGCAGGAAACCTGCTCTCTCTTCCAATATCCAAAGCACATTGCTTTCCACATGGGGAGCTGCATCTTAGCAGCTCCCCATGTGGAAAGCAATGCCGGCTCCCAAGGGACGCGGGGAGCCGGCGGGACTGTGGGGGATTGGGGACCCCCACAGTCCCCAACGGAGAGAGCCAGCCCCGGGTGATGGGGTCCCCGGGGCAAGTAGTGTCCCGGGAGGGGGGCCACGCGGCCCCCCTCCCAAAAAAACAAAAAAAAAAAAAACGGAAAGGCCGGCCCCGGGGATGGGGTCCCCGGGGCCATAAATGGCCTGAGGAGGGGGCCACGCAGCCCCCTCCAAAGAAAAAAAAAAAAAACGAGGCCATGCCCCGGGGATGGGGTCAACCCCCGGGGCCAATACAGGCCCAGGGAAGGGGGGCCACGCGGCCCCCTTCCCGTTTTAAAAAAAAATATTTAATTAAAAAAGGGGTAAGGCCCTGGGGGATGGGGTCCCCAGGGCATAAAAACTGGAAAAAGAAAGGGGGCCACAGAGCCCCCTTCAGGGGACAAAAAATAAATAAATTTAAAAAAAACGATCGGGCCCGCAGGCCCCGCCCCCTTCCTTCACCACTCTGCAAACGCGCCCCCTGGCGCGTTTGCAGATGGGAAGTAATTCCCGTTCAATACTGGGGGTCCCTGAGGGCCAACTAGCCCACCAGGAACCTCCAGTATGCGCCAGGGGCTGCCTTGCATAGAGGTGTACAGAGGCCACGCCCTTTTACACCTCTCTGCAACGCAGCTCTGTGGCGCTTAATGGAGGTAGCTGGTGGGCTAGTTGCACCCCAGGGACCCTCAGGATTTAAGGGGACTTAATCCCCCGACTTAAAACGCGCCACGGGCGCGTTTGCACAGTGGTGAAGGGAGGGGCGGGGCTCAGGTGACATGTGTGCAAACAGGCCCCGTGGCGCGTTTTAAGATGGGAATTAAATCCCCTTCAATCCTGAGGGTCTATGGGGGCCAACTAGCCCAACAGGTACATCCAGAAAGCGCCACAGAGCTGCGTTGCAGAGAGGTGTAAAAGGGGTGTGGCCTCTCTACACGTCTCTGCAACGCAGCCCCTGGCGCATACTGGAGGTTCCTGGTGGGCTAGTTGGCCCGTAGGGACCCACATGATTCAAGGGGACTTAATCCCCCAACTTAAAACGCGCCACGGGGCGCGTTTGCACAGATGTCACCTCAGGCCCCGCCCCCTCCCTTCACCATTGTGCAAATATTCTTCTAAAATCATCCGAAATACGAATTCCGATTTACTCACCTGTTATAAGGAGAGACCTCAGTGCTGTATCTTTCAGCCCAGTACTAATCCTGAAAAGTAATTTTAACCGTACTTACCAGTAACTTTAATTTCCTTCCATAGGATATCATTGCCTGCTTTTTGCTGAAAAAGTTTCTAAGTCTAGATTTTTTAAACATACAAATATTCCTCTAAAATCAGCCGAAATCCGAATTCCGATTTACTCACCTGTTATAAGGAGAGACCTCAGTGCTGCATCTTTTAGCCCAGTACTGGTCCTGAAAAGTAATTTTAACCGTACTTACCAGTAACTTGAATTTCCTTCCATAGGCTAACATTGACTGGTTTCACTTGGAAATTCTTCTAAGTGTGGAGTTTTGGAACTTTAAAATATTCATCTAAAATCAGCCAAAATACGAATTCCGATTTACTCACCTGTTATCAGGAGAGACCTCAGTGCTGCATCTTTCAGCCCAGTACTAATCCTGAAAAGTAATTTTAACCGTACTTACCAGTAACTTGAATTTCCTTCATAGGCTAACATTGACTGGTTTCACTTGGAAATTCTTCTAAGTGTGGAGTTTTGGAACTTTATAATATTCCTCTAAAATCAACCAAAGTACGAATTCCAATTTACTCACCTGTTATCAGGAGAGAACCAAAGTGCTGCATCTTTTAGCCCAGCACTGACCCTGAAAAGTAATTTTAACCGTACTTACCAGTAACTTATATTTTCTTCCATAGGAATCCATTGTCTGGTTTTCAGCAGAAAAGTTTCAAAGTGTCGATTTTCACAAACTACAAATATTCCTAAAAATCGCCTGTATGACTTAAACGCATTCTTTCAACTGTTTACAGGAGATGCACCAGTGCTGGATCCAGGATCCAACACTGAGTAAGAAAAAGTAACAATAACAGTTTTTAACTTCTAAGTGAATTTCCTTCCATAGGATAACATTGGTGATTCTATGAGAAAAAGTTTCTAAGTGTGAACTTTTAAAGTACAATAATATTCCTTAAAAATCACGACTGTAACCAAAACGCTTTTACTCAACTGTTTACAGGAGATGTCCCAGGACTGAATCTAGGATCCAGTCCTGTGGTTAGAAAAGTAATCCATAAAGTAACTAATTGCATTTAACTAGAAATTCACATTGAGCTGAATGTTGCATTGTGTTTGAAAATGTGTTGCCCATTGCAACAACTGTAACTACTGTACTTAAAAGTCTATTGCCTATGTGCAAAGTATTTAAACTAAAGTAATTCATTCTGAGAAAGTATTTTTTGTAATGTAATGTATAATGTAATTACAATGTAATTTAAAAAATAAAATATGTAAAAAAATTGTTTCTAAAAATGTAGTAAATCAGTATGAAAAAAATTTATATAACAATTAATACATTTAAAAATTGACATTTACAAAACCTTTGAAATTCACTGAAAAAACCGTAGGTTTCAGACATGTTATAGTTACAAATTAGCATTTAAAAAACCTTTGAAATTCACTGAAAAAACCATAGGTTTCATGGACGTTATAGTTACAAATTAACATTTAAAAAACCTTTGAAATTCACTGAAAAAACCATAGGTTTTAGGGACAGTTATAGTTAGTTGGACATTGCACTCGTACAAAACCCGTGAAATTCCCCGTTATAGTTAGTCCAGCTAACTATAACTCGCGCCACGCAATGCACTGCTGATGACGTCACATATTACATCACTCATGACATGGTCAGTGACATCACTGATGACATCACTGATGACATCACTGATGACATCACTGATGACATCATCCACGTGATAATCTGATGCACCTCCTCACACCCTAATATAACCTTTGATACACCCACTCTAAATTACAGACTGCCATTCGCAAAACCATAGACACTCCAACACCAATAACTACATACCCACTCACTGATTCTTAGGTCTACGCACACATCCACTCACTCACCCGTACAGTCACTCATACTTACGGTCACTCAGTACAGGACTATCATATGCACTCATACTCCTATATAGACACTCAAACACCGCCACTCATCCATAGAGGTACTCACACACCTAGTCAGTCATGCAAATAATTAAACACACTACCATTTACTCACCTATACAGTTATACACACACCTGCTCACTTACTCATACAAATACTAGCACATTCTTATGCTCTTATACAATCACTGATACAAGCACACACTCATCCATACAGCCACTATCACAATCACTCACTCTCGCTTATAGCTATTTATATACTCCAACACACATATATACTGCCTTTCACATATGTAGTTACTCACACATGTACCACTGGGACATACATTCACTCACTAACACACTCTTACACACACTTACCCACCCATACAGTCTATCACAGATGCACTCTTGAAACCATCCACCCAGTGAATCACCCACTCACACATCTATGCACAGAGTTGCACACACCCCTCCCACACAAACACTCAGGCACCCATACAGATACTCAGACAAGCATTCATTAACTCATATAGACACTCATGTAGCTATTTACAAACACATGCAGCCACTTACACAGCAACAGACAGACGGATACAGACATTCACCCAGTTTAGTCACTAACCCATGCATTCAGTAAGATACGTTAAATCACTCACTTATAGAGTCAGTCACGCACCTACTAAATCATCCATACAGACACTTACACACCCACTCATTCTTCAATACGTCTTTTCCTATATATATTAAAAATATTTAAACTTTACAGAAACACACAGTCACTGGATGATGTCATCAGTGATGTCATTTGAGATGTCATCAGTGATGTCATCAGTGATGTCACTGACCATGTCATGAGTGATGTAATATGTGACGTCATCAGCAGTGCATTGCGGGGCGCGAGTTATAGTTAGCTGGACTAACTATAACGGGGAATTTCACGGGTTTTGTACGAGTGCAATGTCCAACTAACTATAACTGTCCCTAAAACCTATGGTTTTTTCAGTGAATTTCAAAGGTTTTTTAAATGCTAATTTGTAACTATAACGTCCATGAAACCTATGGTTTTTTCAGAGAATATATATATATATTTACTTGAAACAATTAATAAACTCTTAAATGTAATTTATTTTAAAATTTTATAAATATATAAAAACTTACACATATATATATATATATATAAAAATACAAGTTGGCGATTTCCACTGGTGTGCTTCCAAATCGTCAGCGGTGCTGGTTACGAAACGTTTCCCTATATTTCAAATAGGATCATTCATCTTCAAAAAATAATCATCCAGCACTCCCAAAGGAATTGGTCACTCGGTAATTTTATTTTGTGACGATAAACATCAACGCGTTTCAGCAGTCTCTTGCTGCCTTGTTATAGAGTTAGTCACGCACCTACTAAATCATCCATACAGACACTTATACACCCACTCATTCTTCAATACGCCTTTCTCTATATATATTAAAAATATTTAAACTTTACAGAAACACACAGTCACTGCATGATGTCATGAGTGATGTCATTTGAGATGTCATCAGTGATGTCACTGACCATGTCATGAGTGATGTAATATGTGACGTCATCAGCAGTGCATTGCTGGGGCGCGAGTTATAGTTAGCTGAACTAACTATAACGGGGGAATTTCACGGGTTTTGAACGAGTGAAATGTCCAACTAACTATAACTGTCCCTAAAACCTATGGTTTTTTCAGTGAATTTCAAAGGTTTTTTAAATGCTAATTTCTAACTATAACGTGTCTGAAACCTATGGTTTTTTCAGTGAATTTCAAAGGTTTTTTAAATGCTAATTTCTAACTATAACGTGCCTGAAACCTATGGTTTTTTCAGTGAATATATATATATATATATATTCACTGAAAAAACCATAGGTTTTAGGGACAGTTATAGTTAGTTGGACATTTCACTCGTACAAAACCAGTGAAATTCTCCCGTTTTAGTTAGTTCAGCTAACTATAACTCGCGCCCCCGCAATGCACTGCTGATGACGTCACATATTACATCACTCATGACATGGTCAGTGACATCACTGATGACATCTCAAATGACATAACTGTCCCTAAAACCTATGGTTTTTTTCAGTGAATTTCAAAGGTTTTTAAATGCTAATTTCTAACTATAACGTGTCTGAAACCTATGGTTTTTTCAGTGAATTTCAAAGGTTTTTTAAATGCTAATTTCTAACTATAACGTGCCTGAAACCTATGGTTTTTTAAGTAAATTTCAAAGGTTTTTTAAATGCTAGTTTCTAGCTATGACTACAGAGGTAGGACATGTGAAGAAAGAAGAAAAAACGTACAGAAAGAAGCAAAAGAAATGCAGAAAGAAGCAACAGAAGTCCACAAAGACGAAGAAAAGAGCAGGAAGAAGCAAGACATATGCAGAAAGAACCAACAGAGGAGCAGAAAGAGGCCTTGTTGCAAAATCATCCTGTGCCCACAACTTTTTCAGACGGGTACTGGTGGTAACTGACTCGGACTAACCAGGCCTAGAGCCAGTGCTATGCAAAAAGACACTTCGAATACAGTGAAAACACCTACATACACTAGGGAACACTATGCGTTGGGGTACCCCTGTGATTAGCATGACCTCCTCTGTAAGGCCCTAGTACATAATAGGGCAGGGGGATTAAAACTTCCTCTTTAAACGCGCCCCGGGGCGCGTTTGCACAGTGGTGAAGGGAGGGGGGGCCTGAGGTGACATGTGTGCAAACACGGCCTGTGGCCGTTTTAAGTTGGGAGATTACGTCCCCTTGAATCCTGATGGTCCCTGGGGTCCAACTAGCCAACCAGGTACCTCCAGTAAGTGCCACAGAGCTGCGTTGCAGAGCGGTGTAAAAAGGGGCATGGCCTGGACCACCTCTCTGCAACGCAGAACAGTGGCGCTTACTGGAAGCACCTGGTGGGCTAGTTGGCCCCCAGGGGCCGTCAGGATTGAAAGGGAATGAATTCCCCAACTTTAAATGCGCCACAGGGCGTGTTTGCACACGTCACTTCAGGCCCCGCCCCCTTCCTTCACCACTGTGCAAACGCGCCCCGTGGCGCGTTTTAAGTTTAGGGATTAAGTCCCCTTGAATCCTGGGGTCCAACTAGCCCACCAGGTACCTCCAGTAAGTGCCACAGAGCTGCATTGCAGAGAGGTGTAAAAAGGGGCATGGCCTGGACCACCTCTCTGCAACGCAGCCCTGTGGCGCTTACTGGAGGTACCTGGTGGGCTAGTTGGCCCCCAGGGACCCTCATGATTGAAGAGGAATTAATTCCCCAACTTAAAACGCACCACAGGGCGTGTTTGCACACATGTCACCTCTGGCCCCGGCCCCGCCCTCTCCCTTCACCACTGTGCAAATGCGTCCCGTGGCGCGTTTTAAGTTGGGGGATTATGTCCCCTTCAATCCTGAGGGTCCCTGGGGTCCAACTAGCCCACCAGGTACCTCCAGTTGGCGCCACAGGGCTGCGTTGCAGAAAGGTGCTCTGAGGCCACGCCCCTTTTTACACCTCTCTGCAACGCAGCCCTGTGGCGCTTACTGGCAGTACCTGGTGGGCTAGTTCGCCCACAGGGACCCTCAGGATTGAAGGGGAATTAATTCCCCACCTTAAAGCGCACCACAGGGCCTGTTTGCACTCATGTCACATCAGGCCCCGCCCCCTCCCTTCACCACTGTGCAAACACGCCCTGTGGCGCTTTTTAAGTTGGGGGGGATTAAGTCCCCTTGAATCCTGAGGGTCCCTGAGGGCCAACTAGCCCACCAGGTCCCACCAGTAAGCGCCACAGAGCTGCGTTGCAGAGAGGTGTAAAAAGGGGCGTGGCCTGGACCACCTCTCTGCAACGCAGCCCTGTGGCGCTTACTGGAGGTACCTGGTGGGCTAGTTGACCCCCAGTATTGACGGGGAATTAATTTCCCAACTTAAAACGCGCCACAGGGCGCGTTTGCAGAGTGTTGCTTGAAGGGGGCGGGGCCTATGCACGTTTGCGTTTATTTTTTTTAATTTTTTGTAAGGGGGGCTGTGTGGCCCCCCTTTCTTTTTACTTTTTTGGGGCCCTGGGGACCCCATCCCCCAGGGCCTGACCCCCAATTTAAAAAAAAAAATTATTAACGGGAAGGGGGCCGCATGGGCCCCCCTACCGTGGCCAATTCCGGGCCCCGGGGACCCCATCCCCCGGGGCATGGCCATATTTTTTTTTTTTATTACTATGGAGGGGGGCTGCGTGGCCCCCCTCCTCATGCCATTTATGGCCCCGGGGACCCCATCCCACGGGGCCGGCCTTTGCATTATTTTTTTTTTTTAATGATTATTTGGGAGGGGGCCGCGTGGCCCCCCTCCCGGGCCACTTCCAGCCCCGGAGACCCCATCCCCCGGGGCCTGGCCTCTTGTTGGGGACCATGTGGGGGTCCCCAATCCCCCCACGGTCCTGCCGGCTCCCCGCATCCTGCAGGAGACGGCTTTGCTTTTCCACATGGGGATCTGCTGACATGCAGCTCCCCGTGTGGAAAAGCAATCTGTTTTGCTTCATTGAAGCGAGAGCAGGTTTCCCTGCTCTCGCTTCAATGAAGCAAAGCAGTTTGTAATGACAGGGCGGGAGCCGCGAGGCTCCCGCCCTGTCATTGCAAACAGCAGTGTCCCGGTGGTGGGCACCCCAGGACACTGCAGGAGCCGGCCCTGGGGGCTGGCGGTCCCCAGGGCCATCACAGGCTCCAGGAGGGGGGCCGCGCGGCCCCCCTCCCACCTTTGGCAAAGCCCCGGAGAGGTGGTGGTCCCCGGGGGTCCGTTACGGACCCCCAAATTTAAATATTAGTGCCCCGGGGAGGTGGCGGTCCCCAAGGCGTGTGGGGGGGGCTCGAGCCCCCCTCACAGTTATATTAAAAAAAAAATGAAACCCCGGGGGTGGTGGTCCCCTGGGCTGCGGGGGTGCTGCGTGCCACCCACAACTCATTAATCAAGCCCCGGGGAGGTGGCGGTCCCCTAGGCAGTGCCCCTGGGACCTGGCCCACCCGGGGGCTAATTATTAACGAAGCACGGGAGTCCGCGCTTCTTTTTTTTTTTTTTTTTTTGCGGCCGGATCCGGCGCACATTTTGCCGATTTTCTTTTTTTTTTTAAATGCTTTTTTGGGCCCTGGGGGGCCTTGTGGGACCCCCTAAGCAGGCCTAGGGGGTCAGGGTGTTTCTACCCTGCCCCCTTTTCTTTCTTTTTTTTGCGTTTATTCTGATTTCTTGTGACTCGGTTCTACCGAGTCACAAGATGGATGCCAACACTTCCTGGTTTGGAGTGTTGACAGCCAGATTAGAATAAAGCTCGTGGTCGGGAGAGTCCGCCGAAACTCCGTGCCTCTAAATATCGAAACTTTTTTATTTTTGATTTTCTCAGCAACTACTGAACGGATTTACACCATTTTAAACCAAGCACTACCTTTTTGCCAAATTTGGGGTAAATCCGTTCAGTAGTTTCGACTGTAGCCTTGCATAAAGTTTCCTATGGGAAATTGATTTTTTGACTCTTATTTTTTTGAATTTCTCTGGAATTACTGAACGGATTTACACCATTTAAAAAAAAAGGGCGCTTTCTGAACCAAGCACTACCTTTTTGCCAAATTTGGTGTAATTCCGTTCAGCAGTTCGGGCTGTAGCCGTGGCTAAAGTTTCCTATGGGAATTAACATGGAGAAAACACGTTTTGGGACCCCCCTTTTTCGTCGGCCCCCGCTTGCCGAATCACCCCGAAACTTTCAAGATAGGACCGGAGCGGGCCATAAGTTTTGAAAATTTCGCGAAGATTCGGCAACCTGCGCCAAAGTTATTGGGAAAAGAATGTTACGAATTTCCTATGGATAATAGGTCCTAACTATAACTATCTACTGGCGACCGCCAGTAGATAATATAGAGCTGTATATATATGTTTTTCATATATCATTTTTATTATTTCCGGGGTCCCCGCACATGGGCGGGAATATTCAGTGCTAATGACTTTGATGAGGATACCCCTGGAAGAGAACTAGGATTACAGGTAAGTAACTTATCCTTCCGGCATTTTACTGGATCAGAGACAGTGTTAAATCTCAATTTCATGAGGCAATGTGTCATCCCAAAGCATCAAAACCAAGATGCTGGAACATAACAAAGGTACATGAACAATAAAGTATTACATGAATGAATAGGACACAGTAATTCAACTGAAAAACTTTGAAAATGTTTCAAGTTAAGACTAAACTGGGGAGAGCTCACCCTAAGCAGAATAACAGTGGAAATAAATTGAAGTCCAGTTAACAATTATCAGGAAAACAACTTCCACACATCGTAGGAAATTTAAATCAAAAGTATCAGTACAATATCCGTATGTATATGTGAAATGAAGCATTAACTAAGTCCTTGCGCCAGGGGTTAGAAATCCGACCCCTGCGACGGCCATCTTCTCAAAGCTATTTCATGGGAGACGGATTCACTGACTTATTGGTGGGGCCCATCCGGATCACATGGGCAGTTCCATCGTGGTGACCCACGGGATGTCCTCACTCCTGTCTCCGATATACAGTGGGAACCAGTCAATGAACGTATTGTTGCAGGGATTCTGCACAAGGACAGAACTATGCGTAGGATTATGGAACCTTAGTGAGCAGGGACTGAGTCATCCTACCACCCGAGTGCCCATAAGCCCAGGACCGACTTGCTATAGTGTCTCACTGGCTCTCCTACTCACTCACAGAGAACCAAGTGATTAGACAACCCTGAACACAACACTCCTGACCCGCTCAGGAATCGCAGTAACAAGACACACCCTTTCGCTCTCACTCTTGTACCCGTCCACAATAAGATCTGACAGAGACACGAAAACAGTTTAAAATATTTATTTTAACTAACGTGCCCTAACATGCAGTATATGTGCCACAACAAGCAGTAAAATGCATAATACAAATACAGTCAGCATAGCAGCTAGTCCATAAATCATAAAGGGACATGTCATAATGAAAAGACAATAGAGAAAAGACTATAGAGCCTAACTTCCCTCCCCTTGCTAAGAAGTATTATCATATATCAGAAGATATCTGGGCTTTGTCTGCAGACCCCATACCTTAGACTATAGATGGTAGTTCTATATCATAGATGCTGTTGAGCTCTTCTCCCTGGAAAGGCCCCTCTCCAAGTGTGTGCTTCTTATGCGTGCATCCCCGTAATATCAAAGTACGAGTTTCCAACAACAGCGGCATTGGTATGTTTTGTCTAGGTGCTAGGGCCTGACCAGAACAGAATAACAAGGGCATTGTTTATCGACCTTGCACACAATGTTCAGACTAAACTCCAGGAATAGGCAGAGAACGAACACAGCAGACAGTTCTCATGTAAAAGGCACAAATCTAGTCATTTGCAAAAATAAAACCATGTAGTAACGTGCGCAAAGCTGCATAATAACTGCAGGGCTCATGCTAACTTAGTAATGTCGACAAAGTCCCCAACCGCCACGTGACAGTATGTCGCAGACTTCAAGACTGGATACGTCACTTGCTTATTAATTTTGTATAGCACCAACCGTCTAGTTCTTCCCACCCAAGAGCTGCACCCCATTGACCCCAGAAAGTAGGAAACAAGTCATTGGAAGTGGTGCTTCATTAGAGAAGTAGCCTAGTGGCTAGAACTGTCAGCTTTGGGCATAGGGAATCACGTTTGAATCCCAACCTCGGCTCAACATCTTGTGATTCTAGGCAACTGACTTCATCTTCTGAGCCTAAAAAAGGGGAAACATATATCTCATAGTCTGGTTCTGTTGTAAAGCACTCCAGTGCTTTTGGGTCACGAAGGTGCTATAAAACGTCCTGTAAACTATATGGAAATCAAATTAGCATAGACAGTGTCATTTCATTACTGGAGGGTCTGACAAAACCATGTCATAACCTCCTTCATGGCCGGTTTTACCGCTGGTGGTGCCTGGTGCCACAATCCTTTTTGGCACCCCCCTTCACTATCACTGGTCAAAAATGCCCCATATCCCCTCTCTCACATAGATTTAATTTGTTTTAAAGCGCTGGTAAAGGCTGGCTTTACTAATCCACTAAGCTAGCCACATAAAATACAGATCTGTTCTTTGCAGCAGGCATATTAACCCTCTGTGCTACTTTATGGCATGTCAGGACTGCCCTTAGACAAAACCGCAATCTCTCTCCAGCAGGAACATTAATCAAAAGAGTTATCTTGACATTTTTATTACTGTTGAAAGCTGAACGCTCAAGGAACTCTGCAGCAGGTGCTTTTAAAGTAAGTTATTGCGAAACACAGTAACCACCCTGAGGTCCGTGCCCCCCTCCAGGTCAGCGCCCCATGCGGCTGCACCGTTATCACTGCCCTAAAGATGGCCCTGTCCTCCTTTGTAGTCATAGCTCAGACCCAAACTGCAGTACAATCAAAAAGGCATGGCATGTTGTTTACAATGTATGTTTTTCATGTTCATCTACTATTTTTTTTTTAATCTGTTTTTATTAAGTTTTCATTAACAATACAGACACACAGTATATATTACTTTTGGTGATAGCCATTTGGTGGGTACATTGTTAATGAGTATATGGCGATGCAAATTCAATCAGAGTAGTTCCACAGTTCTGTCTGCAGCGTACATATATTACTGCTGTGTGCACATGTGCCTCGGATATTAGTCACTGGTGCTCATGATAGCTCTGCGGCGCCTAAATACGTAATCCAGGTCATCTCTGTAAGCGCTCACTGTGTAGTGGTCTGCGAACTGGGGAGGCGGGTAATAATATAACAAGGATACTTAAAACCTAACAGGTGGTGTGTGATAAAATCGGAGCATTCCCCTGGTCTCCCCGCCTAATGCGTCCTTTGTACTGTCGCATATAAGGGGAAGTCTAGCATGTGTCCGAGGAGTAGTATTGGGTAGTGCGCATTTATGTTTGCTGTATACTATCTCAGATCTACGCCCCTTTCAGTGTCTGCCCTCCTCTTCTGATGTGTACTCTTATGCAGTGGCATTAGTTGCGAGTGGAGCCCCCAAGTCGGTGTTTTGAATGTTTAGTAATTCAGCTAACACCATGTCCCAACTTGTGGCGAGTGGGGTCCTGCGAATACCCAGGGTATCCTCTCGGTGCAGTGCGATACTCTCAGCCTTGGCCCACATCAGCATGGAGCTCCTCCACATTATTTTATGAGGGGGATCAGGAGCCTTCCTTCTCCTGGTGACCAGTCTCTTAGCTACCGCAAAACCCAGATCTAGGAACCTGGAAGTCACTTTGTGATTTCGGCTTCTACGATAGAGATGTAAAATGTAGGTCTTCCATTCAAATGGGAGGGTGCAGTCAATGCATTGGGTAAGTGTCTGCTACTTCCCTCCAGTACTTGTGTAGGTTGGGACATTCCCATAACATGTGTAATAAATCTGCGCCAGTGAAGTGGCAACAGGGATAAGCGGCGTCTACACGGCCAAAGTATCGATGAATTTTAGCGGGTGTGAGATATGCTCTTTGTGTGTTATACTGTATTTGGCGTAGGTGTACATTCCTGGGGATATGTACAAGGCTCTCCAGTACTGAAGCCTAGTTGGGATCCATGAGCAGGCGGAGCATGTCTCCTTCCCAGTAGAGTCAAAACGGTGCCAATGTAATTGCAGTGTGTTGTCTTAGTGAGGCAGCGAACCACCGCATGAGATGTCTGCCATGTCCCATAATGTTTAGGTACTGTATAGTAAGGTGAGTTGGGGGTTCATTGGTTAAGTCCCCCCACTTGGAGGCTAGGGCAGCCAAGAGTGAACGGTGCAGTAGGAATTGACCTGGAGGCAATTCTTCTTCTTCTACTAGTGTGACATATGGAATTAAGACACCCTCCAGATATAGGTCTCCCATATCCTGAATTCCCACCTCCCACCAGCCCAGTAGTTCAGCAGCCGTGGTAGTCATGTGCCCCCTGGGCGTTCCTTCTAGTGGTAGAGCAGGCGCATATGGCATCACATTTCGGCTAATATATAAACTCCTGCAGTAACATCTATCCACCTAACCTCACTAAGAACGCATCAAAAAAGCTCAAACACAGCTTAATTAAAAAAAAAACGGAAACACTTATATCAGACACATATTTCAGTATGTACAATGGCAACACTATGTCCGACCTAATCTTCTTCACGAACAAAGGAGCCCAATGGAGGAAAACTATCATATCATTTTTCCAGTGCAAACAGATAAGGAAAACACCCCATGGATTTAGTCTATCTATTACTTCCTCTCCTATCCACAAAATAGATCTCACCATTACCATCTATAACAATGGGCTCGTTCTCATTCAAGCTTCTAATCGAAACCTAGAGCAGTTCGACAAACTCTTTTTGAAGATCAAAAGCTCAGTAGCTAACAACTTAATTTCAGGGCGACTAGCTACAACACTAACCACCTCAAGTTCACTCCAAATCATTGCTCCCATTCCTCCCTCAGATTTAAATCCCTCCTCTCTCACCACCCTTCCCTTGCCCCGGCCGGATGCTGAACTGCTCGAATTACATATTTTGCGACCATTAACCATATCACCACTTCCAACCCCCTTATCAATACTCCCGGGAACACCTCTAACACTCAGTGACCAACCCCTTCCTCGGGAATCTCCCAGTACCGCCGCTGACCCCTCTAATGCACATCAGCACCCTACCCCCTTGGCAGTTCTCCACACCCAATCAACCTCCTGGTCTATGCATCCTGGAACACCGCTCATATTCAGGGACCTACCTTCTCCCAGGGTATCCCCCATTACCGCCCCGGACCCCTCTAACACACTTAGTCACCCTCTCCAGATCTTCACACTCAATTCCCTTCCCTCTCCCAGCACCCAGACTTGTTGGCACGCTTGGACGATATCTCCCGCCAGCTGCACCGTCTCTCCCTCGAACTCCACGGCTTGAAAGCCCTCTCACTTGACTATCTCCCCTTGTTAAGCCCCCTCCTCTCTAGTCCGAACCAGCCCAGAGCCCCCGCCAGCGCCACTGTCACAGTTCCCGGTGACCATCCCCTATCACCTACCATCGCCAATTCTGTTCCCCTACCTAACGCAGCCTCTCGCCCAAGAAGAACGTCCTGTCTCACGCCCATTGAAATTGACTGCCTTCTCAAGTCTTATTCGTCCAACACGGACTTCATCACGAGTCCAAAGGGAATAATTCAAACCATTCATCCTAACCCTAACAGAGTACCCCACCACAACCTCAGAGCCATAAACAACGATAACCTCAAGAGAGTAAACATCACTCAGACTCCTCCCCCCCCATACTCCGGCTCCACTCAAATGCATACTACTCAATCGTAGGTCTGCTAGCAAACACGCGTCCGAGATCTTCGAACTCATACAACAGAATGAGATAGATATCATTATCCTCACAGAAACTTGGCTCAACCCTTCGTCCACTCCAATTCTTGACCTCTTGGTGCCCCCCACCCACGACATAATTCGTCTTGACAGAGTTAAGAAGCTGGGTGGTGGCCTAGCGTGTATACATCGGAGCACGCTTGCGGTCTCCCTTTCAGAGTCCTCTTCTCCAGTAACTTGCGAATACCTTTGTCTCAACATCTCCAGTAACAATCATCTAGTTTGCAAACTACACACATTCTATCACCCCCCAGGCGACAATCTCCCCTTCATTGAACAATTAATGGAAATCATCTCCGGCAATGTGGACTCAGTCCAGTCCCACATCTACCTTGGGGACTTTAACCTTCAATGGTCTAACACTAATGACCAAGCAGTCTCATGCCTCAATTCCTACTTGAATGACCACAAATTGATTCAACATTGTGACCAGCCTACTCACATTAAAGGGGAAACCTTAGACCTCATCATCTCCAAAGGTCATACCATCTCATTGGATTCCATCATACCATGTGATTGGTCGGACCATCACATCATTTCCTTCCATATTAACTCTGAGGTTTATCAGAGTAAGGCTCAAAAAACCAAACCAAAGATTTGGAAAAGGGACCTCAGAGATATCAACACAGCTGACCTAGCAACCCGCTGTAATCGGGCCCTCTCTCCCCAATTGGACATACTTGAAGTCCATGCTCTCACAGAATTCTACAACTCTTCTATTTCCAACATCATGGATTCTATGGCCCCACTCCAACAAAAAAATGCACCTGCAAAAATATCTAAACCTTGGTTCAATGGCAACCTAAACTCGGAACGTCGCAATCTAAGGGCCATAGAACGTTCCTGGAGAACCACTCCATCTGCGGACCACCTAAAAAACCTTAGAGCAGCCAGAAGTTCATATAACAAACAAATCAAGACAGCGAAGGCGGAGTATTTCAGATCCCAACTTAACCAAGCGGCTAATCGACCCAAGAAACTGTTTGAACTGGTTAAACAACAATCGGTGGTAGCCCCTAACCGATCGGCCTCGGAAGTCAGACCTCCCTCATGTGATGATCTGGCTGCCTTCTTTACTGAGAAAACTAGACTTATTAACATGGATCTGGAAACCAGGAGGGCTCTACTGCTACCTAATGAACCTGCACCCCCACTGGCCGTACTAGACAAGATAACACCATGTAGCTGGGGTATCAAGAACAATGCTTCCTGGGACACCTTTACCCCCTTCACTGAAAATGATATCAAAAAGGTTCTTCGGAGTATCAACCCATCTAATCACTTCAGTGACCCGTTACCACCTACCATCTTCAAAGTGATTAAGGATGAAATCTCCCCATTCTGGACAAAGATCGTCAATGCATCTCTGTCACAAGGCACGATCCCAGAATGCCTAAAAGAGGCTCAGGTAACACCTATATTAAAAAAAATCACAGATGACCGTACAGATCTTAACAACTTCCGACCTATCTCCAGCATCCCCACTCTAGCCAAACTCCTTGAAAAATGCGTCCAGTCACAACTATGTGCGCACATCAAAAATGTCCATCTCCTGGACCAACACCAATCTGGCTTTCGTAGTGGGCACAGCACTGAATCAGCTCTTACCCACGTGATGGATGACATCTTAATAATGCTCGATCGAAATGAATCCTGCCTCCTTATCCTACTAGACCTTTCCTCCGCATTTGACACTGTCAAATCATGACAACCTCCTATTCATTCTGGAGCATAGGATGGGCCTTTCGGGTCAGGTGCTGCATTGGTTCTCGTCCTTCCTGCAGCACAGGACTCAAAGAGTGAAAGCGAACCACTCTCTCTCCCAGCCATCCCCAGTCAGCATGGGGGTTCCCCAAGGGTCCTCCTTATCTCCCATTCTCTTCAATTTGTTCCTGGAACCATTAGCTAATGTTCTAAAATCATTGGACATTCGCTTCCATATGTATGCAGACGACACCCAACTCTATCTGAAAATCTCCTCCCGGATGATATCACCTCACTCAACTCCACCCTATTGACGACCCAAAACTGGTTAACTGAGAACCACCTACTGCTAAACACCACCAAAACAGAATTCCTCCTCATCTCTCCCCCGAAACATACTCCTATAATCGACCTATGGATGAACCAACTCACCGCCTTCAACTGCTCCCCCCGCACTATCGACTCAGCTAAATCTCTAGGAATTACCCTGGACAAGCATCTGAATATGAAGACTCACATTAGCAACGTGTGCAAGGGAGCTAACCACCTTCTGAGAACACTTAGGAATCTCAAACCTTTCCTACCTCAAGCAGATTTCAAGCAAGTGGTCCAAGCGCTTGTCTTGCCGAGACTTGACTATGGCAGTGCTACGCTATGTGGCCTCCCCAAATACACTTTGGCCCCCATAAAGGCGTCACTGAACGCGGCGGCCAGATTGATTACGGGCACTAAGCGAAAGGCACACATCTCCCCGGTTTTAAAATCTCTAAACTGGCTACCTTACGAAGCTAGAATTCAACTGAAGATTGCCTGCCTATCACACAAAGCCCTCCACTTCAAAACCCCCATCTACCTTGCACAAAAACTAGAACTATCCGGAGAGGGTAGACTGTCAAGGAGTGCAAATTCCCTCCTCTTAAAACCACAGATCTTCCGCAAAAAGAGAACATGCCAACGAGCCTTCTCTGGCTCTGCTCCAAAAATTTGGAACTCTCTTCCACCTGAAATTCGGAGGATCTCTTCAAAGGATGCTTTCAAACTGGAAGCAAAAAGATTCCTCATGAACAAGTTCTTACCTTAACATGAGAGACATTTGTTAGCTCTAAGCGCATCGGACATACCATAGCATTTGTTATTATCCCTGTATATGTTTATTATTTTGTTTTGGTTATGATTTCTGTAAATGATTATTGTATTTACTCCCATTAAGTCATTATGCCCCATCGCCTAGCCCACTCTTCGTTTACCTAGGTGTATAAATGATCTGGTAGAGGTTCACCATCTGATTCAATGCCATTAGACTCCCCATTTGACTCATGGTTTGTTTATTGTTTTGGTATTGGTTCTATTCCTGTATATGATTATTGTACTTACTCCCCTTATGTCACTTTGCTCCATCGTATAGCCCATTCCCCGTTCACTCAGGTTTATAAAGGATCTGTTATGTGTGCACTATGTGACTCAATGCCTATTAGATTCACCATCTTAGCGCATCGGACATACCATAGCATTTATTATTATCCCTGTATATGTTTATTATTTTGTTTTGGTTATTATTCCTGTACAGGATTAGTGTATTTACTCCCCTTAAGTCATTATGCCCCATCGCCTAGCTCACTCTTCGTTCACCCAGGTGTATAAATGATCTGGTAGGTGTTCACCATCTGATTCAATGCCATTAGACTCCCCATTTGACTCATGTTTTGTCTATTGTTTTGGTATTTGTTTTTATTCCTGTATATGATTATTGTACTTACTCCCCTTATGTCACTTTGCTCCATCGTATAGCCCATTCCCCGTTCACTCAGGTTTACAAAGGATCTGTTATGTGTGCACTATTTGATTCAATGCCTATTAGATTCACCATATTAGACTCATGTTTTGATTTGTTACCTTCCTTGCCTCAAATTGTAAAGCGCTCTGATATCCTTCGGGATCAAGTTCGCGCTATATAAAACTTTATAAATAAATAAATAAAATATACGCCACGCCAAGTAGTAATGACTCCAGCGGTTTTACTTTCGCGCAAGGGTGAAACAGTCTGATCAGGGCAGTTAAGGAGCAGGGTGGTTGTGTAGTCGCAGTGTCGCAAAGCTGGTGATCGGCTAGCCATCTAGCCACCCAGCCACCCATTGCAGCTGTGCTGCTAGATAATACTGTTCCAAGTTTGGGGCTGCGAGGCCTCCCTGGTCTGTGGGCAGGTAGAGCTTCCTTATCACCACTCAGTGTTGAGAGTTACCCCATATGAAGTCTCTAACCAACCTCTCTAGAGGGAGAAAAAAGGAAGGAGGGATGTATGATGGTAAGCTCGTGAAGTAGTATAGAAACCGCAGGAGGATCACCATTTTGGTGAGGGCCACCCAGCCTGTCGCCAATAGTGGAAGCGTGCTCCAAAATGACATTTGGGAACGGACGACTGTCAGCGCTCTACCAGGTTACCATCTAGCAGGTCCGTCTATTGCCTGTATATTCTTAAACCGAGGTAGCGGAAGGTGTCCACTTGCCATTGCATGCGTACCCCATTAAGGACATATGCCGGGTCTTGGCACGTCTCGCTGAAAGGATAGAGACATGACTTAGCAGCGTTGACTTTCAGCCCCGATAGGGAGATGTTCATCTACTATCGCACAGCAATAAATGTTTGAGGCAGCACATAAGTAAGTAAAAATGTATTGCATGAATAAGTAAAAACTTTACAATTCCATCAAAGTGCGAACAGACAATAGAGAAATTAAACTCGTGAACTTTTGAGCTGCTTATTCATCTTATTGTGGGAAATGTTAGATAGTAGGAGCAGGTAAGGAAGTGCCTGTGAGTATTTACAATGTTCAGGTGAGAAACTGGCAGGAAACGTTGCATATGAGAAGTTATAAAAGATAATGCAACTTTATAAATACGTTTATATTTAGTGATGGTGAAATCGAGGAAGGAGATACCTAGCTGTGAAGCTGGAATGGAACTGACCCTAAAAAGTTGAAAGCAGCTGGCGAGGGTTTAAGTGCTAGTCCATCCTTGGAAACGTGCAACCATATGTTCAAAATTAAAAATTGCTTTTGGCTGGAAAGCCAGGAATGGCTAAAGGGCTCAGTATAATAAAATGTAGAAAGTTGGGAACCATTTCAAAGGCTTAATACGACACACACACAGAATGCATTATAGGCAAGGAACCATATCCAATGACGTTCCCAATCCCCAAACAACAATACATAACACTCCCTCTACCACTACCTCACTACAGACGGCGCTGTTTGAGGATTAAGAAATCTAACCAGTGAAGGATAGTTGAATGGATAGAGGTTCTGCCCAGTAAGAGGCTTCTGTGCAGAGAGGCGTCACCAGGGAAAGGTCTCATTGTAGATCTGCACTATTGTTGTAATGTATGGTGTGACATATCAGCACTCTTCATTTTTCTTCTGAGGGAAATGGGACATTGCTGAGTTACTGGCTTCATTAGGTGAGAATGAGACACTGGCCGGAGAGAGATACTTTCAGTATTTCATGCAAAGCGCAGGGGTGAGAGGCACTGGAGATAGAGATGTCTTCCTGTTCTTCCTCAGTCACATATTCTCCTTGTCTGTCGTTTTCTTCCAGTCTGGTTGAGTTCCTGGATTCAGCGAACAGTGGCTCAAGGTTCGAGTTCAGCTGCGGTGGGAGGCTCAGTCACTCTCTCTGCCCCGGTCCCTCCAAACCTGCTGACTATGTCCTGGTACAGAGGATCAGCAGTGAGCCCAGAGTACCTGATTTTAAGATACCAAGTGCTAACTTCTGAACAAACCAATGGACCTATGTACACAGGCCGTGAGAGGGGGCTGTCAGGAACTGGAGATTTACAGATCAGAGACCTGCTCACCAATTACACCAACAATTATACTGCTCAAGCACTGCAGAAGGATTTGTCAACACAGGCACCTGTCACCATGCAACTCACAATCTTAGGTAAGTGTCAAAACTCCTTATAATTGTACTTATAACACTGTTTCTGTTAATATCTTTCAGGGATGATGCTGAAAGGAGTGTGAGGAGTTTGTAGTAATGTAGTGTGGTTGCTAGTAGTCTGTTCTGCTGGCTTGCACTGATGGGCGTAGCCCTCTCTTCCAGAGAGGTCATAAATTCCATTTGTCTTAAGTTTGATATATTCATCGATTAATGCCTTATCTCTGACACTTTCAGTGACACATTATTGCTAGGGAATCCAATTGGTTTTGTTCATATAATTACATTACTTTTAGGAATGACCCAGTTTTGTAGAACTGAAAATTATGTACAGCAGTCATATCGCACTTTACGCTCTAGTCTAGTGATTGATCCCTAAATATCCACGAGAAACTATTTTAAAGCAGAGGAGATGCTGCTGAAAAAAAACCCAGGGGCCTTCGGATGCAGTATTTCTATTTACATTGTAGTGAATTCTCTAGGTGAGACCTGGCCTCAGTTTAGGCGCAAACTCTGACAGTTCGTGCCTGCGCTGAGGTGAGCACATTAGTGAAACTGCGTGCCACAATCTGAAACTGCACCTCTGCCTTTCACTGGAGGCGATTCAGCCTCACTTTGGAAGGGAAGCAGGAATCCCTTACAAGTGTTTTACTGGTCTCGTCTGCAAGGAATGCCTAGGAGAGAGTGAAAGTTTTTAACTGTTGATAATTGCTAGATCCCGCTATGTCTATTGAGATGCTGCCCAGCCCGACCAAGATGGAGCACAAGCCGAATACAAAAGAGAAAATCAGTAGTTTAGGCCGACCAAGATGGAGCACAAGCCGGATACAGGGACCTAGGGTTACAAAAGGCTGGTGTCAATTTCTTTGCGAATGTGATGGAGGCAGCCCTTTGAATTGTAAGCGGGCAGGGAACAGCTTTGCCCCTCCCACCATGGCAGGATGCCCATCCAGCCAATACATAGTTCCCCTTTGGCTCACTGTCTGAGAGGAATACACAAACGCCAACTCTATTCACAGTCATGTGACCCAGAGCACAGATTCCAGGCACTAAATGGTTAGTACAAGAAAATGCCAGCTTTCTAAAAGTCCATCAATTGTGTGTCTTTTGCTTCCTCGCCCTAAGTGCGCCGGGTATGCCTAGACGTGGGTCCCGGGCTCACTGTGCCACAGGAATCAAGCTATCCTGGCTGATGAGGGGTGAAACCCCGAAACCGGTCCTGGGATGCTTGTTTCTGGTCCAGGGAGGACCTGGCTTGGCAGTTCGGGCTGGACTGTTCCCATGAGGCACTGGGTCAAGACTGATTTGCATTTGGCCAGGTCTAAACTGGGGTGGCATGGTGAGCAAAAGAATGATGGATTTAACCCAGGTCTCTTGACTGGGGGTGAATGTTTTGATTTGTTCTGCATTCCGTCCATCAATTGTGTGTCTTTAGCTTTCTAAAAGTTACATTTTCAGAATTGTTACTTAAAATCCGACTTTACCATTAAGAGGATTTTAAATTAAAATTATTTTGAGACTAATCATTACTTTTCCACCTCATCCCAATTAAAAGTTATCACTTATTAAATGTAATAGGGAAATCCAGTGTTATCCTATGACGGAGGTAGGCCTTACAAAACTGAAAAACAAATTTAGGAGTTTTTTTACTACCAGGCCAGGTAAAACTTAAAAACAAAAGTCCATCTTTTTAAATACAATGCACTTTTGGCCACACTTCGGACTGTTTAGGGCCTACCCTAGGGGTGACTTATATGTATTAAAAAGGGAAGTTTAGGCCTGGCAAAAGGTTTATTTTGCAAAGTCGAATTGGCAGTTTAAAACTGCACACGATGCTGGCATGGCAGGCCTGTGACAAGTTTTAAAAGGCTGGTTTAGTGGGTGGCGCAATGAGTGCTGCAGACCCACTAGTAGCATTTAATTTACAAGCCCTGGTTAACGTTACTAGGGACTTATAAGTAAATTAAATGTGCAAATTGGGTGTAAGCTAGTTTTACCCTGTTTAAGGGAGAGAGCACAAGCACTTTACCACTGATTAGCAGTAGAGTCCTAAGGCAGACAAAAACAAATCCAGAAAAACTGGAGGAGGGAAGGTAAAACGTCTGAGGGAAAACCACACCAAGGATATCAGGTCAAATAATCCCCATAACTCGTTTTTGATTGCAGCAAACCTAGCTCTCTCATAGACTAACACTGGGTTACCCTATTACATTTAATAAGCGATAACATCAGTTTGTGAGCAGATCAAAAAATACTTCTTTCAATCATTTGAATTGTAATTTAACATTTAATGCCAAAGTCAAAATTTAAATGACTATTCTGAAAATCCTACCTTTGGAAAGTTCATTCTCCAATGTCCAAGGTCACAGGACTGTCAATGGCTCTCCTGTGGTGTTATGTTTATTCCTTCCAGCCAGGAATTTCGGGGAGGGGGGTAGGAGGGTGGTACTCAGGTCTGCTGGCGGAAACCTTTGTGTCGCTTTTGTTGCTGGGGGACGATATTGCAGCTATGCTGCAAAACTGGCCCCCCAGGGGTCTAAAGCCGGCCCCCACCCTGGCGGCCCATCGGGGAAACGCCCCGTGCCCGCTACGGCCAGTCCGGCCCTGCTGCAGAGGCCCTCACTAACTCCCTAAGGTCACACAAACATGCAATGAATTCATAAAATTAGACAATATGTGACCAGTGCTGAAAAGGAAGAATCTGAGCTGCATGAGTGGTGGCGCATCAACAATGTCCCAGCAGTGAGGCCATAGGCCATTAGCTGCAAACTCTCTTCAGCCTGCAGTCTGCACCAAGGCGCTGTGTACGGTCTGAGTACAGAGGCTGCTTTTCATTCCCACATTGGTTGCTTCCTTCATTATTCACCGCTGATGGCCATTTGACTCGAATGTGTGGACCATTTACAGTAATTTCCTTCATTATGGCTATTTTTATAAAGATTGAATTCGTCAGGCATGCTTTGCCTGTCATCATCAATTGCTTTAACATTGTGTGTTTATAAACATTTGATTATGCAAACACTGGTAGCCTCCGCACATATCATTGGGCATTTCTGAGCTATAGTGCCTGGCGGAGAGCAAGCAGCAAGGTGAAGCAACTGTTACTCATGCCTGGGCCTGGCATCTTCTGCCGCAGCGATGACTCCCTGAGACCAGAGTTATCATGTGAAGTGAGGGGGCAAGAGGGCAAAAAAGAGGTGTGGTAGGTAACAAAAAGGCCAAGGGTCGTGCTTAATTTGAGCCGGTGGGGGCCATTGCACTTATATTTGTGGACCAACACTTTTTTTTTTTGCTGTTTTATATAGTGCAAACTCCACCCGAGGGTATTGGAGCGCTTTACACGAGCACCAGGTACATTACACAAGGACACTTTTTTTTTTTTTTTTTGCTTTAGGCACTGGGAGATTAATGGGTTTGTCCAGAATCACAGTACGTTAAGCTGACGCAGAGATTCGAGCCTGGTCCCCCACTTCTAAAGTAGGCAGCTCTGGCCGTTACACCACATCCTCTCCCTAATTTTCCACATCAAATGTTTACCAAGGGCAAGAGATGGAAAAAACACAAATCAAAAGAGGACAGAAAAATGTTCACAAAGGGGGAAAGCAGAAACCTGCAAAAGTGAGATAAAGCGGCAGTGTGTCCCTGATAGTGGAGTAGAGAGGAATGAGGTGCAGTTAAGACTACCAGCCATGCGGCGTGTCAACGTTTAATTGTACCAGCTGCAGGCTTCAGAGGTTCAGCCACTAAGCATTGGTCAGGGGTAGAGAAATTTAGGTAAAATCCCATGTGACCTAGGGGGCATGACAAAGTTGGCCCCTTGTCCCACCCTCGCCCCCTTATTAGATTCCCAGTTGCCTCTGAGATTTCAGGATAATGACACCGAATGGAAAGCACAGAAAATAAACTGGGCTGTTACAGCCCTACAATCAAGGTGGGCATCACCCTGCCAGCAGCCAGCACCAGTTCTCCCTTTGCATCATGGTAGATGCAGTTGAGCGTGTTTTTGGATTACTCCCGAAAAGAGTGTTCAGCACCAGTGTTTGCACATCCGCTGCTTGCATTTCCGGACATGGGTTTCTCGGTTCTTACCCATCTTCGGCAGAGGATACCAGCTTGGTTGGGGGTAGTTGAAGTGCTGCTTGAAGTATATCAAGTGGAGTACTGCTTCATGCAGCCACACAGTGTAGTGAGTTTTCAAACACCTGCCTCCTGGAGGAGCCTAACAATCATTGTCAGGGGAAGCACACTGCCAGCAAGTCAGCCCCAGTTCTCCTATAGTGTTCTGGCAGATGCAGCTCATAGTGTTTCTCTCCAGTGGAAGAGTGTTTGCTCCACCAAACATACTTGCTACTTTCTGCTGAAGATGGGCACAAGTCCATAAGCACGTGTCCCAGAATGCATGGCCGGCTGCACCAACACTGGTGACAAACAATATTTTGCACTGGTGCAAAACTGACTGATACGGTTGCAATGATTTAAACTGGCCCTTAATGTTTGAAAGCTTTGTACTGCCATAGAGCCAGCACAAAGCAGTACAAAGTAGGTGGCTTTATGTCAATGCAAATGTGATAACATTAAGGGATATTGGCACTAAACTAACAGATGTTTATTGTGACCCAGCATAATGGTCGTTATTTTATCAATCTCAAAAGGGTTAAAGGCTGAGTGGACTCGCCAGCATTTGAACCTGTGATCATGAGGTCAAGCACAGATTTCTATAGTGGATGCATTGGTCCACTGAGCCACTGGATCTGGCCAGTATTAAATGTTATTTCATGCTGTGCTATTAGATGCCATTTGTTTTCCATTTAAGGCCCTGGTCATGACAGGGCCTCAATATATGTGTACAATTTGCACACAAGCAAATTTGAATTAATGTAAGTTGCACACATTTTATGGCATACAATTCGCATCGGATCCTGAGTTGGACAACTCAGAAGGTGGAATAAAACGTCATTGACATTTACTAATCCACAGTGCGCAAACAGTGCATATGCGCTGGTTGCTCCCATGATTTGTACGGAAGCAAACATCCATTCTTGCACCCACATTGTAATCCTGTTTTGGGCACAAACTAGATTGCACCCACCATTATATTTTGTTCAAAAAGCATGGCCACAAGACCGGTTTGCAGTATGATCATGAGCATTTGGGGTGGTTACTCCAGATGCAGAAGAATGTCATTATTGAATGACCTTACACACCAGCCTAGAAATGAAATAGCAGGTAGGATTAGTGGGCTGACAAATGCACCAAGTCATGTAGGCCCAACCTAGAAGGCTGTCATCCTCATTGTTAGGTCTCGCTTAGAGCAGCGCTTTCTCTGTATCTTCGAGACATGCAGTATTTCAGTATATGGGCATTAAGCTCCGCCCATGTTCCACTCATGTTTACAATTGGCTCCTCTTTTTGTCCTTTGTAAATGATGGTTTTTGATTCGTCAATAGGCTTAGTAGTCCCTCCTTAGTACCTCCTTGCCTCTTTGTAACCTCCCATGAGGACTAGCCCTCTTACTGTGGTTGTATGCAGTATGTTTTATTTACTGTCTGTGGGCACTATTTTCTTAAATGGCTTTCTCCTATCACACACACAACATGCTTTCCTGCAATCTGCAACTGCTTGTTTACAATCTACTACTGACAGACGCTCCCTCCCTCTCCTTGGCCTCCTCCTCCTCCCTTCTGCTTCTTTAATCAATGCTTTCTGCCGTCTGCTGCTAGTTTTACATTGACACCCTCACCCAGTTTTAATTAGAACCAACATCCCTCCCTCCTGTTGCTTGTTTAAATTGCCTTGCAGAAATGTGAGTTGTAAACGGAGGGTTTAGTAATGCATAAGGGCAGAGAAAGATTAAACTTGGAAAAAGCACTTTTTTTTGGCAAACCCACATTAAATGTCTCCTTTTCTTTCTCAAAAATGAGAGCTTTACAGCCATTCAGATGTTAAAAACAACTTCCACAAAGGTGCCGTGTGGCACTTTTCAAAGAACAAGATTATTTATAAAGCGCTCTCTCTCCTCCTATGTCCGCAGAGACAGTTTAGCAATGCATTAAAGACTCATTGTGTCCAAAACGTGCCGTCTCTGCGGACATAGGAGGAGGGCAGGCACTTTATAAGTAATCTTTGTAAAGCAACATTCAGCGTGCTTTCCGGACACGTTCATCCCATGGGATTTTTTTTTTGTAAACATAAACTAGCAGGAAGGATTGCTGTTTCGCTTTTTAAGTACAAATGAAAAAGCTTCCTAAAAATGCATTCCATGTACTGACATGAAATGCATTTTTACAAAGCTTTTTCATTTGTTCTTAAAAAGGGAAACAGCACATTCTCATCCAGGGGATACTCATCAATAGTCATAATCTATGAATTATCCCCGCCCACGTGCGGGATCCCGGAGTATATAAAAAAATAACATATATATATATATATATATAAATATATACATATGTGAAACATATACATGCAGCCTAACAATGTTTCCAACATGGCAGAATTGCCAAAATTACATACGTTTGCATTGTAAAACAAATACCCTCCTAACCCAGAAGGAAAAGAGGACATGCACAGAAAATAATTGGCATATATCAATGCTTTATTGCCACAAGGAAACTTGTAATTGCAGGCATTCGCCTGTAGGCTGCATTGCAGAGCAATAATGAAAACAAGACAAAAAAAACTGGCACCTTGCCTTTAAGGCTTCTAAGGTTTAGGATACCGTGCCTTTAAGGCCTGCAGGAGACCCTTTGCTCCCATCATGCACCACAGGTGACAGGTCAGTTCTTTTTCCGGCTCCTTCTATGAGGATCCTGGAGTTGAGCTCTTCAGTTTTTTGACTGAAAGATAATTATTTGATATTTCCTTGGAAATTTTGACATTTTCTAATACCTGGAGGTATTGTCTACTGTTTTTTTTGTAAAATTTCCAGTCAGAATGCCTGCTTTATTTCGAAAATGCCCTTCCTGTGGCAAGAAAATGGCACTGTCAGACCCACACTCTGTGTGTATTGTGTGCCTTCCAACTTCACACAATCCTGACCAGTGCTATCATTGCCAGAAATTTACTAAAAGAACTTTGCGTGACAGAGAACGCATCAAGCTACATGCATTGCTGGAGAGGGAAGGCCATCATGGAGGTGGCCACGGTTTCAGAGCTCCCTCTTCAAGCCAACAACACCGAAAAAGGCGTCGTTCCACCTCTCCTGAGTCCAGGAAGAAGCAGGTGCCTGAATGTTCACCGTCGGCGTCAAGATCGCCGTCGAAGAGGCAGAGGCATTCTTCAACGTCGAGGGACAAACCAGTGTCTAGACGTCGAGACTCTCCGCCGCATGCCAGTAAGTCGGCGTCGAGGCACAGCCCTTCGGGCTCGAAGGCTGTGGGTCCAGAGAGACCTTCCAAAACTCCGTCGACGTCGAGGCTTCCGTCGACGTCGAGGCACTCTCCGCCACCCTCGAAGGGGTCGGCGTCGAGAGACTCGCCGGCGAAGACTATGCCGCGAGGCGACATATCGGCGTCGAGAGCAACGTCAAGGTCCCGTCAGTCGACGTCAAGGAGGTCGACGTCAGTGAGAAAGATGACGTCGAGATCCCCCATCGCCGTGGGCGGTCGACGTCGAGACATCAGTCGCCGTCGAGAAGATCGGCGTCAGCGACAAGGGTGACGTTGATGTCTCCCCATCGCCGTGGGCGGTCGACGTCGAGACATCAGTCGCCGTCGAGAACATCGGCGTCAGCGACAAGGGCGACGTCGAGGTCCCCCCATCGCCGCCGGCAGTCGACGTCAAGGTCCCCCCATCGACGTGGGCGGTCGAGATCAAGATCACAGAGGGCGCAGACTTTATCGACGTCGAGGGACAGGAATGCAACGTCCCGGTCGACGTCAAGGGCCCAGTCATCTCCAGGGCTGAATATTGTACAAATTTCACCAGAGAGATCTCCTTCAGCTGGTCAAACGAAGGTTTGCGGCCTATCTCCTCGCTGGCTACAGGACATAGGAGCAGCTGCCCGCAGAGGTCCAGGCTCGGACTTCTCGCAGTCATATAGACCTTCTAAGTCGCCTCCAGCAAGGCCTTCCACGCATTCCAGGAGACCAAGGTCACCTTCTACACACCGATCTCGGTCAGGGGGTCGTCGCAGTTCGCACTACGATCCTCCACATAAGAGGAGGCGCAGAACATCATCCACCTGTTCTTCGTCCTCTATTCGGGATTACTCGCCAACCTTTTCAGCTACACCACCTTCCAGGGTGTCTCCGATTGATGACATTGGGACTTTCTCTGACGTGCTTGGCAGAGGAGCTAAGAAACTAAATATTAGTTTATGCACTCCTGTGGTCCCGACATCGATCATATTTGAGACATTGCACCATCGTACAGCTCCCAGACCTCTGCTACCTCTGGTGCCAGGTTTTTTAGAACCAGCTATGGCCACATTCCTCACTCCTGCCACAGTGGGATCGGTCCCGTCGAGGATCGCAAAGAAATACAAAGCTCCAGACCAAGATCCCTTGTTCCTTAGGTCTGATCCTCCGGCGGATTCAATCATTGTGGCAGCTGCCAGGAAAACGCAGTCAGCAACCTCTTCAGCCTCTGTTCCTCCAGAAAAGGACAGCAAACAAATGGACTCTTATGGCAGGAAAATGTGCAATACCTCCGCATCATCCATGAAGATTGCAAGTGCTTCAGCCCTGCTTGGGCGCTATGACAGGTCTCTTTGGGACTCTCTGGCTAGGTTCACTGACAAGCTCCCCAAAGAAGATCGACAAGACTTCCATGAAATCTTGCAAGAAGGTGGTTTAGTAGCCAATCAAATCATCAGTGCGGCTGCGGACGCCTCAGATCTCGCCGCGCACGGCTATTCACAGGGCATCTGTTCGCGGCGCTCAGCGTGGCTGCGCCTCACAGGTCTAAAGCCGGACGCCCAGAAGAAAATCCTCAATCTTCCTTTCAACGGCTCTTCCTTATTCGGTTCTCATGCTGATGAGGAAATGACAAAGATGAAGTCCGAGCTGGACACAGTCAAAGCAGTTGGTCTGGAAAAGCGGAAGGAGTTTTGCAAACGCTTCCGTCAGAACGACAAGCGACCCTTCCAACAGAGGGTTCAAACCCCTCAATGGTCCTCCCAGAACCAGCAAAGGTACCAATACCAGCACAAGCGGCCTGGCAGGGGTAGAGGGAACAATAAACAACAGCAGTCCTCCACCAAGCAACCTACAAAACAGTGAGGCATTGCTTCCTCCGCACCCGTTCGCCACTCCGGTAGGAGGGAGTATAGTTTGTCACCTGGAAGAGTGGGAATCCATAACAAGATGGCTTACTTGCTGAGGTTCAAGACCCATCCTCCGCACGTTGCCCCTCTATTGCCGTGCCTTCCTCAACAACACAATTTATTGTTACAGGGCGAAGTGGAAACCCTCCTCTCCAAAAAGGCCATAGAAGAGGTCCCACCTCATCAGCGAAATCAAGGGGTGTACTCACGGTACTTTCTGATCCAGAAGCGAGGAGTAACCAAAGAGTACAGACCTATCCTCGACCTGCGTCTGCTGAACAGGTTTATAAGAAAAGAAAGATTTCGGATGCTAGCCCTGCACCAGATTTTCCCACATCTTCATCTGGGAGACTGGATGTGTGCCATCGACCTGCAGGATGCCTACTTCCACATTCCTGTTTCAGTGAAGCCTCCGGTTCCAGGTGTCTCAGCAGCACTATCAGTACCGTGTACTTCCGTTCGGGCTCAAATCTGCCCCCCGAACGTTCTCCAAGTGCATGGCGGTGGTAGCTGCTTTTCTCCGCAAGCGCAAAATCTTCGTCTACCCATACCTAGACGACTGGCTCCTGAAGAGTTCCACGCCTTCACTACTCCAGAGCCATCTCACTTACTGTCTCAACCTGCTTCAATCCCTGGGGTTGCAAGTCAACTACAAGAAGTCAGTTCTCAACCCTACGCAGAAGATACACTATCTGGGCGCTTCCCTAGACACCGTAAAGGCAAGCGTGTGTCCTTCGGAGGAGAGGTTGTCCTCAATGTTGATCAAGTGCCGTGCTCTTCTCAACATTACACATCCCACAGCAAGACAGGTGTCATCATTGCTGGGATCGATGGCCTCATGCATCTTCATTGTGCCCAATGCCAGGCTTTACATGCGGCCGCTACAGCAATGCCTCGAAGATCAATGGACACAGCGCTCAGGCCGTTGGGAAGATCGTGTCTCTCTTCCTCAGGCGGCCAGGGACTCCATCAAATGGTGGATGAAACGTTCACACCTTCTGCAAGGGGTACCTTTTCACCAGGTCCCTCCGATACAGACTATAGTTACAGATGCCTCACTGCAAGGTTGGGGAGCTCACATGGGCCAGCTTCAAGTACACGGTCTCTGGTCCGAGACAGAGAGAAGTTATCACATCAACTTCTTGGAACTAAGAGCAGTCCATCTGGCTCTCAAGTCTCTGTACCCGTCCCTTCAGTCCAGCTCCATTCAGATTCAGACAGACAACACAACAACAATGTAGTATCTGAACAAGCAGGGAGGCACCAGGTCACGGGTCCTGTCTCTGGAATCACAGACCATATGGAAGTGGCTTCTGGCGAGGAGTCTCACGATCGTAGCGGTTCACCTCCCAGGAACCCTGAACGTGCAGGCAGATGTTCTCAGCAGAGACTTCGTAGAAGCACACGACTGGGTGTTAAACGAAGAAGTCGCTCAGGACATTTTTCAGCAATGGGGAATGCCAGACATTGACCTGTTCGCAGACGCGGTAAATACAAAATGCCCCGTCTTCGCGTCCAGATTCCCTCAGCAAGGATCACAGGGGAATGCACTTTTGATGAGATGGTCGCAGACATTGCTGTACGCTTTTCCACCACTCCCTCCGATTCCTGCGGCCATCCAGAAGTTTTACAGGACCAATACCAGAATGATCCTGATAGCACCAGAGTGGCCGCGCCAGTGGTGGTATCCGGACCTCCTGCAGCTATCCGAAGTTCCACACCGGATGCTTCCCTGCCGCCTGGATTTGTTGACCAAGAACGAGGGGAGAGTTTTTCATCCCAACCTCCCTTCCCTGCGATTGACTGCATGGCTCCTGAAGTCATCCAGTACGGACACTTAGACCTGCCTGCGGATTGTATGTCCATTCTCAAGGAAGCAAAGAGACCCTCCACCAGGAAATCTTATGCTTTCAAGTGGAAGAGATTCTACCTGTGGTGCAAGGACAACGCCTTTGATCCGACTAAGGGCCAGGAGCAAGTGATCCTTCCCTACTTGCTACACTTGGCAAAGTCAGGTCTGCAATATTCCTCCATTAGGGTTCACCTGGCTGCTATAACAGCTTACAGGAAGTCCCCTACCCAGGGTTCCTTTTTTTCAGATGCCAGTAGTAAAGGATTTCCTGGAAGGACTCAGAAAGGTTTATCCACCAGTGAGATCTCCTTCTCCCCCCTGGGAGCTTAACATTGTTCTTACTAAACTTATGAGTGCTCCGTTCGAGCCTATTCATAAGGCATCTTTGCAGCACTTGACCTGGAAGACTGCTTTTTTGGTAGCCATAACTTCTGCCCGCAGGGTGAGTGAGATTCAAGCCCTGTGCTGTAAGGCACCTTATACTATTTTTCATGCCAATAGGGTGGTGCTACGTACACATCCGAGCTTCCTCCCGAAGGTGGTCTCGGATTTTCACATCAATCAGGTTATCACGCTGCCCACCTTCTTTCCTAAACCTTCAACTCCCCTGAGAGATCTTTACACTCTTTAGATCTCCGGAGAGTGCTGAAGTTTTACCTTGACAAAACTCTCACACTGAGGAAATCTGACCGGCTCTTTATTAACTACGGCTCTACTAACACCGGTCTAGCTGCAGCCAAAAGATCCATCTCTCGATGGATTGTCTCTTGTATAGCTTTATCATACCAGTTAGCTAACAAGACCTTTCAAGGCAGACCTAAAGCACACTCTACCAGAGGGAAAGCATCTACCACTGCTCTCCTTCGCAATGTTCCAATGTCTGAAATCTGTAAGGCATCCACATGGCGATCGGTACATACCTTTACACGCCATTACTGTGTAGATTCTGATGCACAGGCCGATGCCCAGGTGGGGCAGGCCTCTTTGAGGAATTTGTTTACATGATTGCATTTTAAATGTTATGTTCTGTATACTCCGTTGCTCGTCCGCGAGTTGTTGGTATGGGCTTGCTACTCTATTCATAGATTATGACTATTGATGAGTATCCCTGGATGAGAAGGATTAGTTACTTACCTGTAATCCTAGTTCTCATCCAGGGGTATACTCATCATAGTCATAGCGACCCTCCCTCCTCCCCGGACGAGCATTTCTGGAGTTCTTCTTTAGATTGCATCCTATACTCAGGTGTCTCTACATTATACACCGTCAAAAAGAACTGACCTAACTGTCACCTGTGGTGCATGATGGGAGCAAAGGGTCTCCTGCAGGCATTAAAGGCACGGTATCCTAAACCTTGGAAGCCTTAAAGGCAAGGTGCCAGTTTTTTTTGTCTTGTTTTCATTATTGCTCTGCAATGCAGCCTACAGGCGAATGCCTACAATTACAAGTTTCCTTGTGGCAATAAAGCATTGATATATGCCAATTGTTTTCTGTGCATGTCCTCTTTTCCTTCTGGGTTAGGAGGGTATTTGTTTTACAATGCAAACGTATGTCATTTTGGCAATTCTGCCATGTTGGAAACATTGTTAGGCTGCATGTATATGTTTCACATATGTATATATTTATATATATATGTTATTTTTTTATATACTCCGGGATCCCGCACGTGGGCGGGGATAATTCATAGATTATGACTATGATGAGTATACCCCTGGATGAGAACTAGGATTACAGGTAAGTAACTAATCCATCTTTCCTGGTGGTTGTAAGATTATTTATGAAGTGCCCTCCCTTCTCCTATGTCCGCAGAGACAGCTTAACAATGCATTAAAGACGCATTGTGTCCAAAACGCGCTGTCTCTGCGGACATAGGAGGAGGGCGGACGCTTTATAAATAATCTTGTTATGCTTATGGGTAGTAATAGCCCCTTGCACTTTTCAATAACACGCTGTACAGCGTTTTTTACCAGATATTATACAGGATCCCTCTGCTAACCTCTGCCAATAAACATAAACAATCTCTTGCATCTTTTAATAACAGCGTGTAAGCTCTTTTAAAGCCCATTTACTGTCACTTAATGCAAAGGGAGTGTTTTTCTTTAGCGCACATTTCAGTTGCTAGAACACAAAGCTTTAGAAAATGCAAATGTCGCTGCTCTGTGAAAGCCAGCCTTTTGTTATTCTTAAGTAGAGTTTATTGCTAAGTGTTCAGCTACTCTCAAGCTTTTTTATGGGTGCTCCAAGAAGGAGACAGCTCTGATAAGATAAGGATCAGCAATCAAAGGCTATGTCTGTTTTCCTGAAACATGTGCTGCTTTTCTGTTACTATAATATGATATAGCGTGGATTTTTTGTCCAAATCATCCATCTCTTTTTCTTTTCATTTTAACAAACATTTAAATCCCAACACTACTAGCCTATCATAAAAAATGTTCGTGATATCTTCGAAGGCTTTTTCTCTTTAATATGGGATAGTGTGCTCCTTTTGTAAAATGGTTCCTTTTTTTAATCTCTTTATTTTCTAAAGCATCTACAAAATAATTCAAAATCCAAGGGAACTCAAGGGCTGTAAACAGGGCATATTAGATGTAACCAATACATCTGGGATATCTGTTATAAGCAAACAACCATAACCCACAGGCTTCTACAAAAGGACTCCTCCTTAACTGGAATAAAAAAATAATTCTGCTCACTCAGGAACTATAAACAGGGCATAAATCAACACATTGCCTCATAAATCCACAACACACAATTCAGAGCCACACAATTCCACACCATAACTACATACCACATAATGCCACTCAACACCACATAAATCAACTCCACCTAATTGCATGCTACTCAATACCACATAAATCCACTCCACATAAATCCACTCTATGCCACATAACAATCCACATAAATACACTCCACACCATGTCACATTATTTATTATTTTTTTTTATTAAGGAGTTTTATATAGCGCTAGCCTGACCCGAGGGTATCGGAGCGCTTCACAACAGTTTTTGAGCAAGATTCATACAATGAGCAGTATTTAGCATATGTGTTCGGCAGTCCAAGTGTGCTGAGCAGCATTGAGGTAGTACGTGAGTCCTGAGATAACCTCATAGAGTGCACGTTGTCTTGGGGTTGATACAATAAAGCAGGATTCTACATAATAGGCTCTGAAGTCCAAGTGTGCTGAGCAGCATTGAGGTAGACCGTGAGTCCTGAGATAACCTCATAGAGTGCACGTTGTCTTGGGGTTGACCCAATTAAGGAGGGGGAGGAGCAGCTGGGGGTCGAATAGCAGGGAGGAGGTAAGTCTTAGAGCAACAATGTCAGGAAGAGACGACGAGCAGGGGATAGCGTTTTGATGGCGGCTATCCATTCGGGGGGAGCGGTTGAGGAAAAGGACTTTAAGTTGTTTTTTGAATTTTGTGAAGGACGGGATAGTCCTGATACCGACTGGGATGGCGTTCCAGATTTTGGGTGCGTTTCCGGCGAAGGACCGTGCAGCAGTTTTTTGTTTGCGTGTTTTCATGGGGATGAGTAGTAGGGTGCTGGAGCTCCTGAGGTTCCTTGTCTGACTAGCCCTCTTGAGTTTGGGAGCCAAATACTCAGGTTTTCCTGTGTGCAGGGCTTTATGTGTGATACAGGCAGTTCTGTATCTGGCACGCAGTTCGATTGGGAGCCATTTTAGTTCTCTGAGTGCTGGTGAGATGTGATCGTATTTCCTGATTCCAGTGACCATTCTAGCTGCTGCGTTGAGAGTAGTTTTGAGGGGGGCTAGGTGAGATTTTGTTGTACCAGTGAGGGTGGCATTCCCATAGTAGAGTCTGGATAGCACCAGTGATTGGGTGGCTTGTTTGAGGTCGTTTGTTGGGATGAATGGTTTTATTTTGTTAAGTAACTTCAGGTTGACGAAGGCACTCTTTGCGGAGTTCTTGATGTGATTGGCCATGCCGAGTTTTGAGTCTAGGGTAATTCCTAATGATTTAACGGAGTGGGTCAGAGTGTGATTGCCGTTAAGAGCATCCAAAGCTTTTAGCCATTCTGAAATATGAGGGTTCTCCTCTTTGTTGGAGATGAGGAGTATTTCGGTTTTGTCTTGGTTGAGTTTTAAGTGGTTAAGCGACAGCCAATGTTGGATTTCTTTTAGAGGGACATTTAGTCTGTGAATGTCATCAATGGAGGATGTTTCAAGATAGATTTGGGTGTCATCTGCATAGAGGTGGAAAGGGATGTTAGCTTTTTTGAGTATGGTGGTGAGGGGTTCCATGTAAATGTTGAACAGTTGAGAGCACTGAACCTTGGGGGACGCCCCTGTTGACAGGGTGGAGGTCGGAGGTAAAGTTTTTTATTTTTATCCTTTGTGAGCGGCTGTGTAAGAAGGAGGAGAACCAGTGTAGGACCACCTCATCAGCTCCTACCCTTTCTTGTAAAGCCTTGATGAGAAGTTGGTGATCAACCGTGTCAAAGGCTGCCGATAGAGCTAGGAGGATGAGGAGGCAGCATTGGTTGGTTTCGAGGGATTTGTGGATGTCGTCTGTGATGTTAAGGATCGCGGTCTCAGTGCTGTAGCCTTTTCTGAAACCCGATTCGTGGGGGTCAAGAAGGTTGATTTTATCCATGTGCTGAGTCAGTTGTTGGAGGACACATTTTTCCAGGATTTTGGATAGGAGGGGGAGATTGGAGGCGGGTCTGAAGTTATTCAGTTCCTTGGAGTCAAGGCCTGGTTTTTTTAGTAGTGGCGTGACTTGGCCAACTTTGAGGCATTCAGGTATGATGCCGGTTCTCAGGGAGCTGTTAATGATCTTGCACCAGAACGGGGCTATGGAGAGACTCAGTTTCTTGGTCAGTTCGGTGGGAATTGGGTCAAGGGCGTGAGAGGCTGGTTTGGAGGTGGAGATCAGTTTGAGGATCTCGATATCCGGGATGGGGTTGAAGGACTTCCAGGTTTTTGTGGGGTGCTTGGGCGAGCTATCTACTGTCACTGGAGGCAGGTTTTTGCAGACGAGGTTGATGTTGATGTCCAGTGAGAGCTCAATCTTAGTGATTTTCTCTTCGAAGAAGTTGGCGAAGTTTTCACAAAGGTCTTTGGAGGCCTGTAGGGAGGATTCCGGGGGTTTGGTGGTTTGTTGTCTGATGATTTTGAACAGTTTGTTGGGCCTGTTTTTTGCGTTGTCCAGGGCGGCGAAGAAGAAGGTGGATTTTTCGCTGCAGATGTGTTTTTTGTATTTCCTTCGGGCTGCTTTGAGTTGTTCGAGTAGGGGTTGCTCCTCTATAGTCTTTCTGTAGCTCTTAGTTGTCTTCTTTCGTTGTTAATGTCCGTGTTGAACCAAGATCTGGATGGGAAGTTCCTGGTTTTTTTTAGTTTTAAGGGGGCTACTTGATCTAGAATGGATGTCATGTTTGTGTTGTAGTGGGCGGTGAGTTCTGTTGTGGATAGATTGTCCGTGGAGGCAGTGAGGAGAGAGTTAACCCTTCCCTGTAGGCCAGTCATGTTAATCTAGTCCATTTCGGAGGGGCCGGTTCTCTTCCCAGTCCTGTGATCACCTGTATTTTGGATTGGGGGGTGGCAGTAATAAGATTGTCGTACGAGGAAGCGGGAGCTGCCTCTTCACTCGCAGAAGTGACATCTCTAGTTCTTTTCGGCCTCTGTGTCTGATGAGAGAGGGGGGTAGAGATCCCTTCCGGATGGGGAGCATTGGGAGGCCTCTGTTGAGAGGGGAAGGAAGGGTAATGGTGAGGCTTTATGGGTGCGGCGAGGCTGATAAGGATTTCACTAAGACCCTGGATTATGGTGGTAATTTGGCTTTCAAGCATGGTGAGCCGCTGCCCAGTCTCCTTGTCAGTGTGGGTGTTCTGTGCGGGAAAGTTAAACCTGGGGGGGGGGGGGGAGAGCCTAACGTTGTTAGGTTGCCCTTTAGTGGGTGAGGTGTCCGTGTGGGATCTAGGCAGGGTCGGTGGTGCGGGGAGGCGGGGGCCATGTTGTGGCGTGGATGTTAAATTGCATGAGGGACTGGGGAGGGGGTTGGGAGTCACGTACTGTGTGTTGAGGTCGTTCGAAGTGGGTTGGGAGGGGTAGGAGGGCGGGGGTCGGGAGAGGGAGGTTGCCGGAGGGGGGTAGAGGGGTTTTGTTTTCTCTGGTAGTGTTGGAAGTGGTTTCTCGCGGCGGGAGGCAGGTGTTATTACTAGGGTGCACCGGGATGGTGGGTAAGTTCTGTTGGCGGGTCGGGTTCTTCAGGCAGAGGAGGATGGGTGGGCAGGGGAGGAGTGTGTGGGAGGGGGAAGTCCGGAGGGATGGGAAGAGAGCATCAAAGATTTCTAGGTTGTCATTGTTGGCTTGTATCAGGACAGTGGCAGTGTCGTTCCCATTTCGCCTAGTGAGGTTAGGGGCTGAGAAAGTCAGTTTGCAGCTATGGGACGTGTTAGTAATTTTAGAGATATTGAGTTGCGATCTGAGGATGGAGTTCCATGTCTCGGGTCTTTCCGTGTGGAAGATGAGATCCATTTTTACTTGTCCTTTGGAGGTGCAGTGATAGATGTCCATGAATAGTGATTCAGGATGTTGTCTGATCAGTTTTTGTTTAAAGGTTTTTTTTTGCTTTGGGTGAGAGGTTAGGGGGAAGCTGATCGCGAAGGAGTTCAGGCTGTGCCGTTTTAAGTGGTTCGCAGAGGCGGGGTTGGACTGGGCTCATGTGGTGTGTGGCATGGTGACTAAGTGGGATGGGGGCAGGCACCCTATAAGGAAGGGTGGCTAGAGTTTCCAGAGCCGTCCGTAGAGGGGAAAGTGCGAGTAGTATAGAGATTTCGTGCTGTTGCTCTAGGGCTGGTTGTTGACTCTCCAGAGCATAAGGCTGAGGATGACTTCTAGGAGGTCGTAGAAAGGCAAGGTATCTACAGACAGGGTAGCTACAGCCTTTTC
The DNA here is from genome assembly GCA_963921515.1 of Calotriton arnoldi. Taxonomy (NCBI): domain Eukaryota; kingdom Metazoa; phylum Chordata; class Amphibia; order Caudata; family Salamandridae; genus Calotriton; species Calotriton arnoldi. The sequence goes on along the minus strand of CAWUFW010000372.1, from coordinate 4,062,048 downwards.
AGCTACCGCATTTCAGCAGGAAAGCATTCTCATCTGTGTACTCGGTGGCGAGTGAGCGAATGGGTGTAGTATGGAACGTTTAGGGGCTAAGCCATTGTGATGTGGTCGGTCCAAGATGGCCACCTCAGTATCTGTTCTTAGAGCCGGATAGGTAGTCCTATAACTCTTTCAATTTGCTGGGCCAGCAGAAGCGTAGTCCTATTTCCTTTTCTATGTGTGAAGTGCTTGTTTTGTCTTAGAGCACTTCCTCTGTGGAATGCTTCCAGGGCAGCTCGCTGTCTCTTCCTGTTGGGTGGCTGGCTGAAAGTAGACCTTTATACCATGATATGGCTGTGGCCGCCATTTTGTCCTACCTCGGTGCAAACTGCTGATTGTCTGCACAGCCGGAAAGGGGATCCCAGCTTGAGCTCCTCACTGTGTGGTTGAAAGATTCTAATTAGAGGCATTGTCAGCATATATTCAAGATAAGGGCATTGCCGGTATTGGATATAGGTAGTATAGTATTTTTCTTGTCCATGGCTCAATCCAAGATGTCTAGTAGGAGGGAGAGTCCGTCAGTGTTGATTGTGCCTTTTTGAGATGGCCGCTTTTTAGTAGGGATTTTTTTAGTTTTTTTTTAGTAGCATTCAACATATTTCCCTCAATACCACACTGTTCCATGCCACACTATTCAACTTCACCCAAATCCATTCCACACCACATAATTCAACACCAAACCACACTATTCCACTCCAGAACACAATTCCACTCCACACCACATATATTAAATTTAGAACACAGAATTCAACATCATACCACAAAATTCAACAGCACACCACATAATTAAACTCCACTACATAACAATCCACAACACAAAATGCAATTCCACACACTTCCAATACAGTCAAAAATACAAAATTACTATTCGCATAATACAACTGCACCCTATGCCACATAATTCCACTATACAAATCCACACCACACAACAATGCCACAACTAACAATTCCAATCCAACCCACACAATTCCACTACACACCACATACATCCACTCCAGCGCATACCACATAGATAAGATATTTACATTTACAACACCAATACCTCTAACTCTTTGTTTTTTTTTTAACACCCAAAAACAGATCTGGAGCTTAGCTCCTACCTATTCGTTCATTTTTGTCACCAAAAAGGCAACACTATCCACACAGTTCCACGCCACACAATTCAACTCCACACATTTCCAATCCACACCACATAGTTCAACACCAAACCACGTTATTCCACTCCACAACACAATTCCACTACAACTTAACACAACTACACACCACACCACATATATACAATCCATACCACACAAATCGCACCACATAATTAAACTCCACTACATACCACTCCACAACACAAAATGCCATTCCACATAATTACACTCCATAACAGAATCCCACTCCACGTGATTCCAGTGCACTAAATACCACATAATTACTATCCACATAATTCCACAGTACACCATGCCACATAATTCCACTACACAAATCCAATCCACACAATTACACAACTAACTAATCCAATACAACCCACATAATTCCACTATACACCACATACATACACTCCATAACACATAGGTAAGACATTGCCATTTACAATGCCAATAGCTCTAACTCAAACTAATGCGAGACCGAGTGCATTTTTTGTTTAAAAAATCCCAGCAGTAGCATAAGTAAGGGTCCAGTACCTTATATGGCTATTAGAGGTTCCTTTACAACTCCACAAAGACACCTAGTAACAGCCTGTGGTACAGCACCCTTATCTTGCTTTGTGGATTTTCTTTTATTACTTATGCTACCACTGGGATATTTTTTAACAAAATAAAATCTATCAAGCATTATTTGCAACGCTAATAGCTGAAACGTTCAGTAATGCAAGACCTATTGCATTGCAAATGCTTATTTTTACTCTTGTGGTTGTAGGAAAGAACGAGCATTTGCAATGCCATAGGTCTCGCAATTATGCGAGTTTAAGCTATTGGCATTGTAAATAACAATGCCTTTTATTTAGGTTTTTAAAAAGAAAACAAAAACAATAGCTCAAACTCGCGTAAATGCGAGACCTATTGCATTGCAAATGCTTGTTTCTTTATGCACTTCGACCGCTGGGTACAGATATATTAACAACTCTGTGTGTTTGAAAATTAAATAAAACACAATTAAAACAAGATGTTGGGAATGTTTAAATGGCAAAAACGTATGGACTTTTGAAGTGCTGTCTTCTATTTTTTGCTGGAAGGAAGGACTTGGGTGGGAGCACCAAAGAGACAGTGCTGACCGTAACCCTCCGGGATAATATGAGTCAGAGCTGCAGCTCTTCATTTCCTTCCCTCTTTGCTGTTTACTGGAGTCTCTGTGACAGCAATTGTAGGCGTGGTTCAGCCCACACCTTCACCAAGATGGCGCGAGCAGGCTTCCGGCGCTGTTCTGAGTCTCTGCTGAAGCCGCCGCCCAGCCCCTTCAGCTTTCTGCATCAAGATGGCTGGCGACGAGAGACAGGCCGGAGGCTGAGTGGCGGAGTGTCTGCTGTAACTGCGAACGGCAGAAGTGTCCCAAGAGTGAGTGAGTGAGGGGCTACTCGGGCCCGACAGAGACCCAGGCCCCCTGTAGGTGGGTCCGGGAAAGAAAGCACGCCAGCACCTTCCCAGTTTACTTCACTGGCATTTTTGTAACAACCCGAACATCCGCCTTATGAGCCACAGTTTTCCTAAGGCAAGAAGGGTTTGACAGCTGTCACGGGGGCAGAAGTGTTCACCAGGAAGGCAAGTTGAACTCCATTCTCAACCTCTACTTTTTGAGAACAGCAGGCGGATAAGGGAGGGCTCTTTTAAATGTCACTCTCTCTCACCTCCTCCCATCCCCACACACGCTTAGCTGACCATAGCGCGTGCTGTCAGTGTTTTCCCCAGGCAGTTTCCCAAATTTCGATGCCTTTTCAAGAGGGAAACTAGCTGTATCATTATAGTTTTATTTCACTTAATCTTATTCTCTACTTTAGTTCACTGTCTGTGCAACCACATTTTTTTCCTTTATCTCTTTATTTCCTTTCATCCTCTCTTTCCGCCGCAACTCATTTTTTTTTCTCGCGTATAGCTTTTCTTCTTTTTCGTTACATTCCTTTATTTTCATTTGTCTCTCCTTTTTGATAGGTAATTTTTCCTTTCCCATTGTTCCCTCGTTTACACCATTCTTTTTCTCTTTCTTTCGTGTGTCTTTCTTTGATTTAAACACAGTCCCCAGTTGTTAACTCATTTATATAATTTCAAGCGTGATGCATTTCTGGGGTTAGATTGTTAAAGCAGCAGCGCTAGAGTGGTTTACCCCCATGGAAGAAATGGCTTTGGTGCTCCTCAACATCATGTCACCACCGTGTTTCTTCTTCAAGCTGTAAAAAACACTCATTCTTTCTAGGCCAGTAAGTGAATGAAAATTGATTTCATTCTAGGGGATGTTGAGGTCTCCTAAATCTTGGTGAGGGGTAACATTGGCATCCAAGGGTTGCTGCCCGCCCTCCTTTCTGCAGCACAGCTTTATTTACCTAATGCGGCAACGTTACCTTTTTCAGCACTTTCCTTGCATATTGCCTTTTAAGCTCACCCTATACGTCAGCATGTTAGAGCGGGTCACAGTTTGTAAATATTTTGACGTAAAATGCCACTCATTACCATTTTTGGAAAGTTGCCATCCTCCTCCCTTGCTATCTGTCCTCTGCGAATTAAGGGGCCGATTCCGATCTCGGTCGGTAGTGCTCCGAATCGGATTCGGCTTTACCGGATCCGATTCGGAGCCCTGTTTCCCGACCGATTCGTACGCGGGTCCGGCCGAGCGAGTACGATGCGAGCGCTCGCGAAATCGCCGACCGACTCGTACGCGACTCCTACACGCGCCGACCGACTCGCACGGACACAACTCGCACCGCGCGATGGAGACGTTTCCCGGCCGGGCAAGTACGATGCGCACCGCGAGCAGTCCGACCGACTCGCGCCGTCCGGCTCCAAAGAGCTGTCGGAGCCGGACTCTGGGGGTCCGCGTCGGACCCCCTGTACGCGTACCCGCGCGAGGCGCACACAGGGGGGGGGGACCTATGGGTCCCCCCTACCTGTGCATGTACGACGCGACCCGCTTCGACGCGTACTCGCTGTAGGGGGCACCCTTGTTCGCCTCGCACCCATTGAGTCAATGGGAGCCCGCGTACGCGTTGTACGCCCGGCTCCCATTGACTTCAATGGGAGTCCGACCGAATCGAGTCCGATAGCATGCGAATGCATCGTACTTGTTCGGTCGGACTGCTAGGGTCCGATTCGGTCGGAAATCTCTCCGGGTCCGGCTCGGTCGGAGAGATTTCCGACCCAGATCGGAATCGGCCCCTAAGTGTTTATACTTGCCTATTTCCCACGTGACATACGTATATCTGCCGTATGTACACCTTTGTGTTGCGTAAGAGTTAAACATTTATGTGGTGTTTTTCTTCTCCTGTGCAAAACTTTGAAAGTTATTGAACTCCAGTAAATGTAAATAAGTGTTTTGTATTTTTTTGTTCTGTTACAGTTTTAAACGTTTTTTTTTAGATACAAATCCCATATAAGGTGGTGGGCGGATGTCCTAGATTTTTCTTACTGTGAGGCACGTTTACGTTATGTTGCCGAGTATTCGTACTAGAAGAAACTGGCAGAAAATGGCAAAATGCCAATGTGGCGGGCTACTGTGGGACTAGGCCCGCTCATTTCGCCATTCTCTCCGCACTCTGAAAAACAGAAACCATGTTTATGCCCTCTAGTGGGATGTCAAGCAATCTAATGCGTCTGTCTCGTAGATATGTGCATAAATGACCTCAACATGCTTCTAAATGGCATCAAAGTAACTTTCGAAACGTGACCCATTGTGAAAATGTATGTTTGCACGTCGTTACAAAACGTTAACACTATTTCAAAGAACTGTGCAGCAGAATCGAGCTCCTCTAAAATATGACACGGCCAGTTCTCGCATCGTGCTTATTATCTAAGACTAGACCGTATGTGAGCTGTAGCAGCGTTGGCAGATACGGGCATGGCTGGTGAGCTCTAATGTCATGCCTCAGTACAGCACCTTGTACCCTTTAACTTACAGTTTTGTTTTTAACAAGGTAAACTTGAGCTCAAAATCTGAGCATGAAAACCGCCATTGGCTTAAAAGTTAAAACAGGCTGACCGAGTGTCCCATGGCAGCAACGGAAAACAAGCATCGATCTCTTGTCTTTATGGGGCCATGTGTTTCTAATTAGAAACACATGGCCCCATAAAGATAAGAAAGTGCTTTGCGACAGCAGCAAAGCAGACGACCCAGTCCGGATCAGAGGCGAAAGGGCGTCAACAAAAAACCCTCATTTCCAATGGCAGGCCACCGTTTAGCATAAACGGTGACACCAGCCAATGAAAATGAGGGGCGGGGCTTCAAGTCCCCTTCTTAAATCTACTCTCCTACAAAATCTCTCGCCCAGCGAGCAGCGCTTTGCGCTGCAACGCCAGGCGAGACCTAATAAAGTGGGTGAGCCAAACCTTACAATGTTAGCTGATACGCTGTGTACACAAGAACACAAAATGTTGAAATAAAACTGAAAGATTTCTTCAAACAAAACAGAGAAAATAACTACAGTATAACGACAGCACACCTCAAAGGGAGTGGCCTTTAACCCGTTTAGCGCGGCGCAAAATTTGCCGTGCTGCGGGCGTTCTATTGTGCGGGCGGGGCCGCGTTGGCCAACGGACGTGCGCAGCACAACATAGGTACTGCTCGTGACGGCCGTTGGCCGACGGGCGCAGCGAAGGGGTTAATAACACTTTTGGGAGTTTATTCAAAAGCTTACTTGTTATATCTTTTTCTGACCATTAAAAAAACAAACAAAAAAACTGATAAAGCTTCATCCTCCCTAAAAAATTAACGTCTCAGTGATGGCGACCCCGGCATAAGAAGTAGCTGTTGATCTCTAGCAAACCTAGAACAGACAAACGGCCTATTTTAGAGTTTTCCAGATGGGCACTACATCTCAGTTGTGACGGCTATCCAGTCCACCTTATTCTGCTTTTGTCAAATTACTCTCAATCTCTGCTTCATCTAATTTACCGTCATTATGAATACTTACTTCTCTCTGGGTTGGGGCTCATAATTGTGGGGCAGCAAATTAGCAATGGTAGATACTCTGAACAGAGGATAATAATCACACTTAAATAAGCATTAAGTAATGTCCCAATTACTTACTGTAATCTTTATTACTCTGAGTCCTAGCTTCTTTTGTACCTGAGGTGAGTCCTAACTCCAAGATAGATCTCTCTACGTATGATAGCCAGGAAGAAGACACTTCTGTTTTCCCTTTTAACCCAAGTAGAAGTAGTACTTCTTCCCTTTCTATATCATTGACCCCACCTTCACTGCCCAAAATAAACTCACCCCACCAAAGACTCAACCTGTTAGATACCAGGCACCAACCACAAGAAAATCCACAGCAGAGCCAAGGGTCCAAGCTTCCCATTATAATTTGTGTTCAATGCCTGAATAATCACCTCAGTCTACTCTTGAAAATGTTTGCTGGTGAAAGCTGGTGAAAGCGACTGCTGCATTGCGGTACCATCAAACCTTTCCACTTATCCACAATAACTTGTCATTTATGCTGTAACGAATGTGTTAATAGTGATATATCTATATATCTATATATGTACATTAATATATGTATATATATTTATATATGCAGTGCGTTGAGAGTCTTTTCTTTTAAAATTTCGGTTGTGTGAAATATGAAGGAAATACCACTTCACTGTGAACTTCTCATCCCTCAGGTCTTGATTTTCATTTGTTAAATTTGTCTTTTCCCACTATTGCTCTGATTGACTAAGCTCTTTCCATCTTACGAACATAAAGGCCATTGGAAAAAAACATTAGAAGCTAAAAAAAACAATTCCCCATTGTCAAGCTATTCCTTCAACTTTTCTTTATTCCTAATAGCGGTCTTGGCCTGAGTTAATGAGGTAGAAAAACAGCAGGAGAGATATCATTAAAGTGTGCACTTGCACAGGGACAGCTGCGCAATTGTTTTTATGCAACTTCACTGTCTAAACCGCATACATATAACATAGAATTTAGTTAGTGCGTGAGCTGCAGATAACACAGCTCAGAAACCAGGGGAATAGAACCACTGCTGCTTCCGACCTCTCTGCTGCTTACACTAACCCAGAAATCTTCAAATCAGATAACAAAACTGACCTCATTAAGGAAAAGTCATGCTGCTAAAGCACCCCAACGTTTTGGTGGGTAGCTGGGAACACCAAGCAGAGACAGAGGTGGGCCTCCTTCAGCAGCGATGTCCTGTTGCCTGCGAGGCATTGCCTTGATTGTGTTTGCCTGATCCCAGGAGCAACTTTGTTGTCAGACCCAGAAACTAACTTTTCAGCGCCTGGGAGTGTGTGTACCTTAACCCAGCCCTTGGGAATCAGTTCTCCAACATTGTTTATCTGAGCAAAATAGGCGCTGTGCCCTGTCTCCTTTTTAGGTTTTGCCTGCACAGCGCTTGCACTGTGCTTGAGAAATCTATTGTTTTTAATATAAGCTTAAAAGGGGCATACATTGAGCCTCCTCTCTTTCCTGGCTTCTCATTGGTTCCTGTGCGCGCCACTTACTTTTCCTCCATTTATATTTGAGGTAGCATATTTTCCAGCATTTACAAATGTTTGTTCCTCGTCTGCTTCTCTTATCAGTTTCCCGTAGCCCAACTACTGTTAGCATTCGCTTTGGTGGAAATATTTTTTGCTTTTTCCTCTTGCAGCATATTTATATAGCAATTTATCACCAGGATAGATTAAGTGATTTGCATAGAATCACAGGATGTTGCGCTGCTGAGACTCAAACGGGATATCCAACTCTCGAGTGAGCAGCTCTGGCCGCTGCGCCACATTCTCTGCACTCCCGTGTTATTTGTCAGGTAGCTCTTTCCTTCCTCCAGGAGGATGATTGATAAAAACAGTTCTCTTCCAGGGGATACTCATCAAAGTCATAAGCACTGAATAATCTCCGCCCACGTGCGGGAACCCGGAGCATATATAAAAATACATATATATGTTTATGTAGTAGAAAAAGAGTACATAGTACGAAATAACACACACATATACATGTATTACATAAAAAATATGCAGCCTCAAACATATCCAATAGGCTAAGAAGCCAGAATTACATGTATTTCTCTAGTATGAAAATGCCATATAAACATATAATGTAAGAGAAGGACATGTACAGTAAGAGCATTCCGCAAAAAAACCTTTTATTTTCATCAAGAAAACAGTAATGCCAGGCAATTAGCCCAAATAAGGCTGCATAAATAAATAACATCCCTGTACAGAAAAGGAAAAACTGGCACCTCGCCTTTAAGGCCTCAGAGACTCTGAGCACTATGCCTTTAAGACCTCCAGGAGCCCCTGCTCCCATCATGCACCACAGGTGACAGTTAGGTCAGTTCTTTTGTACGGTATAAGAAACCTGTAGGAACCTGCATCAAAGATGCAAGAATATCGAGTAAACTGTTAATGCTCGTCCGGGGCGGAGGGCGGGTTGCTTATGACTTTGATGAGTATACCCCTCGAAGAGAACTAGGTTTACAGGTAAGTAACTTATCCTTCTCTTCCAGGGGATACTCATCAATAGTCATAAGCACTGAATAGAGTAGCAAGCCCATACCCACTTCCGTGCGGACGAGCAAAACACAGAGAACTCAATTGAGATACACATATTAAACAGTATTTGCAAACAAGTTTCTCAGCGAGGCCTGCCCAACCTAAGCATCTGCCTGCGTGTCAGCATCTAAACAGTAGTGGCGAGTAAAGGTATGAACTGATCGCCATGTAGCTGCTTTACAAATCTCTGCCATGGGGACATTCCTCAGGAGAGCCGTGGTAGAAGCTTTCCCCCTAGTGGAATGTGCCTTAGGCTTCCCTGGAAGGGATTTGTTGGCCAATTGGTATGACAGTAGAATACAAGAAACTATCCATCTAGAAATGGATCTCTTGGATCTCTCTCCGTCACCCAGCCTGCGGCACGGCCAAGGGCCTGGGGCGGGGGGTCCGTCGGGCCCGGGGAGGCTTCCCCTGATTGGCTGGGCTCAGGAGCCCTGACCGGGGACCTGTCCTCGGGCCCAGGGAGGCCTCCCTCCGCTTCGCCTACGTGTCAAGTTGCCTTTGGGCCCTGGGTGGGAGGCCCGGCGCGGCTTCCCTCGCAGCCCCATGCCTGGGGCCCAGGTGGGGCTCCAAGCCCTCGGGCCGCCGAGACGCAGTCCCCTCCAAGGGCAAGCGGGAGCCCTGTTTGTTAAGGCACAGCGCAACCAGATGGCCGTCCTTCGGGCCCGGCCATCTGGTCATGCGCAGTGCTTTCCAATGGCGCTTCCAGATGGCCGGGCCGCCCTGGAAGTCCCGATGGGGGCTCATTTGCTCCCCTGATCCCAGCCAGGGCTCCAGGAGGCTGGGTGCTTTCGTGGCTTCGGTCCCCTCTCTCACTTGGCGTGCACGGATGACAAAAAAGTTGGGTAGCCTTCCTCCGGATTACTAGGGACAGGGTACTCCTGACCCCCTTGGAGTCTGGTGGTTCTCAGCCAGTGACCAGATGGGTCTGGACCGGTCCACTGCCGTCCTGGGCTCCGTCCTCAGGCCCCCTGCCTGCCAGATCACCCAGGGTGGGGTTCCGCCGGCCCGGGGAGGCCTCCCCTGTGCGTCTGGGTCCCGGGGCGGGAGCTCCCGCCCTGGGCTACATCCTCCGGCCTGCCCCAAGGCCAAGGTCCCGGGGTCTGTCGGGCCCAGACAGGCCTCCCCTACTTCGCCTGCATGTCAAGGTGCCTGAGGAGCCCCGGGTCAGGGTTCCTCCGGGGACCCCCTCGCAGCCCCGTGCCTGAGACCCAGCTGGGGATTCGAGCCCCCAGGACGCAGAGCCCCCGAGCACACCAAGGGCAAGCGGGAGCCCTTTCGTTAAGGCGCAGGGCAGGCAGATTGCCATTCTCCGGGCCCGGCCATCTGGTTGCACCCAACCCTTCGGCCATCTGGTCGAACGCAATGCTTTCCAATGGGTGGGTGGGTGGGTGTGTGTGAAAGTGACTTTATGGGTGAGTGAGTAGGCATCTGAATGGCTGTATGAGTGAGTGACTAGCTGTGTAAGTGGCTATGGGTGAGTGGGTGGCTGTTTGAGTGGGTGTTTGGTTAAGTGAGTTTCTGTGTGAGTGGCTGTATTGTAGAGTAAGTGTCTGTTTGAATGGATATATGGGTGAGTGAGCAGATGTGTGAGTGCTTATATGAATGTGTGAATGGGTATGTAAGTGGTTGTATGGGTGAGTGGCTGTGTTGAAAGGCTTTGTGGGTGTGTGAGTGGCCGTATAAGTAAATATATGGGTGTGTGAGTAGCTGTATAGGTGAGTGTGTGGCTCTGTGAATGGCTATATGGGTAAGTGACTGGTTGTATGAGTAGCTTTAGGGGTGAGTGAATAGTTGTGTGATTGTATAAGTGAGTGGGTGTCTGACTGGCTCTATGGATGAGTGAGTGGTTGTGGGAATACTTATATGGGTCTGTGAATGAATATGTGAGTGGTTGTGTGGGTATGTGAGTGGTTGTATGAGAGGTTGTATGGGGTGTGTGAGTGGTTCTGTGGATGATGTCATCATTGATTTCATTTGCCACTCACATACCCCATCACTAACCTTTACATGCCTCTCACATACCCATATACCCCTGACACCCATTAATTCACCCATACAGCCACTCACACACACACACACACTAACACATCCATATAGCCACTCACCCACCCATACAGACACATAGCACATCTACTAACTCACTTATACAGCCATTCACACAGCCACTCATTCACCCATACAGCCACTCACACATAACATAACATGTATATTTGTAAAGCTCATGTTCACCCCCAAAGGGGCATCTTGGCGCTGAATAACAGATGTTTATTGTTACCTAACTCAATGGTACCATACAGCCACTCACACACCCACTCACAAACAGATACATACAGTCACAGAGCCACTCACATAATATATATTAGAAATAGTATCACTCATTACTTGTACACAAACTATACTAATTTAAGTAAGTAGTTTACTATATATACTTAACACTCAAACTTTATGGATAATATCACTGATGTCATTTGAGATGTCCTCAGTGATATCATCAGTGATGTCACTGACCATGTCATGAGTGATGTAATATGTGAGGTAATAAGAAGTGCATTGCGGGGGCGTACGTTATAGTTAGCTTAAGTAACTATAACTGCTGAATTTCACTGGTTTTGTACAAGTGAAATGTGAGCCTAACTATAATGTCTTTGTAACCTTTTTTTTTTTTCTTCAGTGAATTTCTAAGTTTTTTTAAAATTCTATTTCATAACTTTAATGTCTCTGTAACCTTTGGTTTTTTCAGTGAATTTCTAAGGTTTTTTTTAATTCTATTTCTTAACTGTAACCTTTGAAAATTAGTATGTGAGTGAGCGCAAGAGTGTCTCAATGGGTCTGTGAGTGGGTGCGTGAGTGTCTGTGTGGACTGTGATTGGGTCTGTGAGTGGGTAAGTGGGTCTGTGAGTGTGGGTGTGAGTGGCCAGGCCACATTTCAATGGTGGAGAGGAGCCACGCATCCCCCGTCCCCGGGCCAATTTCAGCCCTGGGGACCACATCCCCTGGGGCCTGGCCATAATTGAATGGAGGAGGGGGTCGTGTGGCCCCCTCGCCAGGCCGATTTCAGCCCTGGGGACCCCATTCCCTGGGGCCCGGCCACAATAGAATGGGGGAGAGGGGCTACGCAGCCCCCCTCCCTGGGCAGATTTCGGCCCCAGGGACCCCATCCCCCAGGGCCCAGCCTTTTATTTTTTTAAAAGGGGAGAGGGGATGCGCGGCCCCCTCCCTCAGCCCATTTTGGCCCCCGGGCACCCCATCCCTCGGGGCCTGGCCATTAATAATTGGGGGAGAGGGGCCGCACAGTCCCCCAGCCAATTTTGGCCCTGAGGACTCCATTCCCCACGGCCTGGCCTTTTAATTTGTGACTTGTAGTGTGAATGGCAGACTGGATGTATAATTGGCCATAGCGGTATGAAAGTGTAGTTGTGAATGACTACAATTTAAAAGTATGTGTCTTAGCTTTTGAGGTCATAACTCATTGGCCAAGAGCTACTTGTTGCATATGTCTGGGGTGAGTTATATGTAATAGAAGAGAAATTTAAGATTTGACACATACAATTTAAAGTTAATTCAACCTACTTATAAAATTGCACACACAGCTCCTTATGGCCTAACTTCTACGTATCTTAGAGGTGAGTTATATATAATAGAAGATATGTTTAAGGCTTGGCAAACACTTTTTAAAGTGAATTTGGCCTACCATTACAACTGCAGACACAGCGTCTGAAGAAGCAGGCCTGAGACATGTTGGAAGTGGCAGTTGTGTATATGGTTGACTTATTAGCGTTAGTGACTTTGTAGGTATCTAAATGAGTGTCTCAGTCCCTATTTCAGTGTGTTAGGATATTTAAGGGAGTATGTTGCTGTATGATTACCTCTGTTAGTGTCTCTATAGCTCTCTAAATGTGTTTCTTTAGGGGTGGATAGACTGCTTTTAGACTGCATTACTGAGTATTGCAATGTGCAACTATGTGTGTAGAACTGCCTCCAATAGGCCTATCTATATATGATGTATCTCTATATTGAGTGAATTGTTAGGTGCTATTTTGAGTGTGTGACTGGGTGTATTAGTGGCTCTATCCTTTTGGAGACCGGTATGTTATTTGCAATGTGAGTAATGCTAAAACAACAGTTGATGGACAGAATGCAGAACAATGTCATACATTAACCCCAGTACAGAGATCTGGGCCTAAATCCATCGTTTTTTTGCTCACCATGCCATTCCAGTTTGAACCCAGCCATATGCAAATCAGTCTTGACCCTGTGCCTCATGGGAACAGTCCAGCCCGAACTGCCAAGCCAGGTCCTCCCTGGACTGGAAACAAAACAAGCATCCTAGGACCAGTTTCGGGGTTTCACCCCTCTTCAGCCAGGATAGCTTGATTCCAGTGGCATGGAGAGCACGGGACCCACGTCTGGGCATACCCGTCCCACTCGGGGTGACAAATGCAAAAACAACAGTTGATGGACAGAATGCAGAACAATGTCATACATTCACCCCAGTACAGAGATCTGGGCCTAAATCCATCGTTTTTTGCTCACCATGCCATTCCAGTTTGAACCCAGCCATATGCAAATCAGTCTTGACCCTGTGCCTCATGGGAACAGTCCAGCCCGAACTGCCAAGCCAGGTCCTCCCTGGACTGGAAACAAGCATCCTAGGACCGGTTTCGGGGTTTCATCCCTCTTCAGCCAGGATAGCTTGATTCCAGTGGCATGGAGAGCACGGGACCCACGTCTGGGCATACCCGTCCCACTCGGGGTTACAAATGCAAAAACAACAGTTGATGGACAGAATGCAGAACAATGTCATACATTCACCCCAGTACAGAGATCTGGGCCTAAATCCATTGTTTTTTTGCTCACCATGCCATTCCAGTTTGAACCCAGCCATATGTAAATCAGTCTTGACCCTGTGCCTCATTGGAACAGCCCAGCCCGAACTGCCAAGCCAGGTCCTCCCTGGACTGGAAACAAGCATCCTAGGACCAGTTTCGGGGTTTCACCCCTCTTCAGCCAGGATAGCTTGATTCCAGTGGCATGGAGAGCACGGGACCCACGTCTGGGCATACCCGTCCCACTCGGGGTTACAAATGCAAAAACAACAGTTGATGGACAGAATGCAGAACAATGTCATACATTCACCCCAGTACAGAGATTTGGGCCTAAATCCATTGTTTTTTTGCTCACCATGCCATTCCAGTTTGAACCCAGCCATATGCAAATCAGTCTTGACCCTGTGCCTCATGGGAACAGTCCAGCCCGAACTGCCAAGCCAGGTCCTCCCTGGACTGGAAACAAGCATCCTAGGACCGGTTTCGGGGTTTCACCCCTCTTCTGCCAGGATAGCTTGATTCCAGTGGCATGGAGAGCACGGGACCCACGTCTGGGCATACCCGTTCCACTCGGAGTGACAAATGCAAAAACAACAGTTGATGGACAGAATGCAGAACAATGTCATACATTCACCCCAGTACAGTTTCAGTGCTCCGTCCATCATCTCCTTGTGTTTGATTTGCAATGTGAGTGTCAGACTGGATGTATAATTAGTCATACAGGTCTATAAGTGTAGTTTTCAGTGACTCAAATTTGAAACTATACGTATCAGATTTCAGCACATACCTCACGTCTATGGCCTACCTACTGTCTACTTTAGGGGTAGTCACTGGTTCTGCACAATGAAGCCAGAGACATGTTAGAAGAGGTTCTCTTCCAGGGGATACTCATCAATAGTCATAAGCACTGAATAGTCCCCCCCCCACATGCTGGGACTCCGGAGCAATAGCCAATTATATGCATATACCTACATATATATATATATATATATATATATATATATATATATATATATATATATATATATATATATATATATATATATATACACAGCCTAAAACCATATTACTAGGCTCAAATATGCCAATATTGCATTGTGAATATTTTTACATTTGAAATAATAAAGAAACCATACACCATGATATTTTCATGATACAGAGAAAAAAACTGTTTTCAGTTTGTTTTGAAAATACAGCCTTTATTTTCAAAGGTAAAAAGGCAAGATCATAGAGGCAGATTAGCCTAGAGAGGCTGCATACAGAACAGTTAGAAAAAACTGGCGCCGTGCCTTTAAGACCTCCAGGCTCCCATCATGCCCCACAGGTGACAGTAAGGTCAGTTCTTTTTTCCGGCTCCTTCTGTGAGGATCCTGGAGCATTGAGCTCGTCAGTTAGTGTTTTTTTGTCACTAATTGTTTGTCTAAAGTGAATTTTTTGACTTTCACTCAACGTCTTTAGTACTTGGGGTACTAAAACCTGTTTTTCTGATTTTGGTCAATTTTTTCCTGTCAAAATGCCGGCCTTATTTAATAAGTGCCCAGCCTGTGGAAAAAAGATGGCTAATACAGATCCGCACTCGGTCTGTATTGCTTGCCTACCTTCATCTCACAGACCAGATGAGTGCTACCACTGCAGAAATTTTTCTAGAAGAACCCTTAGAGAAAGGGAGAAAATCAGACTGCATGCTATGCAGGAGAGAGGAAAGGAATCAGCAAGTGGCGGAGATGAACATCCCTCGAAGAAGCCCTCCTCTCAGAAAAGGTTGGAGCGCAAAGACAAGGGTGAGAAAAGAAAACACCGGTCTCATACGCCTTCGGGGGACAAATCGACGTCGAAAGTACCCTTGTGCTCCCCTTCAGCGTCGAAGTCGACGTCGAGGCCCCTTTCGCCGGAGAAGCGAACGACTTCAGGTACGAAGTCTCATCACAGGCCGACGTCGACACCATCTCATAGGCGGTCCAGTTCTGGCTCGCCTACGACGGCGGGAGGCAGTTGCTCGACGTCGACATATCAACGTCAACAGAACAGTCCGCCTCCGAGAGAACCTGTGGCGACGTCGAAGACACCATCGACGTCGAGAGTGGCACAAACATCGACGTCGAGGGGGTGCCAGATGCCTACCACTACCACCACCCTTACCCAGGGGTGTGCCAGATGCCTACCACTACTACCACCCTTACCCAGGGTGTGCCAGATGCCTACCACTACTACCACCCTTACCCTGGGGGGGCTGGATGCCTGTCACTACTACCACCCTTACCCAGGGGGGGCTGGATGCCTGTCACTACTACCACCCTTACCCAGGGGGGGCTGGATACCTGTCACTACAACCACCCTTACCCAGGGGGTGCCAGATGCCTACCACTACTACCACCCTTACCCAGTCGGTGCCAGATGCCTACCACTACTACCACCCTTAGCCATGGGGGTGCCCCCCTTGCTGCCCCTGATTGTGCTAGTTTTTTCCTTTCTGTGCCCCCCTTGCTGCCACTGATTGTGCTCGTTTTTCCTTTCTGTGCCCCCTTGCTGCCCCTGATTTTGCTAGTTTTTTCCTTTCTGTGCCCCCTTGCCGCCCCTGATTGTGCTCGTTTTTTTTCCTTTCTGTGCCCCCTTGATGCCCCTCATTGTGCTCGTTTTTCCTTTCTGTGCCCCCTTGCTGCCCCTGATTGTGCTAGTTTTTTTCCTTTCTGTGCCCCCTTGCTGCCCTGATTGTGCTCGTTTTCCCTTCTGTGCCTGTTTCCCGCCGCTGCGCCCCTGCGGCCCCGCCCCCTCACTGCCCATTCGCTGTCCCATTCCCTGCTCCTCCCTCCCACCTCCCCATTTATGGCGGCCGCTGTGCGGCCGCGCCGCTGGCGCGCCTAAGGCAAGCCCGTCTGCGCCCATCCGCGCCGTGACCGCGCCCAGCGCCAGACCCCCTGGTCCGGGCATCCCCCGCGCCCGCCACATCAACAGACACCGATACGACGCCAGCACCCTCCACGCACTCAACCCCGGAAAAGATCACGCCTGCTACCAGGCCACCCCGAAGCGCACCCAAGGGCCCTTCACCTGCCGGAACTGCAGCTTCGCCAGCACCCGCCCCGCCAAACCACCGCCCAGGAAAGAACCCAACTACCTCAGATGCATCCTCCTCAACACCCGCTCCGCCCGCAAACACGCCATCGAACTCTGGGACCTTCTCGACTCAACCTCCCCAGACGTCGCATTCCTGACGGAGACCTGGCTGAATCCCGCTTCAGCCCCCGACATCGCCATTGCCATCCCGGACGGATACAAGATCACCCGCAGGGACCGCACCAACGGAGTCGGAGGAGGCATCGCCATCGTCCACAGGAACACCCTCAGAGTCTCAACCAACACCGACGACACCCTCAGCACCGCCGAACACATGCACTTCCAGATCCACACCGATCCCAACACCACCCTCAGAGGAACCCTCATCTACAGACCCCCCGGACCCCGACCACAGTTCAGCGATTCCATCGCTGACTCCGTCAGCACACACGCCATCGCCTCCACGGACTACATCCTCCTCGGGGACCTGAACTTCCACCTCGAGAACAACAAGGACACCAACTCCACCACCCTGATCGACAACCTCGCCACCCTCGGACTCAGACAGCTCGTGACTACACCCACCCACGCCGCCGGCCACACGCTAGACTCCATCTTTTCCGCAAGCCCACACGTCTCCTTCAACCACACCTCCGAACCCCACTGGACTGACCACCACTGCATCCACTTCACCTACAGGAAGCCCACCACGCACCACCGCACCGAACAAATGCCTCGCCGCTGCTGGAGCAGAGTCACGGAAGACCAGCTAACCACAACCCTCGCCCTGAGCCCACCCGCCGAACCCTCCGACCCCGACACCGCCGCCCGCAACCTCAGACAGTGGATCGACGACTGCGCCAACACCCTCGCCCCGCTCAAGAATCCGCCCAACAGCCACACCAGCAACAAAGCCACCTGGTTCACCGAAGACCTCCAGGCCTCCAAACGAACATGCCGAAAACTGGAGAAGATCTGGCTCCACGAACGGACAGCGGACAGCTACGCCGCCCACAAGAGCGCCACCCGCAGTCACCATCACCTCATCAGATCCGCCAAAAGGGCCTCACTCAAAGACCGCCTAGACAACAACGCACACAACAGCAAAGAGCTCTTCAACATTGTGAAGGAACTCTCCAACCCCAGCTCCAACAGCAACGACATCCAGCCGTCGCGAGACCTGTGCGACTCACTGGCCACCTTCTTCCACCGCAAAATCGCCGACATCCACGACAGCTTCAACACCACGACCGCCCCGGCAACCACCGAGACCACTGCCCCCACAACCACCAACCGCCTGCTCTCCTGGACCAACATCAACGACGAGAACACCAGCGAAATCATGAACACCATCCACTCCGGTTCACCGCTAGACCCGTGCCCTCACCACATCTTCAACAAAGCCAGTACAGCCATCGCGCCCCATCTCCGGAAAATAATCAACATCTCCTTCGAGACAGCAACCTTCCCGGAAATCTGGAAGCACGCCGAGATCACCGCCTTACTCAAGAAACCCAAGGCAGACCCCAAGGACCTCAAGAACTTCCGACCCATCTCTCTGCTCCCGTTCCCCGCGAAGGTCACCGAGAAAATCGTCAACAAACAACTGACCCGCTACCTCGAGGAGAACAACATCCTGGACCCTTCCCAGTCCGGCTTCCGCAGCAACCACAGCACCGAAACCGCCCTCATCGCCGCCACCGATGACATCAGGACCCTGCTAGACAACGGAGAAACAGCAGCCCTCATCCTCCTGGACCTATCAGCCGCCTTCGACACGGTCTGCCACCACACACTACGAACACGCCTTCACGACGCCGGGATCCAAGAGAAGGCCCTGGACTGGACCACATCAACCTTTCCGGCAGAACACAAAGCGTCCGCCTCGCCCCCTTCCGATCCAAGGCCACCAAGATCATCTGCGGCGTACCCCAAGGCTCCTCCCTCAGCCCAACGCTGTTCAACATCTACATGGCACCCCTCGCCCACGTCGCCCGACAGCACAACCTCAACATCATCTCCTACGCCGACGACACCCAGCTGATCCTCTCCCTCACCAAAGACCCTCACACCGCCAAAGCCCACCTCCACGAAGGAATGAAGGCCGTCGCCGAATGGATGAGGACCAGCCGCCTGAAGCTGAACTCGGACAAGACGGAGGTCCTCATCCTTGGTTCCAACCCTTCAGCCTGGGACGACTCCTGGTGGCCAACATCACTGGGAACAGCCCCGCCACCCACCGACCACGTACGCAACCTAGGGGTCATCCTCGACCCCACCCTCTCCATGACTAAGCAGGTCAACGCCGTTTCCTCATCCTGCTTCAACATCCTCGAATGCTCCGCAGGATCTTCAAGTGGATCCCCACCGAAACAAGAAAAACAGTCACCCAGGCCCTCGTCACCAGCAGGCTGGACTACGGAAACGCCCTCTACGCAGGAACGACGGCTAAGCTCCTGAGACGGCTGCAACGCATCCAGAACGCCTCTGCACGTCTTATCCTCGACATCCCCCGACGCAGCCACATCACACCCCACCTGAGAGACCTGCACTGGCTCCCTGTCAACAAGAGGATAACCTTCAAGCTCCTCACCCACGCACACAAAGCACTCCACAACTCCGGACCAGCCTACCTCAACAGACGACTCAGCTTCTACACCCCCACCCGCCAGCTCCGCTCGACCAGCCTCGCCCTCGCCACAGTCCCCCGCATCCGGAAAACGACCGCCGGCGGCAGATCCTTCTCCCACCTCGCCGCCAAGACCTGGAACACCCTCCCCACCAACCTCCGACAGACCCAAGACCTACTGGCCTTCAGAAGACTCCTCAAGACCTGGCTCTTCGATCAGTAGCAGCACCACCCCCCTCTTCCCCCAGCGCCTTGAGACCCTCGCGGGTATGTAGTGCGCTTTATAAGTGACATGATTGATTGATTGATTGATTGAGATGCCTACCACTACTACCAGCCTTACCGAGGGGGTGCCAGATGCCTACCACTACTACCACCCTTACCCAGGGTGTGCCAGATGCCTACCACTACTACCACCCTTACCCAGGGGGGGCTGGATGCCTGTCACTACTACCACCCTTACCCAGGGGGTGCCAGATGCCTACCACTACTACCACCCTTACCCAGGGGGGGCTGGATGCCTGTCACTACTACCACCCTTACCCAGGGGGGTGCCAGATGCCTACCACTACTAACACCCTTACCCAGGGGGGGCTGGATGCCTGTCACTACTACCGCCCTTACCCAGGGTGTGCCAGATGCCTACCACTACTACCAGCCTTACCCAGGGGGGGCTGGGTGCCTGTCACTACTACCACCTCTACCCATGGGGGTGCCAGATGCCTACCCCTACCACCACCCTTACCCAGGGGTGTGCCAGATGCCTACCACTACTACCACCCTTACCCAGGGTGTGCCAGATGCCTACCACTACTACCACCCTTACCCAGGGGGGGCTGGATGCCTGTCACTACTACCACCCTTACCCAGGGGGTGCCAGATGCCTACCACTACTACCACCCTTACCCAGGGGGGGCTGGATGCCTACCACTACTACCACGTCTCCCCAGGGGGTGCCAGATGCCTACCACTACTAACACCCTTACCCAGGGGGGGCCGAATGCCTGTCACTACTACCACCCTTACCCAGGGTGTGCCAGATGCCTACCACTACTACCACCCTTACCCAGGGTGTGCCAGATGCCTACCACTACTACCACCCTTACCCAGGGTGTGCCAGATGCCTACCACCCTTACCCAGGGGGGCTGGATGCCTGTCACTACTACCACCCTTACCCAGGGGGTGCCAGATGCCTACCACTACTACCACCCTTACCCAGGGGGTGCCAGATGCCTACCACTACTACCACCCTTAGCCATGGGGGTGCCAGATGCCTACCACTACTACCAGCCTTACCCAGGGGGTGCCAGATGCCTACCACCAACAACACCCCCACTCACAGGATGGCTAATACATGACACAACAAGCACACACCAACATAAAGAATGCAACATAAAGACATCCCCCCCAAAACCATGACAAGCGTGTGTAGACTGTGTCAAATGTCTACAACACAGAACATGACTTTGAACATACAATGTGACCCCCTATCACATGTGCCACACATAAATGTGTGTGGCCCCCACAATGCAAGCAGGCCATGACCATTGTGGCAATGGGGTCCAAACCCCCATCATCACAGTGACCAAAATGTAAGTGTGGGGTCTATAGCTGAAGCACATTTTGAACATTTTGGCAATGGGGTCCAAACCCCCATCAACACAGTGACCAAAATGTAAGTGTGGGGTCTATAGCTGAAGCACAATTTGAACATTGTGGCAATGGGGTCCAAACCCCCATCAACACAGTGACCAAAATGTAAGTGTGGGGTCTATAGCTGAAGCACATTTTGAACATTGTGGCAATGGGGTCCAAACCCCCATCAACACAGTGACCAAAATGTAAGTGTGGGGCCTATAGCTGAAGCACAATTTGAACATTGTGGCTATGGGGTCCAAACCCCCATCAACACAGTGACCAAAATGTAAGTGTGGGGTCTATAGCTGAAGCACATTTTGAACATTGTGGCAATGGGGTCCAAACCCCCATCAACACAGTGACCAAAATGTAAGTGTGAACAAAGAAAAAGCTGCAACTGGCCAACTGCATGGATGATTCCTGGTCACAGAACAACAAATACATCAGTGGCAAAGTAGTGCATGTGTCCCATTGCAACATAGATTTGGGGAGGCAAACAGTGCAGTGCAACTAAGACATACCTTTGGCCATGTGCAGACAAACATCACCCATGGGGGCTGACACTGTCAACATTCATCAATGACACAATGACAGAAGTGACCATCAGAATGCATACCCACATATTTGCACCAATGGACACACAAATGCAGATACCCTGTGGAGACTGTAGATGTCAGGTGAACAGATACCATACCATGGCAGCAATGGGACACACAAACAATGATCATTGTGCTGACTGATGACCTAGGAGTCCCAGGGACAGCAGGGGAAACACACCAAACAACATACAGCCAATGGCACACTAAAGATATGCCAATGCAGTGGTGCAGATGCACAAACACAAACAGCGAGACCCACACTGCACATCAAACACAACAGGTGAGGGGGAGGGACCAGTGTCCCCAGGCAACCACACAACACATAAGGAGGCCTGAATACCAAACACACAGATGTGCATACAGTGCCACACAAAGGTAAGTCATGGATCCAATTCCCCTATGTGGGCAATCGGGCATTGTCAGATGAGAGGGAGCACAAATCACACGTCACACAAGCATGTAGGAACAGCAACAGACACAGTGAGACACCGAGACACCACAGCACTACCCCCAGGGCCCCCACAATGTGGTGAGCCTGGGCTGCATTACAATCCCACTGTGATGACAAAGCTAGATGTCGTTAACACTGTGAACCACAGTCATGTATCCTGAGCAACAAACTACCAGCACACCGACACAAGCACAAATCAATCAGCACAGCCAGTAAGCCAAGGCCAACATGGAGGCAGGGGTCTTGCCAGGCAACAACTCTCATCTGCACACACTCAACACCACACACCTCGACCTCCAACAATGTGCAGCAGTCAAGCTCACATGCACTGGTGACATTGCACATGCACCCATGACAATCCGGGGGGGGGGGGTGTTAAGCAAGGTGCAGAAACACAGCACACATGGCCACTCAACAAGACTCCTGAATGTCTGACACACTGCACACTACGCTGTACATGGACATGACGGCAACACCACACCAACCAATGGGATCCCAGCCACAGTCACACACCAATGAAGAAGCCAAGGTCACCCACAAAGAACACACATAGACAACTACCAACATTGCAGCCCTGACCCTGAGGAGTGCCAGCAGTCACACACACAACGTGTCACAACCAATGAAAGCTAACACAAACAGGAAATCACATTACAGGAGTAAACAACAAGTGCCAAGGGGAATCCTGACTGTGACCCATCAGCGCCTGCCCACAAACTCAGCCCTGACAGCAAACACACCTATGGGTGACACCCTGATGACCAGTAATGTGCCATGCACCCACATCACAGAGGACCCAGGGAGAAGACTTTAGGGGAACATAGGTCAACTCAGCAAGCATCACAAACAGGAACATCACAAGGAATCCCAGCATGCACAGCAAAATGGAAGTGAACACACAGACATGCTCATACAACACACACCTTGGGCGCAGGCGATGTCACAGGAGTACACACTGCCATGAGGGGACTCCACTCCTGTGTGAGGAAAGCTGTGCCATATGTCGCATCAGTAGGGCTCCATCATGTCAGCAGAACACTTGGTCACACAGTCAACAATTAGGACCAAATCAAGGCTCCCATCACATCAGCCTGGTCATGGGAGTGTCAACGAAATCATCAGCACAGATCCAACACACATGTATAGCAAGTTGCACTGACAACACAGATGAGTCCTTCCCCATTGATGCCCAAACCTGCATGTCCAGTGGAGATGGCCACACGGTCAGGGAAGTAGACTAATTGAACAATGGCAAGCACAACAGATGTGCAGGGGTGGAAGCCACAGATGTGACATTGCTAATGTAAGTAGGAAATCCCATTGCCAAATATTGAAAACATGACACCCTCAGATGCTGTTAAGGATGACATGGATACACCACAGGATAGGACACAGTCCCCCTGGACCACATGGGTCCCTGCCCAGTAACACTTCATTTTCATGAGACCAAAGATCACCATCACTGCAGCAAGGGCATGGTTAGCATCATCAACATCATGTACATCAGAAGTAAAAGCACTAGAGAACAGAAAGTTGCTTTATTCAGCATATGTGGGTTCAAAACTTAAAAAAATGTAAGGAATCAACAAAGGCCAATGGCCAGTCCATCAAAAAAGTCAATACAGGGTGACAGTGGCAGATGTCACCCTACGCATGCCTGCACTGATCAAAACCAGGGACAATCCACTAGGAGGGGCAACCGGGGGGGCAGGCCAGGCACCGCAGGGACAGGATCACGGCTCACCAGGAGGAGGCAGGGAAGGGGTGGTGGGTGCTGGAGAGCCACTGACAACTGCAGTGGAGGTGTCTGACATGGTGTGTGCCGGCACAACTGGGGGGCATGACTCAGAGGGTGTGTGTGCTGGCACGACTGCAGTGGACCGTGCAGATGGAGTGGACAGGTCCGCCACTGCAGTGCCCAAGTCAGACAGGGTGGTAGTGGACTCCACTGCAGTGCCTACCTCCAGGGGAGGAGAATGGGGAACAGGCAAGGTGGGCAGGACAGAGTGGGAGGACACCCTCACCACACCAGTGGCACAGACAAGCGCAGCGGGGGGTGTGGTGCCGGGAGAGCAAGTGGCAGGGGGAGAAGGCCTGATCCTTTTGGGGATGGTGTATCTGTGGGTGGGGGAACCTGGGGCAGGGTGTGGTGGGGGCACCTGTGGAGTGGTGTCCTGAGGGATGGAGGAAGGAGACTTAGTGCCTGAGCTGCAGGGCGGCGGCGGGGTCTTGCTCTTACGGCTCCGGGGGGACTTGCGGGTGGGGGCGTCAGTCGGTCTGCGCCTGGGGGAGGGTGTCCGGGGGCGAGGGGCACTCCGCTCCGTGTGGGTGGGCTTCCTCTTCCCCCTGAATGCTGGATCAGCTTGATCGGAGGGGAAGAAGCCGAGGTCAGAGAGGAAGAGCCGCTGTGTCTTTGGGGTTGCAGGTGAGGCAAGGGAGGGGGCTTTGGAGGGAGAGGCAACTGAGGACTGCGCAGTGCTCGTGGATGCGTGTGTGTGTGCCTGGGCCCCATCCCCTGTGAGTGTGGTTTCAGTCCCCTGACTGAGCGTGCGTGTGCGTCTTGTTTGTGGCGTGTGTGTTTGTGTGCTGCACGTGTCTGTGCTGGTGTGTGCCTGTGCCGGTGTGTGTGTGCTTGGGACGGGTAAGGTGCTGGGGAGTGTGGATGGGGCAGAGGCAGGAGGGGTGAGGGACTGTCGGAGGAGGGACACTGCTGCCGTCAGGGAGGAGTCCATGGACCTATTGCCCCTCTGTAGGTCAGACATGCCCGATGAGATGCCCTCCATGAACGACACCAGCCGAGTCAACAGAGCGGTGTGTGCATCGTGGCCGCCCTACATGGAGCTGGCGAAGGAGGTACACAGACTCCTCACTCAGGGCAGCAGGAGACACAGGGGCAGGGGGTGCGGTGCCTGGCCCGAAGGAGACATGCTCCCGAACATGGGAGCCTCCACGGACCTGGGGAATGGGAGCCGATGGGAGGGCGGTGGTGGTGGTGGCGGGGACAGCAACACTAGCTGGGGTGTGGTGGCTGCTGACACCCGCCTCCATAAGGGAGTCATCCTCCGAGCTGCTGTGGTCCTCAGCTGAGGTGGATGCTGCTGAGGACTCCTCGGTGTGGCTCCCCTCGCACTCCGTCCCACTGGGTCCCTCCGACCACTCCCCGGATGCTGACCCAGTCTGGCTCTGCGGCTCCTCCTGGTCCGTGGAGCTGTCCCCTCCTGTGGCCGTGGATGTATCTGCAATCAATAGGGAAACAGACAGACATCAGTCACCTGCACCGAATGCACACACCACAGTAAGTACAGCACATTACAGAGCAAGCCCTGGCATCATTAGTTGAACATTGCTAAAAGTGCCCTAACTAAACAGGAGAAGCCAATTGTCAGTCTGATGGTCAACCATGGCACTCACATCCCACCTGGCCTTGCACCCATCTGTCTGGTGTCTGTTGGATGGCAATACCCCAGTGTTGGCACATGCACCACCTACACAGTAGTTGGACAGTGCAGAGAACACGGTGAAGCATGTGGACATGCACACATCACAACTCTTGCCACTGAGTCAGTACAGGTGTCCGGATGAAAGGGATGCCCAGAGTCAAATAGGAAATGCATGTGATGCATACCAGCGAAAGACACCATGATGCACCCATGTCCTGATAGCCATTGCCACAATGGTGTGCATGTAGCACATGTCACTCCCCTGCAGGATCACTAATAGGAAGTCACATGCCATGGCACAGGCATGCCTGCTAAGTCATACATCACTGTCTCCAGTCACATGGGCAGGGCAGCCAGACAACAACACTCTGCACTGTGTCACAATAGTAGGTCATGGGGAATGCAAGTCCTGGAGCTGAACAAGTGCACATGTACATCCCCCACATACCACATCATCTGAACCCTCATCTGTCCAGGTCATACCGATTGGACATATGGGAGACCTGTAACACTACCCTCTGAACCTGGGCACCTCACAATCTGCTGTGAATGGGAAACAGCTGCCTGAACTTCACATTCGCATACCCCAGTCTGCACGGTCAGCTGATCAAACACCTATGTGTCACACAAGTATCGTCTCCTATGGCAGGGGTGGGGGAATCATATCGCCCGACGCCCGAACCATGTTGTTTTTATTGATGGGCAAGAAGATTTAATGTCTATTATGTCCGACGGACAAGTAGACATTAAATCACGTTAATACAACAGGCTGTGGGCACTCTGGGGCTCACAGCCAATCAGAAGCTTGCAGAGAGCCTTTGGAGGCATCTGATTGGCTAGCAGCCCATGACTGGGCTCTAGCCAGTGATTGGCTGGGGGAGTGAAACGTCACTCAGCCTCTGCAAGCAGTAGTCCGTGGCCGCTGCGAGGCTCGCATTCAGGTAAAATAAGCAGTTTTGCCCGCTACAGCATTGCTAGTATTTGGAAGTGTGAGGTTGGATGCTCGCATAAAACTATACTGTACTTGATCGCGTGATATTGTGACAGAGGTGCGATTTTTTTTTTTTTTAGCAACCAGTAAGAAGATTCATTAGTACAAAAGCCTAGGCCTGGCCCGCCGTGGCGCCTCAGAAAAGGACGTCATAGCGTATCGCAAGCAGGCACGCTGCGCTACCACCCTGACAAAAACAAGGAGCCAGGCTCTGAGGACAGCTTCATGGTGATTGCAAGAGGCTTCAGGCGTGGTTAGTGACCTCAAAAAACGAGTTCTTCGACAAATACGGTGAAGATATGAAGGGCGTGGGTGGCAGGCTCGGCGGACCCAACGGCCCGTCATTCAGTTACACTTTCCACTGCGATCCTCATGCTCTGTTTTCGGAGTTCTTCAGAGGCCGCAATACTTTTGATATGTTCTTCAGTGCACGGAACGCAACGAGCACATGGACGTTGATGACCCATTTGCCAGCTTTGGGATGGGGGGGGGGGTCGGTGGATTCGGTAACATGGGTTTTCCGCGGGCTCGGCGAGGACGTGATCACGTCAGCAAAAAGCAAGACCCTCCAGTAGTGCATGAGCTTAAAAGGTATCTTGATGAGATCTACACCGGCTGCAGCAGTAAAATGAAGATTTCTGATAAGCGCCTGAATCCAGACAGCAGAACTGCACGCTCCGCAGGACGAGATCGTAACCATAGAAATCAAGAAAGGGCACGAAGATTACCTTCCCTAATGTAGGAGATGAAACACCCACTAGTCTTTAGAGGGAAGGCTCGGACATTATCTACCCAGCAAAAATCACCCTGAGAGAGGCGTTCTGTGGATGTACCGTTAATGCCCCCGACCCCGGACAGCAGGACCATCCGACCGTCTTCAAGGAAGACGTAATTGAAACAGAGAATCCCAGGCGAAGGTCTCTTACCACCCAAAGCCCCAGAGCAGCGGGGCGACCTCTTCCTCGAGCCTGAAGTGAAGTTCCCAGACTGAATTCCTCCTTCCTCAAAGGAATTACTGGAGCAGATACTGTCCGCATAGCCACAACGCGGACAAGACAATCGAACCGGAAAGTTGGTGTTTGTTTACAGCCCATATCTGGCAGGAGAGGGTGCTGTATGGCCTGAAGAAAAACTGTAAAAAGCAAGAGTTATACAGAAATATTCAATAGTAACATGCTTAAGCACTCTTGTATTAAAACGGGTTTCATGTTAAGTTTTTATCTACTGGGCCTGACCAAAGTTAGTCTCAGTGTGTGTGAAACTCTGGGTTGTTTTTCACCGATATACAGCGGGGTATCATGACTTCACTGTGCACCGAGGGTTAGGTACTTGACCATCTGCATAGTGGATTAATGTTTGTTAAACGCAATAAGCCATACAGCAGAGGCGCAACTAGAGCCAAATTTCGGGGGGGGGGGGAGGGGGGGAAGGCTAATTCTTCCAGGCAGAGTGGCGATGCAGGGGCACTAAGCAGGGGTGAAAACACAATAAAAGCCTCGTTAACAAGTGAATGGTCTTTTAAAGACCTGTGAAGTACTTGGGTGCGGCTGCAATAGGACGGTCGCCAGCCCAGCGGGAAGCTGACTGAGCCCGGGCTGACACACACGACGGGGGGGGGGAGGGGGTTGGGGTTGATGGCTGAAGCCCTTTGACCCCAATGGTATGACAGGGATACCATTTCTCCTGACTGGATGCAGCTGAGTGAGGGGTGTCTCAATGAGGTGGGAAAGCACTTATTTGTGAAGTGTCATAGTCGCTATCAGATGTTACGGGAAGGGGAGAGGTTTTAACTTTCCCATCCTTTGCATGGACTTTTTAGGGGGTTGGAATGCTTTCATTTTTTAAATCCTTTCATCTCTGGTAATGTCTATTTTCAGATGTAACGGCCTATGCTTCTGTTAAAGGAGCTTCTGAGAATCGTGGACAGTGTCTCTGTAAATCTCGCCTCTTGTAAGTAATCTGCTTAATACAGTGATTAAAATGTCTTTTTTTTTTAAAAAGCATTGCTAGAGTGTTCAAAAAGGTTATTTTTTCGAGCAGATCGCTCTGAATAGAATAGAACTGCTGCGCCTGCTGTGACGGACCGTGTGTAATGAGGTACCCTTGTGGCTGCAGGAAGCGCGGGCTCCCATCGACCTCATCGCTGCTATTGGAGCAGTGCCGACTGCGCACCTTTCCATTGGTGGGCAGAGCAGATTCAAACTCCCTTTCACACCAGACGTGCGACAGAGATGCCAGATTGGGCAATTTCCCTCACAAATGGGTGATATTTTTCCCATTTGTGCGAGAAAATACTCAATTGGCCAGTGCCTTCTATTTTTCAAGCTTAATTTGGCCCATTGTGCGCATTTTTTTAAGCTGCGGCGGCGCCTCAGCGTCAGCACTGCAATTTATCATTTTTGAGCTGCCAGGCTTGCTAAAAATTGTAAAAGGACACTGGCGATAATGGGTAAGGAGGTACCCTCCAGAGTATCACATCATTAGAGGGAGGCGCAAAGGTGGCATTGCATTTGCGGGACTCACTATGATGATTATGTCTTGAGGAGGGTCCTGTCAGTCTATAACAGAGGCACGACGCATAAATTGCACCATTCTCATTGTTTGTTCAGACCCAAAACGCCATGGCAGGACTTCAGACCGAGATCTGAATGTATGTGGGTGAAAAATATATTTATTT
This sequence comes from Calotriton arnoldi, assembly GCA_963921515.1. NCBI lineage: Eukaryota > Metazoa > Chordata > Amphibia > Caudata > Salamandridae > Calotriton > Calotriton arnoldi. Next base: position 4,033,028 of record CAWUFW010000372.1, on the reverse strand, counting down.
GGAAAAGTGAACGTTGTTTTCCATAGAACACAGTAGCCGCCTCAATGTACTAATAATATCAAATTCTGCTAATTGTGATGCTGCAGAATTCTTCATGACGGTCCGGAACTATTTAAGTACTCTTTGTGAAAGAGAACCTGGCTGGATAAAAAATGGCTTTCATGCTTAATATGTGTGATCTTGGGCAAATATTTATTTCATCAAAACTTTATCTTCATAATCAAGAATAGAAGCACTTTCAAATGCATGCGTTCAGAATACCAGCCGTACAAAAACCTGTTGTTTTTGAATTAATAGACTACAATGTTCTATAATATTCTGGCCACATACAGTGTTCACATGACAACTGCCTTGCCTCTTGGTTCACTAATGGCACGCACTCAGTGTGGTACATCATAGAATGTCAAGACTGATGGCGCGGGCAAATCGAGCATGAGGGTTCCGTTTTCTACTTGTACATTTCTGACAGACACATACTTCAGTGAGAGTCTAGCTCCGTGGCAGGGCATGAAACAGGCTTCTGTGTCTGTAGGCAAGCCAAAGGGGGTCCGTTTTTGATCAGTAAATAAATATTTTCAAAACATGTGCCCCTTTATTCCATAGGTGCATGCATTTATGATGATGCCTGCACTTGCACACATCCTCATACATCTGTGAGCCTAGGAAATGGTCCAGTCATCATCATGGCTGTTTGTTTTTCCTCTTATATTCACAATGCTACACGGCATCAGCCAAAAGCTTTTTGCTAATGATGCACAGCATGGGCAAAAAGCACTGGCAAAACCAATAGGTCAGAAAAGCAAGATCCTTCTCTGATCAGGCAGTAAATAAAAAAAATAAATGGCACTGGAGTCATTCTGCTCGTGCTGCTTTCTGATAAATGTACATGATCATCAAGCATGCATGTGTAAGTGGTGTGACGTGATTGCGTCATCACTTTTAGGTCTGGCTTTAGCCAAGACCTTTTGATTTTACTAAAATAATATGTATAATATTACTTAATGGGGCTTTCCGCCACCTCTATTCACCCATTGGTCTGTGTTGTCATTCCCATTTTGCTTTCACCCACTACAGCATACAGCACGGCGGAAGTGGGTCAGCATAATTACTTAATCCTCTGGTTAAAGTCACTTTGAGTAGCTGCAGTGCATTTTCTTTCACAAGGTGCACATCCACACTCAAGGAGTTCCCTTTAGTACCAGTGTTGCCAGATGTGATCGTAGGACACATTTGAAGTGGGCCCATGGCATATTTCAGCTTTCAGTTCCTATCTCCTTCCAACGCTGTTGTAAATTCTGTTTGAAGTGAACTGCTGTTATTTCATGGCATTCCTGGACTCTCTTTCACCAGTGGTAATTTGATCAACTTTGCCCAGGAAAAAACACATTTTATGGTATTTAATTTGCTGCAGTTTTATTGAAATATAGGTGGGGTGTGTAACTTGGTTTTTAGTATCCAATATTTATTTATACTAAGTACCCTCTTTCCTTCCATTTTCTTTCCTTTTTGTCTTCCTTCTTTTTTCCTTCTTTCTTTTCTGACTTTCCTGTTTAACATCCATTTTTCCTTTCCTTTCTTTATTACCTTCCTTCATTCTTTATTTTTCTTTCCTTTCTTTTTGCCTTATTTTCTTTTACCTTTCATTTTTTTCTTTCTGTTCATTCTTTCCTTTATTTTATCCATCAACCATCTTTCTCGAGCAGTCAGTTACACATGAGTTCTAATGTTTTTCATTTATTTTTTTAATGGTAACATGGATGGTAGATTTGAATTACCTTTATGTAAGCTTGTACTTTTCCAAAGCTCAAATCCTTGTTCTTAGTGTAAATCTTTTCTTGGCTTCTAGGTCTAGAGTGCAGCCAGTGTAGCACCAGCTGTGCGTTCACAACTTGGCATGAAACAGAATCACTACGAACCGTAGAGGCAGCATAGAGGTTCATTGCAGCAGGCAGCCGCAACCCTTGATTCTCGAAGAGTTTGGAAAAGTGTAGGAGGAAACCTGTATCATTCAAGATTTAGTGTAATTTCCTATCTGTGAAAAGTCTGTTGCCATAAATAGCTCAATATTTCTGGACAGTGAGTTTAAAACTGAATTAAGTACAGTCTCATACTTGATCACTTTGTCCAGTTGACAGGCAAATATGTCCCAACAAAGTCTATTCAACTTTGGATTCAAAAAAAGTAAAGACAGTGATAAAGATAGCCCAGGAGAAGGAAACCAAAAACAACAACTGAGGTTGGGCCTTGTACCACTGCACAGAATCCTAACATAACTAAGAACAAAAAGTATGAAGCTGAAAAAAGAAAACAAGTTTTTCAATCACACTGGGTGGAATCCTGGCCTTGGCTAGCCCTGAAGGAAAGTCCGGAGGGAGAAGGACCAAAAATGTACTGCACTATTTGCCAAAAATATCCTACTATAGCAGTAAGCTATTCGGGTTCAGGTAAAAATGCATTCTTAAGTGGATGTGACCAGTTGCGCATTGAACCAATCAGAGCTCATGAAACTAGTAAGGCACATATGACATGTGTTTCATGGCACCGCCAGGAAATGAAAGAAACCGCTTTGCAATGTCAGACTCCTACAGCGAGTACCTCAAATTCCAGTGTCCCTACAGAGCAGCCCCTCATCATGCAAGCGCTGCAAAAACTGAAGGAGACAGAAAGAAAGAAACTGACCATTTTGTTTAACAATGCTTACCTAATTGCAAAACAAGGTAAGCCACTCTCAGACATGGACACCCTATGTAGGGCTATGAAGAAAGCAGGTGTGGATATAGGCGAAAATTATGCAAACCGTGAAAAAGCCTCAGAGTTCATAAGATGTGAGGCAAATATACTTCGACAGGACATCAAAAATATAGTTTCAAATTCTCGCTTCATCTGCATTATTGCTGATGGAAGCACTGATAGTGCCATCATTGAACAGGAAACTGTGCTGGTGAGAGTAGTCAATGGTGGGAAACCCTACACCCTGTTTGCTGATCTTGTTCCACTTGAACATGCACATGCTCAAGGTGTTCTGGATGGTATAGTTAAAGGAATCAAAAGGTTATCTTTGGATTTAGTAGATATGAGGTCTACAGAACATCCAGGTCCATCACTAATAGCTGTCAATTTTGATGGTGCTGCAGTTATGATGGGATCTAAGGGAGGGGTTGCAGCACTCTTAAAGAAAGACATTCCTTTTCTTCTGCCGTTCCACTGTGTAGCCCACAAGCTTCAGTTTGGGATTCTAGATGCTGTAAAATCCAATTCCTCTGTTTATCAGTTTGAGCAAACTTTGAAATGGATTTTCAAATTTTATTGGTATAGTCCTAAGAGGCGAAGAGATGCCAAAGAAATTTCAAGAATAATTGATGAAAACTTTGCACATTTCATTGATATTAAACAGGTTAGATGGGTATCCAGCAAAACCAGGGCTTTGGCAGCCATGCAACAAAACCTACAGACAGTGGTTCTACACTTGGGACAGGTTGCAGCTGGTACTGATGATTCTGCTGCTAAGGCAAAAAAGTACCTCTCAATTGTAACTAGCTTTACATTTATAAAAAACCTTTACAGTCTGAGAGATGTTCTGAAGCCAGTGTCTCAGCTTTCAGAATTCTTTCAGTCTAATGAACTGCTTTTATTGCATGTTCCACCTGCTGTAGAGAGGTGTGCGTTGACCCTAGTAGGCCTAAAGAGTGAGTTGGGTGAATATATGCAGCAGTTTAAAAAACTGTACCACCCTGAAGAAAAGAAGTTTGGAAACATTTCTACTGATGGCTGGGAAATAAAGTTATCAGGACACTGTCCACCAGCAGCAACAACCCAAAGTGACAGTGAGCTCATTGACAGTGTGGTTAAGTACATTGATAAGAGGTTTGAAAATGTTAATAGCATGCCGGTTCAAGGTTTTCTGGCATTTGATTATACACTGTGGCCAGAAAGTAGAGAGGAACTCTATAAATATGGGCTCTCTGATATTGAGGCAATTGTACAACATTTTGAGGTACTTTTCACCACAGACGAGAGGTTAGCAATTGTAGAGGAGTTTTGTGGACTTAAAACACACATGAAAAACTTTCAGACCAAAGGTATCCCTGTATTGCCTGCATACTCCACCCTGCTAGCAACAAACCCTTCCACGTTGACTAATATATTAAAGCTTGTGGAGATGATGTTCACATTCAGCGTATCTACAGCAGAAGCTGAACGTGTGTTTTCTGCAATGAATATCATTAAGAACCCACTAAGAACATGGTTAAATCAAGATGTTCTCCAAAACCTAATGCTTCTTAAGATAGAAGGGCCCAACTTTGAGGATTATGACCCCAGCAGAGCTATTGATCTCTGGCTTACAACAGGAGGCACAAAGCATGTGTGCGGGCATAAAAGGCCACATCTATCATAGCTATTGAAGTATTGTCAATATGAGTCTTAAAGCAGCCTGCCATGCAAGATCATTTATTGTTGTATTTCTATACAATTTCTATATGTTTGGATAAAAGGGATAATATCGCTGGCTTGTCAAGTTTTACTTTAGCATTATTACAAAGCATTTAATTGTTTACTGATTTTAATAAAACAAAAATATATTAAATGTTTCTCTGTCAGCCCTTATAATTGTTGTAGGGACGGGAGTAGGTGGGACAAGTGGATTTTACAGGACATGTAGACTCAGTGGCATTTTGTCCCTTGGCCAAGTAGATTATTTTAAAAATTCCACACCCCTGCCTATGGTCACATCTCCAGTGGCATGCTGAGCCCCAACCGAGAAACACCCCAGCAGACCTGACAACGAAGCCACAGCACACTGACACAGAGGCAGACACCTGAGGGGACAAATCACTGCGCACAACGTGTCAGCTGATACACGGGAGTGGGAGTACAGAGTGTATTGTATGGCCTGGAGTAGGCATGACTGTCCTGCCCCACTTGAATGAGGGATGAGCCCTGGACAGTGGGCAGCTGGCTATGTATGTGTGACACACGTAATATACACACTCGTGGTGCCCAAAAATTGTTCCCACCCGCAGCATGGGTGTGTGCCAGATACCCCAGGCACATGTGGTGGATCAGCTCAGCAATTGGACCACATATCAAAGCAACACGCAGATTACATGTCAGAACACAGGTATTGTGTAAGCAATGGACCCACCCATGATGCCCACCACAGAGATAGGGAAACAGATGCTGTCCCCCACCTTGAGTCAAGCAAACTGCAAGGACACAGTACCCAAGTGACACAATTCCCTGACTGTAAGGGCCACACCTGGGTATCAGATGAGGAGTGGGCAGTGCACAATAGAGGGACATGGGTCCTGGACAACATGACTGATGTACTGTGGAAGTTTAACCAGGCCAGAGGAGGGCACATAGCATGTTATACAGAGTTCACAGTGCAGTCTTTGACTCACCCCCTCCTTGCTGCTGTCTGTCCTTCAGCTGCCCATCCAGCTCTGGAAACACCACCGCCAGGATCTGGAGCATGTGGGGGGTCAGGGTCCGGTTTCCGCCCCTCCTGCGAGGAGGCGACAGCTTCAGCTGGACCCTTGCAATCCTCCGGGTCCAGCCCCGAAGGTCCTGCCACCTCTTCTGGCAGTTGCGGATCCGGCGCTTGTAGACCCCCACGGACCGGACAGCCCGGACGATGTCCTTCCAGATCTCCTGCTTCCGATGGGCATCAACCTGTGAGGATGACAAAGTGAAAAGGCCATTACTACACATGCAACATATCCGTGCATGACACAGTTGGATATACATGTCTCAATCACAGGGGCACATGATGTACACAGGCAGTGCAACGATGGCCATGGACAGTATGCCAGCAGTTACTACATGGTATCATTGCCTGGGAAGTAAAACCTTGTTTAAATGCACTGTCACTGCACCATACCTGTACAGTGTATGTCACTACACACTATGGGGGGTGACAACTACTCCGTGAGCCTGCTAGCCAGTGGCGTTCAGACTTTTAGCCTTGCTAGTCAGACAACATGCACATTTAGAAAGGCAGTGCACAGAACACTCACCTGCTCCCCTGGTGTCCCATACAGCTTGCTGTACTGTGGAAGTAGGCTGTCCAGCAGGGCCTGGTTCTCCTCAGTGCTGAAGGCTGGGGCTCTCTCCACAGTACGTGCCATTGCAGGGTCCGGAGGGTGCAGAGACAGCAGCAGTGTAGTGGCAGATGTCGTCCTGGAGCATGTAGTGCAGGCAAGTGAGCTCTCAGGGGAACAGCCAGCATTATATGTGTGCTGCAGAGGCAGATACTGTCCCATGTGTCCAAAGTGATAGGTCCAAGTCGTTTGCATCTTCTGAATCTGGCCAATCCATGGAATTGCACCACTTACACACGCCCACAGCATCCTTCAAATCTTCAACTTCATGACACCCATGATTTTGCAACATTGTTGTGGGTGACCAACTGAATTTACAGCAACGGACTCGTTCGAAATTTGAAAACGCGTCCGTTGCCAGGCCAGGCCAGGCCATAGACAATGGGTGCGCACCGATCGGTCCATTGCTGTTCAACGCGTTACAAGGGTACAACGCGTACCCGCACACATTGAATGCAATGGGCCGGCCGGGCGCACCGATCGGTCCATTGCTGTTCAACGCGTACCAAGGGTACAACGCGTACCCGCACACATTGAATGCAATGGGCCGGCCGGGCGCACCGATCGGTCCATTGCTGTTCAACGCGTACCAAAGGTACAACGCGTACCCGCACATATTGAATGCAATTTGCCGGCCGGGCGCACCGATCGGTCCATTGCTGTTCAACGCGTACCAAGGGTACAACGCGTACCCGCACACATTGAATGCAATGGGCCGGCCGGGCGCACCGATCGGTCCATTGCTGTTCAACGAATCCCTGTACAAGTCACTGGCATATGTCACCATGCCTGTCACAGGTGAACATATGCCAGCCACATATACCTCCCAGGGAGTGAGGGGCACACCTACAACACCACAGCCTGTCCAAACTGTATCCTAAGGCATGTAAGGCTGCATTTCCTATTCCGTGTATGGTGGTAAACATGTTGTTCTGTGGGTGTCACTTGAGGGCAGCCACCCCCAGGCTGTGCACGTGTTCATGGGGACAGAATCCTTGGTGTTTCGTGTACATGACCACTGTGATGTGCAACTGTTCATATCTGTGCATGTGCCATGGTCACATTTCACGGTGGTGTATGTGTATGTCATGTCACATACCCCCTGAGTCCCATGTGGGACGGTATGTTTAACCCAGGGTGACCCATTGGCACAATAGTGATGGTCCTCCACAGTCTGTGTGCATGTAGTGTTTACAATGTCTCTGATTTCATGTGCACAATGGGAGACAGTCTCCACATCCACGTTGTTTGTGCATGGACTTTGATGTTGTGCGTGTGTGTCACAGACGTCCATGTCTGTCCTGCCGAGCCAACAGGGACCACTACCTGTGGGGGTCATGGTTGTTTTGCTGTGGTGTATACATGATACACCATGTCATGCCAGTGTCCATGTGGCAATACAGGGTCCCTGGGAATGTACCTGTCGTTGAGCTGTGATGCCTGGGGCACATCTGTCCTCACATGCCACTGTGGGGGGTGTTTGTAACGTGGCAGCAGGAGATGGTAACTGTGACATGGCCTCATGATATCCAATGGCACAACCTGGGACTTATTGATGCCACTTGTTGAACTGTGATGTCAGATGTTGGCCATGTATGTGCCATACATGTCCTTACGGAACTGCACACATCATGTACTTGTGCCTCATAATGATGTATCATGTGATATTGAGTGAGTTCAATGCCACATATGTGGGGTGACTGACAATCTTGCTTTCTTCACCTATGCACTGCAGGGCTCCTGCTGTCCATAGACCATTCCCAGACCTGGCAACGATGGTGGAACGTGACAGCATCCGACGGTACCGCTTCACCAGGCAGCTGATTGAGGATTTGGCTGTGCGGTTGGACCCACATTTGCAGCCTGGCCGGCCGTATCCTACAGCGCTGACCCTCAAGGTGAAGGTGATGGCAGCCCTACACTTCTTTGCCACCGGTACCTTTCAACACACAGTGGGGAATGCTGGTGGGATGTCACAGACCATGTTCAGCCGTGTGCTCCACGATGTTTTGGAGGCTATGTTGATATACCTGAACCAGTACATCTATTTCCCTAGACTCCAACGACTCACTGACGTGAAGAGTGACTTCTATGCCCTGGGGAGGATGCCGCATGTCATTGGCTCCATTGATGGGACACATGTGGCTTTGGTACCATCACAGGCACATGAGCAGGCATACAGGAACCGCAAACACTACCACTCGGTCAATGCACTGGTGGTCTGTCTTGCAGATATGAGCATCTCACACGTGTGTGCCCGTTTCCCTGGTTCAGCACACGATGCCTTCGTGATGAGGAGTAGTCGCATCCCCAGGATGATGGCACAGATGCAGAACCAGCGTGCATGGCTTGTCGGTGTGTACTGACTTTGTACCATTGTGTGTGTTCTGTAGTATTCCGCCCACTTTTCCAAGTCAGCTAATGTGCAGTTGTCTGTCCTTAGGTGACTCGGGATACCCCAACATGCCGTGGTTGCTGACACCCCTCAGGAACCCTGTGACACCAGCCCAGATGCGCTACAATGAGGCACATGGTCGGACCAGGAGAGTTATTGAGCGGACTTTTGGTCTCCTGAAGAGCCGCTTCCGCTGCCTGGACAAGACAGGAGAGTCCCTCCCATATGCCCCAGCAAAGGTGTGCAAGATTGTCATCGTCTGCTGCATGCTACACAACCTGGCAGTGCGGAAGGAGTTGCCTCTCATCCAGGATGACGACCAACATCCGCCACCTGTGGAGGATCCTGGCCTGGACCACGATGCCAGTGATGATGATGATGGTGATGTCCGCACACAGCTCATCACCAACTTCTTCAGCTGAATGTGAGTATCCAGAGATGTCATGTCAATGATGTGAGTTTGCATGATATGTGTTGGTGGTGCTCTGGTGCTGTTTGAGTGTGTCCATGGGCTATATGACTGTATGTGTGTAGCGATGTGTGCTTACAGGTAGTCTGTACTCCCCAACAGTGTTGACATGCTAACTTGGTCCTGGGTGGGTATCTTGCGACATGTATTGGGCATGAGTATTGCAGTTCTGTCCTGTTCTTCAGTGCTTTTGACTGTGTCATTTCTGTCCTTCACAGGGTACTTTCAGAGTCGTTTGGTCAACTGTGACCCCCGACATCGTGATTCGACTTCCAGGGTGGTAGCTGTCGTGTCCCTACAGGTGATGTGCGCCACACCCATGGACTTCCTTCCTTCCACACTTGTTGACTGTGTGCCCGCTGCCAGGTGGGATTACCTTGCATCTGTAGTGGTTACGACATGTTGCAAATGTGTAATAAACCTGTGCTTCACTTTGTGATATGCATTGTCTGTGGTCACACATTTGACTGACATTTGCCTACTGCACCAGTGGGCTACTTGACTAAGACTGTGAATAGGTGTGGTGTCTGTGCATTGCACCGTCTTTCCTGGCAACATCAGTGTACGCAATGAGTCAGATGGCCTAGGTGTGTATGTGTTGTGTAGCCCTGGTGGTGTGTCTCCCTCATATGTGTCACGTTGCCATGACTCACATGCCTGTGTTGTACTTGCTGTTGCAGTTCGCATACACAGTGTAATTTAGCAGATCATCATCCCCATGACAGTAACCACGTTGGAATCACAACAGAGGCAAGTATGGTGTATTAGTGTGTTTATTGTGATACATTTGTGTGAATAGTGCACAGGATGGTGAGTGCTGTACATTTAGATTGCAATCATAAGTTCCTAGATGAATTGGAAGTCCTGGTATCAAAAATCCCCTGTATCGGGTCCACAGTTGTCTGAGACATTGGTCCAACTTGTACTCCTCATGTCATGTGTGGGAGTTGTGTTGCAGTCAACAGGGTGAACAGTTTGCGCACAAAGGTGATTATCCAGAACAGGTTTAGGCTTCCTGGGGGTTGCACATGGCCATCGGCCTCTCACTTGCCCCTCCTCGGACGACCCCTCTTCTTTGGGGGGGCCCCTCAAGTGCAGGCTGCTGCGGTGCAGGGGACTCTCCGCCAGAGTCATCCTCCCTCCCTGTGGCAGTAGCAGTTGTTTCAGCACCAGATGTTGTTGGCACACGGGGAGGTGTTGCCTTGTTGCTGCTCATCTGGCGGAGGCATTGTAATATGTCCCGATGCACTGCCGTCATCTCTTGCAGTGTGTCCCACTTGGACTCCACGCGGGACATGTGTGAGTCCAAGCGGGCATGATGGGCAGCCTGCTGCTGTTTGATGTCCCTGAGGAGCCCCACTACCTGGCTGAGATCTCCGGTGCTGGACTGGTGCGCATCGGCTATGCATGCCAGTTGTGGGTCATCATGCGCTCCAGACACCTCTGCGAGCAGCGACCTCTGTCTCCCACCCCACCCACCACCCCTGCCGACACGTGCAGTACCTGAGGTGGCACGCACAGGTGACCCTGGTCCCCCTTGGGGGTTGTTGGTGGTGTTGGTGTCCATGGCCCCACGTTGGTCCAGGGTCCCTGTGCTGGTGGTGGTGGTGCTCCTTGTTCTGTCCATGTCGGCAGGGATGGTATGTGTGTTGACAGTCGTTGGAGGGGTGGGTGCAGGAGGTGCAGCTGGTGGTCCTGCTGGTGCTGCATGATGACTTGCACCGGAGGTGCCAGGTTGGTCATCTTCATCCGAGGAGGGCAGAGGCTGTTCGACACCAGTGAGCTCCGTATCCTCTTGAGCCTCGGACAGGGACTCCTCAGCGTCTGCTGCTGTGTCCCCATCATCACCTGTTTTTGGGAGACACACACAATGTATGTTATGTTTCTGCAGGCATCAATGGTTGACACACCTGACAGTTGTGACTGTGCCTCTGGATGCGGGCCTGTACATTGCACTGTCCTAAGTTGTCACAGTCAGGGGTTGATATTGGTGTAGCACATTGTCCTGCATTATTTGGGCATTTCTATGTGAATGTTGGGGTGTGAACATGGTCTGCATTGGTTGTATTTGGTTGACATCCGGCCCTCCTTCCCACCCAGCCAGATATCCCACCATGGAACGTGCTTGCATTGCAGGGAGTGCAAGTTGTCTTTCAGGATGTCAGTCAGTGGTGTCCTGCTGTTGGTTGGTGCACAGTTGCCAGCAGGGCCTTGTGCTCCCCACAGCAGTAGCCAGTGTCAGACATCTTGTCAGTTGTTTTCCACTCCCTGTGATGTGCGCATGGTTCAGGGTGGTCTTGATGGGACAGTTGTGGGGGTGACCAATATCTGTGACTACGACTGCCATCATGCTATTGCCTCCACCCCACTTCCCAGCATGCCCATACTTACTTGCTTTTGTGGGGACTTCACTGTGTGTGAGTGTGAGAGCAATGGCAAGATGGCTGACAGTGGTGTCCTGCTGTTGGTTGGTGGGCAGTTCCCAGCATGCCCTTGTGCTCCCCACAACAGAGCACCAGTGTCAGACATCTTTGATGGGCCTTTCCACTCTCTGTGGGGTGTGCATGCGTGAGTGTGAGCTTGCTGGGCCATGTGGGTGGGGGATGTTGAGCTGTGACTACGACTGCCATCATGCTATTGCCTCCACCCCAATTCCCAGCATGCCCATACTTACTTCCCTTTGACTCTGCTTCCCTGTGGGGTTGAGTGCCTGTGCTGACAAGATGGCTGACAGTGTTATCCTGGGGTTAGTTCTGCTACAGGTCCCATGTGTGTCCTTGTGCTTCACTCTGCATGACCCAGGCTTGTGGTTCTTTGTGGGATATATGATTGGAGTGTGAGGCAATGCATTCTCCCAGGTGGTTTCTGGGGAGTTAGTGTTGAGGGTGTGTGTGAGGGGAGGTGCTTGTAACTATGGTCAGAGCTTTGAGTCCTCCTTCCCACCAAGCCAGATATCCCACAATGGAACGTGCTTGCATTGCAGTGAGTGCAAGTTGTCTTTCAGGATGTCAGTCAGTGGTGTCCTGCTGTTGGTTGGTGCACAGTTGCCAGCAGGGCCTTGTGCTCCACACAGCAGTAGCCAGTGTCAGACATCTTGTCAGTTGTTTTCCACTCCCTGTGATGTGCGCATGGTTCAGGGTGGTCTTGATGGGACAGTTGTGGGGGTGACCAATATCTGTGACTACGACTGCCATCATGCTATTGCCTCCACCCCACTTCCCAGCATGCCCATACTTATTTGCTTTTGGGTGGACTTCACTGTGTGTGAGTGTGAGAGCAATGGCAAGATGGCTGACAGTGGTGTCCTGCTGTTGGTTGGTGGGCAGTTCCCAGCATGCCCTTGTGCTCCCCACAACAGAGCACCAGTGTCAGACATCTTTGATGGGCCTTTCCACTGTCTGTGGGGTGTGCATGCGTGAGTGTGAGCTTGCTGGGCCATGTGGGTGGGGGATGTTGAGCTGTGACTACGATTCCCATCATGCTATTGCCTCCACCCCAATTCCCAGCATGCCCATGCTTCCTTCCCTTTGACTCTGCTTCCCTGTGGGGTTGTGTGCCTGTGCTGACAAGATGGCTGACAGTGTTATCCTGGGGTTAGTTCTGCTACAGGTCCCATGTGTGTCCTTGTGCTTCACTCTGCATGACCCAGGCTTGTGGTTCTTTGTGGGATATATGATTGGAGTGTGAGGCAATGCATTCTCCCATGTGGTTTCTGGGGAGTTAGTGTTGAGTGTGTGTGTGAGGGGAGGTGCTTGTAACTATGGTCAGAGCTGTGAGTCCTCCTTCCCACCCAGCCAGAGATCCCACCATGGAACGTGCTTGCATTGCAGGGAGTGCAAATTGTCTTTCAGGATGTCAGTCAGTGGTGTCCTGCTGTTGGTTGTTGCACAGTTGCCAGCAGGGCCTTGTGCTCCCCACAGCAGTAGCCAGTGTCAGCCATCTTGTCAGTTGTTTTCCACTCACTGTGATGTGCGCATGGTTCATGGTGGTGTTAATGGGGCAGTTGTGGGGGTGACCAATATCTGTGACTACCACTCCCATGGTGCTATTGGCTACACTGACTTGCCCAGCATACACAGAATTCCTTTCTTTCTGCGGGCTTCACTGTGTGGTGGTGTTGTAGTGGTGGCTACATGTCTGGATGTGTTTGTTAGTTATATTTGTGCCACTGCCTAGCTGTAGTTGTAGTTGTGTCTGTACATGTGATGACACAGTTACAGGTCACTATGAGATGGCATGTGTTGTGTTTATCTGACTGACATACACATTTTGGGATGATTCTGTTCTGGTTGCTGTGTATTTGCTAAGGGTGCATGGTTTGACTCTCCCCTTGACAGTGATGTGTGTGTATTGTGGCACAATATTGTGTACATTTGTTGTGTACTCACCAGGCTCTGGGATGTTTTCTAGTCCATAGACGCTCACTGGCGGTAGGATGGCCCGCACCTTCTCCTCCCAGGGCCTGAGGTATACTGGCTTGGCAGGAGGGCCACTGCCGGTGTGTTGGCTCAGGAGGTAGTCCTTCAGCAGCTCCCTGACCCTCCTGCGCACGTCATACCACCTGTTCTGGATGTCAGTCTTTGTGCGCAAACATGGTGATTGTGCGTTCACCCTGTTGACGATCCTCTCCCACATCTTTGTTTTCTGCGAGATGGGTGTCTGTTGGACCAGTGCACCAAACAGCTGTGGCTCTACCCTGAGGATCTCGTCTACCAGGACTTCCAATTCACTATCTAGGAACTTATGATTCTTCTTTGGGGGCATGGTGATGGGTGGTGATGGTGAGTGATGTGTGTGTTGGTGTGCAGGTGAAGGTGTGTGAGTGTGTGTTTTGCTGGGTGTATGTGAGGTTGCTATTTGTTGGGGTGCTGATGGTGTGTGGCTTGTGTGAAGGATGAGCTGTGGGTGTGTGGTTGCTGTCTGTTGCGTGCTGGCAGGTAAATTGAATTTGCAAAGGATCATGGTAGGGATTTGTGTCCTTTATATGGGTGGAGTTGTGGGTGTGTCTTTGTTCCCTGACCCCCCCCCCAGTATTTATTGGCTTTGTAATTGCTTGTTTGGCCTTTTTTTGTGTATTTTCCCTTTGTACTTTTCGTGCATGTAGGAGACGTTCTTGTGACCGAGTCGGACCCTGCAGTTGTCTCGTACGGGCTTCTCCGATTCGTTCACGCTGTGTTTGTGCTGTTTTCTATGCTGCGTACGCGTCGGTCGCGGTGTTTTGGGTTGCTTCGGCTCGCAGTTTTGTATGCGTGTCGGTCGTACAGCTTGGCCTCCGTGCGACTCGGCCGTGTTTTCCACGCCTTGCATCATACTTGGCGGGTTGGAGATCGCGGGTACGTTTCGGTCGGATTTGTTCCGGGTCCGTGTCGGTCGGTTCGATTCGCGTGTTTTTCCGGCCGGATTGCTGTTTTCCGGGCGGCTCGGTCGTTCGGCTTGTGTTCCGTACGAGTCGGTCGGGTTTTGCACGCTTTTCATCATACTTGGCGGGTCGGGCTGCACAGGTACGTGTCGGTCGGCATAAATTCCGGCTCCGAGTCGGTCGGTACTTTTTCCGGCCCGAATCTGAATCGACCCCTTAGTGTGTGCCATTTCCATGCTTTATGGGCTGGGCCATAGATGCTGGAAATAGGGGTGTGGATGCTGCTGCAGCAGCCCCACAATAATCAGGGTAGAGTTCAAATGGGGAATGGCCAAACTAATGCCTTTACGTTTTTTCTTTTCATCTTGTCACATTTGCTGTGCGTTCAAAGACAGGTCAAATGGTAGGCTATGTTGTCTGACAAAGTGCTGTTTATTCTTTTTAAATTGAGAGTGGTGTTTACTTTTATTTCTAGGACTGTACAGTTAGTGACTTTTGTAAAACGAACTGTCAAGGAACTGCATACATATTTCAATCAAAAGTATATCAGCATTTAAAGAAGTGAAGCACATTATTTTGTAATTCTGAAGTGTGGTGAAAACAATGATTTTAATTGGAGCAAAATTAATCAAGACACCTTACTTGGTGATGTGCAAATTGTAAATATTTTCTGAAGCCTAATTTCCACTCATTATCGTTTGACCTGGCACATAGTTTTATCAGTAAAACTGCAAGTCAGTGGGATTTTTTGCCAATTTCAATGGAAAATGTGGTGTCAGTAATTGACAGAGCGCTGCCACAGCATGCTTTAGTAATATGTTTGCAGCAGTGGTTTGCAAAATGCTCCACTGCTTACATATCACACCGTCGCCACCCACACCCTCGCCACCTCCGCCGGAATGAGCAAGGCTCATTTGCTATGCTTGTCCTTTGTGAGATGCTTGGATTTTTCACAATACTAACACTTCAGTGATGCCATTGTCACTTTAGCCAATTTTTTCCAAAATTGTGCTTTAAATGCACGTTTGTTTTCATCTTTTTCAAAATGGTCATGCGGTAGGGGAACTTCCTATCAAAACCTTATTTGAGGAAGGCTCCCTTGCTGAAATTTAGATCGTGTATTACATCTGGCTTTCAGCAGTGCCAGTTGAGGATGTGGGTGGAGCAAATAGAGGAGGTGGGCGGAGCCGGGGAAAGTGGGAGTGGCCTCCTACAAAAATTTGAGCACCTGGACTTAATATTTTACAAATTAAGCACTAGTAACCAGGAACCCCATGGAGGCTGTTTGCAGTGTGGGGACACAACCGTGCACTCAATTCAATGGGTACATCGCGGTTGCAATTTTAAAGAACAAGCATTGGGTTGGGAAAATGAGGGATGATCCCCCCAGGTGAGCATCACATTCCATCCAAAATAGGGTGGGGGGACCATCCCTAATACTGGCAACCCGGTGGTTGATGGGCTACCAGGTCAAGGCAATCCAGCTGAGGTTCTTCTTGTGTACACCCAGTATTTCCCCTTGCTCAAAATAGGAAAAGGGAACCACCACTGTAGTCAGATCTGGACCAAGTATGCTGGATCTTAATGTCCCACGAGTCCCTTTATCTTGATAAAAACATTGGGAGAAGCACTCACAAAACCCAGTTTAAAGTAGCAATGGCTTTTTTAGGGTGCTGTGAAGACATTGGGTAAGTTGGTTTAGTATCAACACTTACTCATGCACTGCCATTTCAGTAATAGCTTAAATGTCCCCTGCAGCGAGCACTGTGGTGCATATGCAACTTTCCACAGAGGTTTCCCAACGAATACTAATGGTCAAAGTTTTAGAGTGGCTGAAAACCAGACTATGTAAACTGTTTGACTTACCTTAAGCTTGGCTGCAATGAACAACGCAGAGATCCCAATAAGCTGAAGCATGTTTTTGTGGATATCACTTTGTGTGACCATGAACCTGTGAAAGAAATTTTGAGCTAGGTAGAATGTGTCCCTGTGAAGAGTGTAAACTTCACACACCTAAAATTGAAGACAATATATATTAACTTATAATATAATTACATTTTCACAGGCAATACAAAACAACTTGCCCAAAATAGTGTGCCAACCACACAATCTTTAAATTGTCTTTGAACCTTTTATTACCTTCCTGCTTACACTTATGTTACCAATTATACAATATTGTAAATCCAACCTCTGGCTTTTGATACCACCAAATCCCTCTTCTTGGTCTGATCCATTCTAGATTTTTTCTACTCTTAATTAGTCTACTTACTGCTAGATTTGCTCATTTTGAATTGATATTTAACAATGCCATGCACGTTGGGTTTTCAAATATTCTACTCCTCTCCATCCAGTATGGCTGCCCATCCATTCCAGGTTGGATTTTGAAAGCGTGGTCTTCAGAGGCTCAGGTATCCCTACCCTGGCGCCCATTCTCTAGAATGCCATGTCAGCTCCACTCTTCCTCTAACATTACCTTATCACACAACTGGCCAAACCATTTTTAGGTCTCGCCTACGCAGCGCGCATGCGTTGCATAGGCAAAAAGACCTTTTGCCATCGATTCGGCTTTTCAGGCTAAAACGTGCACGCGTTCCATTGCCTTCAATGGCAACGCGTGCACGTTTGGCGATTCACTTGCGGGAGCGAGCAGCTGGCGCCATATGGTAGCAATTATCGCTCCTGGCGCCGCTCGCTCCCGCAAGTGAATTGCGCAGGCTCCCTCCTCTCCCCCCTCCCCCTGCTGCCGTGCGAGGCGCGCGCGCTTGTTTGCGTTTGCTTCTGTGAAGCATCTTGCTGTGTACTTAAAACTTGGTGAGATTGAAAGAACGGCTCATGGGCACTTTTGTAATTAGCTGCATCTCATTGGGGAAATCTGCTGTTGCACACAAAACCTGGGAGCAGATACAGAAAAAATCTATCTTCAGAGAAAAGGAAGTTGGAGCCGATGGCGCCAGCACACGTCTGAAGAACGCCACGCGGAAACTCAAAATGCTTCTTCGTGGTGCATGGATCGCTGCATCTCACTTACCAGCGTACCTGCCTTTTAAATAAAGCGCTACATGTCACCAGACTCCACAGGCCGTGTCAAGACAGACGCAATTTCTACTTGGGGACTTGAGTGCCACATATGAGGTGAAATATTATTGGTAAAAACGTAATCTCCTGTGGGCAGTCTGGAATTATGTTCCTGAGATGAAGTTGAGGAAACCCTTACCATTGGATATATATTTCTGCGTACAGAGTGGTCACATTTTATACTTGTGTCTGATTTAGGACGTACCCCCCACCCCAAAAAAAAAAGTGAAATAAAACCATCTGATAATGTCAATGTACTTTTGCGATGTATATCTCAGTCCGTACGTGTAGATGTATTTCCGCAGGATGCCCGATACTGATTGTTGCAACTGTTCCTCATTATGTTTACAGTGTTCAAAAGTGCCCTGTTGGGAAAGGTGCATTACATGTTATACCAACATCTAAATAAATAGATTTGTACAAAGGCACAAGGTGCTAACGTTTTATTCTTTTTTTTTTTAAATCTTTTTTTTTAGTTCTATTATGGTGCAAACAGATTAAGTGACGTAAAAATGTCATTAGAAAAAAATTGATCGAAGTTCACCACTAATTTTCTGCTCCTCATCGAGTACGTTACTTGACAATTTTCACATCTTATATTGCAGAATACATACTCCTGATCATAAAGGTGCCTTGTTCGTGATATTTTTTTAAACACATTAATTGAGATTTCTGTGCACATTAATAGCCTTCAGAGGTCAAACATGTTCGAGTGCACTGCCCTGCTTATTAATGGAGGAGATCAAAACATGATACATATTACTCATCGAGACCTGAGCCACAAATAGAACATTGAATTCCTCTTTATATTTTCACGGTGTCAATGAAATATGGATGTGTGTGCAAGAAACCAAGTCAATAAATCCAAGGCACTCCTCACTGTGATAAATGATTTATTGCCACGATGTCAAAGATGCCGGTAAGAGCTGGGAAGTTGACCCTAGCTGGGAAGTGGCCGAGTGGCGCCCAGCTGAAGAAGGCCCGGCGAGCATACGGGTAAAAGTGCTGACAATGACGTACGATATATGCAGGTTCCATGTTCTAGCAGACTCCTGGCGGCAGAATTCTGCCGCATGTACTGCTCGTTAAGTTTTATTATTTATAACGCTTCATATACTCGCAGCGCTCCAAAGGTGGGAAGAAACCCCGTTTTCTGCTGCGGTTCCAAAATATCACTGGGGGGGGGGCTGATTTACGTCACAGTTCTGTTTATAAAGTGAGGCCTTCCTCCTTGGTGGGATATTGATGCAGCGCCATATCTCAGGCGTCATGCGTGGAACAACCTTTATTCGTTTAGATCCTCTTTTTTCGTAGTTAGTAGATGGGAGTTTGGTCTCCTGCTTCAGCAATCTCGCCAGCCTCATGTTTTCCAAAAAGTTATAATAAAAATATATAAATACAGGGACTTTTGGTCAGCGCTCTCATCGGTGTTTTCTGTCAAGCTGTCATTTTGCCTCCGTCTGCCACAGCCAATAGTATGCGTCAGTAGGCCAGCTCACTTCATCCATTGGCTGACTTGCACTGTGACTGGCAGCATTGTGCCTGGTTGCAAGTGCACAGCCCCCTGAAAAGGAGTGCACTTCAGTGCTAGGGCTGCTCTGCCACTCATCTATCTGTACATCTTTGTCTATTATTACACATGTTTACATCAATTGAAAAATATAAAAAGCATTGCACGCCCACTATGACTAAACCCACCAGTTTGACCAATACTTGTTCGGTCTGGCTTGATAGTACAGCTGTCTGCTGATCTATTCTTACCAATCCTATAATACACCTACAGCGGGCTTTAATCTCTCCAAGAGGAATATTTCTCTTCCACCCCATGCTATGGACTGTTCAATGCGTGTTCCGCCTCCTATGAAGTTCTTGCATTGAAATGCATGAAGGACTATTTTACGTCTGCAGTTACTGGTTATTTTACTACAACACTGATGGTGCGCCTCAGTGTTGCGCTTGGGATATTTAATTAATGACACACTCAGCAGCAGGCATTCTACACACTGAGCTACCTTGCTCACTGGTGGTGCAATATATATGTATCTTTATCTTTTTCTAAAGCACACCTTTCCTGTGAGATTGTGGGTGTTATGCTCTTGTTTTATTAAGCAGTTTGGGCCCTCTTTACATGTGGCTATGGCCTGCTTACAGCAGAGGGCGCACAACCTTTCGGGTATCTCACTCAGTGGTGGCGCATGTCGTGAGACTTCATAACTTACAAACCTATAAATTGATATTTATCTGTATAACATTGATGGTGTGCATCACTGCTGCGCTTGGGATATTTTTTCATTTATGGCACTTTCTCAGGCAGCCGACGGTTTAGACACTGAGCTACCTCGCTGACTGATGGTGCAATGTATACCTGGGTATATCTTTTTTAAGCACACCTAGATCTTGAGTGTTATGCTCTCATTTTGTCATGAGTCTCCTGCATGGCTCATTGTAGTTCTCCCTAGGTTGTTTAGCCATGCAACAGTTGATGTTGTTGCACCAAGGATATTGTGCTGCATAACTAAATACTTATAAGGTCCCAAAGGCGAGATCTATTGGCTATGCCAATGCTTGTTTAAATACTTTTGAGTGTTACTTCTACAGTATCAATTAAGAAAGTTAAATTGACACAGTTTTTGTGCCACCAGATGTCTCTGTAGAGCACATGGGTTTATGCGCTAGTGAGATGTATAAAGTATACAAGAACCCCTTTTACAATCGGGATGAAAAACAGGCCTGCTAGTACTGTATAATGAAGCCCAAAAACAAACCTCAAAGAGCCAGTCCAGTAGTATCGCTCTCATGTTTGGTTTCAGCGTTGGATGCTGCAGCAGCCAATGTTTGTCATGGGCATATCTGGTCTCCTTGTTCACCATTTTGCGCCAGACGTCTTTTTGAGCTTCCCCAGCTACAAAAGTAAAAAGAGTGCGTAAAACTTGATGCCCATTTTTTTACCCCATTGCCCTACAACAGCAAAACTATATTAATCTTTCAGAGAGCGCAGAGTGCACATTACTCATCAGCATTCATTTCAGGCTTCGCCTGGAAAGACACAGGTAATGATGTGACAAAACAGTTTTTGCAACAACACAAAAAAATACTGCTATCAAGTCCCATATTTCCAAATCTTACATAGCAGTGATCCAGAGGCTAAAAACCGAATGTCTCTGGAGGTGATATAGAAAATGTCTGCTTTGACACCAGTGGCTTTTTAGGGAGCTGCAAAGTGTTATAGGTATACAATTATTTGTTGTTTTGTCTGCCAAATAATGCTCGATACTACCTAGTAAATTGTGGTGTTTTCAGGACTTGGCAAATCTTAGCTTTGTATTTAATTGTGGCGAATAGCCTGCACTAATGTGAATGGAGCAAGCCTAAAGCAGGAAGACCAGTCTGATACATACACGCCTGCAACCCCATTACAAATGTGGCTATAATTTGAGTATTCGTCTAGTTGTGACTTCAGTGGTCGCCTGTGATAACATTACACACCTCCTGTACTATAGGAGATTCAGGGCATACAATTCCTAATCCATGCCCCTAGTTATTTTGTGTGCATTCGAGGGCAAGAAGTTTTCATGGCTATTAACACCAAAGGTCAATGGGATGATGTGCTTCCCAGTGCCAGGACTGGGGGAGGGACGGGTGCATTAAAGAGTGGAAGCACAGCGGAGGGCGCCAACGGGAGAGGTTGCAGGTATCAGATTGATGGGTCCCAATCCCAGCCATTTCCCATGCCTGCCTTTTGGTATGCAGAAAGTGGGTGGGACACTTCACTCCAGGGAAGGAGCGTGAAAGTGACCTTTTGTTTGACAAAGGAAGGGGGAGGGTACTTGAGGGGGGTTTGCCACCAGTTGCTGCTGTGTATGTAGTCCCCTTTTCAAGCCAGGGCAGTTATGGGTTGTTTTCGTTACAGAAATAATACATAGGTGGTTGGTGTATTCATATCCTACTATGAATCTTCCCAGAATTTTGAGGACAGCGGCGAATCCCAGGTAAAATTGCACCTATAAAAATAGACAAACGTCGATTAGCTGTTGACTGCTCACCCCCAAGTTTATCCCATCTATAAAACTGAAATAACATGAATAATAAACCAATTAGAACTTGCCTGAGGCTGGGCAGCGGGGAAGGTGTTATGAAGAAGTTTTTAAACCGGTACTGTGTGAAGCTGGACAGATCACTTGTAATGCCCATGTCTTTGTGCAGAGTTTCAATTAGGATGCAGGGGCTTACGCCTCCGGATATCAGGGGGGACCAGCAGCTCTGCAAAGAAAACAAATATCACTGTTGGTTCGACGGTGCTCGCTTACAAGACATGGCGCAATTAACAGCGTGTAACAACTCAGGTAGGCGCATTCCTCTGCTGACATATGGAAGTAGGCGCTTCACGGCTCTACATCGGACATACGCTGCAGTGACACATATTCCAAATTAAAAATGGAAGTGTGTCAGCATAGAAGGCTGGGTGAACGCTTAGGCCAATCTACGCTGTGCCATTTCCCAAGGAGGAATAGTTTATTATTATCAAAACACAAGTGCTAAAAAAAATCTGCATTGCAGTGGAGCTCCATTTGCAGAAACCCAGTGACTCCGCAAGATGCGTGACCAGTCGCTTCACGAACTGAAGCGTCCATTAGTAAGTTCAGCATAGCTGCCAAGGTTCCAGATTGGCATGTGTGACATTTTCATAATTTCAGTGTAATTAGGAGAGACATTTCAACGACTATGAGTGACACTTTCTCACGAGCTAAATCAAGCAATGAAGATGAGGGAAACATATCATATATGTACTATAGCTCATAAATAGGTAAGAGCTGTCAGCCAGACCGTCAATCACAGAGAGAGAATCAAAGAGAGCAGCACTTGAGACTTCAGGTACCTGCTGGTCTGTGGACTGACGCTGGGTGATAAAATATAATGTGCAGTTTTAAATAGTTTCTTGTGCATGAATTTAGCAAGAATTACCTTTCAAATTATATTGCTAAAGGACTCTAATGCAGGTTACGATTTTCAGTGCTACAGTGCTTCAGGATTGTGAACGCAAAAGTAGAAGAGCTAATAAAATATAATACAGATCTTGCTTTAAACGAATTTCAGAAACAGTCACTGTACTTGGGACCTCTATTCAGGAAAAACACCAACCTTTCCCTCGCAAAGCTCGAGGTTAGCACATCTCACTATCCACGTCACAATATCAAGAAAAAATGATCTTACCATCATCCAGGTATGCCTGTCAAATGCCTGCTCAAGAGACCCCTGGACACCTTTAGAAGCAGCAGATTGGTTCCGGGCTCCTATAACCAATCTTTAACCAATGCAGCAGGCCCTGCGTGCTCTATAATTGCAGGTAGACTCTGGTCTACAGCTGGCTGAAGGCAGGCTGTAGCCACCGCGGGCCGTGGCAATTCCAGTTGGCCCCCAGGCCTGCCACCAGTGAAAGCCGTCCAGGCCGCTGTCTCTGGTCTACAGCTGAAGGCAGGCTCAGGCCTGAGCAACCGCGGGCCGTGGCAATTAAGTTGGCCCCCAGGCCTGCCTCCAGTGAAAGCCGGGTCCAGGCCGCTGTACTGTCCTGACTCCTGTGAGTCCCGGGCAGGGCCGTCCAGTCTTCGGCTGCCGTAAAATATTGGATTCAGCTGGGGGGGAGGGGGAATAGCAGCAGCTGATAGCACACGGCGGCCCATGCCTGTGCGAGCTGCTGCAGGAAGCGCCGCGAGCGTCAGGGCCGGGTGCCATAAATATCTGTAGCGCTCCGACCGTGATTATTTGTAGCGCTCAGGCCACGGTTATTTGTAGCGGTCCGGCCACGGTATTATCCTGCGCTCAGTCCTTCCGGCCATGATTATAGGCAGCCCTCCCTCCGGCCATGATAAACTAGCCAGCCGCCTTTTTTAGCTCCTAAACTCCCCGCGCTCAAGTAGTAGGAAGCTACGTCCCCGCGATGACGTCAGGCTGACAGTGAGAGCCGCGCCGCGGATTGGAATCACCATGATACACTGTAACAGTTGAGTGAGGCTGCCAGCAACTTTAGCTCAGCTGAGAGCCTCAAGCCTGCTGGGAGCAGCGCGCCGAAGTCACGAGCAAGCCACAGACTAAGTTTTATTCAGTACTTTCTGTGACAGCCGTCACACAGCATATGCGTGACAATGCATTTCAGTGCGGTAATGCGGAGTACCACACTGAAATGCGTTAGTCTAACGCGTGATGCGTGATACTTGGCAGGACTGGTTCAGTGAATGAATCCTGGGTCTGATATCGATGGGTCTCACCGTATTCCGGCTAAATCTGAAAGGAGACACCGCTTCCTGTTCCACCTCCGAAGCGGAAGTTTACAGTGACATAATGTACAGTCTGCTGCGCGCCTATTGGCTAGACAGCGTCATGTGGAATTTTCCCCGGGACTTTCAAAAGTGCTCTATGGAAGAGTTTCCCAGCTGAACCCGAGCTGCTGCATCCGTGGTACATAAGAGCTTCGGGAGCAGAGATCAAAGATCGGGAGAGACGGTGGGCAACCTGCATGGTGGAAATGTGAATGCAAGAAACTAGCGGTGACACTAGTTTGTTTCCGCAAATTGCTGATTATATTCTGGCGGTGTTACCAAGGAACATGAAACACCCAAGCTCTGCAGGGAGGTCCTCGGTAACAGCAAAGTGGTTAAAGCCAGTCCAGCCGCAGGGAAGACATCTGGCGCTAAATTAATTTTCTAATTCGACGCAAATAATGCCTCGGACACATGGCGGGATGCCGCGGCTGCCCCCATCCGAGCTGCAGTCCATTCTCTGCCCGGATATAGTTTTGTTTGCAAACTACTTGAGGGCCACACTCGTGAAGAACAAGTCGCTTGGAGATGCAAACAATCTGTAAGCCACGGAATACGCGGTAGATACGAACCCAGAGAAGGCGCGCTCGTCAAGATCAGCAGGAGCTTAGAAAGGGAAGCAACTGTTCTGCACACGCGCTGGAGGTCAACTCCTCTTACGTCAGGACATGGGGTCGACTAGGGCGCTTGGCAGGTCAGGCTGCCATAAGGGCAGTGTGTACAGCAAAGCAATATATTAGTGTAGTCGGAAGCGTCCTGACACACATGTCAACTCTGCACCAGCATCAGGCATCTAAGCACTCTCCCATGGCACATACCTGGATCTCGTACTGTTGCTTTTTAAACTTGTGGTGGTTGTATTTTCCATTTGAATCCTGAAAGGGGAAGACAGTATGTCAAGTCTTGTCTAGCACATGCATTAAGGGCTAATTCCCACCACATGTCCCAACGCAGGTCCTTACCTCTGTTTTCCTCTTCTTGGGATGCAGCCCAGATAGAGCAGTCTCTCAGTCCGTCTCCAGCTTAGGGTTTCTAGCTTGCAAGCGATCACTGCAGAGTACAAACAAGTCAGGGCCAGGGACACCACACAACGAAGGGACAGTGAATAAGACATTGGTACAAGAGCTCACCTGCGTCTGGACATCCTGCTTGGTGTCTTTCAGGTCTCCTGAAAAAGAAAGCAAGCGGATTGCACGTCAGAATTATGACTACTAGGCTGGAAGACAAACCACCAAAAAGGAAAAGCACCCCCACCCTGTATAGGTGCGCAATTGTGACAAAAGAGCACCTTTGGAGCGGTTACTAAAAACTGCGCATCGCAAAGAATGAATGGTGTAATGCAGCCATATGC
Source organism: Calotriton arnoldi (assembly GCA_963921515.1). Classification (NCBI taxonomy): domain Eukaryota; kingdom Metazoa; phylum Chordata; class Amphibia; order Caudata; family Salamandridae; genus Calotriton; species Calotriton arnoldi. The sequence goes on along the minus strand of CAWUFW010000372.1, from coordinate 4,007,964 downwards.
GACGCGGTTTCAAGCAGAAGTCTCCCTTGTTTAAAACATGCATGTGTGGTTATGAATGAGTAGTCAGTGCAGATGGCAGCTGCTGTCATTACAGCCCTTGTCCCTCGAGATGCGAACACACAAGTCTCCCCTGCACGAAGAACGCCTGAAAACAGGAACTGCCCTTTATAATGTATCCTGCATCCCGGGGGGACACCCCGGCTTTCGGATGTTTGAATTTAAGAGGAAAGAATGCGTTCCGCGCCAAATCGCTACGGGCGGTAAAGACACCTCCCGCACCCGAATTCCCGCGTCCAGCTCAAGGTTTCCTTAATTTATCCTATCTCCAACCGAGGGCAGGTGGGCAAGGGGGGGGGGGGGCACGACAAACACCACAGCCGCTTCCTAACCTCAGGGGTGCGCCCTTCTCCAGCTGACAGCGCGGACTACACACACATACAAACATTCTTAAAAACACAGAGTGCGCCGGGGGTAAGACGCACGAAAACACCTTCCATACACCATGGTGGGGGCTCTATACTTACTTCTCGTCCACATGAATGCTGGGTGGACACTTGATCGCGTCGGTTTTCCAATTGACGTGCCGAACTTTATACACCTGCCCGAACCCGCCCGAGCCGATCTTTTTCCAGTTGGAGAACTCGGCGCACTCGAATGTCTTGAGCAGCCCCATCTCCCAGGAGGACGCGCCCTCTCCCGCCATCGTCCCTGCTCCAGTGCCCGGCCGCTGGGCTGCCTCCCCCGCCAGACGCCTGCCTGCTCGCTGCACCTCTGTTGTCTTCCCTGCAACCCTGCCCTTCCCAGGTGACTGGGGTGTGTTCATTAACCAGTCGCTTTCCCCGCAACACTGCTCGTGCATAGATCTAGAAGCAGTTTCAAAACCTGTGCTGCACACAAGCTGCCGCTGCCACCTGGGAACGACGCACATCTGGCGCAGAACCGTCTAGGGACAGGATGGCCTCCCTCGCCGCCCGTCTTCTCCAAAAGCTAGACAAAAAAAGGAGACCTCTTCTGGTCTCAGGCGGGTTCGGGTGCAGCACGGAGCAAAGTCTCCTGTTTGAACAGAGCCCCTGAACTGGGCCATATGGCCTTAGCCGAGGTAGACAAGGGATAGGCTGCACGGCTCCACTCACTGAGTCCCGCCCACCACAGAGGCACTCGTTTCTCTGCAGCTTCCTTTTTCGGGCCTCGGGATGGCACGCAAAGCAGAACATGTGCTGTCTCTGCCAGGACAGCAGCGGAACCAGATCAGAGCCCTCGCGCTCTAGGGGAGGGGTGGGCAAGAAGTCAGGGACAAGAAAATAGTCTGTGCAGTAAAGGGGCTGATAGCCATGGAAGGACACAAATGACGACATGGCCGTCATGGGGAGGGACTAGGAAGCTGAAAACCAATCAGAATGCAGCATTTAGGATGTAAGCCAATCCAAAAGATGGGCAGAGAGTGGGCGGAGCTTAAACGAAGCTTCCCTGCTATAGTATATACTGCATGTCTCAACGAGACAGCGCAAGCGCTGCCTAGGCGAGACCTAAAAAGGACCCTTCCCAGTGAACCCTGAAGAAACACTGTGGAAGACAGAAGGTTGGAGAGCCACCCCACCCGTGAATATCCTTGGAACCAGGATACCTAGACCAGGGAAGCCGGGTGCATAGGTGCGAAGTGGCATCGGAAACCGCTGTCGAACTCAGATGCTTGAGGTGGGGGCTACTTGGAGCCCGAAGATCTCTGAGGAAGAGAGCCAACAAGCCTTTGCTACGACAAGTCGAAGCTGTGCGCAGGGGTTTGGTTCCTGCGGTTCCGACAGGTATACTGGCCTCGAACTCTGTGAGAAGAGAGTGCAGGCCTCGAGGGAGTTGAAGAACCACGACCTGTGTTGGTGAGCCTTTCGGAGTCCAGGGAGCCCAGGATCAGCCGACCGGTCAGCTGCGTTGTGGTGCCTGCAGATGCATAGAAGTGACTCCTTCACTTCAAGGGAGATTCCTTCAGGTGTCTTGGATGTCCACAGGCCTTGGAAGGATCCTGTATGGAACACGGGCACAGACGTTGCACAGACGAGCAGGACAACGAGACCAGGAGTCTTCCCAATTGCAGTCTCGGTGCCCAGAGCAAAGACAAGCGAAGTCCAGAGTGTCCAGACAGTTGAAGAAGAAGTGGTGTCTTGATATGACTCTTGTCCCATGATGAATCTAGGGACCCACCCACAGGTAAGCCCTTAAGTACCCTAAGGAAAGGGTTGGGACAATTCAGGGTTCCCTCCCAGGGGAGGGGCTGGACAATTGGGAAGATACTCCCATGTCCTTCGTCCAGTTTTGCACCAGAGCTGGAGCCAATGGCTCCCTGAACTGGTTTGAACTGGACTATACAAGGAGGGCACCAAATGTGCCCTGCAAGCAGTCTCAGTGGCGCTGGCAAACATCCCCACCCTGCCCCAATACACTAAATCTATCTGGGAGGTGGTCACACCTCCCTGTGACAGGGTATCTATTGTTCTGCCTTCACCCTTCTCGGGCTTTGCTCAGCGGCAGGAGGGCAGAAACATGTCTCTGGTCGGCAGCAGCCCTATCTTGCTGTCCGGTTCTGGTAGACTGGTACCGGGAGCACTGAGGGCCTCCCGTAGGAGCTTTACAGTGCATGGACTCATACCTCCCACACTGTTTACGGTGTGGGGGTATGATTCCAACATGTTTGATACCAAGTCGACAGGGTTCGTTCCAGCCAGTTTAGAAATGGTCATCGCGTTATGACGCATGGCCACTCTATATATCATAATGGCTGTTGCACTTACAACCCGGGAGAATAGACTGCGAAGGTTGTAGGGGTGTCCTGCTTATGCAGAGGCACCCTCAAACTAAGAACCGAGCACCCTGCCTTCAGGATTGAAAGGCCTGCTCTAGGGGTGTCATAGGTTTTAAGTGCAGAGACCTCAGATATAGGAAAACCTATATCTGTCATAAGTGGTGCTAGCAGTGTGCTCTATAAATCCTCTGATTGATTTATTGATTGATTGAGCACCAGCTTACACAGGCTACAATGGCAGGCCGGTCGTCACAGTTTGAGTGGTCTCCCATGGGTGACATAATGCATGCTTCAGCCCATGGGGGACCCCTGGTGTACCTATGCCCTGGGTACCTCAGTCCCATATACTAGGGACTTTTAAGGGTACACCAGTAGCCAATCTGGGATGTACCCAAGTACTTACCATAACCAGTTTTGGGGAGAAAGCACAGAGACTGGGTTCCTGTTTAGCAGGATCCCAGTCAGACTAGTCAGAAACCATAACACCAGGCAAAAAGTGGGGGTAACCATGCAGAAAGATCCTACCTGCCTACAAAGCGAATCAGATGCATTGCAAAAGCAATTTTTCAAGTGTCCTTTATTTATTATTACTAATAACTCTGGCTTCATTGACGTACCAAAATGGCTGCCGTTCTAAACAAGCAACAAAAAAAGTATTTCTAAACATTACATATTAAACATAGTTTCTGTCACATTTACTTTCTGAATGTAAAATGCAATCGAAAACATATTTTGTTTTCAATTGCCATTCAGCACACAAAAAGGTATAAATTGAGCCATCCACCATTTTGTGCTCAGTGGATCACTGACTTCCCAGGTGTCCACATGCATCGAGGCACCGAGAGAAAAAAAGAGACACAATGCTTTTGAACACTGCCACCTACAGATCAAGTAAGTAAAAGACTCTCAACAAACACACATACACATAATTCATTAAAAGCCCTGAATATTTTGTAATAATAATTTTTTTATTAATCCACAGGCTTCTTCCTGCCTCTCTCTAAAGACATTCACAAAGGTAAGTGTATCTTAAATAAATCGACTGGTATTAACACCATTTTCAATCATTTTTTATTAAAAAAAACAACTAAATTACTGAGATTGTATTTAAAATTAATAATAGTAGTGTGCCATTGACTGTCAAATAAAAAATGAGTGTTCAGAATTTACCTCAGCAAAAGACACACAGATAATGGATGAAATGCAGGCAAAACAAACATGGGTCCTGGGCTCTCTGTGCCACTGGATTCAAGCTAGCCTGGCTGATGAGGGGTGATGCCCTGAAACCGGTCCCAGGATGCTTGTTTCCGGCCCAGGGAGGACCTGGCTTGGCAGTTAGGGCTGGACTGTTCCCATAAGGAACAGGGTCACAACTGATTTGAATATTTCTGGGTCTAAACTGGGGTGGCATGGTGAGCAAAAGAACGATGGGTTTAATCCAGATGTCTCTTGACTTGGGGTGAATGTTTGATTTGCTTTGCATTTCGTCCATCATCTGTGTCTTTTGCTTTCTCGCCCTAAGTGCGCTGGGTATGCCCAGATATGGGTCCCGGGCTCACTGTGCCACTGGATTCAAGCTAGCCTGGCTGATGAGAGGTGATGCCCCGAATAAGGTCCCATGATGCTTGTTTCCAGTCCAGGGAGGACCTGGCTTGGCAGTTCAGGCTGGACTCTTCCCATAAGGAACAGGGTCACAACTGATTTGCATATGGCTGGGTCTAAACTGGGCTTGCATGGTGAGCAAAAGAACAATGGATTTAACCCAGATCTCTTGACTGGGGCTGAATGTTTGGTTTGCTCTGCATTTCGTCCATCATCTGTGATGAACAGGGTCAAGACTGATTTGCATATGGCTGGGTTCTAAACTGGGCTTGCATGGTGAGCAAAAGAACAATGGATTTAACCCAGATCTCTTGACTGGGGCTGAATCTTTGCTTTGCTCTGAATTCCGTCCATCATTTTGATGTACAGGGTCAAGGCTGATTTGCATATGGCTGGGTCTAAATTGGAAAGGCTTGGCGTGCAAAAAAACGATGGATTTAACCCAGATCTAAGACTGGGAGTGAATAATTGATTAATTCAGCATTCCGTCCATCATTTGTTCTTTTTGCATTTGTCGCCCTAAGTAGGAAGGGTATGCCCAGACGTGGGTCCCGTGCTCGCTACGCCACCAGATTCCAGCTAGCCTGGCTGATGAGGGGTATTACCCCGAAACCCGTCCCAGGATGCTTATTTCTGGTCCAGGGAAGACGTGGCCTGGCACTTCGGGCTGGACTGTTCCCATGGGGAACAGGGTCAAGGCTGATTTGCATATGGCTGGGTCTAAACTGGAATGGCGTGGCGTGCAAAAAAATTATGGATTTAACCCAGATCTGTGACTGGGGGTGAATGATTGATTAATGCAGCATTCCGTCCATCATCTGTTCTTTTTCAATTTGCCGCCCTAAGTGGGAAGGATATGCCCAGACGTGGGTCCCATGCTCGCTACACCACCAGATTGAAGCTAGCCTGGCTGATGAGGTGTTACCACGAAACTGGTCCCAGGATGCTTGTTTCTGGTCCAGGGAAGACCTGGCCTAGCAGTTCGGGCTGCACTGTTCCCATGGGGAAAAGGGTCAAGACTGATTTGCATCTGGCTGGGTCTAAACTGGAATGGCGTGGCGTTCAAAAAACGATGGATTTAACCCAGATCTGTGACTGGGGGTGAAGGATTGATTAATTCAGCATTCCATCCATCATCTGTTCTTTTTGCGGAATGTACCTCAGGGCACATGCATGTAAGTGAAGGGGGACAAAATTACTAATCTGACTTCAAAAAGTGTTTGCCTCAGAGAAGATGCTGTATGGTGGTGGGGCAAATTTACTATTCTTACTCCAACAGGTGTTTGCCTAAGGGAAGGTGCTGGATGGTGTTGAGAGGCAAATTTACTATTCCTACTCCGACAGGTGTTTGCTTCAGGGAAGGTGCTGGTTGGTGTTGGAGGCAAATTTACTATTCCTACTACGACAGGTGTTTGCCTCAGGGAAGGTGCTGGATTGTGTTGGGGGCAAATTTACTATTCCTACTCCGTCAAGTGTTTGCCTCAGGGAAGGTGCTGGATGGTGATGGGGTCAAATTTACTATTCTTACTCAGACAGGTGTTTGCCTCAAGTAAGGGGCTAGATGGTGGTGGGGCAGATTTACTATTCCTGCCCCGACAGGTGTTTGCCTCAGGAAAGGTGCTGGATGGTGGTAGGGGCAAATTTACTATTACTGCTCCGACAGGTGTTTGCCTCAGGGAAGGTGCTGGATGGGGGCAAATTTACTATTCCTACTCCGTCAAGTGTTTGCCTCAGGGAAGGTGCTGGATGGTGATGGGGTCAAATTTACTATTCTTACTCAGACAGGTGTTTGCCTCAAGTAAGGGGCTAGATGGTGGTGGGGCAGATTTACTATTCCTGCCCCGACAGGTGTTTGCCTCAGGAAAGGTGCTGGATGGTGGTAGGGGCAAATTTACTATTACTGCTCCGACAGGTGTTTGCCTCAGGGAAGGTGCTGGATGGGGGCAAATTTACTATTCCTACTCCAATAGGTATGGATGGGGATCTAAAATTAATAATCCTATTCCGCCAGGTGTTTAACACAATGAGGTACAATGAGCCCTATTTGTGCTGCCCTGAAAGAAAGAATGCAACTGTGCTTAAATAAAAGAAATTGAAGCATAAACAGTAAATAATAGTCACATTTTCTGTTCTTTTCCAGATCTTCAATTTTTTTGCTAGGAAATTAAAGCTTCAAAATCCACACCACAACATACTACAAACAATCCCAAGAGTTCATGACCATTGAAATAGCTTGACAGGTAAAACTTTGATACAAGAACCTATTAATTTGATATAGTATTGAAAACTGCACCAATAAAAGAAGGGAAATGTAAAACCACTCCTAACCCAATCTCACTAGATAAAATATAAACCTATATCTGAATAAATGGAGTATGTTAGAACTAACCACAGAAAAAAGCATTTTCCTTTTTGCAGGTGTAAAGCAAACCATCCATCCACTGGAAAACAAATGCAAATAATAATATACAGTCATGTCTTCTTTACATTTCTGTACAGATCAACCCATCTCACACCACCAGTGTGGACTAACACTTCCTCAATAACAACCAAATCAACACCATCCGAAGTTGCTGATCACACAAAAAGCCAAACCATTCAAGGTAAAATTGAAGAAAAACACTTTTAACACCAACAATAACATTCTTTTCGCATGTTTCAAATGAAAATCCATTTTATGCAAACATAGCATTGCCTAAAAAATAAGAACTTGCAAAACAATAAAAAATGTAGGTTTTCAAATAAATAATGTCAAAATATTTTTCTTTGCAGGGTACTTTCAAAACTACATTTTTAATGCAAAACATGAAAAAATAATTTCTTTTTCTTTCAGAACAGAACAAGCCATAGCACACCACCAATCTGAAAGTACAAATTGTCCAGAAATCCAAAAACACACACTATCACCTTCAGAAATTACAGTTCACTCAACAGAGAACCCTTTTTAAAGTAACATATAACAAAAACTCAACCTTCTCCAAAAATAACTTTCTTTTCACAGGTATCAACGAAACAAGCATTTCAAAGCCAACATGGCAAAATCTAAGAAATTCAACCCATGTTATAAAATAAAAAAATAGGCTGTAAAATAATTAATCTAAAAACATTTTTGCTTGTAGGATAATTTAAAAAAAACATTCATATACCAAATCACTAAAACAATGTTTTCTCTTTTTTTTCTTTCTAAATACAGATAAGGAATGGCAGCAAGAAATCAAGCAAACTATATAAAATCAAGCAGGGTAAACAGACTACTGAGTTACGGTGGCTACATTTATTGTAAGGAGAGATAAAGTGAGCCCAGGTGTCATTGGAGGTGTGTGCAGTATTATGCATCCCATTGCACAGGCAGAGAGGTTACTCTTGGTGACAATGTGGAAAAAACAACCAAGCATAACGACTGTCTCTGAAATGGAGATTGAAGTTCGACAAAATATTGAACAAATAAAAACCCTTGCATCCACCTCTAATGAACCCTGTGGCTCAGTTTTGAGGGAGTTTTCCCAAAACATACTTATGCATGTAGCTAATTCTATGCCTACTATTCTTAATCTAAGTTGTATTATACACAGGCAAAAGCAAGTAAGTAACCCTCAATGTGTTACACCTCAAACCTACTCAGATATCAACATACCAGAGGAATTAACAGTAACCTTTACTAGCGAATCATTCATTTTGCATCGAATACTAATTTTTAGCACCCCCATAACCTTGCTAAACTAGAGAATAGTGATATTTGGATGATTGATGATACGTTTAAATCCACCCCCCATCTCTTCAGCCAAATATACACTATTCATACCAACATTAACAACACCACTGTTCCTTTAGTGTACAGTTTACTGCCTGATAAACAAGTTTCAACCTACACTGAATTTTTGTCAGTGATAAAAACTAAGGGGTCATTACGATGGCGGTTGGACTTTTGTCCGACCGCCATCATTGCGGTAGTGGGACCGGCCCCCTACGAGGCGGCCTACCCACCTACCGCATTATGATGCAGGCCTTATCTTTTACATTGCGGTGGGTAGGCAGTCAGTCGCCCCCTCGGCAATGCCAAAAAAAAGGCACTTGCAAATCACTGCACTACGTGGCAGGCACCATGCGGTGCCTGCCACATGGTGCAGGGATATGTAGGTTGGCACCATAGGTGCCCCCCAGTGCCCTTGCCCTAGGCCCAGGGATGAAGAGGGGCCCACTATGGGCCCCCAAATCAGTTCCGCCTGCCGTTTCGTGGCTGGTTGACCGCTGCGAAACGACCTGCGAAAAGGGATATCATTATCTTGCTGGGCAATGTGGCTGCTGCGACAGGCGGTCGGAAACTGACCGCATGTCGGAGCCGAGGTGGTCGGTCTTTCCGACCGCCACGTTTCCGCCCGCAGTACTATGGTGGAAAGCCCGCCACCGACAGGCTGTCGTTGGCGGGCCCTCCGCCATCGTATTGAGGCCCTAAAACTCTAAATAAAAGTCCTAGAAAAGTGATTATTGATTTTGAATTATCTATGATTAATACCATTACTAAATTATACCCAGAAATCCAAATTCAAGGATGTTTTTTCCACTTTTTACAGGCATATTGGCGTAAAATACAAAAACCATCCTTAGGTGAAGATTAGACAGTGAACTACAATATCAACTGAAGAAATTAACAGCCTTATGCTTTGTGCCACCCAACTGTGTAGATGAATACTACACATCAATTACTGAATCTGACTACTTTACATAAAACGATGAGAAACTAGGCTCCTTACTAAATTATTTTGAAGACACATGGATTGGCCATCTAAGCAGGTCTGGTCGCAGGAGGAAACCAAGGTTACCAATTGACTGGTGGAACTGTTACACGACCTGCTTAGAGGTTGGCACAAAGACTAATAATGCCATTGAGGGATGGCACAACTCCTTCAACAGATCTATCGGAAAAAACCACCCAAACTTCTATCATTTTTTGGAAACCTTGAAGAAGGAGCAAAGTTGCCAAGAAATGAGAATAGCGCAATCTTTAACAGGTAGTCTGAACCCATGTATATCCCAATAAAAGTAAAGAAATGTCAGAACGACTATTGGTACAAATGCAACAGTTTACGTTGTCAGTGGCTTCTGACTACCTGGTAAATATTGCAAGCATATTACATTTCTAATACAAACTAACCCCTTCTTCTAACTTACTTGCCTGTTTTTATTTAAACAATTAAATTGGATTTTTTTATTTTTTTATTTATTAGGAATGGCAGAAATCCTACCTGCAGATGTCTTCTTTCTTCAACTTTTTTGATTTTGAATTGATCCTGTCACCAAATGTCTTCTGTATACCAATAATCCACAATCTTTAACCATAAATCCATAAATTTCCAAATGGTCCGATTAAAATAAAAACCTTAGACTTGTGTAAACACCAGTACCAACAACGTATTTCTTGGTTTAAAAAGCTGTGTTATAAGTAAAAAACACAATCCCAAAGTAACATTTTCTACAAAAAACCCCAAAACATCATTTGAACTAAAAAAACAGCAAAACTAATCCATACTTCGATCCACGTTTTAATTAAAAAAACGTTTCTCCAAGTCCAACTTCTTTTCCAAGTTCCAAACCTGACCGCTGCTCTCCCTTGCATCTGATCTTGACCTCGACGCTCCACTGACTGTAGAAACAGACGTTCAACTGCGTACTTCAAGTCTAATAGAAAAAAGGACAATTATTATCATTAAATATAATGCAAAAGCGTGGGAAAAATGTTTTTAATGTTTATAAAAAATTTACAAAGTTCAAAATTAAACTGACATTTTCTTTAAATTTTACATTTATATCTTTTATTTAAAAAGTGTGTATTGATTTTTAAAAAATGTATTTTTTATTTATAACTATTATTATATTCTCATATTTTTTTATTTATTTTTTATTTTATTAATTAAACTTGTAATGCGCAACAGCTACCCAAAAAGGGTTTTGCGGCGCAGAATCAGATCAGAGACTGAGTTTAACAAGGCAGCAGGCTATTGGTTGAAAAGCCACGTCTTCAAAGCTTTGTGAAATTGGATATATTTTGTTTCGTTTCGGAGAGCTAGGGACAGGGCATTCCAAAGTGAGGGGCCTAGGTATGTAAAAGACCTTCCACCTATCCGAGATAGTTTAGTTTTAGGGAAAGAAAACTTCCCCTGAGTGGATGAGAGGAGGTTGTAAGGAGGGACATAAGGATGGATCAATGATTGAAGGTATTTGGGGGCAACTCCTGTTTTGATTTTAAACATGTAGCTCAGGGCTTTGAACTTGATTCGGTTCTCCACCCTGAGCCAGTGCAAGTCACGAAGATGGCTGGAGATAGAAGAGGTTCTAGGGATCCGGCATAAAAGCCTTGCTGCGGAGTTCTGGACCATCTGAAGCTTGCGAGTCACCTCCTTGTTAGATCCCAAGTAGAGAACGTTGCCATAGTCAAGCCTTGAAGTGATCAATGCATGAACAACAGTTTTCTGAGTAGGTTCTGGTAGCATCCAGATGACTTTTTTTATCCACTTCAGGATTGTGAAACAAGTGGCGGCTACTTTGACAGCTTGGGCGTGCATACTGAGTGAATCATCAATGGTGACGCCCAAGTTGCGAACTTGGTGGGCCGGTAAAGGAAGAGCACCCATCTCACAGGGTCAGTGTTGAGGACCCCAAAATTCCTTCTTTTTCCCCCCCGAGTATGAGGACCTCGGTTTTTTCACCGTTTAGTTTGAGGTAGTTTAATTCCATCCATGATGCGATATTCCTCAGACCCAATTGAAGGGGAGAAATCTCTGTTGTTCTCTTCATGGATAGAGAGAAAATTATTTGAGATTCGTCCGCATATGAGAAGAGGGTCATCCCGGACTTTTCTGCGACATCCGCTAAGGGTCTTACGTATAGATTAAAAAGTAGGGGGCTAAGGATGGAACCTTGAGGTACCCCATGAGCAAAAGAGTAGGTATCGGAACTAGCTGTAGGGGAGAAAACTTGGAAGATACGATTTGTGAGGAAAGAGATGAGCCATTTCAGAGCTGGCCCGCGTATGCCCAGCAATCTTAAGGTTTTAATTAACACAGCGTGAGACACCGTGTCAAAAGCTGTTTGTTTTGAATTGTTTGTTTTGAATTGTTAATAAAATATTTTTCAAACTTGTAAAAAAGTGTATAGTGCTTCATTTATTATTTTATATTTTCTAAAATGTAATGTAAATTATAAACTTGTTTTTAAAAAAAAATGTTGAATTTTTTTAACTTTACATTTTAAAGAATTGATTAAAAAAAATAATACTCAAGTATTGAAAGTAATACTTGAGTATTAATACACTTCCCCGCCCATAACCCCTAAATCCCTAACATCCCGTGCATAAAGGATTGTTACAAACCCATACATAACTTTTTTTTTTATAAAACAATTATTAAAATATGTTAATTAATTCTTTAATAAAATAAATACTCGGGCATTAAAATTAATACCAGAGGGGGGCGAGGCCTAGAGGTCCGGCATGGCGGACGCTTTCTAGACGAGCTCCGTGGGCTCGAACTTAATCCTTTTTTATCTTGTCGCTGGCGGTGAAATAACCCTCTCCATTCCACCCCTGACCTGCCGGAACCAGTGAGGAACAGCTGGGAGCCCGCGTCAGGGGGCTGTGGGCCGCCGATCCGGAGTTTGGCTCTGCCGTGGATCGTGGCTGCGCGGCCGCCGCTTGGAGCTTGCATGCAGCAAAGGCCTGGGGCTTGCAGGCAGCGAAGGCTTGGCGCTGCCCCCCTGGAGCTCATGTGAGGTCGCGAGAAGCTCCTGGCGGTCCGGGCCGCCTTAATCCTTCCTCGTTGCAGCTGGAGCCGATTGAGTTGGCGCCGGCGGTGCCCCGCGCCCTGACGATCTGCGGGGGCCGGGCCGATACTCATCCCCGGGCGGGCGGCCATTTTGACTCATCCGGGGCTGCGCGGCGGCCCGCGGCTGAGGGCTGGCACATAGGGGGCCCTGCTCGAGATCTGTTGGGGCCCCCCCTCAGGACTTCTGCTATGTCGCCTGGTCCGATCGTGAGTGGGGGCAATGGATGCCACCTGGCCCCGTCGGCAAATTTTGTAATCCAGAGGCCGAGCCGGTGCGGATCCCAGATCTCCACCGTGGTGAGTGCCTTGGTCTCCCTGGGGGGGTCGGTGGCGAAGGGGCCTTTAGTGCGGCCTGCTTGGATCCGTTACAGTTGGGGCCCCCCCTTCTGGTCTACTTTCCTGGGGCCCTTGAGCTGTTCCCTGCACCCTCCCTCCTCATCGTTTCTGGCCGGACATAGTGGATTGTGAGCGCCGGAGGCTGTGGCAGTGTGGCGGCCCAGGCCTGTGGTGGCGCACTTGGCTGAGGGTCCCAGTCTGGGCCTCTTTGTGGCCAGAGGATCCTTCTACTTCGCGGACCAGCAAGACCTCTCCATGGACCCTGCGGGGGTCGTCCCACCCGGGGCCCGTGCAGTGGACAGGCGGAAGGGTGACACCCACTAGGGGGGCTCGGGGGCACATGTGCGCGGAGGCGGCGGGGTTAGTCCCGGTGCAGATTTGCGCGGACTGCCTCGGGCCTGTCTTCCCGCCTCATAGACACGGGACGAAGTGGCTGACGCTGCGCTCGAGAGTTGACCGAAGCCGAGAGTCTGGGGATGAACTTTCTTGGAGTTGCCGTCGCTGGCCCTGCTTGGCCCACACTTCATTGACGTCTTCACAATGACCAGGGACAAAGTTTCGAAGCAGAGCACCCTGGATCGATATGCGGGGCCGGGGGCTCACAAGCCTGAAACTTCGGGCGCGGCCCCAGCCGGGCCGGATAATGCGGCATTGATGGCGGCGATAACCCAGTCCCGGGAAAGGCTCAAGGCCAAAATTGGAGAGGTTGGATCGGACGTCGCCCTTATCCGCCAGGATCTGCGTAAAGCGGTGGATAGAATCACGGAGGCCGAAACTCGCAATTCCACCGTGGAAGATACCACAACATCCCTCCAGGCGCGGGTGACCTCCCTGGAATTCATCACGAAGGGACTGGCGATCAGAACGGAGGATGCGGAAGGCAGGGCTCGGCGGAACAATCTCAGCTTTGTGGGATTTCCGGAGGGCTGTGAGGGCAACAACATGGAGCAGTTTCTTACAAAGTGGATCACGAGCTGGATCCCCCCATCCTCATTGTCGCAGTGCTTCATAATTGAACTTGCGCATCGTGCCCTCATGCAGAAACCACCTCCGGGGGCCCGGCCGCGGCCCATCATAGCGAGACTCTTGAATTTCCATGATCGTGATACCATCCTTGCACAGGCCCGGTAAGCTACGCTTCGACTCTCACCATATCCTGATATTTCCGGACTATACGCGCATGGTGCAACAACAACGCCAATCCTTCACCTTCGCTAAAGTCCGGTTGCGGGATCTTAAAATTCAATATGCACTTCTCTTCCCTGCCAGATTGAGAGTCATATACAAGTCACGCATCCTTTTCTTCGACACTCCGGAGGTCTTTGCCTGGACAGATGAGAGACTTAGGCCGCATACTCCGCCGCAATTGGACCCTGAATCATTGACCGGCGAGACTGCGCGACAGGTGGTTTGGCCTAAGGTGAAGCCGACCCGGAGGTCCCGCTCGAGACGCTGCTCTAAATCACGGAGTGCATCTACATCGCGGATAGAAGAGGCTTGACCGGAGGTGGGAGAACTTTCCTTACAATGGTTGCTGCGCCAGCGGCGTCTACTGTGCCCGGGCTCACGGGTGGTCTAACCCCCATAACGCTTTTCTCAGTATCTGAGAACTTTCTTAATGTTTGGGGACTGTTCTGTGGGGAACTTTTGGTATGGGGATGTGCCCTGCTCCCGTTGGCGTAGTGGCGTGTCCTATACCGCGACACATGCTTCAATTGTTGTGAGGTATTGGGTGGGGGGATAGGTTTGTTATATGTTGTTGATTACACTGTGTCCTTTTTGCTTCCATCTATGGTTTGGTGCCCTGCGCCGGCCCAGAATTTCACACTTCCTGTCCAGTCCTGTAATTGACCCTGCAGGTAGGCTCCACGTAGTAAGCTGGAACATTCGGGGGGCTCTAGACAAGGCCAAACGCGGTGCGGTCCTATGACAAGCCAAGAGGGCCCTTGCCGATGTTCTTTTATTGCAAGAGACTCATCTGCTGGGCACTAAAGTGCTGTGTCTTGCGTGCTTTGGATATGTCCAAGTTTTTCACGTGGGGTTTACCAGGGGTTCTCGGGGGGGTTGCCATACTTACCCACTTTCGTATCCCCTATGTTCATTCCAAAACATGGTCTGACCCCCATGGTAGATATGTTATTATTTCGGGAACATTGCATGGGGAAGTTATTACACTGGGCAGTATTTACGCACCTCCCCTACTTTCGGACACTTTTGTTGAGTGCTTGTCGGTAAAACTGCTGGAGACTACTGGGGGCCTCTCGGTGGGGATTGGAATGACATGGCAAACATTGCATGGGACAGATGGCGCTCGCGCAGGGCACCTGAGATATCGAGACCCACACGGTTGCACACGTTCATGGGAGATATGGGGTGGTTGGATACTTGGCGGCACATGCACCCAGCTACTTACGATTATACGTATTATTCGGCGGTCTATGATTCGTTTTCTAAGCTGGATTATGTGTTTATACCACACTCCTACTATTTTCGGATTGCAGAGATGGATATCTTACCTAGAAGTCTGTCCGGTCATTCTCCGGTGGCCCTCACTCTCCTCCTGGAAGTGGCGCGTCCCCCCTTTCGCTGGCGGTTGTCGCCGTGGCATCTCCAAGACCCACTATACACGTCCCACTTACAACAAGCCCTTATGGCTTATTTCGCTGAGAATTCAGGCACGGTTGACTTCTCGGCCATGTTATGGGAGGCGATGAAGCCCACCATTAGGGGAGGGGACATCGCTTACTGTGCCACCTGACGGAAAAAGAACATGGAGGCTTTGAGCCAGATGGAGGCGCAGATTTTACTCCTCAAACAGAAATGCAGGGACGAACATTGCGGGGCATACCGCCGTCAATTGCTCCTTCTACAGCAGACTTATGCGGACACCCTTCGTGATGAGGCAAGGCAGGCTTGGTTGGCATATTGAAGTAGAATCTATCAGTGGGGAGACAAATCGAGCTCGCTTCTCCATCGTTTGTGTCAACGAGCGCTCCGTCCGGTGAGCATACCGGGGATTCTCAACGGGGATGGACAGACGCTCACTGACCCTGCCCAAATCGCTGCCAGTTTTTATCGCATATTATGCGGAGCTATATGCCTCCAAGAACGCCCTCCCGGAACCTCTGGTCCACCAATATCTTGACGATTTGCCTCCTAAGGCTATTTCGGATAGCTCAAGGGAAGATTTGGACGTCCCGTTGACGATCGACGAGTTAGGCGAGGCCCTGATCGACTTGCGGTCCGGGAAAGCACCGGGGCCGAACGGCTTCCCCTGCGAGTTTTTTAAATCATTTCAAACCCACTGTCTTCCCCATTACTTGGCAGCTGTACATGCAGCCCTTGAAGAAGGGAAGCTTCCTCCAGACTGGAGGCACGCAGAAATCGCTGTCTTTCCCAAGCCTGGTCGGCCCCCGGATCAGCGCTCCTCATATCGCCCCATCTCTTTGTTAAACTTCGAGGCCAAATTGTTGGACAAAGTGCTGGCCAAACGTATCCTTCCCTATATTCCCGAGCTGGTTCATCCGGACCAGGCCGGCTTTATGCCCCAGTGGGCTACCCGTCACAACATCAGATGTGTATATAACGCGGTTGCAGCTATTGATCGCCCGTCAGGGCGCTGCGGTCCTGCTCTTAGCGGATAGTGATAGAGCGTTTGATTCGCTGGGATGGGTCTATCTGTTCGCGCTACTACAACGGTTAAATTTCGGTCCACGCCTTATCTCCTATATTAAACTTCTTTACACTGACCTCTCGGCCTTGGTCAGAATTGCAGGTGCTGTGTCCGATCCTTTTCTTATAGGACGAGGTACTCAACAGTGTTGTCTCCTTTCCCCCTATTTGTTTGCCTTAGCTATGGAACCATTAGCCGCCTGGGTTCGCATGGATGCACAGGTAATGGGCTTTGAGTGGCCGGGAGGGTTTTCGGATCGGATTGCTCTCTACGCCGACGACGTCCTGTTCTTCCTTATAAATCCCTGCCGTTCAGCTCCCCGTATTCTTCGCATTACGCAGATGTTCGGCCAACACACAGGCCTGTATATGAATGCCAAGAAATCTGTTCTTTGGCCCGTGCGTGGGGGCGCGGATATGGGCACCTGGACAGCGGAGGTTACGGTGGCTACGACCGGTCTGAAATATCTTGGCGTCTATATATCGGATGTACCATCGATATCATGGGATAAAAATATCGCCCCTATTTGGATGCGCACACAGGCGGAGATGGAGGTGTGGTCGCGGATGCCCTAATCTATACTAGGCAGGTCCGCAATCTTTAAAATGGTGTCCCTCCCTCGTCTCCTGTACCAATTACAAAATTACCCCTTCCAGATGGCACCTTCCTGGTTCCGACAGCTAAATTCCCGGTTGAGCCGCTTTTTGTGGCAGGACCAGACTGCTAGGGTGTCTCTCAGGACGTGCTTCCAGTCAACTTTTTGTGGGGGTATAGCGACTCCTGATCTCCAATCTTACCACACGGCATCTCACCTCTTGGTTTTGAATGATTGGTGGTATGGTATTAGTAACGCCCCGGCCTATCGGGTAGAGAAATGGCTGATGGGGATATGCTGCCACACAGACTTCTCTATGCACGGAAAGAGCAGCATAGGCTGCCGCCAGCTACTCAGGTTGTATTCGGTGTGTGGACGGACTCCCTCCGCCGGGTGGGATGGCTGCGGCGGTTGACGAGGGAGACACCACTTTGGCAGAGTGGCCTCATGCCACAGGTGACCGCATTAGCTGGATTTAAACGATGGGATGACATTGGCATATCTATGCTCGGTAGCGTGATACCATGAAATGTTTTCAGGACCTTAGACTTGAATACGATATGCCGAATGCTCAGTTCTACAAATACCTGCAATTAAGACATGCCCTTACTCTGTATATCTCACAATTAGATTCCCTTCCCGATTTCAACCCGGTCGAGGTGAAAGTTTTTATGGGGGACTTGGGTGATCACAAAACCGCAAAGATATATCAAACGCTGGTAACAAATCTCTCCACGACCCTAGACCCCCTCTGGGGAAAAATGGCAGACAGATTTGGGGCCCCTGGATAGCGATGACTGGCGAGAAGCTCTGGAATTCCCGAGATATGCGGCGATTGCCTCCCGTCTCAGGCTCATTCAATTTAAATACTTGCACCGCACATATTTTACCAGATATAGGCTTTGGAGGGCTGGGATGATAGATTCCGCCATGTGCCTTAGATGCGACAGGGGGGAGGGTACATTACTGCATACCACCTGGAGCTGTGAGGCCTTGGGCCGGTTTTGGAGAGGGGTTATCGGCTGTCTCTCTGAAGTACTAGGATGGACAGTACCTCATTCCCCTAGGCTAATTCTATTGCATATTACGGATGAGATAGGGGCAATATTCACAAAAGACATTTACTATTCTTAGGTCTCACCCTAGCTAAAAGGGATATCGCTCGGGCGTGGAAGGATCCGGCCCCACCTAAGTTGTGCGCCTGGAGGGCTGGTCTCGATTGGTGCATGGGCCAGGAGCAGCCTATTTTTAAGGCGAGCGGGTGCCCTCAGAAGCACTATAAAATTTATATATATGTTTAGTGTCCAGCACCTTCCCTGCGTTAATGTAGTTTGGAGTGGGAATAGTAAATTATATATGTTTAGTGTCCAGCACCTTTCCTGCCTTATTGTAGTTTGGAGTGGGAATACTAAATTATATATGTTAAGTGTTCAGCGCCTTCCCTCACTTAATGTAGTTTGGAGTGGGCATAGTAAATTATATATGTTTAGTGTCCAGCACCCATCCTGAGTTGATACAGTTTGTATTGGGAATAGTAAATTATATATGTTTAGTGTCCAGCACCTTCCCTGACTTTTTCTAGTTTGGAGTGGAAATAGTAAATTAAATATGTTTACTATCCAACGCCTTCCCTGAATTTTTCTTCTTTGGAGTGGGAAAAGTAAATTATATATGTTTAGTGTCCAGCACCTTCCTTGAGTTAATTTAGGGGATCATTATGATTGCGGGCGGATCGCCCCCGCCGAGTCGGCGGTAGTCACCGCCGGCCCGGCGGGGGTGATCCGCCCGCCATCCAGACAGCAAAGACCCCCCGCCATATTATGATGGCTGGGGGGTCCGCGGCGGACGGAAAGACCGTCTGCCGCTTTTCCGCCGACGAGTCGACCAGCGGAAAACAAGGATAATATGGTGGCGGTGTCTCCAAGACACCGCCATCCATATTCTGATGACTGCGGAGTGCAGCCTTTCCATGGCGGTGTTGCCGCCATGGAAAGGCATACGGTTTTTGTATAACGACACGGTGTTGAGGGGGTGCACATGTATGCACAAGGTGGCAGGCACAGCGCGATGCCTGTCA
The DNA here is from genome assembly GCA_963921515.1 of Calotriton arnoldi. Classification (NCBI taxonomy): domain Eukaryota; kingdom Metazoa; phylum Chordata; class Amphibia; order Caudata; family Salamandridae; genus Calotriton; species Calotriton arnoldi. The sequence goes on along the minus strand of CAWUFW010000372.1, from coordinate 3,989,070 downwards.
CGTTGTGCATGCACATGCACGACGTGCATTCACAGCATTGTGGCGGGCGGTGCGGTGAGCACCGCCCGCCACAATGCTGTGAATAGGGCTTACCACTGTGGTGGTGGCATCCTAATAGCATGTGCGGGACCGCCGCACCTCTTGCGGACGGTCCCGCATTCCGCTGCTGTGGTGGGCGGACTTTGTCCACCCGCCATCGTAATGTTGCCCTTAGTTTGGAGTGGGAATAGTAAATTATATGTTTAGTGTCCAGCACCTTCCCTGACTTTTTCAAGTTTGGAGTGGGAATAGTACTTTATAAATGTTTAGTGTCCAGCACCTTCCCTGAGTTAATGTAGTTTGGAGTGGGAATAGTAAATTATATATGTTTAGTGTCCAGAAACGTCCCTGACTTTTTCTAGTTTGGAGTGGCAATAGTAAATTAAATAAGTTTAGTATCCATCACCTTCCCTGACTTTTTCAAGTTTGGATTGAGAATAGTAAATTAAATATGTTTAGTGTCCAGCACCTTCCCTGAGTTAATGTAGTTTGGAGTGGGAATAGTAAATTATATATGTTTAGTGTCCAGCACCCATCCTGAGTTGATACAGTTTGTATTGGGAATAGTTAATTATATATATTTAGGGGTCGATTCCGATTCGGGCCGGAAAAAGCACCGACCGACTCGGAGCCGGAAAAATTACCGACCGACACGTACCAGTGGCGCCCGACACGCCAAGTACGATGCAAGCCGCGATAAATCCGACCGACACGTCAGGAAACCAAGCCGACCGACCGAGCCGCTCGGAAAATAGCAATCCGACCGGAAAAACACGCGAATCCAACCGACCGACACGCACCCGGAACAAATCCGACCGAATCGTACCCGCCAACTCCAACCCGCAAAGTACGATGCAAGGCGCGAAAAACCCGACCGAGTCGGACGGAGGACAAGCCGTACGACCGACACGCATACAAAACCGAGCCGAAGCAACACAATACACCGCGACCGACGCGTACGCAGCATACAAAACTGCACAAACACAGCGTGAACGAAACGGAGAACACCGTACGAGACCAATGCAGGGTCCGACTCGGTCACAAGAACGTTTCCAACATACACAAACAGCACAAAGGAAAAATCAGCCAAAAAAGGCCAAACAAGCAATTAGCAAGCCAATAAATACTGGGGGGGTGGGGACAGAGAACAAAGACACACCCACAACTCCACCTATATAAAGGACACAAATCACTACCATGAGCCTTTGCAAATGCCATTCCACTGCCAGCACCCAAGAGAAAGCAACCACACACCCACAGCTCACCCTTCACACAAGCCACACACCATCAGCACACCAACAAATACCTACCTCACATACACCCAGCAAAACACACACTCACACACCCTCACCTGCACACCAACACACACATCACTCACCATCACCACCCATCACCATGCCCCCAAGAAGAATCCCAAGTTCCTAGATTGTGAATTGGAAGTCCTGGTAGACGAGATCCTCAGGGTGGAGCCACAGCTGTTTGGCACTCTGGTCCAACAGACCCCCATGTCGCAGAAAACCAAGATGTGGGAGAGAATCATCAACAGGGTGAACGCCCAATCACCATGTCGGCGCACAAAGACGGACATCCAGAACAGGTGGTATGACGTGCGCAGGAGGGTACGGGACCTGCTGAAGATAGACTACATCAACAGCCAACATACCGGCAGTGGCCCTCCTGCCAAGCCAATATACCTCAGGCCCTGGGAGGAGAAGGTGCGGGCCATCCTTCCGCCAGTGAGCGTATATGGACTAGAGAACATCCCAGAGCCTGGTGAGTACACAACAAATGTACACAATAAACTGCCACAAAACACACACATCACTGTCAAGGGGAGAGTCAAACCATGCACACATAGCAATTACACAGCAACTAGAACAGAATCATCCCAAAATGTGTATGTCAGTCAGATAAACACAACACATGCCATCAAAAAGTCACATCCAACTGTGCCAACACATGTACAAACACAACCACAACTACAGCTAGGCAGTGGCACAAATAGAACTAACACACACATCCACACATGTAGCCACCACAACAACACCAACACACAGTGAAGACCACTCAAAGGAAGGAATTCTGTGTATGCTGGCCAAGTCAGTGTAGCCAATAGCATCATGGGAGTCGCAGTCACACATATTGCCCCCCCACAACTGTCCCATCAACACCACCCTGAACCATGCTCACATCACAGGGAGTGGAGAAGGACTCACAAGATGGCTGACACTGGCTACTGCTGTGGGGAGCACAAGGCCCTGCTGCCAACTGTGCACCAACAAACAGCAGGACACCACTGACTGACATCCTGAGAGACAACTTACACTCCCTGCAATGCAAGCACGTTCCATGGTGGGATATCTGGCTGGCTGGGTGGGAAGGGGGACTTGCAGCACTGACCATAGTCACCAGCACCTCCCCTCACACCCCCCAACACAAACTCCACAGTACCCACCTGGTAGAATGCAATGCCCTCCATCCTAACACAAGATCCCACAAAGCACCACCACCCTGGGTTATGTTGTGTGAAGCACAGGGACACTCTTGGGACTCTTAGCCAAACAACTGCCAGGACAACACTCCCAGCCATCCTGTCAGCACAGCCAGCCCACCCCACAGGGAAGCAGAGTCAAAAGGAAGGAAGCATGGGCATGCTGGGAAGGGGGTGGAGGCAATAGCATGATGGGAGTCGTAGTCACAGACATTGCTCAGCCTCACAACTGGCCCATCAACACCACCCTGAACCATGCTCACATCACAGGGAGTGGAGAAGGACTCACAAGATGGCTGACACTGGCTACTGCTGTGGGGAGCACAAGGCCCTGCTGGCAACTGTGCACCAACAAACAGCAGGACACCACTGACTGACATCCTGAGAGACAACTTACACTCCCTGCAATGCAAGCACGTTCCATGGTGGGATATCTGGCTGGCTGGGTGGGAAGGGGGACTTGCAGCACTGACCATAGTCACCAGAACCTCCCCTCACACCCCCCCAACACAAACTCCACAGTACCCACCTGGTAGAATGCAATGCCCTCCATCCTAACACAAGATCCCACAAAGCACCACCACCCTGGGTTATGTTGTGTGAAGCACAGGGACACTCTTGGGACTCTTAGCCAAACAACTGCCAGGACAACACTCCCAGCCATCCTGTCAGCACAGCCAGCCCACCCCACAGGGAAGCAGAGTCAAAGGAAGGAAGCATGGGCATGCTGGGAAGGGGGTGGAGGCAATAGCATGATGGGAGTCGTAGTCACAGACATTGCTCAGCCTCACAACTGTCCCATCAACACCACCCTGAACCATGCTCACATCACAGGGAGTGGAGAAGGACTCACAAGATGGCTGACACTGGCTACTGCTGTGGGGAGCACAAGGCCCTGCTGGCAACTGTGCACCAACAAACAGCAGGACACCACTGACTGACATCCTGAGAGACAACTTACACTCCCTGCAATGCAAGCACGTTCCATGGTGGGATAACTGACTGGCTGGGTGGGTGGGTGGGAAGGAGGTCTGGCTGTCAACCAAACACAATCAATGCAGACCATGTTCACACCCCAGAGAATACATAGAAATGCCCAAATAATGCAGGACAATGTGCCACACCAATATCAACCCCTGACTGTGACGACTTAGGACAATACAATGTACAGGCCCGCACCCCGAGGCACAGTCACAACTGTCAGGTGTGTCAACCACTGATGCCTGCAGAAACATGACATACATTGTTTGTGTCTCCCAAAAACAGGTGATGATAGGGACACAGCAGCAGACGCTGAGGAGTCCCAGTCCCAGGCTCAAGAGGATGCCGAGCTCACTGGCGTCGTACAGCCTCTGTCCTCCTCGGACAATGAAGAACAACCTGGCACATCCGGTGCAAGTCAACATGCTGCACCAGCAGGACCACCAGCTGCAGCACCAGCAGGTCCACCAGCTGCACCCCCTGCACCCACCCCTCCAACGACTGTCACCACGAATACCATCCCTGCCGACATGGACAGAATAAGGAACAACACCAGCGCAGTGACCCTGGACCAACCTGGGGCCATGGACACCACCACCACCACCACCCCCAAGGTGGACCAGGGTTATCTGTGCGTGCAACTGCACACACTGCACATGTCAGCAGGGGTGGTGGGAGGGGTGGGAGACAGAGGTCGCTGCTTGCAGACGTTGCTGGTGTGCATGAAGACCCACAACTGGTACGCATAGCTGATGCGTACCAGTCCAGCACCGGAGAGCTCAGCCAGGTAGTGGGGCTCCTCAGAGACATCAAACAGCAGCAGGCTGCCCATCATGCCCGCTTGGACTCCCACATGTCCCACGTGGAGTCACACATGTCACGTGTGGACTCCCACATGTCCCGCGTGGAGTCCAAGTGGGATGTACTACATGAGATGACGGCGGTGCACAGGGACATTTTACAATGCCTCCGCCAGATGAACAGCAACCAGTCCACACCTCCCTGTGTGCCAACAACATCTGGTACCGAACAAACTGCAACTGCCACAGGGAGGGAGGAGGACTCTGGCGGAGAGTCCCCTGCACCGCAGCAGCCTGCACTTGAGGGCCCCCCAAGAAGAGGGGTCGTCCGAGGAGGGGAAAGTGAGAGGCTGATGGCCAAGCGCAACTCCCAGGAAGCCTGAACCTGTTCTGGATTTTCGCCTTTGTGCACAGACTGTTCACCCTGTTGATGGCAACACTACTCCCACACATTGCATGGGGAGTACAAGTTGGAACAATGTGTCAGACAACTGTGGCCCCGATACTGGGGATCCTGTCTACCTGGACTTTCTATTCATCTAGGAACTTGGGATTGCAAGATTCATGTACAGCACAATCCATCCTATGCACTATTATCACAGATGTATCACAATAAACACACTAATACACCATACTTGCCTCTGTCGTGATTCCAACGTGGGTGCTGTTATGGGGATGATGAACTGCAAAATTACACTGTGTATGCGAACTGCAACAGCAAGGACAACACAGGCATGTGAGTACAGGCAACGTGACACATATGAGGGAGACACACCACCAGGGCTACACAACACATACACACCTAGGCCATCTGACTCATTGCCTACACTGATGTTGCCAGGGAAGACGGTGCAATGCACAGACACCACACCCATTCCCAGTTGTAGTCAAGTAGCCCACAGGTGCAGTAAGCAAATGGCAGTCAAATGTGTGACCACAGACAACGCACATCACTAAGTGAAGCACAGGTTTATTACACAGTAGCAACATGCCGTAACCACTACAGATGCAAGGTAACCCCACCTGGTAGCGGGCACACAGTCAACAACTGTAGACAGAAGGAAGTCCATGGGTGTGGCGCACATCACCTGTAGGGACACAACAGCTACCAGCCTGGATGTGCAATCACGTCGTCGGTGGACACAGTTGACCAAACGAATCTGAAAGTACCCTGTGAAGGACAGAAATGACACACAGTCAAAAGCAATGCAGTACAGGACAGAACAGCAAAACTCATGCACAATACATGTTACAAGATACCCACCCAGAACCAAGTTAGCATGTCAACACTGTTGGGGAGTACAGCCCACCTGTCACCACACATCGCAACACACATCCTGTCAAGTAGCCCATGGACACACTCCAACAGCACCAGAGCACCACCCACACATCATGCCAACTCACATCATTCACATGACACCTCAGGATACTCACATTCAGCTAAAGAAGTTGGTGATGAGCTGTGTGCGGACATCACCATCATCATCATCATCGTCACTGGCATCGTGGTCCAGGCCAGGATCCTCCACAGGTGGCGGATGTTGGTCATCGTCATCCTGGATGAGAGGCAACTCCTTCCGCACTGCCAGGTTGTGGAGCATGCAGCAGACGATGATAATCTTGCACACTTTCGCAGGGGCATATGGGAGGGACCCTCCGGTCTTGTCCAGGCAGCGGAAGCGGCTCTTCAGGAGACCAAAGGTCCGCTCAATCACTCTCCTGGTCCGACCATGTGCCTCATTGTAGCGCATCTGGGCAGGTGTCACAGGGTTCCTGAGGGGTGTCAGCAACCACGGCATGTTGGGGTATCCCGAGTCACCTACGGACAGACAAGTGCACATCAGCTGACTTGGAAAAGTGGGCGGAATACTACAGATCAGATCACACACAATGGCACAAAGTCAGTACACACCGACAAGCCAGGCACGCTGGTTCTGCATCTGTGCCATCAACCTGGGGATGCGACTACTCCTCATCACAAAGGCATCGTGTGCTGAACCAGGGAAACGGGCACACACGTGTGTGATGGTCATGTCTGCAAGACACACCACCAGTGCATTGACCGAGTGGTAGTGCTTGCGGTTCCTGTAGGCCTGCTCCTGGGCCTGTGGTGGTACCAAAGCCACATGTGTCCCATCAATGGAGCCAATGACATGCGGCATCCTCCCCAGGGCATAAAAGACACTCTTCACGTCAGTGAGTACGTCGCAGTCTAGGGAAATAGATGTACCGGTTCAGGAAGAGCAACATTGCCGCCAAGAAATCCCGGAGCACACGGCTGAACATGGTCTGTGACATCCCACCAGCAGACGCCACAGTATGTTGGAAGGTACCGGTGGCAAAGAAGTGTAGGGCTGCCATCACCTTCACCTTGGGGGTCAGCGCTGTAGGATACGGCCGGCCAGGCTGCAAATGTGGGGACAACTGCACTGCAAAATCCTCAATCAGCTGCCTGGTGAAGCGGTACCGTCGGATGCTGTCCCGTTCCACCATCGTTGCCAGGTCTGGGAATGGCCGATGGACAGCAGGAGCCCTGCAGTGCAGAGGAGAAGTAAGCAAGATCGTCAGTCACCCCACATATGCGGCATTGAACACACTCAAGATCCCAACATACATCATCATGAGGCACAACTACATGAAGTGTGCAGTACCGGAACGACATGTATGGTACATACATGGCCAACATCTGTCAACACGGTCCTACAGGTGGCATCAATTTGTCCCAGGTTGGCCCATTGGATATCATGATGCTGTGTCACAGTCACCCCCAGTGACATGTGAGGACAGATGTGCCCCAGGCACCACAGCTCAACGACAGGCACATTCCCAGGGACCCTGTAATGCCACATGGACACTGGCATCACCTGGAGTATCATGTGTACACCACAACAAAACAAACATGACCCCCACAGGTAGTGGCCACACTTGCCATGGCAGGAGAGCCATGGACGTCTGTGACACACACGCACAACATCAGAGTCCATGCACACACAACGTGGATGTGGAGACTGTCTCCCATTGTGCACATGAAATCAGAGACATTGTAAACACTACATGCACAAAGACTGTGGAGGGCCATCACTATTGTGCCACTGGGACACCCTGGCTCAAACATACCGTCCCACATGGGACTCACGGGGTATGTGACATGACATACACAAACACCACTGTGAAATGTGACCATGACACATGCACAGATATGAACAGTTGCACATCACAGTGGTCACGTACACGTAACACCCAGGATCCTGTCCCCATTAACAGCCTGGGGGTGGCCACAGGTGACACCCACAGGACAACATGTACACCAACATACACACAATAGGAAATGCAGCCTTACATGCCTTATGATAAGGTTTGGACAGGCTGTCGTGATGTAGGTGTGCCCCTCACTCCCTGGGAGCTATCTGTGGCTGGCACATGTCCATCTGAGACAGGCATGCTGACCTATGCCAGTCACATATACAGTGATGCGTTGAACAGCAATGGACCGATCGGTGCCTCCGGCCGGCCCATTGCATTCAATGTGTGCGGGTACGCGTTGTACCCCTGTGCGCGTTGAACTGCAATGGACCGATCGGTGCCTCCGGCCGGCCCATTGCATTCAATGTGTCGGGTACGCGTTGTACCCCTGTGCGCGTTGAACAGCAATGGACCGATCGGTGCCTCCTGCCGGCCCATTGCTTTCAATGTGTGCGGGTACGCGTTGTACCCCTGTGCGCGTTGAACTGCAATGGACCGATCGGTGCCTCCGGCCGGCCCATTGCTTTCAATGTGTGCGGGTACGCGTTGTACCCCTGTGCGCGTTGACCAGCAATGGACCGATCGGTGCCTCCGGCCGGCCCATTGCTTTCAATGTGTGCGGGTGCGCGTTGTACCCCTGTGCGCGTTGAACAGCAATGGACCGATCGGTGCCTCCGGCCGGCCCATTGCTTTCAATGTGTGCGGGTACAGCGTTGTACCCCTGTGCGCGTTGAACAGCAATGGACCGATCGGTGCGCACCCATTGACAATGGGCTTGCCTGGCAACGGACGCGTTTTCGAATTTCGAACGAGTCGGTTGCTGGAAAATCAGTTGGTCACCCACAACAATGTTGCAAAATCATGTATGTCATGAAGTTGAAGTTTTGAAGGATGCTGTGGGCGTGTTTTGGTGCTGCTATTCCATGGATTGGCCAGATTCAGAAGATGCAAACGACTTGGACCTATCACTTTGGACGCAAGGGACAGTATCTGCCTCTCCAGCACATATATATTGCTGCCTGTTCCCCTGAGAGCCCACTTGCCTGCACTACATGCTCCAGGACGACATCTGCCACTGCACTGCTGCTGTCTCTGCCCCTCTGGACCCTGCAATGGCACGTACTGTGGAGAGAGCCCCAGCCTTCAGCCTTGAGGAGAACCAGGCCCTGCTGGACAGCCTACTTCCACAGTACAGCAAGCTGTATGGGACACCAGGGGAGCAGGTGAGTGTTCTGTGCACTGCCTTTCTGAATGTGCATTTTGTCTGACTAGCAAGGCTGAGAGTCAGCACACCACTGGCTAGCAGGCTCACTGAGTAGTTGTCACCCCCATAGTGTGTAGTGACTTGCACTGGACAGGTATGGTGCAGTGACAGTGCTTCTGAACAGGGTTTTACTCCCCATGCAATGATACCATGTAGTGACTTCTGGAAAACTGTCCATGGGCAGCCGTGCACTGCCTGGGTACACCATGTGCCCCTGTGATTGCGACATGTATATGCAACTGTGTCATGCACGGATATGTTGCATGTGTAGTAATGGCCTTATCACTTTGTCATCCTGACAGGCTTCTGCCCATCGGAAGCATGAGATATGGAAGGACATCGTCCGGGCTGTCCGGTCCGTGGGGGTCTACAAGCGCCGGATCCGCAACTGCCAAAAGAGGTGGCAGGACCTTCGGGGCTGGACCCGGAGGATTGCACAGGTCCAGCTGAAGCTGTCGCCTCCTCGCAGGAGGGGCGGAACACGGACCCTGACCCCCACATTCTCAGGATCCTGGCGGTGGTCTTTCCACACCTGGATGGGCAGCTGAAGGCCAGAGAGCAGCAAGGAGGGGTGAGTCAAAGACTGCACTGTGTACTCTGTCTAACATGCTATGTGCCCTCCTCTGGCCTGGTTAAACTGCCACAGTACAGCAGTCATGTTGTCCAGGAGCCATGTCCCTCTATTGTGCACTGCCCACTCCTCATCTGATACCCAGGTGTGGCCCTTACATGCAGGGAATTCTGTCACTTAGGACTGTGTCCTTGCAGTTTGCTTGACTCAAGGTGGGAGACAGCATCTGTTTCCCTGACTCTGTGGTGGGCATCATGGGTGGGTCCATTGCTTACACAATGCCTGTATTCTGACATGTATTCAGCGTGTTACTTTGATCTGTGGTCCAATTGCTGAGCTGATCCACCACATGTGGCTGGGGTACCTGGCACACACCCATGCTGCGGGTGGGAACAATGTTTGGGCCCCAGGAGTATGTATATGACGTGTGTCACACATACTTAGCCAGCTGCCTACAGTCCAGGGCTCATCCCTCATTCATGTGGGGCTGGACAGTCATGCCTACTCCAGGCCATACAATACACTCTGTACTCCCACTCCCGTGTATCAGCGGACACATTGTGCACAGTGATTTGACCCCTCAGGTGTCTGCCTCTGTGTCAGTGTGCTGTGGATTAGTCGCCAGGACTGCTGTGGAGTTTCTTGGTAGGGGCTCAGCATGCCACTGGAGATGTGACCATAGGAGACGATACTTGTGTGACACATAGGTGTCTGATCAGCTGCCCATGCAGAATGGGGCATGTAAATGTGAAGTTCAGGCAGCTGTTCCCCATGCACAGCAGAGTGTGAGGGGCTCAGGTTCAGAGGGTAGTGTCACAGGTCTCCCATATGTCCAATAGGTATGACCTGGACAGATGAGGGTTAAGAGGATGTGTTGTGGGGGATGTACATGTGCACTTGTGCAGCTCCAGGACTTGCATTCCCCATGACCTACTATTGTGACACAGTGCAGAGTGTTGTTGTCTGGCTGCAAAGTCATACATCACTGAGACAGTGATGTATGACTTTGCAGTCATGCCTCCGCCATGGCATGTGTCTACTGATTGGTGATCCTGCAGGGGAGTGACGTGCTACATGCACACCATAGTGGCGCTGGCTATCAGGACATGGGTGCATCATGGTATCTGTCGCTGGTATGCATCACATGCATTTCCTATTTGACTCTGGGCATCCCTTACATCCGTAAACCTGTACTGACTCAGTGGCAAGAGCTGTGATGTGTCCACACCGTGTCCTCTGCACTGTCCAACTACTGTGTACTTGGTGCATGTGTCAACACTGGGTTGTTGCAATCCAACAGACACCAGACAGATGGGTGCAAGGCCATGTGGGATGTGAGTGCCATGCTTGGCATCAGACTGACAATTGACTTCTCCTGTTCAATTAGTGCACTTTTAGCAATGTACAACTAATGATGCCAGGGCTTGCTCTGTGATGTGCTGTGCTCACAGTGGTGTGTGCGTTATGTGCAGGTGACTGATGTCTGTCTGTTTCCCCATTGTTTGCAGATACATCCACGGCCACGGAAGGGGACAGCTCCACGGACCAGGAGGAGCCGGAGAGCCAGACTGGGTCAGCAGCCGAGGAGTGGTCGGAGGGACCCAGTGGCACGGAGGGCGAGGGGAGCCACACCGAGGAGTCCTCAGCAGCATCCACCTCAGCTGAGGACCAGAGCAACTCGGAGGATGACTCCCTTGTGGAGGCGGGTGTCAGCAGCCACCACACCCCAGCTAGTGTTGCTGTCCCCGCCACCACCAGCACCACCACCGCCCTCCCATCGGCTCCCATTCCCCAGGTCCGTGGAGGCTCCCATGTCCGGGAGCGTGTCTCCTTTGGGCCAGGCACCGCACCCCCTGCCCCTGTGTCCCCTGCTGCCCTGAGTGAGGAGTCTGTGTACCTCCTTCGCCAGCTCCATGTAGGGCAGACAGCCATGCTGAGTGTCCTCCATGCGCACACCGCGCTGTTGACTCAGCTGGTGTCGTTCATGGAGGGCATCTCATCGGGCATGTCTGACCAACAGAGGGGCAATAGGTCCATGGACTCCTCCCTGACGGCAGCAGTGTCCCTCCTCAAACGGTCCCTCACCCCTCCTGCCTCTGCTCCATCCACACTCCCCAGCACCTTACCCATCCCAGGCACACACACACCGGCACAGGCACACACCAGCACACACACATCCAGCACACTGACACACACGCCAATGACAAAACGCACACGCACGCACATTCAGGGGACTGAAGCCAGACTCACAGGGGATGGGGCCCTGGAACACACACACACGCATCCACATGCACTGCGCAGTCCTCAGTTCCCTCTCCCTCCAAAGCACCCTCCCTTGCCTCACCTGCAACCCCAAAGTCACAGCAGCTCTTCCTCTGTGACCTCGGCCTCTTCCCCACCGATGAAGCTGCCCCAGCATCCCGGGGAAGAGGAAGCCCACCCACACGGAGCAGAGTGCCCCTCGCCCCCGGACACCCTCCCCCAGGCGCAGACGGACTGAGGCCCCCACCCGCAAGTCCCCCGGAGTGGTAAGAGCAAGACCCCGCCACCGCCCTGCAGCTCAGGCACAAGGTCTCCGTCCTCCATCCCTCAGGCCCCCACTGCACAGGTGCCCCCACCACACCCTGCCCCAGGTTCCCCCACCCACAGATATACCATCCCCAAGAGGATCCGGCCTTCTCCCCCTGCCACTTGCTCTCCCAGCACCACACCCCCCGCTGCGCTTGTCTGTGCCACTGATGTGGTGAGGGTGTCCTCCCCCTCTGTCCAACCCACCTTGCCTGTTCCCCATTCTCCTCCCCTGGAGGTAGGCACTGCAGTGGAGTCCACTACCGCCCTGTCTGACTTGGGCACTGCAGTGGCGGACCTGTCCACCCCATCTGCAGGGTCCACTGCAGTTGTGCCGGCACCCACGACATCTGAGTCATGCCCCCAGTTGTGCCGGCACACACCATGTCAGACACCTCCACTGCAGTTGTCAGTGGCTCTCCAGCACCCACCACCCCTTCCCTGACTCCCCCTGGTGAGCCCTGATCCTGTCCCTGCGGTGCCTGGCCTGCCCCCGGTTGCCCCTCCTAGTGGATTGTCCCTGGTATTGTGCAGGCATGCGTAGGGTGACATCTGCCAGTGTCACCCTGTTTGAACTTTGACAATGGACTGGCCATTGGCCTTTGCTCTAATTTCTTCTGGACGTCGTTATCAAACAACACATATGCTGAATAAAGCAACTTTCTTTTCTCTAGTGCTCATGCTTCAGATGTACATGTTGTTGGTGCAGCTAACCATGCCCTTGCTGCAGTGATGGTGATATCTGGTCTCATGATTATGAAGTGTTACTGTGCAGGAACCCATGTGGTCCAGGGGAATGTGTCCTATCATGTGGTGTATCCATGTCATCAATAGCAGCATCTGAGGGTGTCATGTGTTCAGTATTTGGCAATGGGTTTCCTACTTACATTGGCAATTTCATATCTGTGGCTTCCACCCCTGCACATCTGTTGTGCCTGCCATCGTTGCATTTGTCTACTTCCCTGACCGTGTTGCCATCTCCAGTGGACATGCAGGTTTGGGCATCAATGGGGAGGGACTCATCCGTGTAGTCAGTGCAACATTGCTATACAAGTGTGTTGGATCTGTGCTGATGATTCCGTTGGCACATCCATGACCAGGCTGATGTGATGGGAGCCCTCATTTGGTGCTAATTGTTGATTGTGTGACCAAGTGCTCAGCTGACATGATGGGGCCCTACTGAGGCAACATATGGCACAGCTTTCCTCACACAGGAGTGGAGTCCCCTCATGGCAGTGTGTACACGTGTGACATTGCCTGCGCCCAAGGTGTGTGTTGTATGTGCATGTCTGTGTGTTCACTTCCATTCATCTGCGCATGCTGTGATCCCTAGTGTTGTACCTGTTTGTGATGCTTGCTGACTTGAGCTATGTTCCCCAAAGTCTTCTCCCTGTGTTCTCTGTGATGTGGGTGCATGGCACATTACTGGTCATCAGGGTGTCACCCATAGGTGTGTTTGCTGTCAGGGCAGAGTTTGTGTGCAGACGCAGATGGGTCACAGTCAGGTTTCCCTTTGGCACTTGTTGTTTGCCCCTGTCATGTGATTTCCAGTTTGTGTTATCTTTCAGTGATTGTGACACGTTGTGTGTGTGACTGCTGGCACTCCTTAGGGTCCGGGCTGCAATGTTGGTTGTTGTCTATGTGTGTTCTTTGTGGGTGACCTTGGCTTCTTCATTGGTGTGTGACTGTGGCTGGGATCCCATGGGTCGGTGTGGTATTGCCGTCATGTCCATGTACAGCGTAGTGTGCAGTGTGTCAGACATTCAGGAGTCTTGTTGAGTGTCCATGTGTGATGTGTTTCTACACCTTGGTTCCCACCCACCACCCTGGAATAGTCATGGGTGCATGTGCAATGTCACCAGTGCATGTGTACTTCACTGCTGCACATTGTTGGAGGTCGAGGGGTGTGGTCTTGAGTGTGTGCAGATGAGAGTTGTTGCCCGGCTAGGCCCCTGCCTCCATGTTGGCCTTGGCTTACTGGCCATGCTGATTGATTTGTGCTTGTGTAGGTGTGATGGTAGTTTGTTGCTCAGGACACCTGACTGTGGTTCACAGTGTGAACGACATTTAGCTTTGTCATCACAGTGGTATTTTTATTCAGCCCAGGGTCACCACATTGTGGGGGCCCTGGGGGTGATGCTGTGGTGTGTCTGTGACTTGCTGTGTCAGTTGTTGTTCCTACGTGCCTGTGTGACATGTGTGTTTTGTGCTCCCTCTCACCTGTCAATGCCTGCTTGCCCACATAGGGGATTTGGATCCATGAGTTACCTTAGTGTGGCAGTGTATGCACATCTGTATGATTGGTATTCAGCTCTCCTCATGTGTTGTGTTGTTGCCTGGGGACACTGGCACCCCCACCTGCTGTGTATGATGACAGTGTTGGTCTGCCTGTTTGTGTTTGTGCATCTGCACCACTGCATTGGCATATCTTGGGTGTGCCATTGGCTGTATGTTGTTTGGTGTGTTTCCCCTGCTGTCCCTGGGACTCCTAGGTCATCGGTCAGCACAGTGATCATGGTTTGTGTGTCCCATTGCTGCCATGGTATGGTATCTGTTCACCTCAATTCTGCTGTCTCCACAGGGTATCTGCATTTGTGTGCCCATTGGTGCAAATATGTGGTTCTGCATTCTGATGGTCACTTCTGTCATTGTGTCATTGATGACTGTTGACGGTCTCAGCCCCCATGGGTGTTGTTTGTCTGCACATGGCCAAAGGAATGTTTCATTTGCACTGCAGTATTTGGCTCCCCCAATTTATGTTGCAATGGGACACATACACTACTTTGCCACGGATGAGTTTTTGGTTCTGTGACCAGGAATGATCCATGCAGTTTGGCAGTTGCAGCTCTTTCTTTGTCAACAATTACCTTTTGGTCACTGTGATGATGAGGGTGTAGACCCCATTGCCACAATGGTCAAAATGTGCTTCAGCTATGGACCCCACACTTGCCTTTTGGTCACTGTGATGATGGGGGTTTAGACCCCATTGCCACAATGGTCAAAATGTGCTTCAGCTATGGACCCCACACTTGCCTTTTGGTCACTGTGATGATGGGGTTTAGACCCCATTGCCACAATGGTCAAAATGTGCTTCAGCTATGGACCCCACACTTGCCTTTTGGTCACTGTGATGATGGGGGTTTAGACCCCATTGCCACAATGGTCAAAATGTGCTTCAGCTATGGACCCCACACTTACCTTTTGGTCACTGTGATGATGGGGGTTTAGGCCCCATTGCCACAATGGTCATGGGCTGCTTGCATTGTGGGTGCCACACACATATATGTGTGGCACATGTGCTAGGGGGTCACATTGTATGTTCAAAGTCATGTTCGGTGTTGTAGGCATTTGACACAGCCTGCTCACACGCTTGTCATGGTGGTGGGGGGATGTCTTGATCTTGCATTCCCTAGGTTGTGGTGTGCTTGTTGTGTCATGCATTGTCCATCCTATGAGTGGGGGTGGTAGTAGTGGTAGGCATCCAGCCCCCTGGCTAAGGGTGGTAGTAGTGGTGGGCATCCTGCCCCCTGGCTAAGGGTGGTAGTAGTGGTAGGCATCCTGCCCCCTGGGTGAGGGTGGTAGTAGTGGTGGGCATCCTGCCCCCTGGGTGAGGGTGGTAGTAGTAGTGGGCATCCTGCCCCCCTGGCTAAGGGTGGTAGTAGTGGTGGGCATCCTGCCCCCTGGGTGAGGGTGGTAGTAGTGGTGGGCATCCTGCCCCCTGGCTAAGGGTGGTAGTAGTGGTAGGCATCCTGCCCCCTGGCTAAGGGTGGTAGTAGTGGTAGGCATCCTGCCACCCTGGCTAAGGGTGGTAGTAGTGGTAGGCATCCTGCCCCCTGGCTAAGGGTGGTAGTAGTGGTGGGCATCCTGCCCCCCTGGGTGAGGGTGGTAGTAGTGGTGGGCATCCTGCCCCCTGGCTAAGGGTGGTAGTAGTGGTAGGCATCCTGCCACCCTGGCTAAGGGTGGTAGTAGTGGTAGGCATCCTGCCCCCTGGCTAAGGGTGGTAGTAGTGGTAGGCATCCTGCCCCCTGGCTAAGGGTGGTAGTAGTGGTAGGCTTCCTGCCCCCTGGGTGAGGGTGGTAGTAGTAGTGGGCATCCTGCCCCCTGGCTAAGGGTGGTAGTAGTGGTAGGCATCCTGCCACCCTGGCTAAGGGTGGTAGTAGTGGTAGGCATCCTGCCCCCTGGCTAAGGGTGGTAGTAGTGGTAGGCTTCCTGCCCCCTGGCTAAGGGTGGTAGTAGTGGTAGGCATCCTGCCCCCTGGCTAAGGGTGGTAGTAGTGGTAGGCATCCTGCCCCCTGGCTAAGGGTGGTAGTAGTGGTAGGCTTCCTGCCCCCCTGGCTAAGGGTGGTAGTAGTGGTAGGCTTCCTGCCCCTCTGGCTAAGGGTGGTAGTAGTGGTAGGCATCCTGCCACCCTGGCTAAGGGTGGTAGTTGTGGTAGGCATCCTGCCCCCTGGGTGAGGGTGGTAGTAGTGGTGGGCATCCTGCCCCCTGGGTGAGGGTGGTAGTAGTGGTGGGCATCCTGCCCCCTGGCTAAGGGTGGTAGTAGTGGTAGGCATCCTGCCCCCGTGGGTGAGGGTGGTAGTAGTGGTGGGCATCCTGCCCCCTGGCTAAGGGTGGTAGTAGTGGTAGGCATCCTGCCACCCTGGCTAAGGGTGGTAGTAGTGGTAGGCATCCTGCCCCCTGGCTAAGGGTGGTAGTAGTGGTAGGCATCCTGCCCCCTGGCTAAGGGTGGTAGTAGTGGTAGGCTTCCTGCCCCCCTGGGTGAGGGTGGTAGTAGTGGTGGGCATCCTGCCCCCTGGCTAAGGGTGGTAGTAGTGGTAGGCATCCTGCCACCCTGGCTAAGGGTGGTAGTAGTGGTAGGCATCCTGCCCCCTGGCTAAGGGTGGTAGTAGTGGTAGGCTTCCTGCCCCCTGGCTAAGGGTGGTAGTAGTGGTAGGCATCCTGCCCCCTGGCTAAGGGTGGTAGTAGTGGTAGGCATCCTGCCCCCTGGCTAAGGGTGGTAGTAGTGGTAGGCTTCCTGCCCCCTGGCTAAGGGTGGTAGTAGTGGTAGGCTTCCTGCCCCCTGGCTAAGGGTGGTAGTAGTGGTAGGCATCCTGCCGCCCTGGCTAAGGGTGGTAGTTGTGGTAGGCATCCTGCCCCCTGGGTGAGGGTGGTAGTAGTGGTGGGCATCCTGCCACCCCTGGGTGAGGGTGGTAGTAGTGGTGGGCATCCTGCCCCCTGGCTAAGGGTGGTAGTAGTGGTAGGCATCCTGCCCCCGTGGGTGAGGGTGGTAGTAGTGGTAGGCTTCCTGCCCCCTGGCTAAGGGTGGTAGTAGTGGTGGGCATCCTGCCCCCTGGCTAAGGGTGGTAGTAGTGGTAGGCTTCCTGCCCCCTGGCTAAGGGTGGTAGTAGTGGTAGGCATCCTGCCCCCTGGCTAAGGGTGGTAGTAGTGGTAGGCATCCTGCCCCCTGGCTAAGGGTGGTAGTAGTGGTAGGCTTCCTGCCCCCTGGCTAAGGGTGGTAGTAGTGGTAGGCTTCCTGCCCCCTGGCTAAGGGTGGTAGTAGTGGTAGGCATCCTGCCCCCTGGCTAAGGGTGGTAGTAGTGGTAGGCATCCTGCCCCCTGGCTAAGGGTGGTAGTAGTGGTAGGCTTCCTGCCCCCTGGCTAAGGGTGGTAGTAGTGGTAGGCTTCCTGCCCCCTGGCTAAGGGTGGTAGTAGTGGTAGGCATCCTGCCACCCTGGCTAAGGGTGGTAGTAGTGGTAGGCATCCTGCCCCCCTGGGTGAGGGTGGTAGTAGTGGTGGGCATCCTGCCCCCTGGGTGAGGGTGGTAGTAGTGGTGGGCATCCTGCCCCCTGGCTAAGGGTGGTAGTAGTGGTAGGCATCCTGCCCCCGTGGGTGAGGGTGGTAGTAGTGGTAGGCTTCCTGCCCCCTGGCTAAGGGTGGTAGTAGTGGTGGGCATCCTGCCCCCTGGCTACGGGTGGTAGTAGTGGTAGGCATCCAGCCCCCTGGGTTGGGGTGGTGGCGCGCATTCAGGCCCCTGTGTGCATATGTGGCATTGGTGATGGGCATCCCGCCCCTATGGTGCTGCTGTTGCTGGTGTAAGTATATTCAGATTCCCAGTGTATGTGTGTGATGTGTCGTGTACGTGTTGTATGTGTTTTGTGGTTGGTGTCTGACTTACCTTCTGCGCCGTACGCGTCCGTGCCTGTTCCTGTAGTAGATGTAGAATATTGGTATGATCGGGACGAAGGGATTCATGGTTGGTTCGTGTCGTTCGTCCTTCTCGTTGCTTCGCGTCGTCCTCGTCGCTTGGCTTCGTCCTCGTCGCTTCGCTTCGTCCTCGTCGCTTCGCGTCGTCCTCGTCGGTGCCGTGTTCGTCTCGTAGCCGTGGATCGTGTTGTGGCGCGATTCGGAGCTTATGTGCGCCTCTCCCGGATGCTTTGACGTGCCGTGCGTAGCGACGGGTTCGGCGCGTACGGAAAGCGCATCGTACTTGTTCGGCCGGACGGGGCTGCATTTTCCCTTCCGTGCGACTCGATTCGGCGTTTCCGGATTCGCCTCGGTCGGAGAACAGGACCTGGTTTGGGTGAGTACGGCTCGGCCGGAATTTTGCTGTTGTGCGCATCGTACTTGCTCGTTCGGTGTGCTGTACGGATCGGTCGGGAAACTGGCTTTCGCATGGCTTTTTTCCCGACCGAATAGTATTGGGTGCGCCTCCGACCGAGATCGGAATCGGCCCCAAAGTGTCCAGCATCTTCCCTGACTTTTTCTAGTTTGGAGTGGAAATAGTAAATTATATATGTCTACTATCCAATGCCTTCCCTGAATTTTTCTGCTTTGGAGTGGGAATAGTAAATTATATATGTTTAGTGTCCCGCACCTTCCCTGACTTTTTCAAGTTTGGAGTGGGAATAGTACTTTATATATGTTTAGTGTCCAGCACCTTCCCTGAGTTAATGTAGTTTGGAGTGGGAATAGTAAATGATATACGTTTACTGTCCAGCACCCACCCTGAGTTGATACAGGTTAGAGTGGGAATAGTAAATTATATATGTTTAGTATCCAGCACTTTCCCTGACTTTTTGTACTTTGGAGTGGGAATAGTAAATTATATATGTTTAGTGTCCAGCAACTTCCCTCAGTTTTTCTGCTTTGGAATGGGAATAGTAAATTATATATGTTTACTATCCAACGCCTTCCCTGACTTTTTGAAGTTTGGAGTGGGAATAGTAAATTATATATGTTTAGTGTCCAGTGCCTTCCCTTAGTTAATACAGTTTGGAGTGGGAATAGTAAACTATATATGTTTAGTGTCCAGCACTTTCCCTGAGTTAATACAGTTTGGAGTGGGAATAGTAAATTACATAAGTTTAGTGTCCAGCACCATCCCTGACTTTTTCTAATTTGGAGTGGGAATATTATATTATCTATGTTTAGTGTCCAGCGCCTTCCCTGAGTTAATACAGTTTGGAGTGGGACTAGTAAATTATATATGATTAGTGTCCTGCAGTTTCCCTGAGTTGATATAGTGTAGAGTGGGAATAGTAAAATATTAGTTCTGTATTTTGTAGTAAGGTTAATGATACAAATCTATGTTTAAGTGGTAATAGTATGTTATGTATGTGTATTACAAAATATATATGTTTGATATATAATTTAATATAATTATTTTATTGTTAATACAGAAAACAACAATTAATATAGGAATTAAATACAACACAATATTTATATTTTATTAAAGTTTTTATTTTCATTCAAGAGTCAAGCAAATAAATATGTATTTTTATTTTATTAAACATTTTTTAATATATAGTCATAAGGAGAAATAATACATTTCTTTGCTTACATTGCATATTTAGTACATATTTAAACATAAACATATCATTTTAAAGTTTAGTCAGCATGAAACAATTTTAAGTTTTTATAATGTAGAACTTGGTAAATATGTACATTTTTACAAATAAAAGATGTAGTTGTCCACTGGTTTTTATACATTTTTTTATAACATAGTTTTTTGGTAACAGTTATAGAATATTTATTTACATTGTAAATATGCATTACATACAGTGTATATTTTTAAAAACATACATTATTTTACATTTTTCTCTTTGTATAACTTTTTATATTTTTTAATACATATTATATTTTGTATAATATTATTTAAATTGTAAAAAAATATTTTTTAACACATTTTTTCACATTTTTAGCAAGCATTATAATTTTTTTAATCACATTGGTAAGTTAACATTTTTTATTTCAATGTATAATAATAAATATTATTTATTTTCTAATATTTAGGGGTCGATTCCGATTCGGGCCGGAAATCTCTCCGACCGAGCCGGACCCGGAGAGATTTCCGACCGAATCGGACCCTAGCAGTCAGACCGAACAAGTACGATGCATTCCCAAGTCAATGGGAGCCGGTCTTACAACGCGTACGCGGGCTCCCATTGACTCAATGGGTGCGAGGCGAACAAGGGCGCCCCCTACAGCAGGTACGCCTCGAAGCGACTTGTGGCGTACATGCACAGGTAGGGGGGACCCATGGGTCCCCCCTGTGTGCGACTCGCGCGGCTATGCGTACAGGGGGGTCCGACACGGACCCCCAAAGTCCGGGTCCGACTGCTCTTTCGAGCCGGATGGCGCGAGTCGGTCGGACTGCTCACGGCGCGCATCGTACTTGCCCGGCCGGGGAACGTCTCCATTGCGCGGTGCTAGTCGTGTCCGTGCGAGCCGGTCGGAGCGCTTCGGACCCGCGAACAAGTCGGTCGGCGATTTCGCGTGCGCTCGCATCGTACTCGCTCGGCCGGACGCACGAATCGGTCGGGGAAGAGGGCTCCGAATCGGATCCGGTTAAGCCGAATCCGATTCGGTGCCCTACCTGCCGAGAATGGGATTGGCCCCTCAGTGTAGAATATGCAACTAACAGCAATTTTGCATATGAAATTAAAAAACTAATTGCACTAGCATGCGTCCCAATAACTGATGTAGCAGAACACTACCCTATGTGTAGATTTTAGAAGGTTTCTCTAAATGCATTAATTAAAGTGGTAATAGCAACATTGTGTTGCTGTGTGAGGGTAGTTTATCAGGATGGCTTGTATCATTGCCTGTTCAAAGTCTATGATAATTTTTTGAGGAAAGTAATTATTAGTTTCTTGCTTTACTTTTGTTAAGAGTTCTACATAGGTAGTGGTTTGTTTCTTTGGTAACAGGGCATATATAAAGGGGATGTTGGTATTGTGATACAGTCCATGGATTGTATATAATTGATAAAATGGTTTGGGACATATTTTAAATGTTCCGTCCATCATCCATGCCTCACAATTCTGAAGTTTATGTAAGTTTGTGGGAGTTGCATTTATAATAATTCTTTTGTCGTCAGATTTATTGTCATAAAGTAGAAATTGCTCTTCATTTTGACTTACAGTGAGTTTGGGTGGTATTTGTATTTGTATTTCATTGAAAGTTTTGGGGGTAGGTGGGCTGGTAGCAGTTGCTTTATTTGTTCTAGCTATTAGCCTTTTCAACATTGAGACAGAGGGTAATTAGCCAGTTACATGTTCTGGAACTCTGGTGAGTACATCTTTTAATATTTTAGTAGTAGGTTTTTGAGAGCTAGTGCTAGCTTCTTTCTGTGTCTAAAGTGTCTCACTACTATTTCAGCTATGTTAGGGGGTGGTTATGTTCCTTAACATGTAACACAGTAGTTTCTTTTGTTGTAGCCCTCCTATAACATGCATTTGAATAATATTTGCTGCATTTCCAATTAATTTTGTCGCCTGTCTGTTTCTTCTGGGTGTAGACATATTCCATATAACATAATAAAATTTTTCCTTTCTGCAAAGTTATGAATTTGGCACCTTCAGTCATTCTGATGTTTCAAATGCTATGAGAAATGTATATAAAAAATATTAAATGTATTGTAATTGTTTTAATTTTAATACAGGTTTTTATATACAACATTATACTTACATGTTTGAATATGTTGAACTTTTTTTGACGCTGAGGTGTTTCTGTTGGTGCTTGCCTTTAGTGTTTCTTTTGATTTTCTGCAAAAGAAAAAATTACATTTAAATAAATGTGTTTAACAGCATTTATTTCATTTTGGGGGTTTTGTGGTTAGTGGGCGATTTGGGTTGGGAATTTTAATTGTTTTAATAGTTTAATTGAGATTTATACTTACTTTTTTGGTAAGGTGGTTTTTGGATGATGTTTGAAGGTAGTTGAATATGTGTTGAAGTTTCTGTAGAAGAGATATAATGAAAAATAAATATACATTAATTATTTAGTGTAACATTAAATAGATATTTTACTTACTTTTTGAAGTTGTATTTAGAGCTTTCAATGATGAAGTCCAGTGTTGCAGAAGCAATCCGGCAGAGATTCCCCCTATTCTTGATTTTGTTGTTGGAGAATAAAATATTGTTAAATTTTCTTTCGTTTATATAGTGTTGGTTTAATTGTTCTTTCAATCTTATTGGGTTATTTTAGTTGTAGGTATTTTTTATTGGTTGTTACTAATATTTTCAATTAATTTGGCAGTTTTTTCCTTATATGGGAAACACTAATGTTCAGTTGAACTTTTTTTATTCTTACTTTAATTAAAAGTGTAATAGTATATTATTTGTATTTTATTTTGCATTGCATGTATATTAAAAATTATTTTATATATAGTGTTTGTAAGTATAATACATTTGGTGAGTTTAAATATGTTAAAGTTATTTTATTGAATTATAATGTATTTAATGTTAGATTTATTTATTTATGTTGTGTGTGTTTGTGATATTGTTTATATAATTTTTTGTGATATATTGTGTTATTAAAAATATTTTTAAGGCGTCGATATTTTTTTGGGGGGCGATAATAGTGTGATCTATATTTTTGTTATCGATATTTGTGTCATTTTGTATGTTTATTTAATGTTATCGATATTAGTTATGACGATATTTTTTTAATCGATATTAGTGATATCGATAATGTTTGTCGATAAATTTGTGTCGATATTAGTGTATTTTTTTAAATAAGTATAGAGTATCGATATTTATGTTATCGATATTTATGTTATCGATATTTGTGTGTCGATATTTGTGTGTCGATAATTTTGTAGGTCGATATTTTGAGTGTCGATGTTATGTCAGTGATCCGTTGTAAGACCAGCACTTACTTCCCTTACTATCTGTGACAAAGTATTCAGGGTAATTTACCTCGACCATATCAATTCATTCCTGAGTGTCACTCAATATAAGTGCATATTAGTTGTAGTTACAAAAGACGGCTACTTCTCAAGCAGTCATAAAAGATTTGCAGTGCAGAATAGTAATGGGAACAGTTCATACCTTTCATTCAGATAATGATCCTGCATTCGCCTCTCCAGCATTAAAGGATGCTATGTTTGCTCTGGGAGTACAACTACTATATTCTGCCATTCCAGCTGAGATCTAAGGGTGTTGTAGAGCTAGCGAAGAGTACACTCAAACAAGCCAGGACAGCTAGGTTATTGGATACAGGAATGTCGTGCTATAATCTGTATAGGGCTCAGAGAACATTAAATAAATTGTCTAGAGAAGTATTATGTGGCCACAGTTCATACCAATTACTTTTTGGAGTACTATGTATGTGCCTGATCTTGATTTCCAGGGAAAGGTAGCAGACACAAAATCACCTGACTCTCTTTCAAAGTTGTATTTACTACTAAGGGGCCGATTCCGATTTCGGACGGAAGGGCTCCGAACGATGGTCGGAGCCCTTCCGCCCGACTCGGAACGTGCCAGCCGGATTCCTTTCCGACCGAGCCATTCCGATGAGCTCGGTCAGAAAGGAATCCGACTAGGATTTCCGGATGGCTTACGATGGGCTCGGTGAGCCCGTCGGCCGTCCGGAAATCCTTCAGTACTCCCCCGGCCGCCTCTTTACGACCAGGGGAGTACGATGGCAGATTTTCACTGCCTTTTTGTGCCGGTGTTTCCGGCATGAAAAGGCAGTCGGAAACTGTCTTTGGGGGCCCCCAGTAGGGCCCCCATGGGTGCGATGCCGCCAAATGGCGGCCTGGGGGGACCTATGGTGCCCCTCTGTTCATCCCTGCACCCGGTGGCAGGCACCTTGGGGTTTCTGTATATTACATACTTATTATTATTAGGTACTTATTAGGTACTCGTATATATGTGTCCTTGAGTACCTGTTCGAGTCTGTCTGCATCTTTGTTTTGCAGGTCGTACGTGTAAGATTTATTTTACCTTACCCTGCTCAATACAGTCAGCAACAGATCCACAACACTCGCATACCTAGGTATATTTTAATTATCATAATCAGACCATCCATCTATAAATCCTTTTTTGAGCCTATACCCCGGTACTACGCAAGTGTCTTTTGTGGCTTTCCTGAAGAAGGCACTTTTGTGCCAAAACACGCATAGAAAGGAATTTGTGTTCCAACCACTGATTGCTATTTGATTATATTATCTCGTGTTATAGACCAGCGTATTTTGACTTTATATACTAGGAAACACAAGATATTATCAGTTCATCAGTTGTCATTGTCTTGTCTGTGTACCTTGTTCTTATTGTGTAGAATGATTTTAGAGTGAATGCAGATATGATTGAAGTGTGTATGTGAATTACATAAATCAATATTTATATTGTATAGTTTGAATAAAATAACATTTGTATTTGTTTATAATATGGTATTGTTGTCCCTATATGTTTATGTAAAGTAATACATTATGTCAATTTTGAATATATTTTAGCTGCCCTAGGTGTTTGCAATACAAGAACTCTGACTCTGCCACCGCTGAAGATAAAGCTACTTCAGCTGCTGATGGGTGGCTTCACAAAGTGTGAGTGCTAGTTCATGAAAAGAACCCTGACATTTAAGACTTTGGACCATCATAGAGACCATTTTTTCCTCTTCTTGTGGTAGAAGGCACTCACATAGTAATCTTGCTACTGCTTCTTGGTGCAAAGAAAAACAATAAAGTATTATTGATCACATTAAAAAGCATTATGTGGCATGTCCTGTTCTGATTTTACATCGAAACCATCAGCTCCCTGCTCTGGAGGAACTACTCCAAAAAGAGCACAGCCACGTTGAAATCATTAACCCATTCTTTGAATTGATGAGACCGTTGTGTCTTCAGTTTACTCCGAGTATATAGGACCTCAAATGAGTAATCAAATGTGCAATACAAGTGTCAGTCCTAACAAGTGAATCTGATGCTACAATATAAATGATTGCAAGCTCTGGAACTGTGGTTTATTGTGAACCACAACCGAACCTATGGCAACTGAAATGATGTTGCAGCAAGAAATTGTACTATATTAAGTTGTCTTCGATTCAGGTTTCGAAACAAGAAAAATAATCATTGCTTGCTGTTTGGTGACAGATACCTTTTTCCATCTGGATTGCTATGAGATTATAATTTTACATAGAAAAAACATTCCTGATAAAACAGTGCCCTCACCTGTTGTTCAGGAATTGCAACTGCATTCTTCTCACTGAGCAAAAGAAGATTATCGAGCTGTGAACGTCACCACCTAACCTGTCCTAGAAGATATTTTTGGAAAAGGGTTCCTTATCGAATAATTGGTCCAACAGAAGTGATTCAAACTCCTTATGTTTTAAAAATCTCCCTGTACGGTGTTATCATTCCTGGTCTTTTTTCAAGTTTGTGGGTCATAAATACTTTTACACAATTAATTAATGATTTTGGTCCCCATGCATCACTGGACAATAAATAACCCTAACCCAATGCAGAACATCATCAGAAACTGTTTTGTTTTCATCATTACATATACCATTGCATTCATCGATCGAACAGCCAAAGAGAAATACATAATTTCATACAGTTGGAGCCTTGCGGGACCACACCAAACACAGTCTTGGAAAGTTCCTGAAAAGGAATCCTTATTTCAACAGTGATGGCATGTCCTATCCATCTGCATTTTATTATGCTCAGGAGCCAGAAAAGCTGGAAAAGATTTTGATGACAAATCACAGTTTTATTCGGTACAATTTATTGGTTCTGTAGACATTTTTGTGTATTTAGTATTAATAGTGCATAATTAACAATGTGCAGAGTAGTAATCAATGCTTGAATTCATATGTGCACATCTATATGATGCTATTGCTTTGGAAACAATTTCGATATGACCTGTGAAAGTGTATTTTTTGGTTTATGCAAAATAGACCTCAGTTAGGCCTCAACTCCATCTTCCTCAAAGTGGATGTCTCACCATGCACATTCACTGTTTATTTCTTCTGCATGTAGCCAAGCAAGTCATGTTTGTTTATTTCCATTTTACATTGTTCTCGAAGAAGACTCCCCAGCAGGGGCCCAGTAATGTTTAATTTCTCACGGTTTCTTCTGCCTGCTGGCTATATTACATTAATTCCAAATGGTTCACTGTTGTTTTGTAACCATTTTGTTCTGACATCTCCAAATGGCATTAGCATAGAGGGGGCTGAATCAATATTCATGTATTCAATATTCGTGCAGAATATGACAGTTCCCAGAATTCTGCATTTGATAGTATCCCTCCTCTTAAAATAGGATCTAAAACTCAACTTGGATCACATGCTCCATGGTACTCTACAGAGCTGAGAAAGGAGAAATCTTTTTCTAAAAAGTTGTAAAGAAGATGGCGTAAAGATACATACAAATCTATTATTTCCTCATATCATAAGAAAATCAAACTAACTCGGAACATCCACATAACCAACAAATTGATCAAGCAGGTAATTCATCTAAAGTATTATTCAAAGTCCTCAATGATTTTGTTAAACTTCACGCCTGCTCTCTCCGGTCAGCCTGGCTTTGCAAGAATTATATAATTCTCTTTTGGAATTTTTGGAGAAAACATAATTATTCTATTAGAACTTCCCTAGTTTTCATGATCAGTCTGAAGATACACAAAGCTCCAATTCTTGGGGCACTAGAGGGCGCCAAGCAAGATGGCCGCACTTGCGTGAGGCTCTTGCAGTTCGGGCACTCATCCGCCTAATATCCTGCCCATCTCGCGCTTAATCCAGCGACAAACGGCACAGCTGAATCGCTGAACTCCTGGTGCCATCTCAAATACCTCTGGGGACTGACGAGACGCCTAGAGGGCGCTAACACCGCAATTCGGCTCCCGCGTCTGGACCCCGCAAAATGGCACCGCCCGGGTGAGACAACACTGCTGTGCTCAGAACGAGCTCCTAATAGCTGGGACACCACCGATATCCCCGGAGGAGCGGAGCCACCCAGTGCGGAATAAGCGACCGGCTGCTGTGAGGCCGATCCCCCGCCGGTCCACAGATTTCCCCAGGTTAGAGACGCCGAGGCCCTGCGAGCCCTGCGGAGCGGCCTATGAAGAAGGAGGGGCTGGGCCGCCAGGGCGCCGCAACAGCGAGGATCGGAGGAAGAGCGACGCGACCCCCGGTGCCCTCCCGGGCTCCCTAGCTGCCGTGCGCTGGAAGAGAAGCCCACGGTCTGTCACCTGGACTGGCCAGTAAGTGAAGCGCTGCCCCCGGCGACTGCGCGAAGTCTACCTGACCGCTGAGCACCCGCTGCGCTGCTACCACCATAACAGCTAGCCACACACAGACCTGCTGACTGGCGTGCGGGGCCCGCTACGAAACGCCGCCCGAAGACGGACTTGGCCAGGCACCTTGTCATTGCGCCCCACACCGCCTGCGCCCACTGGGGGCTGAGGGGACTGCTACACCGCGACTGCGCTGCAGTGGGGATCGGGCTTTGAGGAACGCTCAATGGCCATGCACCCTTGAGAACAAACCTGACGGGGGAGGTAAACCCGCTATTGTTCTCCCGTGGGCCCGCACCGCTCCCCTGCCTTCCTCATCTTGTCGGGGGTTTACCCCGCTGTGGCCACTAGTGGATCTCCGGCGGGCTTCGCGGCGCAGCCTACCAGCCGTCTGCAGCTGACACCATTGGGGCCTGTGAACTGGGACACACATAACCGGCTCCCCCGCAGTCTGCTCACAGCGAGTCCCAGCTTGAGGTCCGCGGTGGGGCTATTCCCTTAACGACTGAGGACTCCTGCCCATACCCTGCTGCATAGGATTGCCTGGTACCCTGGGCAGAGGACACCATCCCCTCCCGCCTGTCGTGGTGGGAGTGGAAAGGGGGCATCAGGGGGCGGCACCTGCCACCCATCGGAACTCACTTCTATCTGGAGCACGCCTGAAGGGCAGAATACCACAGCCCCCACTCGTATCAGGAACTGGGGGCCTCGCTGAACTGGAGGAGGACCCACCACACACAGATAACATTTTCTTGATGTTAATAAATTAGTAGACTACCATCACGTCCCTCCATTCCCTGAGGCCGTCGGGTGCCGGTCGTGGGCAATGTCGGCTCCGGCGGGGCCGCCGGGACCTTCACCGCCCCATCGACCTCGCCAATCCACCAATATGGGGAAACCAGACGGACGCCTTCCAAAATTGAACTTCGATACGCGCAAGTCTGCCCGTTCTCAGGCGGAGCCTGAATTGGACCAACCGGACGTCCTGACTACCTCTACAGCGGATCTAAAAGAACTCTTACTAGTGATGCAGTCTAGCCTGACCTCAATTGAATCGAAAATGGACTCCATGAATGCCAGGCTGGACGGACTCACTCACAGAGTTGAGAAACATGATGATTGCTTGACGGAGGCGGAGCGGCGCATTTCAGATTTGGAAGACACCTCCACTAACACGGCTCACCGCACGCTCAAAATGGAAAAGGTCCTAAAAGTAATAGCGGCCAAAAACGAAGATTTAGAATCACGCTCAAGGCGGAATAATCTACGCATCCTAGGAATACCGGAGTCGACAGCCACCGGTAAGATGGAGGAATATGTGGAGCACCTCCTCATAACATTGTTTGGCAGAGAAGCCTTTTCGCCGGTACTAGTTGTGGAGAGGGCACATCGGTCGCTGGCGGCCCGACCCGCCCCTGGAACCCCTCCTCGCCCGATCATAGCGAGAATGCTCAATTACCGGGACCGAGATACGGCTCTCCGCCTCTCCAGGGAACATGGACAACTCCGACATGAAGGGACAGAAATATCAATTTACCCTGACTTCACCATGGCCATACAGGAGCAAAGGCGGAAATTCCTCCAGGTGAAGAAAAAACTGCAACAGCTCAACCTCCCCTATGCTATGCTCTTCCCGGCTCGACTCAACATCACACATCAAGGGAAGCAACATTTCTTCACTAATCCGCAACACGTCCAGGACTTCCTTAAGACTTTACCCAAACAGCCTGCGAGCCCCTCCTCTCTGGCACATCGACCGGTGGATACAGGCAACACCTCTGACATTGAATAATCCCACGCAACGCCACCCTTGCCATGTAAACTACAAACCAGGTGGTGGTCCGGACATGTTCTATAAAACAGAACTCAAGGTGTCGCAGAGACTTGAAAGCTAACAAGGCACAAACAAAAACGAAGGGGGGCACGTCAGCATCGTTGATTCCCAGGCCCTGCACGTTACCGAAGTGAGGCTGTCATGAACTATGAACTTTTACTCGGCTTTTAACAAGCATCCCCACTCGACGAACTGGGCCGGAATGTCGACTCCTGAAACGCCACATATGCTCAGCACTGCTTCGCTGACAGGACCCCTCACCACAGAAGACCGAAATAGTTAACATGCTGAGATGGACGTCTATAATACCGCCCGAGCACCCTCGCAAAGCGAAGAGACTCTGGTCGCCCTCTAAGTCATCCACCCGACAGGTGAACCCTAAATGCTGTACTTCGCACTTATGTTAAAGGTTAGGCCATCTTCCCCAGTTGGGAACCTGGCGCAAGGGGAGGGAAAATGGGGAGGGGGTAGGGGGATGAGCAACGGCCGGATTGGGCTGCTGATGTGGGAGGGGGGGACCCAGCACAGTTGCTGGATGGAATAGGAAGTTCTTGCATGCCACATATCAACGCTATGATGCTTTTGATTATGTCCACATTACAACGTCACACCACAGGATGTTTTCACCCCTAACGCTACACACAGTGCCACCACCATGACAGACCGTCCCATACCCCCCACATATAACTTCCTAGCTTGGAACGTTCGTGGACTGGGTGACCCCCGCAAGAGAAGACATATCCTCTCATATCTGGATCGTCATCACATTCACTGCGCAATGTTACAAGAAACGCACTTTAGTCCTCATGCCCCCACCATGTTCGCATCTCGATGGGCAAATTACACACGTTTTTCTTCATACTCCTCTTATGCACGGGGAACAGCGATACTGGTGAAACGCTCTCTCCCCTACACCCCCATAGGGTCCTACGAAGACTCGCAGGGCCGCTACAACATCCTCTGGGGCCGGCTGGAAGCTCAGTCTATCACTTTTGTCTCTTGCTACGGGCCGAACACTGATGACCCTGATTTTTTTCGGGTACTCTGGGGGAAGATCATAGATGCCGGGTCCACGCACATAATGTGGGGTGGAGATTTCAATGTCACTTTAGACCCCACACTAGATCGCTCACATCCTCAACCACATCACTACTCCAATGCACATTACACACTCAGAGCGATAGTCGAGGACAATGAGTTGATCGATGCCTGGCGACATTTACACCCGCAGCTTCGTGAGGGGTCATGCTACACCACTGCGCGTGCCTCTTGGTCCAGAATAGATGGTTGGCTCCTCTCCAGGGGTCTCGCTCCTTGGCTGACCCACGCTTCATACCTTCTCCGCACTTACTCAGACCACTCCCCAGCACTTCTCACCCTTACTCCCCCCCCATAATGACTCGCCATTTATGTTCTGGCGCTTAAACCCACAGAACCTGCTGGACCCAGTGTTTAAACAGGAGCTAGAACAAGACATAACTGACTTCTTTCCACAAAATGAAAACTCGGTTGAGCGATACTCCATAATATGGGAGGCGTTCAAAGTCACCATTCATGGGAGCTTCATCGCAAAAAGCGGAGGAATTCTGAAGGACATCCGCTCTATGCTCCGCAAACTGGAGACAGAGCTTAAGAGTACGGAAACTATGATGCGCACCGCCCCCACTCCAGAACTACAGGCTCAGTTGAGAACCTTACTTACTGACTACCAGAAAACAGCTGAGAGTGAATGCAAATTTCGGGGGAAATACCACCAGGCACGCCGATATGGAGAGGGCAAGCGACCGGGGAAGGCGCTTGCCTCTCTGATTCGCCCTTCCCGCTTCTCTAATATGGTCCTTGAAATTGAAGACAAGTATGGTCAGCTACATAGAAACACCTCGGAGATAGTGGGAACGTTTCGCAGTTTCTACAAAGCCCTATATAAAATACATAGAACTCACCCGGTAGACTTCACCCCCTTCTTTGAGGACACCGCAATAGCATGGCTGGGCGATGGACAGCGGGAATCACTCTTAGCACATCATGAAGATAAGGAGATCATCTCCGCCATCATGCAACTCCAATCAGGCAAGGCCCCGGGGCTGGACGGTCTCCCGGCCGAATTCTACAAAACGTTCCGCCATTTACTTATCCCGGTACTGCGACAAGTATTTGAAGAGGCGCGCGAAACTACCCCCCACAATGCGAGAGGCGCGCATAGTCTCCTTGCCCAAACCAGGCAAACCGACACTACAATGCGACTCATACCGGCCCCTCTCATTGATTAACGTTGATGCTAAAATACTGGCAAAACTGATTGCTAACCGCATCAGCCCTCTTATGACTGCCCTTGTACTCCCAGATCAATCGGGTTTTGTACCCAATAGAGGCACATCCCATAATCTGCGTACTCTGTTTGCGGGTCTGCAGGACATCGATCCTGACATGAACGCCGCTGCCATATTCCTTGACGCCACCAAGGCGTTCGATTCACTAGAGTGGGATTATCTAGCTTTCGTCTTACAGCGCATGGGGTTTCCGGCTCCCTTCCTGGCATGGATAGACTTGTTGTACACGGGACTGCAGGCCCGTGTCATGGTCAACGGGGTCCAATCCTCTCCATTCACAATAGCTAGGGGCACCCGTCAAGGATGCCCCCTCTCGCCCCTACTCTTTGCCATAGCGATCGAACCCCTGGTGGCCAAAATCAGACAACATTATCGGGACCATGCGCTGGTCTACCCTGAACGCCAAATCTTGATCTCTCTATATGCTGATGATCTTACGCTGTACCTGCGCAACCCAGATGAAAGTCTTAACCCCATCCTTAGACTCCTTATCCAGTTTGGCCACCTCTCAGGTATTAACATCAATTGGGGGAAATCCCAGATATACCCTCTTACAGACGCCATCACGCGGTTTGCCCCGGACTAGCCACTCAAGTGGTGTGAAGACACACTTACATACCTCGGCATCGACATCTCTAGGGACCGAGCTGAACTGATGCGGTCCAACTATGGACGGACGCTTGATCTCCTCACTGACAAAGTTACTCGATGGATAGCGCTGTCCCTCTCCATGGCTGGAAGAGCCTCACTGATCAAAATGGTTATACTTCCTAAAGTGCTTTATCTGTTTACGAATATACCTTACGCTCCTAGGCGCCATTTCTTTCAGGGTCTCAAAACCCAAATGATTCGTCTTGTAAGGGGTGAGAAACAAGCCAGGTTAAGCTGGTATATCCTTACGCGACCCTTCGCAGCCGGAGAATTCGCGATACCCGATTTGGAACTCTATTTCATATGGGCTCAGGCTCACTTTGCAGCCTACTGGATGCATTCTCCCCCATACATGCCTCATCTTGCAATAGAGGATGGCCACATGACCCCCACACCATGTTCCGCATACTTGAGCACCCCCGCGGTCCCCAGACATTTTACCTCCACTACTGTACAATGCACTACCAGCGCTTGGAAAGACCTAGCCCGAAGGACCCTCTGTCCTCTACAGTACTCCCCTTTACTACCCCTACAAGGGAGACTTGACATCCCGGTCACACGAGAGGGGGTTGCCGCCGTTTACTTCGTAAACTGTCTAGTCTTACCTGGGGACAACTCTATATGAACGGGACATTCCGCTCTAGCGAGGAATTCTTCGGAGCCTCCTCTCCCACCCCTCTGGAGCGATTCTATTACGTCAGGCTTAGGCAGGATATACGGACCCTCACCTCATGCTTCCAACAGGAACCTCCCATCATGCCCCCCTTCATGCTCTTTTACAACAAACCACCCCTACTCATGTGGTGTCACTTCTGTACCGCACCACTCAAAATGAATGCGAGTGGGACCCCCCACCAGCTAAGGTCAAATGGGAGGGAGAGCTGGGACACCCCCTCACGGAAGAGCTATGGTCCTTCTGCTGTCGCCAAACAGGGGAGGTCTCCGCCAGCAGCAGGCTACGCATTATACACTACAAATACGTCCACCGGTTATATTTTACGCCTGCGCGCCTACATCGCCTACACTTGCGAGATAACGATCAATGTGATCGCTGTGGGGAGCAGGGAGCAGACTTCAAACATTTGCCTTGGGACTGTCCACCTATCCGCCGATACTGGGGGGAAGCAATGGCTGCTTTAGACCAAATGTTGGGAAACACATGCCGGCAGACCCCCTCACCACCCTACTAAGGTATACTAAACCGCTGCCCGCTAACATACGGCGCTATGCTTCACTGGTCCTGCTTCTGGCCAAGCGACAAATCGCCTGTAGGTGGGGCAGGGGACGGGCTCCTAAATTTAAGGACTGGATCCACGCCCTTATATACTGTCAAGAGCAGCTCAATCTCTATGCTGAACTGCTACCACCCTCCTCTCGCGATATCTGGGCCCCTCTTCAGAGTTACCTACTAGAACACGACACAACCACTGAAACACTCATGGAACCCCGTGCGGCTGGGAATACCACACAGGAAGGGGAGAAACAGTGATGACTGGAGGATATCAGAAGAGACCGGACAGGGCGTCTGCAATGTAGCTATGGGGACTGGAACATATCTTACACACGCGCACATAAGGGGCAGGAACTCATGACTGGGGACATTCTACCTACCCACTCTTGGTGACTAGTGGCATTAATGTTATGTTACTTGGTTTTGTTACTTAAATGCATAAAATGTTCAGGACCTTTTGCTGTGGTCACTCGTGATAATCGCCCAACCGACACGGCCGGCCCGATGTGGTTGTAGGCGGCTTGCTGTGTATTGCCCCTCCCGCCTCTACTGCCTTAAGCATGCACACCGCCACGCAATGCCGGCCCATTTGGGATATAGGACATAGGTTGTGTATTCAACCATTTCGGCGACAATAAAGGTCTTTGAAACTTAAAAAAAAAAAAAGCTCCAATTCTCCCCCTCTTAACAGAGCCTGTAGTTTGGAAAAGTTTGAATCATTTTTCCTTGAGCAAATTCAGAAGACCTTAGAGAAAGACAAATCTGGCTCTCTTTCAGACCTATTCCCTCCAAGGATTACAGCCTGTCTTTCCAAACATATTGCACCTGCCATTAGGTTACTGTTTAATATATCAGTAGACACTGGGAAAATCCCTCAAGCCTGGAAAACAGCACGGGTCTCCCCAATACAAAAGAAAGCTAATGTAGATCCTAAGAATTTAACTAATTATCCACCCATTTTGTTGCTTCCACTCTTGGGCAAGATGCTGGAAGGCCTAATAAATCAGCAACTCTCAGCCTACTTAGAGGAGAATAAGATCCTGGACCCCTCACAATCCGGGTTCAGAGCCTCCCACAGTAGAGAGACTGCCTTGGTTGTGGTCACAGATTCCATTAGACTTTCACAAGATGCTGGCATTCCATCTATGCTGGTGCTGCATGACCTGTCAGCAGCATTTGATACTGTTTCCCTTACCAGGCTGATTCACAGGCTTCATGACATAGGCATTTTTGGGACATTCCATCTATGGTTTTGAGGATTTTTGGAAAATAGAACACAAACGATTTCCCTTGGTTCTTTTAAGTCACACACCACGTTGATCAACAAGGGTTTCCAACAGGGCTCTTGTTTAAGCCCTACATTAGTTAATATCTATGTGCCCCTCTTACCAAGATTGTTAAAACTTATGGATTTGAAATATTATCATATGCTGATGACACCCAGCTTGGTATTTCTTTTGATAAAGACCTGGATGAAGTAAAAGACTTTTTCTAAAGGTATGAAAGCGATTGCAGACTGGAGGACAATAAATGTTTTACAATTAAACGGTGATAAAGCAGAGATTATGCTGTTTGGTAAGGCCCAACAACTTTGGTCTTCTGAATGGTGGCCCCCCGAGCTTGGTCTTGCACCCATTCCCAAGCAGCTAATGCAGAATCTCGGCGTTAAACTGGATCAATCTTTATCAATGAAAGAACATGTTGTATCCATCAGTGATAACTGTTTCAATACGATGCATCTTCTGAGTAAAGCATTTCCTTTTCTTCCTCTCTCTGCTAGGAAAACTTTAGTCCAAGCACTGATTATTAGTAGATTAGACTATGGAAACGCCCTACTTGCATCAGCAAATGAGACTTTGATGTCCAAGTTGCAAGTAGTCCAAAATACCGCAGCCCGGCTTGTTTGTAATCTTCTTCAGGCTCGGCATCTGCACCTCTACTGAGAACCTTACACTGTCTGCCAGTAAGGAAAAGAACAATCTTCAAGCTCTGTTGCCTTGTGCACAAATCCCTAGCAGGAAAAGGCCCCAGTTATTTACATCAGAAGCTCAGTTATCACCCAGTCAGGAACTTGAGATCCAAGGACAAAGTCTTACTTACCGTCCCCCGTATCCGCTTGGTCAGATGCGTAGGTAGGTCTTTCTCTTACCTTGCCCCTATCACATCCGCTCCTGCACAGATCATGCTAAAATTAGGAAACTTCTTAACACAGCTCTATTTTAACCTAGCGCACTGAACCACCTGTGTTTAAGCAAAGTGCTGAGATTCACCTTCGGGTGAGATTTGTGTGCTATAGCACGTTAAATTAACATAACATGTAGTGGGATAGTGCTAAGATGGTGAAGCTGAATAACACTCTTCAATTCTATGTTCTGATTGGAATGTTTTCTTTGTACACCCCATGATCAATCTGCAGTTTCCATTATATTCCATGAGAAGAATTTCTATATAAACCCTCGAGTTGGGAGTGACTCAGATAACTTTCCCTTCTTAGGCGCCGATTCCGATCTCGCCCGGAAAGCCCTCTGTACGACTCAGATCCGGAGGGCTTTCCGAACGAGACGTGCTCCGGGAGTCCGAATGAGCGAGTACGATGCAGCCGTATGCTGACGGACTTGGTTCGCTCGGACTCCCATTGAACTCTATGGGAGCCTGTGCACAGACGCGTACACAGGCTTCCATAGAAGAAAAGGGGTGGGTGGGGAAAAGCGTGCACCCTGTGGCGGACAACCCATGGTGCCCGCCACACTGTGCACGCCTGGATCGGGGGGACCCATGGGCACCCCCTGTGATAGATTCAGAGGGCCCTGTTTCGTCTCGCTGAGACCGAGGCGAAGCGGCTATCCGAATCGTGCATCGTACTCACGCGATCGGAAATCGGCTCCATTGCGAGGCACGATTCGTCCACAAGTGAGGCGCACGGAGCGGTTCGGGTCCGAAAACGATTCGGTCGGCGCGTACGCGATATTTGCATCGTACTTGGACGTTCGGACCGGTGTACGATTCGGTCGTGAACAAGGGCTACGAATCGGATCCGGTAAAGCAAAATCTGATTCGGAGGCCTTCCGAGCGAGATCGGAACAGGCCCCTTAATCGGGATGCTGTGTGATTTCTTTATGATTTTGCAGCTCATTCGGAATATTTTTGATTTTGCCTATTATTTTGAATTGCCCTTTTACTGCGAGCCTTCATGCCAATGACTTTATGCATCTGAACTTTATAATTATTGTATTGTATCCTTCACATTTTTGTAATAAATCTTTATTTATTTTCTAATTCTGCCCTAATTCTGCCCTAGACTTGAGGTTGTCTTTACCTAATTGACGGTATTTTTGATATGTAGATTTGTATCTTACATTCAGACACAGCGTTCATGAAGACCGCACCACATACAAGAACTCCATGACAGAATACCACCAACTCATCGGATCCTCCAAAAGGACCTTCATCCTTGCCAACTCCAGCAACTCAAAGGAACTTTTCAGCATCATCCAGGATTTCACCAAACCCCCTAGCGAAATCACAGACATCACCCCCTCCCAAGACCTCTGCAACAAGCTCGGCTCCTAATTCCACCTGAAAATCAAGGCCCTCTACGACAACTTCAACGAACAGACACCAGACTCCGAATCCACTCCCTCCTCCCGGCATCGCCATCCAGCCCACCATCTGCTCTTGGACCCCAGTCACCACCGAAGACACCGCATCGACCATGAAAGGCATCCACTCAGGAGCCCCCACGAACCCCTGCCCCCGCACATCTTCCACAGAGCCGCCACCATCGCACCAGAACTACGATGCACCATCAACGCCAGCTTCGAAACCGGCACATTCACCAATGACTGGAAGCTCACAGAAGTCGAGCCCCTACTCAAGAAGCCCTCAGCAGATCCTACGGACCTCAAGAATTACCGACCCATCTCCCTCCTCCCCTTCATGGCCAAAGTCACAGAGAAGACTGTCAACACCCAACTAACGAAATCTATTAAAGAGAACTCCATTCTCGACCCCTCCCAATCTGGATTCCGCAGCAACCACAACACCGAGACCGCTCTACTCGCCGCCACAAACGACATCCGCACCCTCCTCGACCAAGGCCACACTGCGGCCTTGATCCTACTCGACCTCTCTGCAGCCTTTGACACCGTCTCCCACCACACACTCACCACCAGACTCCACGATGCCGGCATACAGAGAACTGCCTCGACTGGCTACGCTCCTTTCCCACCAGCAGAACCTAAAGAATCAGACTACCACCCTTCCTCTCCGAACCCACAGAGATCAACTGCGGAGTACCCCAAGGATCATCGCTTAGCCCGACGCTCTTCAACATCTACATGGCCCCCCTCACCGCCACCGTCAGACAGCACAGACTCAGCATAGTATCCTATGCCGACGACACCCAGCTCATAATCTCCCTCACCAAGGACCCCATCACCACCAGACTCAACTTCCAGGAAGGAATGAAGGACGTTGCATCCTGGATGAGCAGCAGCTGCCTGAAACTCAACTCGGAGAAGACAGAGGTCCTCGGACCCTCCCCCGCTGCCTGGGACAACACCTGGTAGCCCACCGCCCTCATCAGACCCCTCCACCCCCACCTGGAACTGTTATATGGCCGTTAGGGTCATTGTCGACATTGCTAAGTTAGCGTGAGCTCTGCTGCCATGATGCTGTTTTGCGCACGTTACTACATGACTTTGTTTTGCAAGACTCGGTTTGTGCCTTTCACATGAGAACTGTCTGCTTTCTGCGTTCTCTGCCTGTTCCTGGAGTTTAGTCTGAACATTATGTGCAAGGTCGATAAACAATGCCCCTTGTTATTCTGTTCTGGTCAGTCCCTAGCATCTAGACAAAACATGCTAACACAGCTGCGCTGCTGGAAGCTCGTGCTTTGATATTACGGGGATGCATGTTGTTCTGACACACACTTGGAGAGGGTCCTTTCCAGGGAGAAGAGCTATGCTGTTCCTATGATGTAAAACTACCATCTAGGCACTAAGGTTTGGGGTCTGCTGACAAAGCCCAGAGATCTTCCTTTATATAATAAACATCACCTTACCAAGGGGAGGGTGGTTAGGCCTTATAGTCCTTTTTCCACTGTCTGTATATGATGACATCCCCCTTTATATTCTATGAAATTGTAACAATGTTAATTGTTCTAGGTTTAGGCATTTTGCTGCTGGTAGTGGCTCGTATACTGCATTATAGAGCACGATAGTTAAAATAAACATTTTGAACTATAACAGTGACTCTGATCATTCTTATTGTGGACAAGTACGAGTGAGCGAGCGAAAGGGTATGTCTTGCTACCGCGATTCCTGAGAGAGTTGGGAGTGTTGTGTTCTGGGTTGTCTAATCATTTGTAGCTTCGTGATTTTGTAGGAGACCGAATGAGACACTATAGCTAGTCAGTTTGGGGATTTTGGGTACTAAGGAGGTAGGAAGGTGCAACCCCTATTCACCCAAGTCCTGTTTTCCTGCGCATAGTTCTGTGTATGTGCAGAATCCCCTCAACATGGCGCCGCCAACGTTTTGTCTGGTTCTTATCTGAGAGACTCCTGAGTAGTGCGTGTGCTTGTCCACAATCCCCTCACATCTGTTTCCGTAGACAGTTGTGATGGTGTAGCCTCCTATATTGATGTTTTATAGGGTTTTCAAGCTTCAATTTTAAAAGGTTTTCCTCTTTCTGATTAACCCGTTATTGCTCTGCCACGCATAGGTTGTTATTCTCTAACTATTGATTATGGAGGTTGTAATTGCACCGTCTAACCGAGCTGCAGTACTACTTATTTGACTCAACATGGGGTCCCTAATGCTGGTGTTGCGCTCATTTTTGTTGTAGAAGCGGATGCAGCTTACCGCTTCGAGGTATTTTATTTTTGGGTTACCTTTCCGGCGGTAATATACTGCCACGACCCTTCCTCAGAATTATCACCCTTACAGGTCTCTTGAAGTTCCGCTAACGGCTTGGCAACACCAAATATGGTCTAATGGCGCCCTTCCTCACCCAATAATGCCAGTCCCGTTTAGGCCCTTTATCGATAGTTGGGGCCACGTGGCCCGTTTTGGCTGGGTATACCCAGCACCCAAATTATCTCTCTGCTACAGTCGCAGAGCTCCGCATATTACATACTTCGTTGATACGTGTACAGTTCATATCGCACAACTTCCAGGTGGGACCACCTGGAGTTGCTGCGCAACAGCCTGGACCTGGTGGTGTAACCATCAGTCCTGTCATGGTTAATTCAGTAATGCGCAAGTGTCCGCAAAATAAGGATGAATTCCGTTATTGGCTTGCTGAAAAATTTGGACAACTTGAAGCTGTTTTTCCAAATACCACTCCTGTGGAGAGACACAGGATCCTTACCATGAGTTTACCTAAAGGCCTAGTTCATGAATTAGCTGATTGTAACACTTGGGGTAGAGTGTTTGCAGCGGTATATTCGATGTGTTTCGGCACCCCCTCAATGACCGTACTCCCTTCCGTGATAAAGCGTGTTCAGGATGAACACGGAGCAGAGGCGGCTCTGGAGTTGGGATGAGACTGGTGGGGGTGTTCGACATTGTTTCCGATATGATCCTTGCTAATGTTAAGGGTGATGCTGTAAGCTTGCAAGTGTCTAACTGCTTGGAGGCTGTCGCAGACGCAGACAAGCAGCGCAAATTGCCAAAGATTATTGCTAAAGCTTATAAAACCTTAGGGCGCAATAGTCTGGGAATTAAGCCTTTTACTCAAACGCAAACTCAATCTCAAACTCAACAAAAAGCCCAGACTGATAAAGATGGGCGCCCGTTCTTTCCTAAAAAGAACTGGAGAAATAAAAAACGGGCAGCAACAGCAGAAGCAAGGTTCGCGTGCTGGTTCACCGACACCTGAGTCTTCTGAGCATACTTATGACTTGCACGACCGCGCGAAAATTAAGACTCCTGATAGATTTCAAGTGCCTGATCAGCGCTCTCTTCGTTCTTTACAGGACACATCCGTCTCACAAGTCGGTGGTGGGGAGCGCCAGGATCGTGGCAAAGGCCCGACTAAACAACAGGGACGAGAGCAACCTCAACAGTTTGACGTCAAAGCCAAACACGAGGATCTGCCTCATTTTCAACACCCGTATCAGAAGAAAAAAGTTGCCGCCTTAACGGCGAAGTATGCCTCAGACAGTGAGAACGCGACTCCTAGACTGGACATGGGCAGTGATTCTGCTCGACAGCGCAGCCGAGGTTACCATAGTGCGGGAGGCACTGCGTCCCTGTCTGGAGGCTAGAGCAACTGATACATTTATTACAGTAGAAACAGCAGATACCCGGGTTGCCCCCCCGGATAGATTCTATGAGATTGTCTTCCAAATTAAAGGTGATATACAGCGTAGTGCAATCACGGCGGTTTTCTGGGAAAATCTTACCTCCTCATATGACATTTTATTGGCGAGGCAGATTGGCCTCCACCATTTGTGCTAGCTGCTTCTAGAGAGGAGGACGTGATACTTCCGAGTTTTTCGCGTTACATACCTGAGGAACATGGAAAGGCTTACGCAACTGAGTGGGCTTTGGTCCTTGCCCCAGCGGTGTACCATAATCAGGCGGGCTGGGATATTGATTCACCGGCACATGAGGTACCATTGCGGTCTATGCCACAACCACAACCGCAATATCCAATTAGACGTGAGGCTAAGACTCTGGTTTGTGACATTCTAACTCAGTTGGAGTATCAAGGATGGATTGAATCCTGTGTATCACTGATGAATAATCCTCTTTTTCCGGTATCGAAACCTGACGGTTCATATCGTATTGTACTGGATTATCGAAATTTGAATAGTCATTGTCGTACATTTGCGGTACAGAACACACACAGCTCTGCGGTGGTGAACAACCTTGATCGTAAAAAACACAAAACTACACTGGACATTTCCAATGGTTTCTACAGTCATAATCTGGCTTCTGAGAGCCGTGACTTGACGGCATTCACAACCGTCGGAAATCAGAAAAAATTTACACGCTTGCCTATGGGGTAGAAGAACAGTCCCAGGGCTTTTGCTGCGCGTGTTGTGTCTTTATTACATGATATAGATCCGGATGCGTTCTCGTACGTTGATGATATTTATCTGATGGACGACGAACCAGTGCCGCATCGTGTCCGAGTCGACCGCATCATTTTATCGCTTGCCGACTATGGATACAAATTCAATTCTGCAAAATCACACATCGCTCTTTTTGGGCCACGAGCTCAATAATGAAGGTAGGGGGTTAGCCCTAACTTTCTGGAGAAATGTGCACAATTGCAACCTCCCTCTACGCTGAAGAAACTTCAGCCTTTGCTGGGTTTTTTAAATTTCGGAAGGACTTACATCCCCGATTTATTCCCAGTGTATCAAACCGCTTTATGCGTTGATACAACCAACATATTCTTCTGCCAGCTGGCTTCCAGAACATACCACTATCCTACAATCTTTGCAATCAGATATGCTTGCGACTAACTACTTGTTGACGCGTGATAATACCACGAACCTGGTGATACGTATAATACCGGGGACGGTGGGTTTCACTTACTTGACGTTCAATGAGGGAGACACGGTACCAATTGCATACAAATCACATTTGTACACATTGGCTGAAAGGTGTTTTTTTAATGTTGAAAAGGTTTTGACTGGGGTCCAAATGGCGATTCTGAAAGAACGCTCGCTGGCGCAGGGAAAACGCATTCTTATGGTCACGCCTCTCCCTGCTTTAGAAGCAGTGACTAAGGCAAGTGTACCCAACTCTAAGGCACTACATCCCCGTTGGATACAATGGGCTTCTTCTTTGACATCGGCTGATGTCACGTTTATCTTTGATCCTGCTCTTCAGACACAGGAGTTTTTACAGTAGGAACATGTTCATCCTCCTCCGTTTTCGTTGCTTCCTTTGGATGAGTACAAATGTATCATTTATACCAATGGCTCGGCTCAACTGGCCACCGGTTCCAAACACGCTTATTCAGCGGCTTGCGCTATTGTGGCTGGTTCAATTGTAAATGGAGAATTCAAGTCTTCTATAGTGCATACTCAGGCACTTGGAGACTGTACAGCACAACTGGCGCCATATGTCCATCCTGTTCTAGGGATGGACATATGGCGTGTGCGGCTGCACTTGGAGTCTTGGCTGAATGGGATATTTGTGCGGCTGCGCAGAACCTATTGCAACGGAGCTTCATCGAATATCACACAAGTTGCCCAGTTATGCTTTTGGAAGCATTTGATTATGAGGAACACGTCTGTTTCTTCGGTCTACTTGATTGGATGGCATCCCTTTTTTCTACTAACGATAACGATGGTTTTTTTTAACGACTTACATTGTTAAGCTCACGTACTTTGATGAATACACCACCTCCATGTTAGTGACGTTTTTCGTGCAACTAAACAATTTTTTTTATGAACATCACAATTTTTTTGTACTTTTTCCGATCTGGTTTTTTCTTGCGGCTTTTGAACTCTGCTTACTTTTGAACTCTGTTTTGGTCTTTTGTCTATATACTATGACCTTACTGAGGGAAGGGTGTTATATGGCCGTTAGGGTCATTGTCGACATTGCTAAGTTAGCGTGAGCTCTGGTGCCATGATGCTGCTTTTGCGCACGTTACTACATGACTTTGTTTTGCAAGACTCTGTGCCTTTCACATGAGAACTGTCTGCTTTCTGCGTTCTCTGCCTTTTCCTGGAGTTTAGTCTGAACATTATGTGCAAGGTCGATAAACAATGCCCCTTGTTATTCTGTTCTGGTCAGTCCCTAGCATCTATACAAAACATGCTAACACAGCTGCGCTGCTGGAAGCTTGTGCTTTGATATTACGGGGATGCATGTTGTTCTGACACACACTTGGAGTGGGTCCTTTCCAGGGAGAAGAGCTATGCTGTTCCTATGATGTTAAACTACCATCTAGGCACTAAGGTATGGGGTCTGCTGACAAAGCCCAGAGATCTTCC
Organism: Calotriton arnoldi; assembly: GCA_963921515.1. Classification (NCBI taxonomy): domain Eukaryota; kingdom Metazoa; phylum Chordata; class Amphibia; order Caudata; family Salamandridae; genus Calotriton; species Calotriton arnoldi. The sequence continues at coordinate 3,945,611 of CAWUFW010000372.1, read as the reverse complement.
TTTATATAATAAACATCACCTTACCAAGGGAGGGTGGTTAGGCCTTATAGTCCTTTTTCCACTGTCTGTATATGATGACATCCCCTTTATATTCTATGGAATTGTAACAATGCTAATTGTTCTAGGTTTATGCATTTCCCTGCTGGTAGTTGCTCGTAAACTGCATTATAGAGCACAATAGTTAAATAAACATTTTGAACTATAACAGTGACTCAGACCATTCTTCGTGTGGACAAGTACGAGTGAGCGAGCGAAAGGGTATGTCTTGCTACCGCGATTCCTGAGAGAGTCGGGAGTGTTGTGTTCTGGGTTGTCTAATCATTTGTAGCTTCGTGATTTTGTAGGAGAACGAATGAGACACTATAGCTAGTCGGTTTTGGGATTTTGGGTACTAAGGTGGTAGGAAGGTGCAACCCCTATTCACTGAGGTCCTGTTTTCCTGCGCATAGTTCTGTGTATGTGCAGAATTCCCGCAACAAAATCTCGGCATCGTACTCAACTCTTCCCTCTCCATGACCCGACAGATCAACGCCGTCGCCTCCACCTGTTTCAACACCCTCCGCATCCTCCGGAAGACCTTCAAATGGATCCCCCCCGAATCAAGGAAGACCATCACCCACGCACTCATAACAAGCAGACTGGACTACGGAAACGCCCTCTACGCCGGGATCAACAAGTCTCTGCTCCGCAAACTCCAAACCATACAGAACACCGCAGCCAGACTCTTCCTCGGCATTCCTCGACCCGAACACATCACTCAACACCTGCGAAACCTCCACTGGCTCTCCGTCGAGAAGAAAGTAACTTTCAAGATCCTCACCCACGCCTACAAATGCCTCCCCAACACCGGACCCCAATATCTCAACGAAAGAATCTCTTTTCATGTACCCAAGAGAAACCTCCGTTCTGCCAACCTCGCCCTCGCTGAACCCCTGCGCATCCGCAGAGCAAGAACGGGCAGAAGAACCTTCTCCTACATCGCGGTCAAGGCCTGGAATGAGCTCCTGATCGACATCAGACGCTCCCTCACTCTGCACATCTTAAGGAAGACCCTCAAGACATGGCTCTTCGACTGATCGGAGCTGCTCCCCACCGCTAGCGCCTTGAGACCCTCACGAGTGAGTAGCACGCTTCAAAATTCCCTGATTGATTGATAGCGGAGGGGTAAAAATTACTATTTCCACTCTAGTGAGTGTGACAATAGGGAAAGTGTTGGATAGCGGAGGGGTAAAAATTACTATTCCCACTCCAGTAAGTGTAACAGTAGGGAACTTGTTGGATAGCAGAGGGGTAAAAATTACTATTTCCACTCTAGTGAGTGTGACAATAGGGAAAGTGTTGGATAGCGGAGGGGTAAAAATTACTATTCCCACTCCAGTAAGTGTAACAGTAGGGAACTTGTTGGATAGCAGAGGGGTAAAAATTACTATTCCCACTCCAGTGAGTGCAACAGTAGGGAAAGTGTTGGTTTGCAGAGGGTAACAATTAATATTCCCACTCCAGTCAGTTCAAAATTAAAAACAAAATATTAACAACAAAAAAATAAAAAACAATAAATAAAAAAAGATATAAATGTTAAAAATTTAAATACAAATATATTTAATATTAAAAATAAAAAAATAAAAAATTATTATACTGTTAAATACATATAACACATACCTACAAATATTATATCTAAAAAATAATTTTCAAACATATATATTTTTTATTGGAAAATAATTAGAAACAAAAACATTAATTATTACATAAATTTCGTTTTTTTATTTCCTACCCTATAACACCACACAACTCACAACCCACATCTACATTTAAAAAAAAATGTACTTCCATAATTAACATAATTAATTTCCAATTTAAAAAATATTATTAATTTAAAAAACAAATTAAAATTCATGAAAATTAATTAACTTTCCACATTATACCCCTATGGTCCCCACAGCTAAAATGTATTACACAATTAAAACATATTTTCAATTAAAAAACTAATGGTATTTAACAACTAGTTATAAAGTAAGTAAAATTAATTTACTCCCCACCCTTTTCCCCTATAAAAGTAAAACCCACAGACAAAAAATAAACAATTACCCTAATTAAATATCAATTAATTAATTAAGATTAATGATCAACTAATTATTAATTAATTAAACATAAATTACTTCCCACCCTTTACCCATATAAACACCACAACCTGCATCTAAAATTAATTACATACTTACCATAATTAATTGTCAATTAATTAATTAATTTTAATTAACAACTAATTATTAATCAATTAAAAATAAATTACTTCCCACCCTTTACCCCTATAAACCCCACAACCCGCACCTAAAATTAATTACACAATTACCATATTTGCCAATTAATTAATCTTAATTAACAACTAATTATTCAAAGTCAAAGTCAAAATAAAACTTTATTTCGGCTATACAGCCATAAAAGCACAATTGAATAAAACATTTAAAAAAAATTATCTTAAAAGGAGTTAAGAGTAACCACAGATACGTCAACAAAATATTGGGGGAGAACATTTAAGCAGAAATACATTATTAAACTTGACAGGTACAAAAGTTGGTCTTATCCCCAACTCTAGGTCTTCACTTAATAAGACACAAACAGATAGATACTAATTATTAATTAATTAAAAATAAATTACTTACCACCCTTTACCCCTATAAACCCCACAACCTGCACCTAAATTTAATTACACAATTACAATAATTGTCAATTAATTAATTCATTTTAATTAACAACTAATTATAAATTAATTAAAAATAAATTCGTTCCCACCCTTTACCCCTATAAACCCCACAACCTACACCTAAAAGTTACCCAAAAAAATTAAAAACGCAATTAACAGAAAAACGAGTCCAGTGCGAGGCGCTTGAGCAGGAGATACTTGCTCTGGAGTGAACATTAAGCGCAGACACTGTGGGTGTTGGTGGGCTCAAGCATACGCTCAAACTCAAGGAAAAATCCCTTCGGGACTTAGCAGAAAACGCGGCTCGGGCTCACGCGATCGCCACACAAAGAAGAGTGTATGATTTGGGCGATAAAGCCAACAAACTGATCGCGTGGCTGGAAAGGAGGGACTGGAGTCGCAACTGGTTTCCGAGATTCGTTCCTTAGAGGGAACACAGGCTGGTACAGGGGTGGCCTTGACAGAAATCTTTGCCACGTACTACGAGAACATTTACCAGTCCCAATCCACGTGGGGGAACTCGGATTGTACTGAATTCCTACGAGACATTTCTCTACCGACTCTTGGGTCGGAGGACAGGGAAGCATTAGATTCTGACTTTCACCTGGAAGAAGTAGAAAACGCCATGCGAGACTTGCAATCAGGGAAAGCGGCCGGTCCAAATGGGCTCCCCTCAAAGCTGTTGAAATGTGTGGTGGGCAAGCTAGCCCCCTACATGTTTGACATGTTTAGGGAGGCATTTGATGTGGGCCAACTTCCCGAGGACACGAGAATGGCGACTATAGTAGTGTTCCTCAAGAAGGGCAAACCTCATGACCTCTGCAGCTCCTACAGACCTATCTCCCTTTTGAATTTTGAGGCCAAGGTTCAAGCCAAGATTATCGCAAACCATTTGGGCCCTGTCATACAATCCCTGATCCACCCAGATCACTCTGGCTTTATGCCACTTAGGAGCACTAGGCTCAATTTGAGACGCTTATATGGAGTCATGCACATGACTCAAATGCAGCCAGATGTCCCGGCCGCTCTCCTCTCACTGGACGCGAGGATGGCGTTCGGTAGCATCGAATGGTCCTACCTCTTTGCTGTGCTGGAGAAGGTGGGCATTGGGCCGCAGTTGCAAAAGTGGATCCGGTTGCTATACACTGCTCCGATAGCACGCGTTAGAGTTAACAGGGTCGTCTCCAGAGCCTTTGCCTTACACAGGGGGACGCGTCAGGGGTGCCCACTGTCCCCGATGTTATTGGTGCTGGAACCACTAGCGGCGTGGATCAGAAAAGACCCATTAGTAAGGGGTATAGATATGGGGGTGGGGCTGGGAAGAGCGCATATCCTTGTATGCAGACGATATCCTTCTCTACGCGCACAGGCCCCGACAAACATTCCATATGCTCATTCATATAATACGGTCTTTTGGTTCCTACTCTGGGTACCGCATCAACTGGGACAAGTCCTTGGTTTTTTCACTAGCCGGGGACCCGCCAGTCCTGACTTCGGCATGCTCGGAGCTGGTACTGCAAGATAAGTTTAAGTACTTGGGCATCTGGATAACCAAGTCTGTGGAGGAGTTCACGCAATTGAATCTACATGTGCAACTTTCCAGATTACGAGATGATGTGGTGCACTGGAGGGGGCTCCTGATCTCCCTTACGGGCAGGGCAGTCCTCTTTAAGATGATGGCCCTCCCGCATTTACTCTACGCTGTCCAGAACACTCCCTATCGCATCCAGGAAATGTTCTTTCGAGCAATTGAGTCCGAGCTACGCAAGTTGCTATGGAGGGGTGGGGGGGCAGTCCCAGAATTGCGCTCAAGAAGCTACTGAAAGGGGGGTATACGAAGGGGGGCTGGCAGTTCCGGATATCAGGAAATACTACTGGGCCGCTCACCTCATCAATGTCAACGGATGGGTTTTTTCCCCACTTGAGGAACCAGCCTATAGGGTGGACAGACTGACCTTGGGTGATCGTAGCCATCTGGGTGAACTGTACCATAGGGGTAGGGGTTCCGTACATCTGCCACCACACACAAAGACAGTCATTGACATTTGGCATAAAGCAACTAAAATGACAGGGTGGGAGTTGAAACTCACTGAACAGACTCCACTATGGGAGGGAGACTTTCTGAAAGAAGTACAACGGTTGCAGGGTTTCCGGAAGTGGAGCCTGATTGGCACTGACGTGCTTGGGGACATCTGGAAAGGTGGCAAAATGGTGACATTCGATACCCTGCGGGAGGGCTTTCAAATGGGGGGAGGTGAATTCCTCAGATACCGACAGCTGCGTTCGGCACTCCATTGCTATTTGAAAGAAGGGACTGTGATTCCAGAATATTCCCCCCTAGAGAATATTCCCCCCTAGAAGATAGACTCCTCTTAGATCCCATGATTGAGAAAGCGGTGTCACTTACTTACAAAAAACTGGTAAACAACTCCCAGGATTGCCTGGGTTTCCTGAGGGAGGCCTGGGAATCGGATGTGGGTCTTTTGGAGGATGACGATTGGGTGGAGGCCCTTCGGAGACCCAGAGGAATAGCCATCAGAGCGCGCTTTAGGCTTGTTCAACTCCGCATCCTTCATAGGTCTTACGCCTCGAGAATGGTGCAGGTCCGTATTAATGGTTGTGGTTCCGAGTTATGTGTCAGGGGATGTGGTGAGAAGGGGTCATTCTTCCATATATTGTGGCCCTGCCCAAGGATTCAGAAGTACTGGAGGGGCCTCACCCGCATAATGGAGGCTGCAGTGGGTGAGCAGGTCCCAATGGAGTCCAGATGGCACATTCTCGGCGTCACGGGAGAGATCACATGGCCACAGTGGCCCAAGCTGTGGCTAGCTTTGGCAGAGGGGGTCGCTAAGAGGAACATCGCACGTGCATGGGGGGCGACGGAGCCCCCGACAGTAGCAGCATGGCTGTGTGATATGGTCTTGTGTCATAATGTGGAGCAGGTGGTCTATCAAAGTCGTGGATGCCCTCGCAAGTGGGAGAAAATATGGGGGCCTGGACATTGTATAGAGGCCTGTGATGGGGTCCGTGTGGTGTGTTGTATAGGCTATCCTGTGAGAGTTCAGAGACTAATTCAATCTAGTTGTGCGCAGAAATGCGTAAAATGTACTTGCGTGCTGTAATGTCTGATAACTGCCGTGACTTCGCCATGAATTGTATATGTATATTGGGATTTGCTTGTATCTGAAGCTTGTTCTTTTGTTTAATAAAAAGATTTAAAAAAAAAAACAATTAACATGATAAAATCTAAATTAAATAAATATTATTAAATTAAAAACATTCATTACTTTATTGTAATTAAGTTACTTCCCACTCTATTCCCTTATAAACCCGCAACCCGCTACGGAACTACAAAACACAAAACTTAATAAAAATAAAAATTAATAACTGCTAAAAATTTGACACATATATTAAAAAACATAAACAATACTTGTAGAAAAAATACATCACATACATTTAAAATATATACTAAAATACATAACACTAATTAAAAAATCGATATTTTAAACAACTATGGGGCCCATTAGGATGTCGGGCGGAAGCACTACCGCCGTGCTGTCGGAGGCAAAAACAACCAGTTACCGTCCGCCCGCTGCGGCCCACACGCCCGCCCAATTAGGATGTGAAAAGTCAGCCAAACGCCGCCCGTAAGCCAGCGAAGCCGTCCGCCATCAAAGTGCGCCCGTCCACGTAGCGGCGCGAGCCAATGGACACACACCGTCCGACGAAATCACGTACCGCCCGGCGCACAAACAAACAGCTCCCACGGCTAAGAGACACCGCACGAGAAACCAAGGCGGAAACTCGACCGCTGAGTACGGAGACCAAAAAGGCGGCCCACCCCGAGCATGAATCCAGCACTCCAGGCCATCCCCATGCTCTACCTGATGCAGCACCTAGGAGTCAACGCGCCGCGGCGACGCAGGTAGGCAGACACACAACAAGGGCACGCAAACACCGCACACAGTGCAAGGGCGGAAAAACTGTACATGGCCCCCCCAGACACCCCTGTGTGGACAGGACACATCCACCATTGCACCCACAAATGTCACACCGGCCAAAATGAAACAACTCGCAACAACCGGGCACACACCACCCGGGACCAGGAACTGACGTCCCCGTCACGGCAACGCAGCGGCGATGACGCAGGTACACATGCGCACAATGCAGAGGCCAACGACAGCGCCATGCATGGGCCGCACACAAACAACACAGGGTCACAACTACACACACCACACACCAGCCCCACTCTGAACGCACATGTCACGTGGCATTCCTGCATCAGTCATATCCCCAACCGGCAACTCACAGGTGCCAACATGATATCACACAACTGTCCCGAACAGGGGAGTGACGTCACGCCAAATTAGGACACACCCTTGTGTGCAAAACATGGCGGAGCACACAGCGGCTGCTACAGCACACCGCAGAACATGTACCCCGTCGGCAAAAGGCACGCCAGTACCATACAAAAATACCAATACCATCCTGCACCCAATACCAATACATGCAATACGTAACATCAAAAAACCCGGGGGCCTGACAACAGGTGTTACCAATTACAACACACACACACAAGGCCCAACGTATAGCGGAAACGCAGCGTGCCGCCCACACACGGGAAAGCAGATAGCACTGAATGGCCTTCCATTCCCACTCTGAAACCACATTTCGACAAAACAAGCCGGAGAATACAGTCATTGTCCCAACAACAAGCCAAACAGAGGCATGCCGAGGAAACCGTCCAATGTGCAGATAGCGCACAACATGAAAGAAAGTTCTGACCTCAAAAAAGAAATGACCACTCCTCCATGTGGTTCACATGCAAGTAATCTGGAAGGAGTCAGACACCACTGACCTTGACCATTCATAGAAGCATGTGGGATGAGGACCTGTGTCCTCCGCACAAGCTACTATAACCCAAGTACTGCCTCCGTACGACTATTCCAGATTTCCCAGCATCGTCGGAGGGTGCACTCTGCTGACTGCACAGCCGGCCGGAGCACGCCATCACATCGCCCTGTAGCAAAATGGCAGTCGCACCACAGCTACCCAACTACGCCGGACAGATGCAGCTCTACATGGACAGCCTGCTACAGATAGTGGTCTGTGAAAACCTGGCCATGCTGAACGTAAGTTACCGAGTAACTTACCGCATCGCAATGTTCAGCTGCGTCATCCCCGCCTTCTACTGTCGGAGGTGTCCCTTCCACTGTCCTGTGGATTTATGTCTCTCCAACCCGGCATGTCCAAAGGGGGACCTGGTACAACTGTTCGCACCCCTGGACGCACACGACAGGATCTGTTCAGTCTATGGGGGCATGGCGTATGTGGCTGCAATCGGACACACACTGCAATGGGACCAGTGTGCCTCCACACAACGCATTCTGGATCACAGTTTCATCGAATGTCATCCAACATGTCCCATCAGGCTCCTACAAGGGACAACTTACGATGAACACATTGACACCCACCATCCGCTTCATTGGATGGCATCCATGTTTACCATTAATGCCATGGAAGCCCTGCTGGAAGGTATCGCATACCTGACAACTTGTCAATTCGTCGGGCCCCGACGCAATACCCCCAATTGAACAATGATGTTCAACACCGTACCTATGCTTGGCTTTCGCACGGACTGGGCAGTTAGCTGTACAACAACTAAAACATACAACCTGCAACAAACACCACACCATCAACTCCACTGCCATGACATCGGAAATTATCTGGACATGCACTCTGTTCCTCACCACATCCAATATCTCGGCATGAACAGGGGGAGGCAGAGGTATGGGACTTGTGTACAGTAACCACATAGACAATACTGCCCGAACAACTATGCTATAACATGTATCCTGCGCACATGAACACATGCACCGGTCAGTGCACACTAATCTGTCTGCTGTATCACGTGAGAACTGTCACCTCACCTTTGTCTGTACTTCCGGGCCAGGACTTTTGCATGGACAACAAATGCATCCCTCAACAACATGACCACAGTGAATGGGTCATGTTCAGTAGCCACCACATTGCAACAACTAGTGACACGCTGCTGCATGCACGTAGGCTCATGCTCTGATGTCACCCCTCACCCAGGTGTGTCGGAGTAACTATTGTAGTAAACCTGTACCATGGAACTGAGATGTACTGTGCCCATGATGTCAAGCTGTCTGGTAGGCATAATTAATACTGTCTGTGTCAAAGTCAACAGCTCCTCAGTAATTAGTAAATGTACATTAGCACAGCAAGGGCAAGGCAGTTGTAACTCTGAAGCCCACATCCCACAGTCAACAACTAATCACATCTACCCCTACCCCCTTTTCTATGTGTAATCATGCTAAGTATATCCTCCACATGCATTTCGCTGCCAGTAGTGTCCACTATACTGCATCACAGAGGACGTATTCCAAATACATGGCTTGAAGCAAATATGTCTCTGCTGAATCATTTCACCAACACAAGTACGAATGAGAGAGGATGAGAGTGTGTGAAGTACACGAAAGTCGTGAGATGACCATGTAGTCCACTGTCATTGGATGTCAACGCATATGAGTAGCCGCAACAGTGGCCACAGTGAAATACCACAGCTCGTGGAGCAGGACTTGTCAGACACTGAAGTGGCCCAAAAGATCATCACATTCACTGACGGCCTGGTCACTACAAAGCACAGTCCTACACATGTCCACAATTTCCCACACAGTCTGACCTCACACTCAGCAAGCAAAAGTAGGAGCCACGCAAAAGCATGCTACAGCAGTGCCTGACAAGACACACACACGACATCAGTGTGGGTGGGCAGCACTGCACAGTGAGTAAGAACTGCTGAAATTCTGACATGCACAATTGAACAAGGCACAATCTTGACAGTCACACACCCTGCACACACACAACGTCTGAACCATAACAAGTAGGAGTCAGCCTGAACTGCAAGGACACACCCATACACTGCATACTGTGCAACATACAACACACACATGTCATCACATTCACAGACCTCAACACGGTTACAAACATCCACCATGGGCCTGGGTAACATATGTGTGTAGTCGACATGGCCACAGCACACACACACACCAACGCTACCCCAAAGTCACACCACTCACACCACACACCACCACCTCCCAAATGCACACATTGAAAGTAAGCCATGTGCCCAGGCACAATGTACATCACAACACTAACATACACCTACACTGCTGGCCACACAGCAAGTAAGCTCACACATGCCTGCATACTCAGCGTATGCTGCCTGTCCTCCTGTGGCTAGACTCACACCCTGTGCATTGCATGCACGCAAACATGACACAGATATATTTAGCCAGAAATACCAACAAATACATGCAGTCAATCCGTTGCACAGAATAGCAGATTCATCACATACACAAGTAGCAGAGTCTGAAAGAAGTGAAGTCCCTGCCACGTGTACAACACATTGGAATGTGAGACCAGACATTGCAATTGCTGAGGTCCCATACACGGCATGTGCCCCACTTAACCAAGCACACACTGCAACAACTGCAATCATCAACTACACAGATACAACCGACTACAGGAACAACAACATCCAGTCACAGATTACATCAACAGGCGGCATTACTCATCAACCCCAGGGACAGTGCCCAGTTCGATGTGCCGAGTAGTGACACGAAGTGCTGCGGATGCAATGTGTGTGAGTGTGCCCTGCCATGGCCAGCCAACACTGCCATGGCAGTCACAATATCCATCACAGCCACCACTGTGTCAGAAGGAGATGTGTGAGTGTGCCTCCCAATCTAACAGGATACCAGTACGACTCGGTGCTGTGTGTGTGCTACGGGACAGTTGCAGGTCCGCCCCTGAGAGAGTAGCACAACTGTGGGAGACACACATGTGTCATGTGAAGCGGGAGTTCCGCTTGGCACAGGTGGGTGGTTGTGACGGGAAGGTGCGCACATGCAATGTTGAAACACACTGTGTTGGGAGGATTCGGGAGCACTAGATTACCGCTGTCTTCGGCATTTGGAAAGACCACCTGTCTGGGGATGAATGTGAACCCGTGTGTGCACAACAGGCGGCCACACGAACAATGCTGCATCAAGTGTAGACGTCAGCCCACCCTCTGTGGACATGCTGGATACTGCTGTGTGTCCGCCAGGCCCTTGCCAAGGCACTCACATCCCCTGTCCACCAGGTGTACCCCCAACATTGTCCACCTGCACAGGCTATCCAGGGCACGGGATGGCAGTGGAGCATGGTGGGTGAGAGGTTATGGCGCGCTCCTCCTGGTCACATCACGCAGGCAACACATCCTCATTGTGCAGCATGACACAAGTCAGATATAAGTAGTGGGGGGACGCACACAGCACGAGCGGGAGTGACGTCACGGAAGGTGGCTCGCACCATCTGACTCATTGCCTATGTTCCCCCACACGTTACATGCCATTGCAACAGAGAAGCCAGCGCGTGCACAAGCAGCTCCAAGCTCGCCCCAGAGAGGCCAAAGAGTGAATGTGTGGGTCCATTAGCTCCAGTTGGACGCGGGCAGTACAGCCTCTGTGTGTTGCAGGTGGTGTATCCGGACTGTGGAGCCTGTCATGCATTGTCAATGTTGTCCAGGTCTCGAGTCGGGGTACCACGCAGGTGGACGGCGTTCCGCCACTGATCATACCGCGAGACAGACAACTTGTTCAAATGGACCCACACATACACTCTTTGGCCTCTCTGGTGCGAGCTCGGAGCTGCCTGTGCACGTGCTGGCTTCTCAGATGCAAACGCATATTGGGGTGAGCGAGGGGAGGCCATAAGTCTGACGGTGCAAGCCACCTTCCCACATGTCACATCCGGTCGGGACGTCAGCGTCCCCCCACACCTCCTATTTGGGACTCGTGCACTGCTGCCGTCTGATGTGCCACTCCCCAGGGGGGTGGAGAAAGGGTCAGGAATGTCACTCTGAGATTGGCGCAGTTGAAGGTACACCTTCACTGGGGGTGACAACCATTGGACAGTCTGGTGTAGTCCACCCACGCGTACATATGGGCCCTCCATGACCCATGTCACCTGCGGCAAAGTGATGTCATGGGCAATGACGTAAGTGAGGAGAGCTGTCTGCCCCACGCACAGATGGCGCATCTGCTCAACAGACCCAGCACTGAGGGCAGCAGGGGTCACATGTGCAGGGGCAGCTGTGCCTGGTGTGAAGGACACCCTATCCTTCATCCCTCTGCCGACACGTGTTGCACCAGTGGAAGTGGATGGGAGGGCGGGCATTGGCCTCCGCGTGGCTGAAGAAGACCCAGAGTCCACGTCCCCCGTGTCATCCAACATGGATGCATCACCTCTGTCCCCAGATGACGCCGTAATAGCCCACTGGGCCTCTGATTCATCCAGCACACGTCTAGCCCCTCCGAGGCGCAGGTCACAACTGTCTCACTCAGCAGCTGTGCAGCTGCTACATCCGAATCCACCCCACTGTTGAGCATCCCCTGTCCCTCAGCACCCAGGGGAGATGCCACATGAGAGTGAGCGAGGTGGTCCCACTCATCTGGCATCAATGACACAGACATGTGCAAGGGAAGCAGCACAGAACATACCCAAATCCACATGTTGCACGATACCTGTGCAATTGTATACAGCCAGCACAATCAACACCCAATGGCTGGCGTACAGGAAAGGAATCCGCCAATTAGTGCCACGAATGTCGTGCACATCGCACTACACCCGGCCTGTGTCACCCTGCGACCATAGCCCCAACTCGCGTTGTGCACAACCACTATCCTGATGGTGGCAAGGATGACCACTATGAAATGAGGCCAAACACATACCTCCATGGAGCAGAATGGGAAACTACACACACAGACTGCAACATGACAGCCCACAATGGCCATGAGCCCATGCCATCCACCTGTCGTTCACACGAGCACAACTGTTGTAGCACGGCGTGCCGGATGTGTTAGTACCAGAGACATGAGGTGAGGCATTGCACACATATGTCCGAACGAAATCAGAGTAGGCACAGTGCCCCTAACATACATGTGAATAGCCTACTCCAGCCCACTACAGGTTGTACCTGAGGGCTATGACTCCGAGTGCATTGGGAATGCAGAGTGCCCTAATTGCATCTTAAGCCTCAGGACTAGCATATGCATTTCAGATGCACACAGCACAGACCACAGTTACAACACACTGCATCACAAAACAAACATCACATTACCCAGATCATGGGTAGGCTGTGGACATATGCTGTCTCTCACAGCAAAAGACACCATCCCACAAGACTGTAAACTTGCTTGCTGCTGATGCCCCAACAAACGTGCATCCGGCACAGGCCGTGGGACTGTCAAGATGCAGACCATTACTGGTGAAATGCAGCGCCGTGCTAACCTGACAAAACGAGGGGGCATCCCCCGATTCGTCAACGCCACGTAGTGGCCCATCCGGCAGATGTCGTCACACCCTTTGTGGAATTGGCTGCACTGGCAGTCACACACACACACACAAAGGCATCAACTTGGTAGCAATGGCTCATCACAAGTCCTTGGGCTGGAGGAATTCCAACTGCAGGGATGGTGCACAGGAGGCTTGGAATGTCACTGATGCACTTCTCAACATCACCCACATCCACCAATCACAGTGGCATGCTGCTGACCCATCCCAAATACTCAGAGACGTGCAACAGAGCCAGGAAGTAATCGGACATGGCCTAACAGCATGTGTAAACCACAACGTGAATGCATGCTGCTGGGAGTGTGTACACAGTACCTGTCCAACCCATTCACATGCAGGTTGACAGCACATCGAGCAATGTGTAGTCTGCCCACATCTACTGTCCATTGTCAAGGTGGACCTACAAAAAGAGCACAAGGCAACACATCTGTGTGGGTGTACCCACTGTGACCAACACTGCGCAACCATCAACGTACTCGCCCTGTGCATGGCCCACCCCGCAATGGAGGTCACATTCAGTGCCACTATCTCTCACACACATCCCTATCACGAGGCATGGTGTGTCCAATCGACAGTGCTGACTTTGCGCTTTTCCGGAGGGTCCTGAACAGAAGACACATGTAACCCACTTGGCAGTCTGTGTTGTCACGTACTGGCATTGTGCAGTCAATGTGCAGCCCAGGCCTGCTGGGACAGAGGAGGTCAGCATGGCCCCAGGCTGCCATTCTCACGAGCAACAACTGCTCTGAGACCTGCATTGGCAATTGACGGTGTCACTGGATGTCTGACATGAAGTTGCCATGTACCACCACTCGGGAGGGACATACATGGCAAAGCGCCCGAGAGCTCACATACCCCTGCCACCTGCAGTAAGCATGGTGAGCAGTGCATGTTGGAACCCCACAGGCACTGACTCATAGTGCTGCGGATCAATGACATGTGTGTCCACCACATGCACTCCCACACACACTGTAGTTGTCTTTCACACACAACTTTTGCAAGGAATAGCCATGTGCAGTGTGCGTGGAGCTCGGAATCCAGGATCTCCAGCCCCTCGCTGGTGAGTGTACCTGGACATATCTTCAGCGTCATCGACGTGAAGGTGGACAGGTGGCAGCAGCAGGTGTTGTTGAGGGATGCCAGGCTGCAGTCCCTGGTAGCTGTGGTAATGCCGGTCTCATTCCCACACTCATATAGCCCCCTGGGGCGGTTGCAGTGGGTCCAAGCTGCTGCAATTTATGTACCATGTCTGCCATCTTCAGTTGCAGATGATGGCCTGCTTCCAGCTGTCCCGGGACGCTTAACTCCATGGTGGGACACGCAGGGTGCAACCGCGAGGGCCATTGGAGTTGGCCGTAAGGGCCTGGCCCATGGCAGGTACAGTCCGCTGATGCCATGTGCACCACACAGTATAATGTGCGCAATGCATCTGCAGGTGTGGACATAAATTGTGTGTGGGAGCAGGTCCACACTGGACAGGGCCACAACATGCTGTGTGCATAGGCAGGGACGGCCAGTGCTCAGCCTCCACATGTCTGTTGGCACATCATCATGTACACATTGGCATGGGAGCATGGGATATGCATATGCACACACATGCCATCTTTCACTATGTACATCTCCCACTTGGCACGTGCAACATTACGTGTCACTTGTGATGTGTATTTGCAATCACACAGCTGTTTTGTCATGGAGCTGTCAATGTGTACACCTGTCAATGTGTTTTGGAGGTGTGATACGTACAGTGCTGTACATAGGGTGAAGTAGGGACATCAATGACTGTCTCATTTCCCCTCGTGCAACAGGAGCCACTTTTTTGGGCCGCTCAGCCTGTGTCCATAGTGTTGTTGGTGTGTGCCATACTCACCCAGCCTCGGAAGCTGTGTCAGGCACAGCAGCTATGTATATTGCCGTGGTGTTGCCGCTTCCCAAATATGCAGTCTGATATCATCATCATGCCTTACAAGTAATTATGGGCTAAGTCCACATGTGCATGCTCATAGGTATGGTTTGTGTCACTGCTCATTGATATTGGTAAGGAGACCTGAGTAAGTGTATTGTGGCTGTGCTATCCCTACTTGTCAGCTGTTCTATGATTCTATTGCTTTGTCTGTAATTTATGTTTTGTGTATGTGAACATGCCATGTGTTGTGTTGCATTGACATGTGTCCACTTCCATCTGTCCTAGGAGGAGACCAAACATACATCGCCCCTACCAATTGCTGGCAGACATGGAGGATGTGGAGGTAATCTGGAAATTCCGGCTGGACCGACCCACCCTGCATTACCTATGTGCCTTGTTGGAACCCCACCTCCGTCCTCGCAGGGTGTATCCAACTCAGGGGTGGGGGAATCATATCGCCCGACGCCCGAACCATGTTGTTTTTATTGATGGGCAAGAAGATTTAATGTCTATTATGTCCGATGGACAAGTAGACATTAAATCACGTTAATACAACAGGCTGTGGGCACTCTGGGGCTCACAGCCAATCAGAAGCTTGCAGAGAGCCTTTGGAGGCATCTGATTGGCTAGCAGCCCATGACTGGGCTCTAGCCAGTGATTGGCTGGGGGAGTGAAACGTCACTCAGCCTCTGCAAGCAGTAGTCCGTGGCCGCTGCGAGGCTCGCATTCAGGTAAAATAAGCAGTTTTGCCCGCTACAGCATTGCTAGTATTTGGAAGTGTGAGGTTGGATGCTCGCATAAAACTATACTGTACTTGATCGCGTGATATTGTGACAGAGGTGCGATTTTTTTTTTTTTAGCAACCAGTAAAAAGATTCATTAGTACAAAAGCCTAGGCCTGGCACGCCGTGGCGCCTCAGAAGAGGACGTCATAGCGTATCGCAAGCAGGCGCGCTGCGCTACCACCCTGACAAAAACAAGGAGCCAGGCTCTGAGGACAGCTTCATGGTGATTGCAAGAGGCTTCAGGCGTGGTTAGTGACCTCAAAAAACGAGTTCTTCGACAAATACGGTGAAGATATGAAGTGCGTGGGTGGCGGGCTCGGCGGACCCAACGGCCCGTCATTCAGTTACACTTTCCACTGCGATCCTCATGCTCTGTTTTCAGAGTTCTTCAGAGGCCGCAATCCTTTTGATATGTTCTTCAGTGCACGGAACGCAACGAGCACATGGACGTTGATGACCCATTTGCCAGCTTTGGGATGGGGGTGGGGGGGTTGGTGGATTCGGTAACATGGGTTTTCCGCGGGCTCGGCGAGGACGTGATCACGTCAGCAAAAAGCAAGACCCTCCAGTAGTGCATGAGCTTAAAAGGTATCTTGATGAGATCTACACCGGCTGCAGCAGTAAAATGAAGATTTCTGATAAGCGCCTGAATCCAGACGGCAGAACTGCACGCTCCGAAGGACCAGATCGTAACCATAGAAATCAAGAAAGGGCACGAAGATTACCTTCCCTAATGAAGGAGATGAAACACCCACTAGTCTTTAGAGGGAAGGCTCGGACATTATCTACCCAGCAAAAATCACCCTGATAGAGGCGTTCTGTGGATGTACCGTTAATGCCCCCGACCCCGGACAGCAGGACCATCCGACCGTCTTGAAGGAAGACGTAATTGAAACAGAGAATCCCAGACAAAGGTCTCTTTCCACCCAAAGCCCCAGAGCAGCGGGGCGACCTCTTCCTCGAGCCTGAAGTGAAGTTCCCAGACTGAATTCCTCCTTCCTCAAAGGAATTACTGGAGCAGATACTGTCCGCATAGCCACAACGCGGACAAGACAATCGAACCGGAAAGTTGGTGTTTGTTTACAGCCCATATCTGGCAGGAGAGGGTGCTGTATGGCCTGAAGAAAAACTGTAAAAAGCAAGAGTTATACAGAAATATTCAATAGTAACATGCTTAAGCACTCTTGTATTAAAACGGGTTTCATGTTAAGTTTTTATCTACTGGGCCTGACCAAAGTTAGTCTCAGTGTGTGTGAAACTCGGGGTTGTTTTTCACCGATATACAGCGGGGTATCATGACTTCACTGTGCACCGAGGGTTAGGTACTTGAACATCTGCATAGTGGATTAATGTTTGTTAAACGCAATAAGCCATACAGCAGAGGCGCAACTAGAGCCAAATTTCGGGGGGGGAGGCTAATTCTTCTAGGCAGAGTGGCGATGCAGGGGCTCTAAGCAGGGGTGAAAACACAATAAAAGCCTCGTTAACAAGTGAATGGTCTTTTAAAGACCTGTGAAGTACTTGGGTGCGGCTGCAATAGGACAGTCGCCAGCCCAGCGGGAAGCTGACTGAGCCCGGGCTGACACACACGACGGGGGGGAGGGGGCTGGGGTGAATGGCTGAAGCCCTTTGACCCCAATGGTATGACAGGGATACCATTTCTCCTGACTGGATGCAGCTGAGTGAGGGGTGTCTCAATGAGGTGGGAAAGCACTTATTTGTGAAGTGTCAAAGTCGCTATCAGATGTTACGGGAAGGGAGAGGTTTTAACTTTCCCATCCTTTGCATGGACTTTTTAGGGGTTGGAATGCTTTCATTTTTTAAATCCTTTCATCTCTGGTAATGTCTATTTTCAGATGTAACGGCCTATGCTTCTGTTAAAGGAGCTTCTGAGAATCGTGGACAGTGTCTCTGTAAATCTCGCCTCTTGTAAGTAATCTGCTTAATACAGTGATTAAAATATCTTTTTTTTTTAAAAGCATTGCTAGAGTGTTCAAAAAGGTTATTTTTTTGAGCAGATCGCTCTGAATAGAATAGAACTGCTGCGCCTGCTGTGACGGACCGTGTGTAATGAGGTACCCTTGTGGCTGCAGGAAGCGCGGGCTCCCATCGACCTCATCGCTGCTATTGGAGCAGTGCCGACTGCGCACCTTCCATTGGTGGGCAGAGCAGATTCAAACTCCCTTTCACACCAGACGTGCGACAGTGATGCCAGATTGGGCAATTTCCCTCACAAATGGGTGATATTTTTCCCATTTGTGCGAGAAAATACTCAATTGGCCAGTGCCTTCTATTTTTCGAGCTTAATTTGGCCCGTTGTGCGCATTTTTTTAAGCTGCGGCGGCGCCTCAGCGTCAGCACTTTATCATTTTTGAGCTGCCAGGCTTGCTAAAAATTGTAAAAGGACACTGGCGATAATGGGTAAGGAGGTACCCTCCAGAGTATCACATCATTAGAGGGAGTCGCAAAGGTGGCATTGCATTTGCGGGACTCACTATGATGATTATGTCTTGAGGAGGGTCCTGTCAGTCTGTAACAGAGGCACGACGCGTAAATTGCACCATTCTCATTGTTTGTTCAGACCCAAAACGCCATGGCAGGACTTCAGACCCAGATCTGAATGTATGTGGGTGAAAAATATATTTATTTGGAAAAGTGAACGTTGTTTTCCATAGAACACAGTAGCCGCCTCAATGTACTAATAATATCAAATTCTGCTATTTGTGATGTTGCAGAATTCTTCATGACGGTCCGGAACTATTTAAGTACTCTTTGTGAAAGAGAACCTGGCTGGATAAAAATGGCTTCCATGCTTAATATGTGTGATCTTGGGCAAATATTTATTTCATCAAAACTTTATCTTCATAATCAAGAATGGAAGCACTTTCAAATGCATGCGTTCAGAATACCAGCCGTACAAAAACCTGTTGTTTTTGAATTAATAGACTACAATGTTCTATAATATTCTGGCCACATACAGTGTTCACATGACAACTGCCTTGCCTCTTGGTTCACTAATGGCACGCACTCAGTGTGGTACATCATAGAATGTCAAGACTGATGGCGCGGGCAAATCGAGCATGAGGGTTCCGTTTTCTACTTGTACATTTCTGACAGACACATACTTCAGTGAGATTCTAGCTCCGTGGCAGGGCATGAAACAGGCTTCTGTGTCTGTAGGCAAGCCAAAGGGGGTCCGTTTTTTTTTTTTTTAAGATTCTTTTATTGAAAGAAATTAGAGACAGCAGCACAATATTATTCAAGTATAACGCATCTAGGATCAACAGTTCGCACACATTGTATAACAGTACAGCAATTCAAAATTATCACATAGTTTGGACTTGTGTAGATTGAGTATCTTCCTCTGCTGGTATCAAAGGCGCCACACATATTTCACCCCTGTACCTATTCCATGCACCCCAGATGGAGGACCACTTTTTTGGACATCCCCGAGCTCTATACACAGTCTTTTCTCTGAACATACACCAATCAAGGTTTTGTTTCCATTTTGACAGTGTGGGTGACGTGGCAGAACCCCAGTTTTGTGCGATGTCTCTTTTTGCTATTGCGAGGCCTAGGGTCACCCATGTTTTCTCAGCGGTATTAAGGTCGGTGGGTTCCCAAATGTTAAGGAGGCAGCGCCGCACCTCAGGGTGTATGTTTTTGTTTAGGACTGTCCTGAAGGTCCGATGTATCTCTTGCCAAAATTGTTGGATGTGGTGACATTCCCATAATGCATGTATAAATGTACCTATGTGTCCACATCCCTTACGACACTCGCCGCTGTCTCCCCTCCCCATGCGCAGCAATTGCGGTCCGGTGATGTAGCTCATGTGAAGGATCTTGAGTTGGACCAGTCGCAGCCGGGCTGAGATACCCACCTCCCGGGGAGACGCCACTGCCTCCCGCCACTCATCGTCATCTATTTCCAGCCCATCTGCCCTCCAGTGTTCCCTAAGTTTCTCAAGGGGGTCAGTGGTATTTTGTATCAGTTTCTTGTATGTAAGGGAGACCGCTTTCTCCGGCAGATCGCCATCCAGCAGTCTATCCTCCAGCGGGGAGGAGTCTGGTATTGAAGTGACCTTCGGTATGGCCGCATAGAGGGCATGCCGGATCTGTATATAACGAAAGAATTCTGTACCCGCCATGTCATATTGTTGCTGTAGCCTTGTAAATGGTATTACCTCTCCCCCGGACCATAGATCTCCCACGCGTGAAATACCAATTAGATCCCATCTATCAAAACCTTTGGAGGTCCGCAGCTGACCTAGTTGTTCTGAGTCCCACAGGGGGGTGGCAAGAGTTAGTCTATTACTCCAACCCAGACTTTTCTGCACGTCGTGCCATATCCTCACGGCATGGCTAGTTGGACCAGTAAGCGACAACTTTTTCCGATGGGAGTACAGTGCTACATTAAAGTTGCCGCCTGGCAGAAGCCATCTATCCATGGCGTATCCTGGATCTTGAGGGCCACGGTAAGTGGCTTGGTTAATGGCTGCTAGTTGAGCAGCCCAGTAATATTTTTTGGTATCTGGGAGGCTTATGCCTCCATCGTACCAGCCAAGGACTAGTTTTTTGTGTGCTATTCGGGGTCTACCGTTCCATATCAGTTCCCTCTGGAGACCTTCAATTTCTCTAAAATAACTAGCAGGTACTGGATTGGGCGTATTCTGTAATGCGTATAGGAATCGGGGCAGTGACATCATTTTAAATAGCGCTGCCCGCCCTAGAAGCGATAGGGGCAACGCCCCCCAGGCCGCAACATCTCGCCGCAACCTCAGCAGAGGCGGGCGCAGGTTTTTTTCGAACAGCAGTTTAGAATCAGGAGTTACGAATATTCCCAGGTAACGAAACCCATCTGTTGCGGTCTGGATGGGGCAGTCGTCGAATAGCCGAGGGGGGACACCCTTAAGTACGTACATTATAGACTTTTCCCAGTTAATGGAGAAACCAGAGTGTCGCCCAAATGTCGCAAAGATGTCTAGTATTCTCCTCAGTGATCCCCGGGGGGAAGCTAAAAAAAGAAGAATATCATCCGCATAAAGCGAGATGCGATCCTCCCAGTCCTTGTACCATTTTAGCCCTCGAATAACGGGATCCTGCCGGATCCATGCCGCTAGGGGTTCCAGGGACAGAGCAAATAACAATGGTGATAGCGGACACCCCTGACGGGTACCGCGGCTCAAATCGAAGGTCGCTGAGCGTTTGTTATTGACTACTACCTGCGCTTGCGGTGTCGCATATAGCAGCCTGACCCAGGATATAAAGGTAGGTCCAAAGCCCAACTTTTCGAGCACTGCCACGAGATACAGCCATTCCACAGTATCGAAGGCCATCGAGGCATCTAGGGATAGTATAATGGCGTCTTCCTGAATCGTGTCGATCCTTCCCAGCACACGCCTCAAATTAAGGGCCGTATTTCGCTGAGGCATGAAGCCTGATTGATCAGCGTGTACCAGACTAGTAATGATCTTGACTAGTCTCATTGCAAGTATCTTAGCAAGAATCTTAGGTTCCGCATTGAGTAATGAGATGGGTCTGTATGCCGAGCATTGATCCTTCGGTTTACCGTCTTTGTGGATAACCACGAGTGAGGCCAACCGCTGGTCCGGAGGGAGGGCGCCCAGGCTCCTGCTTTCTTCATACATTGCCTTCAGGTGTGGGGAGAGCAAGTCTGGGCATAGTTTATATAGCTCGATAGGGAGCCCGTTGGGACCAGTGGCCTTCCCTGGTTTGAGGCTCCGAATGGCCTGCGCTATCTCGTCAGTCGTTATATCGCTATCTAGGTATAGCTGATCGTCAGGGGAGAGCGCAGGTAGCCTGATGTCTCGCAGGAAAGCTCTAGAGTCTTCCTCCCCAAGGGGCGACTCGGATGTGTATATTGTACTAAAGTGCTCTGCAAATGCCTCCGTGATTGCTATGGGGTCACTAATAATGTTATCGCCATCTATTTTCAGTTCGGGGACCAGCCTACCTGCTCTTTCCTTCTTGTCGAGCCAAGCGATCAGCTTGCCGGCCTTATCGCCCCATTCATAAATCCTACCATCTCTTTCAGCCCCCCATTCCTTGGCTCTGTCTGTTGCTATGTGCTTGTATTCCTCCCTTTTTAGGTGTAGGAGGTGAAGTGTGTCTGGTGATGTCTCCCCAACCGTAAGCCTCTCCAGGTCTAAAATGTCGGACTCAATTTCTGCCAATTCTTTGTGTTTCTCTTTCTGGGTCCCAGCTATGAGGGATATGGCACTTCCCCGAACCACCGATTTAAAAGCCTCCCATAGTATCTGCGGGGATTCTACCGAACCCTGGTTTTCCTGAAAATAAGACCGGATGGATTTTAAAAGTTCTCTTCTGACCTGCGGGTTTCGTAGATACCAGCGGTTAAGTGGTGCAATTCCACCCGTCTGCGCCTCCCCCAACCCCATTTGTACCCACAGGGGAGAATGGTCTGAAATACCTCTTGCTAGATGCCCGACCTCCCGGACGTATGTCGCTTGCGTAGCAGGGGCAAGCACGTAGTCGATACGGGAGAAACTCTTGTGGGCCCCAGAGAAAAATGTGTGTTGTATCGTAGTGGGGTGGCTCACCCTCCAGATGTCTATCAGCCCAAGGGAGTCTAGAAAGTCAGGCAGCCAGCGGTTAGAGGAACTCAAGTCCCTCGGGGGGTGTCGGTCCATGGATCCCGAAACCACCGCATTAAAATCCCCTCCCATCAGGAGGAGGCCCTCAGGGAGTCCCAAGAGCAGTGTGCCAAGGTCTGTGAATGTGGTGTGTTGGAGACCAGGCGGAACATAGACCGAAATTAGATTAATGGTACGTCCCTCCCACCTTCCCGTGGCAGCCACGTATCTACCTCCCTCGTCTGTTCGTATGTGCTGCAGAGTGAAGGGACATGTGGTTTTCATGAGGATACCCACCCCCCGTGAGCCCGTGGTAAAGCCAGCATGGGCAATCATCTTATAACCCCATCGGTTGAGGGCTTTACAGGTGAGCCCCCTAAGGTGGGTCTCCTGCAAGAGTGCCACATCCGGGGAATGGCGCCTGAGGTACTGGAGGACCAGTGTACGTTTTAGCCGATCCCCAAGTCCATTGACGTTCCAGCTAAGTAATTTTAATTGTGTGGGCATGTGTGTGGTTATCATCCTTGTATGGAGAGTGCGAGATATCCTGCTGCTTTGTCTCATTTAACAACCAATTAAACAAAAGAAAACCCCGTGTAATTGCTCCCACCCCCCCAACCCCAACTCCCCCCTCCCTGCTACCCCGCATTCTGAGCTCCAAACTGCTCAGATATAATAACTGCGCAGAGTGCCTGTCACCCAACCCGCGAACCCTAAAAGAAGGTAACTTAAGGGGAGTAGTTGCCCCCTCCGCCCGCCCAGTACACCAACCCAAAGGTCTGAGCTATGTCCCCGGCTGGACCACCCTAATGATCGAGTGTTCATCGATGTGGATACATCCCGACAGGAGTGTACAGCGAGTAAGTGTTAGTCCCCAGTGTCTCTTGAGTGTCTCTCTCCTCTCCAACCGGTAGCATGGCAAAAATGCGTCTTACCAGGACGGCGGGCGCAGCCACGCCCCGATCAAACTGTTGCAGGATCTCGCTTAGCGTTGTGGCCGTCTGCATCCCGCCAGCCCTCCATCCAGTCCATCGCCTCCTCCGGGCGTTCAAAGAACCAGGCCTTCCCGTTGGATTCTACACGCAGCAAGGCTGGAAAGAGCATTGAATACTTTAACCCCTTGTCTCTGAGTTGTTGCTTGACTGTGAGGAAGGAGCGTCTTCGTTTCTGTACATTTTGTGTAAAATCAGGAAAAAAGGAAATCGTAGCATTCTCGTATTTGAGTGGTGGAGCCACCCTGGCGCTCTGTAAGATTATATCTCGGTCCCTGAAATTTAGCAGACGAGCCAATATTGGCCGTGGGGGGGCCCCCGGTTTTGGTCTACCACCTGGTATTCTATGGGCTCTCTCGACCACGAATAAGCGGGACAGGCCTTTGGGGCGCAAGTGGTTTGCTATAAGGTCTTCGACGAACAGGTCCGTCGCCTGCCCTTCCACTTTTTCCGGTACCCCAATTATGCGCACGTTATTTCTCCTGGAGCGCCCTTCAAAATCATCTAGCTTGTCTTCCGCCTGCTTCCTGAAAGCCCGGAGGTCCCTTAGTTCGTGTTGTAGCTGCGAGACATCATCCACCAGGCTAGATGAGGTGACTTCGAGTTGCTTCACTTTTTCGCTCATCTTGGAGAGATCTGCCCTTATGAGGGTGACTTCCACCGTTATGGCATCCGTGCGCTGCTCCATTGAGGCTCGTACACCCGCAATGGCGTCCATTATGTCCTTCAGGGTGTGTTCCGGAGGTGCGCCCCCTGCTTCGATGCTCGGCTTGTTCTTGGCCCCCGCCTCTGGAGAGCTAGTTTTCTGGTACGTATAGCGGTCCAGTTTGTTCTGTGACAGCGCCTTGGCGTTCCTTGCACTGGACATGACGCTAGGCCTCCGGCCGTCCCCACCACACAAGGCGTCTCCCGCCAAACAGACCACGTCTCCCTGGTCTCCTGCAGCCCCCAGCACCGATCGCAGCAGAGATGTGTCCCGGGGGGTCATCCAAATTCCAGCGCCTGGAGGGTCTCGCAGTGTGTAGCCTCTCAGTCGGAAGCGCCTCGCCGGTATGGCAGACCTCAGCTCCTTGAGGGGGACTAGACTGTAGGATATGCACCCCACCACCGTCAGCCGCTTCAACGGACGGGGAGCCACGAGTGTCCAGAGACTCACCGCGGAGTGCGTGTGCTCCCGCCCGGGTGGCCCCAGCGGTAACGGCGGCCACACCCGGCGAGGGGAAGGGGCGAGATGTATATGTGATCCGGTGCAGGTGAGAGCCGGCGGCAGGGGAGGGGAGCGCAACCGCTATCACTCACCGCCCGCCGCCGACATGCAGCTATCTCCCGCTGGCCGTTTGGGTGGCCGCACGCACCTCCCGGGCCTCGTCACCAGCGCGGCCCCAGCTCCCACGAGAGGTCCCGGCTCACAGCTCCACGTAGGCCCCCCGTCCGTCGATCAGCACCGGAGCCACCAACAAGCTCCGCGGGTGTCCCCACACGTTCACCTGGCACCTGGGCCACTCCGTAGGGGTGTCTCAGCCCTGAGGGACGGATTGATGAGGCAGGATATTCGGGAGTGTGGGCAAAGCTGGAGGAGCCGATTCACTACGCGGCCATCACGTTCGACGCGTAGCCACGCCCCCAGGGGGTCCGTTTTTGATCAGTAAATAAATATTTTCAAAGCATGTGCCCCTTTATTCCATAGGTGCATGCATTTATGATGATGCCTGCACTTGCACACATCCTCATACATCTGTGAGCCTAGGAAATGGTCCAGTCATCATCATGGCTGTTTGTTTTTCCTCTTATATTCACAATGCTACACGGCATCAGCCAAAAGCTTTTTGCTAATGATGCACAGCATGGGCAAAAAGCACTGGCAAAACCAATAGGTCAGAAAAGCAAGATCCTTCTCTGATCAGGCAGTAAATAAAAAAAATAAATGGCACTGGAGTCATTCTGCTCGTGCTGCTTTCTGATAAATGTACATGATCATCAAGCATGCATGTGTAAGTGGTGTGACGTGATTGCGTCATCACTTTTAGGTCTGGCTTTAGCCAAGACCTTTTGATTTTACTAAAATAATATGTATAATATTACTTAATGGGGCTTTCTGCCACCTCTATTCACCCATTGGTCTGTGTTGTCATTCCCATTTTGCTTTCACCCACTACAGCATACAGCACGGCGGAAGTGGGTCAGCATAATTACTTAATCCTCTGGTTAAAGTCACTTTGAGTAGCTGCAGTGCATTTTCTCTTTCACAAGGTGCACATCCACACTCAAGGAGTTCCCTTTAGTACCAGTGTTGCCAGATGTGATCGTAGGACACATTTGAAGTGAGCCCATGGCATATTTCAGCTTTCAGTTCCTATCTCCTTCCAACGCTGTTGTAAATTCTGTTTGAAGTGAACTGCTGTTATTTCATGGCATTCCTGGACTCTCTTTCACCAGTGGTAATTTGATCAACTTTGCCCAGGGAAAAAACACATTTTATGGTGTTTAATTTGCTGCAGTTTTATTGAAATATAGGTGGGGTGTGTAACTTGGTTTTTAGTATCCAATATTTCTTTATACTAAGTACCCTCTATCCTTCCATTTTCTTTCTTTCCTTTTTGTCTTCCTTCTTTTTTCCTTCTTTCTTTTCTGCCTTTCCTGTTTAACATTCCTTTTTCCTTTCCTTTCTTTATTACCTTCCTTCATTCTTTATTTTTCTTTCCTTTCTTTTTGCCTTATTTTCTTTTACCTTTCATTTTTTTCTTTCTGTTCATTCTTTCCTTTATTTTATCCATCAACCATCTTTCTCGAGCAGTCAGTTACACATGATTTCTAATGTTTTTCATTTATTTTTTTAATGGTAACATGGATGGTAGATTTGAATTACCTTTATGTAAGCTTGTACTTTTCCAAAGCTCAAATCCTTGTTCTTAGTGTAAATCTTTTCTTGGCTTCTAGGTCTAGAGTGCAGCCAGTGTAGCACCAGCTGTGCGTTCACAACTTGGCATGAAACAGAATCACTACGAACCGTAGAGGCAGCATAGAGGTTCATTGCAGCAGGCAGCCGCAACCCTTGATTCTCGAAGAGTTTGGAAAAGTGTAGGAGGAAACCTGTATCATTCAAGATTTAGTGTAATTTCCTATCTGTGAAAAGTCTGTTGCCATAAATAGCTCAATATTTCTGGACAGTGAGTTTAAAACTGAATTAAGTACAGTCTCATACTTGATCACTTTGTCCAGTTGACAGGCAAATATGTCCCAACAAAGTCTATTCAGCTTTGGATTCAAAAAAAGTAAAGACAGTGATAAAGATAGCCCAGGAGAAGGAAACCAAAAAAACAACTGAGATTGGGCCTTGTACCACTGCACAGAATCCTAACATAACTAAGAACAAAAAGTATGAAGCTGAAAAAGAAAACGAGTTTTTCAATCACACTGGGTGGAATCCTGGCCTTGGCTAGCCCTGAAGGAAAGTCCGGAGGGAGAAGGACCAAAAATGTACTGCACTATTTGCCAAAAATATCCTACTATAGCAGTAAGCTATTCGGGTTCAGGTAGAAATGCATTCTTAAGTGGATGTGACCAGTTGCGCATTGAACCAATCAGAGCTCATGAAACTAGTAAGGCACATATGACATGTGTTTCATGGCACCGCCAGGAAATGAAAGAAACCGCTTTGCAATGTCAGACTCCTACAGCGAGTACCTCAAATTCCAGTGTCCCTACAGAGCAGCCCCTCATCATGCAAGCACTGCAAAAACTGAAGGAGACAGAAAGAAAGAAACTGACCATCTTGTTTAACAATGCTTACCTAATTGCAAAACAAGGTAAGCCACTCTCAGACATGGACACCCTATGTAGGGCTATGAAGAAAGCAGGTCTGGATATAGACGAAAATTATGCAAACTGTGAAAAAGCCTCAGAGTTCATAAGATGTGAGGCAGATATACTTCGACAGGACATCAAAAATATAGTTTCAAATTCTCGCTTCATCTGCATTATTGCTGATGGAAGCACTGATAGTGCCATCATTGAACAGGAAACTGTGCTGGTGAGAGTAGTCAATGGGGGGAAACCCTACACCCTGTTTGCTGATCTTGTTCCACTCGAACATGCACATGCTCAAGGTGTTCTGGATGGTATAGTTAAAGGAATCAAAAGGTTATCTTTGGATTTAGTAGATATGAGGTCTACAGAACATCCAGGTCCATCACTAATAGCTGTCAATTTTGATGGTGCTGCAGTTATGATGGGATCTAAGGGAGGGGTTGCAGCACTCTTAAAGAAAGACATTCCTTTTCTTCTGCCGTTCCACTGTGTAGCCCACAAGCTTCAGCTTGGGATTCTAGATGCTGTAAAATCCAATTCCTCTGTTTGTCAGTTTGAGCAAACTTTGAAATGGATTTTCAAATTTTATTGGTATAGTCCTAAGAGGCGAAGAGATGCCAAAGAAATTTCAAGAATAATTGATGAAAACTTTGCACATTTCACTGATATTAAACAGGTTAGATGGGTATCCAGCAAACCAGGGCTTTGGCAGCCATGCAACAAAACCTACAGACAGTGGTTCTACACTTGGGACAGGTTGCAGCTGGTACTGATGATTCTGCTGCTAAGGCAAAAAAGTACCTCTCAATTGTAACTAGCTTTACATTTATAAAAAACCTTTACAGTCTGAGAGATGTTCTGAAGCCAGTGTCTCAGCTTTCAGAATTCTTTCAGTCTAATGAACTGCTTTTATTGCATGTTCCACCTGCTGTAGAGAGGTGTGCGTTGACCCTAGTAGGCCTAAAGAGTGAGTTGGGTGAATATATGCAGCAGTTTAAAAAACTGTACCACCCTGAAGAAAAGAAGTTTGGAAACATTTTTACTGATGGCTGGGAAATAAAGTTATCAGGACACTGCCCACCAGCAGCAACAACCCAAATTGACAGTGAGCTCATTGACAGTGTGGTTAAGTACACTGATAAGAGGTTTGAAAATTTTAATAGCATGCCGGTTCAAGGTTTTCAGGCATTTGATTATACACTGTGGCCAGAAAGTAGAGAGTAACTCTATAAATATGGGCTCTCTGATATTGAGGCAATTGTACAACATTTTGAGGTACTTTTCACCACAGACGAGAGGTTAGCAATTGTAGAGGAGTTTTGTGGACTTAAAACACACATGAAAAACTTTCAGACCAAAGGTATCCCTGTATTGCCTGCATACTCCACCCTGCTAGCAACAAACCCTTCCACGTTGACTAATATATTAAAGCTTGTGGAGATGATGTTCACATTCAGCGTATCTACAGCAGAAGCTGAACGTGTGTTTTCTGCAATGAATATCATTAAGAACCCACTAAGAACACGGTTAAATCAAGATGTTCTCCAAGACCTAATGCTTCTTAAGATAGAAGGGCCCAACTTTGAGGATTATGACCCCAGCAGAGCTATTGATCTCTGGCTTACAACAGGAGGCACAAAGCATGTGTGCGGTCATAAAAGGCCACATCTAACATAGCTATTGAAGTATTGTCAATATGAGTCTTAAAGCAGCCTGCCATGCAAGATCATTTATTGTTGTATTTCTATACAATTTCTATATGTTTGGATAAAAGGGATAATATCGCTGGCTTGTCAAGTTTTTCTTTAGCATTATTACAAAGCATTTAATTGTTTACTGATTTTAATAAAACAAAAATATATTAAATGTTTCTCTGTCAGCCCTTATAATTGTTGTAGGGACGGGAGTAGGTGGGACAAGTGGATTTTACAGGACATGTAGATCTCAGTGGCATTTTGTCCCTTGGCCAAGTAGATTATTTTAAAAATTCCACACCCCTGATCCAACTGCATTCACCCCCACGGCTAAGGTGATGGCTGTACTGCATTTCTTCGCCACTGGATCATTCCAACACACAGTGGGCAGTGGAGGTGGAATGTCCCAGCCCATGTTCAGCATGGTGCTACGGGATGTCCTGTCAGCCATGATGATGCACAGGAACCGGTACATCAAATTCCCCAGGGCACGTGATTTGGCGGCAGTGAAGGATGCTTTCTATGCCCTTGGACGGATCCCCCACGTTGTTGGTGCAATTGATTGCACCCATGTTGGCTATTTGCGGCAGGCCTTGGCTCCCAGGCTCAGATGGCGTTGGCCTGACCCTGCTCCTCCCACCAGTACTGCTGCCACCGACCTGCCCACTCGCCACATTGGTCACCACGGTCCTCTGTCTGGCTCCCAGGGTCGAGCCCGACGAGCGTGCCACCCCTTGTGCAGGTGCTGTGGCCAGGGATGGCGTGGTGGTGGTGGTTGCGGCGGTGGTGGTGGTTGCGGCGGTGGTGGTGGCCGCAACGACCGTGGCAGCCGGGGTCTGGGTCTGGTCAGCAGCCCTGGGTGATGGGTTGGTGGGTAGGAGGGGCCCTGGGGAGCGGTTGGGCCCTGCCACTCCAGATGGGGCTGCTCGGTGGTCCTCGTCCGAAGAGGTGTCCAGGTCTTCTACATCCGTGAGTCCGGCTCGGGGGCTTGCGGACTGGCTGTGCTGGCTGCTGTCTCCCTCTCCAGCATCCAGCAGTTCGGCACCTGTGGGGAGAATGAGATAGGTTATTGTGTTGCACCTTGCAAAGTTTGTATTGGTTGTCTGACATTCACAGTTCGTGCACTGTCGTGCACAGGTTTCCCAGAGGCGTGTGTGTGGATGTACGATGTGTGTATGCGTGGGCAAGGCAATGGAACTGTGTGATGTGTTCATGTGGCATGGGACGGATTAGCAATGACAATCAGTGTGTGTTGCTGTACTCCTACATTTTGTGGCTTGGGTGTATGCGGGCTCCAGACCCATCGGCGCTTTTGAGGTGAAATATGGTTTTGGGGTTCAAATGGAACGCTTAGATACGCTGATGGCAAAAGGTGTACAGCCCCCTCAACGCTTTTGAGGTGAAATATGGTTTTGGGGTTCAAATGGAACGCCCAGATACGCTGATGGCAAAAGGGGATACAGCCCCCTCAACGCTTTTGAGGTGAAATATGGTTTTGAGGTTCAAATGGAACGCTTAGATACGCTGATGGCAAAAGGGGGTACAGCCCCCTCAACGCTTTTGAGGTGAAATATGGTTTTGGGGTACATACTGTGACATATGGGTGCAGAACGGAACATGTGTTTTGGCAACATGACAGTGCAGAGACAAAGGTGTGTGTATGTCTGACATACCCAGCATATCTGCTCACTGTTATCATTTATGGACATTACACTGCAAGCATTGTAGTGTGTGAGTGATGGTTGTGTGCCACACGACGTATTGCAGATGGGCCAATTCCTTGGTGTGCGTGCTACCCTCAGCCATGTGCAGCAATGCAGTCCTCTTGGGGTGTTTACTATGTTATGTATGTTGTAAATCACAGTGTGACGTGCGCTTCAGTCACTGCAGACACATTATTTGTCATCGGCAGGTATCTTTGCTGAACTACTGTATGGGGGCCAGCTGTTCCGATGACATACCTTTCAGGGCACTGGGGCTGACAGATGAGATGGATGATATGTTGAATGTGCATTGTGTGGCTGTGTGTTTCATGGGTCCAGTGGTGTATATGTGCATTACTGGGGTTTCACTCTGTTAGTTCTAGACAGGTTAGACTTACATGGGCGATGTTGTACGTTGTGAGGGGAACAGGCAGTAACGACTACATGGACAAGACTTCGATGGTGTTGCTGATGTGTGTGATGAGTGGCACAGTGCCCGCCGTGTGGGTCAGTACTCCAGTGGGACTTGTACATACAGACGTGGCTCCATAGGTGTTGCTGTATTTGTGATGGCTCATGTGGGCTATGACTCTGTAATACATGTCCGTGTGCACATTGGTCACATGATTATGACAGGGAGCAGTGCTGCGTGTTCCTCTGCTACGTGACATGTCCCATGTGTTAGTCGTACTACAGTCCTCATGCCTGCAGACACCCCGCCCTGTACAGTTGTCTACCTACTGGTTGGTTTGGAGGGCGCAATGCAATGGATGCCACATGGTTATGGGAGGGAGGGGTGCTCCATGTTGCTGGTCTGTGGGAGTGGGGGCGGTGTTGTGTGTTGTGGTGATGACTTACCGCCCACAGACACCTCAGCATGTAGGGTGTGATTTCTACCTGTCGGGTGAAGGTGTGCACTGCAGTGGCTGACACATGGGTGTGGGGTGTGCTCCACCTTGCTGCGCTGTGGGACTGGGGGCCTGGTGGGTGTTGTATTTCAGCTGTCCCCCCTCCGACCCACTGACTTTGTGTTCCGGCTACTTACCTGTTACTTGTTGGTTGGTGCAGCTATGGCTGACACATGGGTGTGGGGAGTGCTCCACCTTGCTGCGCTGTGGGCCTGGGGGCCTGGTGGGTGTTGTATTTCAGCTGTCCCCCCTCCAACCCACTGACTTTGTGTTCCGGCTACTTACCTGTTACTTGTTGGTTGGTGCAGCTATGGCTGACACATGGGTGTGGGTGTGGGGAGTGCTCCACCTTGCTGCGCTGTGGGACTGGGGGCCTGGTGTGTGTTGCACTTCAGCTGTCCCCCCTCCGACCCACTGACTTTGTGTTCCGGCTACTTACCTGTTACTGTTGGTTGGTGCAGCTATGGCTGACACATGGGTGTGGGTGTGGGGAGTGCTCCACCTTGCTGCGCTGTGGGACTGGGGGCCTGGTGGGTGTTGCACTTCAGCTGTCCCCCCTCCGACCCACTGACTTTGTGTTCCGGCTACTTACCTGTTACTTGTTGGTTAGTGCAGCTATGGCTGACACATGAGTGTGGGTGTGGGGAGTGCTCCTTCTGGCGCTTCTGGAGTACAAGGGGACCTGGTGGGAGTTGCGGTGCTGGCTGACTTTACACATGCCTCCATGGTTTTGTTAGTTGGTAGCTTTGGGCTGAGTGTGTGGTAGTGTCTGTTGCATGTGTGAGTGATGTCTTGTGTATTGTGTACTGGACATGGGGGTGTTTGTCCCTCGGAGCTGTGGCATAGTGGTGGTGCATGTGAGTACATAGCGGTGTGCTGGTATACATTTGTTTGTACTTACCAGCCTCCACTCCCCCTGGTATTCCGGTGAGACTCTCCGGATGTAGGATGCCTCGCACCTTCTCCTCCCACGCGTTGAAGGTCTTGAATAGCACGGGATTACCTCCGCCAGTCCTGTCAGCCAGCTGCCGATTCTTGGCCTCCTTCTTTTTGACCACTCTTTTCATGTCGTGCCACCTCTTGGTGATTTCGGCTCTGTTGCGTGGCACGTTCCCGACTGCATTGACCTGGTCTACGATCCTGCTCCACAACCGGTTTCTGGTGGCTAGTGGTGTCTGTTGGACCTGGTTGCCATAGATTTGTGGGTGCACCTTGATGATCTCGTCGACCATGACCGTCAGCTCAGTGGAAGTGAACTTGGGCATTCTGTGTGCTGCCATGGTGTGTGGTTTGGTGTTTGTGGTGCTGGTGCGGTGTGTGGTGTGTGATGTGCAGGGGGTTTGTGGGGCCGGTGTTTGGTGGTGGTGGGTGTGATGGGTGCGTGTCTGTGGTGTGCTGCTGTCCTTTCTGTCTCGCTGTGTTCTGTGCTCTCGTCCTCAGTTTGTAGTGTTGCAAGGGATTGTGGTCTGTGAAGGGGCTGCTTTTGTACTTACCTATGTGGGTGTGTCATGATGTGCTGTTGTTTTCAGGTGTGTTGTGGCTGGTGTTCTGGGATTTGTAGTTTATTTGTTTATCCAGGGGGGATGTGTTTTCGGGATGTGTACTGTGTGTGTATTTGGGCGTGGGTTGCTGTGTGGACTTGTTGGCCATGTTGTGTGTGTTTCTTTGGGTCCACGGATGGTTTCTGTGCGGAGACGTGGCCGCCAGGGCTTCCGCTGTGTCTATTTTCATCACTGTTGTTTACGATGGCGGGCGGTGTATTTGTGGATCATGTCGGGGAGATCCTAATTTCACGGCCGGTGTCTCGGTAGTCATGGCGGGCGGTTTTGGATTGTCGTGCGGGTTTGCGATCGTGGCGGACGGATGGACTTCGACTCGGACATAGACGGGCGGTATTTTGTGTGTTTTTTCCGCCGCGGGCGGTTTTCGATTCGCGGCATCGTTATTGCTCGGTCGGTATTCAGATGGTGTAGGCGGGCGGTTTTTTACCGCAATGGTGGATGGCGGATTTTATACCGCCAGGTATCGTAATGGACACCTATATTTTTGCCAACGCTATTAATAACTTATATTTTTAAAATTGATATTACTCACCTTCAGATGGATATTCTTGACAACGATATTCTTGCACTCGATATTTCCATACCACAATATTTTTAACTCAATATTATGGTAGGTTGACTTTTTTACCCTCGATATTCTGTCTCATTATCACTTTGGAGCACATGCTTCCTTCATTCCCTCTTATCACACACTTCTAGGAAATTGTTCAGATTTGATTAGGATGAATGACCCTTGCAGTGGATTAACCCAGACTTTTCTATACATGCTAACTGTTCAAACAACAGGTAGTAAGTATTCAGTAGAAAACCTTTGGGGGATATTACCAAGGAATTGCGATAATTATCGCAAAGCGCGCTTAGCGCTGTTTTTTATCGCTCGGCTATCGCTGGATTTCATCGCGGAGATAACGCGTTATTATCAACGCTTATCTCCAAGGCGATAAAAATCCAGCGATAGCTGGCGAAACCCAGCAATAGCGCGAGAAATCCAGCGATAAATTCTACGCGCTAATGAAAAGCTTGCTAATAGGCAGGTGAGGACTTAACCTTACAATCCACCTCCCATTGACTATAATGGTTAAGTCAGGTTTTTAGCAGGTGTTAGATTCCAGCGATAATAGCGGTTAGTGCGAATTATTTAATCGCTTCGCGGGCATTGCTAATAGGAGGAAGTTGTGTTTGCGACTGTTTTCAGTCGCTTTTAGTTGGAAACGCCTACTTTGCATGTCATTAGCGATATATATCGCTGACATGCAAAGTGGCACCAAAACGGTAGCTTTCGTCATAAAGGTGTCGCTAACAGCTGTTAGCGACAGCTTGCTGATAGGGCGATAGAAATATTGCCGCTTTAGCGGCAAAAAGTGCCGCTAAAGCGGCGATAAGGCCCTTGCTAATATGCCCCTTTATTTGTTACTCTTCAGTAACATAAAAGTACTTCAATACATAAAATCACATAAAAGAATAAACCTTAACAGTGAAGAAACGTGCAGAATAAAAACCTTAAAACATTCAAAACAGCATTTCATTTAGACTGGATCCAGTGTCACACTTTTCCTATTTTTTTAAATCTGCCATATATAAGAGGCCATATGACAGCAGACCAATGCAGTATTCAATTGTTGCAGGAATAATAGAGCTGGTCTACATTGTCTCACATTAAACATTTTAAAGAGTGGGAGGACAAATTTTCTTCCTGGCAAATCATAAAAAGGACAGAAAAAGGCAATATGCAGGTTCGTTTGGGGGGGGGAAACACCATCACAGGGATACGGGGAGAAACCTTAGAAAGAATTGCAATTTGCGGGATAACCCACCATCAAAGGCCAAAGATTAACCCTGAATCTGGCCAAAACAAAACATTGGTGGTCGTTCTGAACAAGGGTCAGGTAAAAATACAAACCCTTTTGGAAAAAACGTCGCAGTATGAGTAGCAACATGTGTCTTTATGCTCTCAATGTCCCATCTTTTCCTCTGTGCCTTTACATGGACCAGATATTTCAGCTTTGTGGCCAATCTATTCACAACATGTTTTCACGTACCCCAACCACGGAATCTCTAAAGCATGATCTAAGGTCAAACTATCCTTGAGTATCGCTGTATTCAGACCCGCTTTCTCTCATGCTCATATAGAATGCCAACGTAAAAGTGGGGGCATCTTGATCAGGGCTCGAAAAATCATTTAATTTTTACTAGATCTGCAGGTCTAGTAACCTACAAAATCTACTCGACCTAGCTGAAATGCACTTGACCTCTGTGAAAGCTGAGCAAATATGACAAGTTAACAAGATTTAAAGGCATTTTTATTGCTCATTTACTTTGTGAGCAATAAAGATGCCTTTAAATCTTACTATTTTGTCACATTTCCTCTGCTTTCAGAGACAGAGGTCAAAAGTCAGTTTATTTTCCTACTCGCCAGAAAGGGCGAGTAGGACCTAAAAATAGCTCACCCTAATTAAATCTGGCTCGTAAATGCGAGCGGTCGAGTGGATTTTTCGAGACCTGTTGATCTTATCTGAAATAAAATTAGAGAAGCTGTTAAAGGTTTTTTATAACTGCATTTTCCACCCTTTGAATGCTCTGCGCATTGGTCATACCCCATACCCCTGTTCTAGCAATCAATACTGCATTGTCTGTGTAAAGTAGAACAGGAGGGGGGGCAAACAGATATAGGCTGTATCTCACACACGTGTCCTTAGGGCTAACTCCACCCTATTAATGTAGAGGGAAAACAAGACAGGGTTAGAACGCACCCTTGCCTAACCCCCCTTTTGATGTTAAAGCTAACTGTACAATCATCATCTCTGTCAAAACGTATGCAGGCATTAGCGTCACTATACAATCAACCACCACCCCTAAATCCTCCAATATTAGCCACAATTTTGAGTGCAAAATGTAGTCGAATGCTGTTTACAGGTCCATAAATGATAAAAGGACCGTGCCATTTTTAGCCACTGTGTACTTTCCAAATATTATACCCAAAAATATTATACTCAAATTCAGGCATTGATGGAGTGTGCCCACCCCTTTTTTGTACCCATTTTGCGTATCTACCAATATATTGTTAGCGATTGCCCAATCCTCCAGCCTATGCAAATATATGCACCCAATAACCTTTACAGTAGTATCTAAAAGAGAAATGGTCCGGTAATTTTGCGGTACCGCTTTATCACCTTTTTAATAGATTAGGATGATAATGGAAGTTTTCCATGAAATAGGGAGCCAGTCTGCCAAGGGCATAAAAAAACGGTGAGTAACGGGGCTCATGTTCTGGCTGATCACTAAAATAAATCCAGAGGTATCCCATTTGGTCCTTGCACATTCTCTTTACTGCTTTCGGCCAAAGCCCTTTTCACCTCACTCAGATGGAATTACAATAGATTGATCTGTGAATTAATGGCCCCAGGAAAATGTAGCACGTCAGGAGTAATCTGAGGGCCAGACTTTACACTAGAGTTATTCTGATCTGCATATATAGCAGAGAAGTAGCCAATCCATTCCTCTTTTGCTATATGTATATCAGTTGAGGGATTGTTGGAATCCCTTAAATATTCATTGTTGATCACTCTCCCAAAGGACCTACTGTCTTAAAGGGTACTAGCCTATACCAATGCCTCCCATGCAGCATCTTTTATCACTTTCTTTCTATGTGCTATAGGCTGCTTAAAGTACCTGTGTGCCTGTCTTATTAGTACCATGTCTCTAGGCCTCTGGTGAAGGATTTTGTGCAAGTGGGTTCTAGCTTTAGTGCAATCTGCATCAAACCAGCCCCTAGATTGAGCCTAGGTGCCCGAGTACTATGGCTCAGAGCCTGCTTTACATGTGAGGCTATAACCCTAAAAGCGGTAATCATTTTCGTAGCTTCCTCCTCAGGGTCTAAGCATACATTAACATCTGCCAGGGTGTTCTTCAGAATGGCAGGAAGGAAAGATGTATGGTCAACTTTGTCCCAGTTAATCGAATAGCCATTTTTGGTGGCCAAGATTGGTTTAAAGCCTATTTTCTGAGAATTATTCGACTTCCTTGCTAAGCATATCCTCACCTTCAAGAGTGCCTGGTTACTATATCCAAATATATAGGACTCAAAACCCTAATAGCAGTATCTAACTATTCATAACCATGATATAATCAATGGTGGAGAGATAATGGTTGCAAACGTAGGTGCTAAGCTCTCATCTTCATCCCTCTCCGTGTTCAACATCTTGAGGCTATACTTCATCATTAGATTGTTCAGTGCCATACCGTAACCATCATGTTTAAAATGGGCAAGGGCTTCCCCAGATGCATCTACAATCCCACAAATTGGTTTGACAAGGAAAGGGCAATAGTGTGCATTAAAATCTCCGACCCAAAAGATCCTCCGGGGGTTGTGATGCAAGGACAATACAGACTGAATGGTTGAGTCAACGTCTGCAACTACCTGGGTTCTCTGACTGTCAAAACAATTATCTTAAAAGTTAGTTCGGAGTAGGTCCCATATATCCTCCACCTCACGAACAAAAATGTGAAAAAAAGATGATTTATTGATAAATTTGTGTATTTTCCAGGGAAGTGAATTAAAAAAACCCTTTGCCCTTCCCGCGGCAGACGATTGAGTGGAAGTATAAAATGCCCTATAATCATCTATGGGATTAGCTGCCATCTCCCATGTTTCCTAAAGATGGATAAGATGGGCACCTGAGATCAGCTTATGCCAATTGGGTAAATCAATCTTATTTCTAAGGCCTGCTACATTCCTTGTAATGAACCCCACACCCTGGTTGTTACAATTATGGTTACCGTCCCTGATTCCTACTTTATCATGCCCCTCTTCTGGGCTATCAGGCTTAAAATGCATCTTGGTGTCCAAGGGGCGATACGCCAAAAAACGTGGCAACTGGATATTTACAGGTGTTCTGATTATCCTTAGAGCTTGAGCTACACGAGTCTATTCCAAGTCAGTTTTGACAATCAAGTTCGGAAAGGCACTTATACCTATTCCTCCCCCTCCAAGGATGTAGCGAGCTGCTGGATAGGTCTGGCTGACGCGCACACTTAGTACGACCTACTCCATGACCCTTCTTGTTAACCAAGGTCCACGAATTCTGGGAAACTATCACTGTTCCAGGTTGTCTGTAGAAAAAACCAAGTGCATCTACAGAAACAATATTAGACTGAAGTTCCATAGACACACATTTTTTTTTTTTTAACTGAGTTTTATATAGCGCGAACTTGACCCGAAGGTATCGGGTATCAGAGCGCTTTACATGAGCACCAGTTGCGTTACATGAGGACACATTCATTTTTTTTGTTAGGCACATGATTGCAATACCTTCTCAGCAAGTTCTGGATTGCGGAAAAGTCACTACCACATAGTCACCCTCAGAGACCCTCTCTGCTCTACCAACCCAACATACCTGTCTGACCATAATTATGTTACACCTGTATATATCTAGCCCTTGCCCCTATCCATTGTACACATTTGTTCTTTAGTTCTCCCCAAGATTCAACTTTATCTGCAGATACCGGGGGAATTCCAATTCAAAATGACAACATAGTGTACACATTCAGGCGGCTAGTCTAGGGTCTGACGTGAAGGACCTCTACTACCCTCTTCCTTCTGTGTCCAGGGCACATTTACATAGTTGTTAACTAAATTTTTACTTTGGGCAGATATGTCTTTCTAAATCAAGACTACCGGGTTTATAACCACCATTGTATCTTCCCCTGTTGAACCACCCCCACCCTTTGGCTCTGCAGCTATTAAATCAACAATTGCTGTAGTGCGATCTGTCCCCTTGGTTAACTGATCCAGTGCACCACTGCATGAATACAATAGTTTTTCAACTGTAGTCTACTTGATAGCAATGTTAGCGCCTTGATCATCCTGTGTTCAGTTGAAGCCAGGGAGTCCATAATGTCCTTATGATATTCTGGTGATAACTTTGCACCACAAGATGTGTCCGAGGTAGGGGTAATCATGTCCGTGGACCCTCCCAGATGCCTCCCCATCTTGCCTCCCTCTTGAGAAAGTGACATTTTAGAATGTCCTGCTGGCGTGCCCTTTTGCCTTGTTTTCTTTTTTGGCGAGGAGACTATTGAAGGACTGGGAGAAGATGTAACAGATTAAACCGCGGAGGAATCCCCCTCAAGAGTTGCTCGTCCAATGACCCTGGATCTCAGCCATTAGTTGGGTTTTTTGCCGAAAGGAGGGTCAAATCTACCAGGGTAGCTTCCGCTTTAATTGTTGCCTCTAACTTTGCCTCAGTATGTGTTATTTCATTATTTAGGGCACCCACTGCCCCCGCTAAGACATTATCTAGCTGATCTATAATACCTCTTCTGGTGCAGTGAGCTTTCTTTTGCCCATAATCCCAGATTTGTTTCAATAAGAGGAACAAGCCTTCTAGGCGCCCACAATGGAACGTAAACACAAATCCCAGTCTCAAACGAAACTTCTTACCAGTCTACCAAAATCATCAGGCGCCAGGGACCGTAGATGTTAAAAAGGAATCAGGGTTGACAGGTACAAAAACCTAGGGGGTCAGCCCAGCCTCCAGCGGCACACCTTATATAGTGCTGGTTGATTTGCAAGCGGGCTCAGCTGTCAGTCGCCCAGGGGATCGTGGAAATTGCAGTCCCCAGCGTCAGCAGCAGACCGGCAGCTGCTCTCCCCGGCGATATTTATAGACTTATTACAGATCACAGCACGGCAGTGATGGCGCTCGTAAACATTAAAAGGCAGCACAGCACGTAGATTCAACGTATGAATGTGAGAAGTTGGCCTGGTATATGCTGTCCACTAATTCTAGTAGGCACCTTGCACCAGTCCAAACAACCCCTTATTGGAGATAGGTTAAAGACAACCTTTATTGAAAGCTATCCTAGCGGTAGCTATGGAGAGCAGCCTTCAGGCTAAGTCTTGAAGGAATGTAAAGCAGCTTGTTTTACCAGTCTATAATCTCTTGAGTGACCAAATGAAAGAGGACCACACCAGGTATATATTCAAAATATATGTATTTATTACCAAACACACCCCTCTAGTCTCTTTATGAGGCTAGAGTTCGAAGTACATAAGTTATAAGTCAGTTATTAACAGTAATAGCACAAATACACGTTTGAGCCCTAGGGGCGTACCAAACCATATACCAATAAAGTGGTATAAGAACCACGACTGCGCTAGACACACGGCCTAGAGCCTGTAGAAGTGCTTGGACCACAAGGAACCACCCAAGGTAGTGACACAGGTGACCCACGGGGGACGCGTGCAGTGTGCTAACACAGCCGCGAATCGCCGTTAACTTCTATGGGGCGAGTTGCGGTTTGAATTTTAAAGAAAAGGGACACTTAAAGGAGGACTTGGAGCAACTGGGTCGTTCTAGAGTCTATACCCACGGGAGCACCGGAGTACTCGTGTTACCTCACCCAGGGAAGCCGGGTGCATAGGTGCCTTTCGGGGTCGGGTTTCGTCGTCGATTCCAATGGCGATCTGCTGCAAAGTGCTGCTGGCGACCAAGTCAAAAGTGTCCGGGTGGATCCAAGGGTGGATCGGAGATCTGAAGAACCTGAAAGCAGAGGGGACAGAGTCTGGGTCACTAGCCAGTGACCAGGAAGGCGATGAGCAGATGCCCACCGATGTCGGGTGCTTCAGGTAGGTTGACGGTCGTCTTGACTCTTCAGCCACGAGGTCCAGGAGGCGTTGTCGACGACCAGGAGCTGTATTTGAGCTGTCCCACGACGTCTGTCGATTGCTGAGGTGTCGGCGACCGGATTGGACCCAACAAGCCTTGGCAACGGCAAGTCTCGTGGAAAGAGAAGAAGGACGATGGTGCAGACCAGCAAGGTCTGAGGGACTCACCCAGCAAGGGTAAGTCAGGGCACACCTGGAGCAACCAGGGAAGCCCAAGCAGGATAAGATTGGCCTTCGTGAGGGCCTACTAGCCAACGGACTAGCGACCGCGAAGGAGCCTCGAGTGGACGCACTTGGAGCTGGCTCACGGGACACTCGTGGAGTGGGGGCCAGTGATCTTCGGTGCAGTCGGTGCTGGAGGCGGGGGCTACTCGGAGCCCAAAGCACAACTTCGTGGGAGCCCAGGAAGAGGATGCACTTGCAAATGTGCTCGGTGTCCAGGGGTCACGGTTCCACGTTACCCACGACAGCTACGGTAACGTAGCTGGGGACTCAGGGCAGCCTCGGGGAAGTCTGGAAATCCACCTCTGGTGATGCAAAGACTTCGGCGTCCGACGGGAGCTTCAGCGATGCAGACCGGACAATTAATTCTTTGGTGCCTGCCAAGCAGGGGAGTCACTCCTTGACCCCAAGGGAGATTCTTCAGTCCTCTAATCTTGAAGTAGAGCGTCGAAGGTCCAGGGTTATGTGTCAGAGTTTCGTCCAAGGATATATCTAAAGTCCTAAAAACTGGGGTCCCATACTTATACTAGAGTAGGGGGTTGGACATACTCTGTGGACCCACCTATGGGAGGGTCAGGGCAGAGGGGTGGTTACACCCCTTTCCCTTTGTCCAGTTTCGTGCCAGAGCAGGGGCAGGTAGCCCCTGCAACCGGTTTGAACTGGCATATGCACAGGGACACCAAATGTGCCCCCAGTGCAGGACTTCAAAGCACCAGAGGGTGCTCCCGCCCAGCGCCAATACACACTATCCTGTCTGGGGAGGTGGTTACACCTCCCTGGGACAGGAAACCTATTGTCCAGGCCTCCCTTGCCGGAGTTTCGGTCAGCAGCAGGAGGCCAGACTCGTGTCTGTGGCAGCGGCATCCATTTTGTGAATCCAGGGCTTGGAAAGAAGTTACCGGGCAGGCCGGTGTGTACATGTCTCTCCCTCTAGAAGGGTGGAATGCTACCCCCGCCGCCAGAATTGGCGGGGGGGTAGTATTCCAAGATGTTTGACACCAAAACACGACATGTTTCCGTGCAGCCATTCCAAAGTTAGCATTTAACGCGAGGTTATAATGCACTTAAGAGTATATGGTCAGGCTGCACTACAAACAGCATCAGAGAAGGGTCTCCGAACGCTGCAGAGGGGCCCTGCTCATGCAGGGGCACCCTCTCACATAGGAACCACACACTCTGCCTTCAGGATTGATAAGGCCTGCCATAGGAGTGACTTATAGGTTTATATGTGTGTATGTATGTAGTGATATAGGTAACCTATATCACAGTAAGGGGTGCATGCACCACCTTACCCAGGCTGCAGTAGCAGACCTGTGGTGTCATTTTGGATGGCCTTCCAGGGGTGGCACAATACATGCTGCAGCCCCTGGTAGGCCTCTGAGGTACCTATGCCCTGGGTACATAGTATACCATATACTAGGGACTTATAAGGGCACTCCAGATTCCAATCAGAGATGTGCCTAAGGCACATGGAAACCATTTTAGAGAGGAAGCAGTTAGGCTGGGGTCCTGATTGGCAGGATCCCAGTTCAACTAAGTCATAAACCAGCAAAACACCAGGAAAAAAGTGGGGGCAACCATATAGTCAGATTCCACCTTCCTACATAACCCCCCCCCCCCAAACGAAAGGAGATAAGGCGAACCTTGGCCAGTTGAGCCTTTATTGACTAAGTGGCCATATAAGGAAGCACCTGGACTAGCATGGTTGCCCCCTGTCTTATGGTCCACTAAGCAATCCCTCACCCTAAGGGTATGAGAGGGTCTCCACCATGGGGAATGACTACCTGTGGTGTGCTTTGGTAAAGTACAAGGCTGGTGAGGTGTCTGAGTAGGGAAGGGAGGCCCTAGGAAGGTTGGTCTCAGCTTCCTCAGATCACTGGTCACCATGTATGCCTGTCTTTCCATGACTGAGTTGCACTTTGCTCTAAGGGTCAACCTTTGGCTGCCTACAGCTGGGGGTTGGGTCACTTTGGATGGAACACTGGAGGGACATGGCAGGTTTGGAACCTTCTGGTCCCAGGTTTGCCCTTGCCTACCAGAGTCCTTCTGGGGGAGGTCCCTACATAAAGGTATGGGGATCCCTCAGTGTGTGGAGGAGTTTTCCCCTGGCTAGGGCTACTAGACTGGGTGCCCCTAATCTGCTGATGGGGGTTCCTCTGGACAGGGGGCCCTGGGGGTCCACTGACCTCCCTGACCTCTGCAGCCCTGGGCTGACTGAGGCAGGGTAGAGAGGGGCAGGTTACCTGCTCCAGACTGGGTACCACCTTGGAAGGGTCCTCTGCCATCAGGGGTG
Source organism: Calotriton arnoldi (assembly GCA_963921515.1). Lineage (NCBI taxonomy): Eukaryota > Metazoa > Chordata > Amphibia > Caudata > Salamandridae > Calotriton > Calotriton arnoldi. The sequence continues at coordinate 3,902,342 of CAWUFW010000372.1, read as the reverse complement.
TGGCCAGGCCAGGCCTGACTACCTCTGGGGCAGTTCCTTCACTAGGGGTAGGGTCAGTTCCCTGAGGAGGCTGACCCTCACCTACTGTCTGGAGGGAAGAAGACTTTTCTTCAACCCTTGTGCTCTCTTTTGGGGGAGAGTGGGCCATTCTTCCAGGCTCCATCTCTCCAAAATTTTCCTGGGCTTGGGCTGTGGCCATCACAGCCCCACTAACCTTTACAGGGACGCCCAGCATTCTCAGATGGGTTTGGTGTTCAACTTCAGCCCAGGCTGAAATTTCCAGATCATTGCCCATCAGGCAATCTACAGGCAAGGTGGGGGACACTGCCACTCTTTTTGGGCCTGTGACCCCTTCCCAGCTGAGATTGACTATGGCCGTGGGGTGATCTGTTTTGACACCATCAATGTTGGTCACCTGGTATTTAAACTCAGGTAAAAGCTGGTGAGGGGGGACTAGTTTCCCTGCCACCATGGTGACACTAGCCCCTGTGTCCCTAAATGCCACAGCTTTCTGACCATTAATTATTGGCTCCAGTCTGTACCTGCCCAATGCATTGGGACCCATGGTAAAGGTGGCAAATCCTATACCACCATCAGAGTCAGAGGAGTCTGTTGAGGGGGTCCTGTCTAAACTAGGGCCCACCTCTGTTCCTCTTGCAAAAGCACCTAACTTTTTGGGTGCACTACTCCCAACTGGAGGATTACTACTGGTAGTACCAGGAGGGGTGGTAGTAGTTGTTGGAGGAACATTTTCTTTATTGCCAATCCTGGGGCAACTGGGATCAGATTTCCAGTGCCCAGGCTTTTTACAGACATGGCAATAGGGTTTCTTTTCAGGAGAGGAAGGAGTTTGGGACCCACCCCCAGAAGAGGACTTTTGGGGCCCTGTAGTGGATTTATCCTTAGATTTATCCCCACCTTTCTCTTGGGACTTGGTAGAATCTTTCTTCTGGTCACCACCCTGATTCTTAGTCTTTACTCTGGTTCTGACCCATTTGTCTGCCTTCTTTCCCAATTCTTGGGGAGAGGTCAGATCAGAGTCCACCAGGTACTGGTGTAAAAGCTGGTTTTGACAATTATTAAGGATCTGCTCCCTCATAATCAAATTGTACAATCCTAAAAAGTCATGCACCTTGTTGCCATGTATCCAACCTTCCAGAGCCTTAGTAGCACAATCTACAAAATCAACCCAGTCTTGAGTCTGAGCCTTTTGGGTGTCTCTGAACTTCAACCTATACTGTTCAGTGGTTAGGCCAAACCCATCTATCAGAGCACACTTCAAGACTTTGTAATTGTCAGCATCCTCTTCTCTTACAGTGAGGAGCTTGTCTCTACCTTTGTCTGCAAAGGAGAGCCACAAGATTGCTGCCCACTGCTGCTGGGGGACCCTCTGAACTTTACAGGCCCTCTCCAGTGCAGTTATCCATTTGTGGATGTCATCCCCACTCTGGTAGGGAGGGACAATCTTGCTCAGGTTTCTATGGTCATAAGACCTTTCCCTATCTCTGGGGAAATTGCTGCCACCATGGGACTCTAGTCCCAACTTTTTTCTCTCTCTGTAGAGATCTAGGGACTCCCTGTCTATAGCCAATTGCTGTTTTCTGAGTTCAAGCTGGGCTTGCTCATACTGAATCAGTCTCTTTCTCCTCTCATGAGAGGATTCCCTCCTATGAGAGGAGACAGAGGTCCCTACTGAGGTGTCAGAGTGGTTAGACTCCTGAGAAGGAGATCTAGACCTTCTGGGCACACTCACAATCCTTCCTGGGGGGACAAAGGGGAGGTCATTCTGATCCTCCTCCTCATCCACAGGAGGAATTGGGTTTTCCAGGTCAAGGTCATTGTCACCTTCCTGGTCAGTTCCAGAGGGGGAGTCCTGGGTGATGTCACCCCTGGCCCCTTCCTCATCTTCTGCCCCACCCTCTGTGCCTACCCCTTCAGACCCTAGGGGTCTGCTGAGATCATCAGCCAGTAACATCTCTCTCAGATGTTGGGTGCTGGTACTTTGGCCTGTCCTCAACTTCCTAGTATTGCATAATGCTCTCAATTCCAAGAATGGGAGTTTATCATACTTGGAGGGAAGAAGCCCACTGGCTTCTGGCAAGGTCTCTCTGGGTCCTGGCTTTGAAGACATTACTAGTGAGGTGTGGTGTATGCACTACCTACTCTAGTGTGGCCTACTAAACTCTCTTGAGTTGTAGAAAGGGTGTGCTCTCCCTTAACACACAACTCTAAGTTCAGTAGAACTTACTGTATACTAAACTTGATTTATATGTACCTTAGGTACCCTTAGTGGTTTTCAGATGATCAATTCAATTGAGATTATCTGGTAAAACAATAGCAAGCTGGAATCCCACACGCTGCTCACCAATGTGAGAAGTTGGCCTGGTATATGCTGTCCACTAATTCTAGTGGGCACCTTGCACCAGTCCAAACAACCCCTTATTGGAGATAGGTTAAAGACAACCTTTATTGAAAGCTATCCTAGCGGTAGCTATGGAGAGCAGCCTTCAGGCTAAGTCTTGAAGGAATGTAAAGCAGCTTGTTTTACCAGTCTATAATCTCTTGAGTGACCAAATGAAAGAGGACCACACCAGGTATATATTCAAAATATATGTATTTATTACCAAACACACCCCTCTAGTCTCCTTATGAGGCTAGAGTTCGAAGTACATAAGTTATAAGTCAGTTATTAACAGTAATAGCACAAATACACGTTTGAGCCCTAGGGGCGTACCAAACCATATACCAATAAAGTGGTATAAGAACCACGACTGAGCTAGACACAAGGCCTAGAGCCTGTAGAAGTGCTTGGACCACAAGGAACCACCCAAGGTAGTGACACAGGGGACCCACGGGGGACGCGTGCAGTGTGGGAACACAGCCGCGAATCGCCGTTAACTTCTATGGGGCGAGTTGCGGTTTGAATTTTAAAGAAAAGGGACACTTAAAGGAGGACTTGGAGCAAACCCTTTCAGAACTGGGTCGTTCTAGAGTCTATACCCACGGGAGCACCGGAGTACTCGTGTTACCTCACCCAGGGAAGCGGGGTGCATAGGTGCCTTTCGGGATCGGGTTTCGTCGTCGATTTCAATGGCGATCTGCTGCAAAGTGCTGCTGGCGACCAAGTCGAAAGTGTCCGGGTGGATCCAAGGGTGGATCGGAGATCTGAAGAACCTGAAAGCAGAGGGGACAGAGTCTGGGTCACTAGCCAGTGACCAGGAAGGCGATGAGCAGATGCCCCCCTATGTCGGGTGCTTCAGGTAGGTTGACGGTCGTCTTGACTCTTCAGCCACGAGGTCCAGGAGGCGTTGTCGACGACCAGGAGCTGGATTCGAGCTGTCCCACGACGTCTGTTGATTGCTGAGGTGTCGGCGACCGGATTGGACCCAACAAGCCTTGGCAACGTCAAGTCTCGTGGAAAGAGAAGAAGGACGATGGTGCAGACCAGCAAGGTCTGAGGGACTCACCCAGCAAGGGTAAGTCAGGGCACGCCTGGAGCAACCAGGGAAGCCCAAGCAGGATAAGATTGGCCTTCGTGAGGGCCTACTAGCCAACGGACTAGCGACCGCGAAGGAGCCTCGAGTGGACGCACCTGGAGCTGGCTCACGGGACACTCGTGGAGTGGGTGCCAGTGATCGTCGGTGCTGGAGGCGGGGGCTACTCGGAGCCCAAAGCACAACTTCGTGGGAGCCCAGGAAGAGGATGCACTTGCAAATGTGCTCGGTGTCCAGGGGTCACGGTTCCACGTTACCCACGACAGCTACGGGCCTCAGCTTTGCTGGGGACTCAGGGCAGCCTCGGGGAAGTCTGGAAATCCACCTCTGGTGACGCAAAGACTTCGGCGTCCAACAGGAGCTTCAGCGATGCAGACCGGACAATTGCTTCTTTGGTGCCTGCCAAGCAGGGGAGTCACTCCTTGACCCCAAGGGAGATTCTTCAGTCCTCTAATCTTGAAGTAGAGCGTCGAAGGTCCAGGATTCTGTGTCAGAGTTTCGTCCAAGGATATATCTAAAGTCCTAAGGACTGGGGTCCCATACGTATACTAAGGTAGGGGGTTGGACATACTCTGTGGACCCACCTATGGGAGGGTCAGGGCAGAGGGGTGGTTACACCCCTTTCCCTTTGTCCAGTTTCGCGCCAGAGCAGGGGCAGGTAGCCCCTGCAACCGGTTTGAACTGGCATATGCACAGGGACACCAAATGTGTCCCCAGTGCAGGACTTCAAAGCACCAGAGGGTGCTCCCGCCCAGCCCCAATACACACTATCCTGTCTGGGGAGGTGGTTACACCTCCCTGGGACAGGAAACCTATTGTCCAGGCCTCCCCTGCCGGAGTTTCGGTCAGCAGCAGGAGGCCAGACTCGTGTCTGTGGCAGCGGCATCCATTTTGTGTTGCCAGGGCTTGGAAAGAAGTTACCGGGCAGGCCGGTGTGTACATGTCTCTCCCTCTAGAAGGGTGGAATGCTACCCCCGCCGCCAGAATTGGCGGGGGGGTAGTATTCCAAGATGTTTGACACCAAACACGACATTCCAAAGTTAGCATTTAACGCGAGGTTATAATGCACTTAAGAGTATATGGTCAGGCTGCACTACAAACAGCATCAGAAAAGGGTCTCCGAACACTGCAGAGGCGCCCTGCTCATGCAGGGGCACCCTCTCACATAGGAACCACGCACTCTGCCTTCAGGATTGATAAGGCCTGCCATAGGAGTGACTTATAGGTTTATATGTGTGTATGTATGTAGTGATATAGGTAACCTATATCACAGTAAGGGGTGCATGCACCACCTTACCCAGGCTGCAGTAGCAGACCTGTGGTGTCATTTTGGATGGCCTTCCAGGGGTGGCACAATACATGCTGCAGCCCCTGGTAGGCCTCTGAGGTACCTATGCCCTGGGTACATCGTATACCATATACTAGGGACTTATAAGGGCACTCCAGATTCCAATCAGAGATGTGCCTAAGGCACATGGAAACCATTTTAGAGAGGAAGCAGCTAGGCTGGGGTCCTGATTGGCAGGATCCCAGTCCAACTAAGTCATAAACCAGCAAAACACCAGGAAAAAAGTGGGGGCAACCATATAGTCAGATTCCACCTTCCTACAATGAACACCAGCACTCTGGCCCCTAGTCTTTCTGTCCTTATCCTCTGGTCTCCTCCCATGGCTCCTAGATTCTTCTCTGACCCATGATATCCCTCGGAGAAACAAAGACGGGCCTTGGTGGTCAGTTCTCAATATGCCAGGCAGTCCATGACCTACACCCTTGTGAAAAACCCTATAAAGCAAGGTGCTGAACATCTGTGGCTTACAGAATGACTGGGATACAAATCCCCCTTAAACGTGTTACCAGCAGGGTATGTTTTTAAAAAGAACGGACAATGCACCGTGTGACAGTAAATCGGCCAGCAATGACTACCACACAATGGCTTGAGAGCTGTGTTTAGCGGCCTGGTCCTTAGATCCTTCCCTGGGGTTAAAGCACACGCCGTCTCCTCCTCCACCAGCTGGCTCTGTCACGATCAATGGGCTGACGTCATGCTGCTCTCGTAGCTGCGTTGTCTTCTCTTCCGCTTCTAGCTGCTTCTCGCAGTCACCGTCAATGAGTCCTCTACACTCTCTAAACACCACCATGGCTCTCAGTACCCCCAAACAGCACAAAATGTCTGTGTCCGCCCAGTGTAGTCTCTTTTCCGCACCCAGTGTCCGCCACCGGCGTCTGGCCGCCAAGTCCAGACTGCACCTCTCCTCCGGCTCCACATTGAACAACAGCGCGGATAGCTTCATTGCAGAGGCCGACCAGTGACGTCAGCCAACCAGGCCCCACCCAATGCCAGTTAAATTCTGTGGTGTTGCATTCTATCCACTCCTAAAAACTTGATTGAAAGTTGACCAAACATAGATATGATAAATATGCACTTTGATAAATGAATCAAGCTTGTTGCAACTTTGATACAGAAAGAGGTGCCTTTAACCTCTGTTGGGGAAACATTTGCTCTGCAAATAGCCTGGTATGCATCTGAAATTCAGCAGCTCCTGCAGACTCAGTTCCTGAGTCATTTTGCTGATTTATTACGTACCATAGTCCATGCTTCAAACACACTAGACATACTCCATGTTTTTAAAACAACAGGATCTGCCCTTTAGACTGGCTCTAAAACTATTTTCATTGCATTTCTTCTTCCGTTCTTCGATTTTAAATCTGTTCGGTGGAATATTAATCAATTATACTTTTTATACTTAGTTGTGCAATTCATATTTTTTGTCTTGTGACAAATTAAAGTCAGCATGAATGCCAACCTGAATGAAAATGGATGGTATCCGACTAAACACCGACGTTGGAAAGCAAGGGCATTCTACTTTGGAGCAGATCTGTTGTACTAGTTAAGCCAGAATAGAACTTTTTCATTTTATACATTTCAAGCTCCCTGCTCTCTGGTACATGAACTGTTTTAAGGGACATCCTATTGGAACAACCACCAGTAATGTTCCTCGACTTTTGTGAAATAATTTGACAAATCAAAGTGCATCCAGTATAGTGTAATGCAATACAGTTGGCCATTATTGAAGAAGCCATATTTGATAATGTTCCAGTGCCATCACTTGTGTTACCACCTGTGCCTACCCCTGTACACATCCGGCCAACAGTTTCTTCATTTTCAGGTTTATTTAATGTTGCTTGACAAAATATTTAAACTTTGCCTTAAACATCACTACTTTACACCTTATTCACCTGATGTTTCAGTGTGCTCATTTTTTGAAAGACTTATGGCCTCCTCATCATCAACTACATCTGGAGAAAATCCGAAAAACTTCCACTGAAGTTTAAAGTTTTTTTTGGTCTCATTCAATACAGAAATATCATCATTATTTTTCTGTGTATTGCCTTATTTGGTGATGCAGGTTTCATAACATGCATATGTTCTCATAACAGCATACACTTAATAGAGACAATCAGAAGCTCCTGATGCGTGTCTATGTAATCGCTTTTCAAATTGGCTTTATGCTTTTAATCCCTTTTAGAATATTTTAACATTTTTGTATCAGGCTGCAATAGTCAAAATTGAAATAAGATACTATAGCCTTGCTTTTTTTCGTGTATCATTGTGCATAAATATATACATATATGTTCATAGCGTAGGCTTCATTATCTTCCAGGGATGATATATTTGTCAAATATTTTTAGTTTAAGTATTCCCTTTTCAATTATATATGTTAATATATTTTGGTGTATTTATTTAAATATAAATGCACAATTGCCCATGTCCATAAAATATTTGTTTTAGTAAAATGTGATAATTCAGCTTGCTCAAATATAATGTTATGTTCCTGGGTTAGGCCCATGTAGCGAAGGTGCTCATTTCTTACATTGTTCTCTTTTTCACAATAACATTTCTGCCATGAACATTTGCACATATTTGCGTGCACGACAATGTTGGATTAGTTTCCTGAAAGTACTTTGTTTACGCATCTACCTTCGCACCACATTATGGCGATGCCTCGAACATCATGTACAAGGCCTCTTTACGCACTATGTACAGATGTCGTTCTATCTTCATCCACAAAGCGACAGAGCTATCTACATATTCATAACATCACTAATCTACAACGTATATTGCAAAGCTGCTTTCCATTATAAATAATGAGCAGTCCGATAAATTAGCAGAGGAGGCACTTCAACTCACACAGAGGGCGCCTGCATGCTGAGACTTCACCATGCAGCGGTCTGACATCTCCCTGAGGGGGTGTCCAGTTCGTGACCAAGAGGGGCTCTCACATTCTCTCCCTCCAGGTAATGGGGTCGGATCGTCCCTTGGGGGGATTCTTGGCTTTACGCCCACACACCCTCTAGGTACACTTAGAGTAGGGTTTTGCATAGTAGAAGTGCGCCAGATTACTGCCTTGTTTATTTGCCTGCGTATATATACTGTCTCAGCACCATGGTAGAGCTGTACCTGCTATTTACTCTTTTGGTGCTCATAATCATTTTCATCTGTCTACTGATTACAGCAGCACATGTATTCTATACAAGAATAACATTGGTTCAATAAATATATTGAAAACGTCCCACTGTGTATTCTCTGTATATTTCTCTGAGCACAAGTAAGCACGAGTGACTGAGCGAAAGGTTCTGATCTGTTTCCACGATCCCCGAGGGGTCAGGGTTGTCATGTTCAGTGGTTGCTCGAAACCATTCGCTTCCTGGTAAAGTTAGGGGGCTTATGGTGGCACTGTGAACTAGTTGGTCCCTTGGGCAACATATCCTGTGGGGGTGCCTGGAACCCAAAGTTTGTTGTCCAACAAAGGTGCAGGTCCTACGGATTAGTCGGGACTACACGACATGGCGCTGCCAACGTCGGTTGGGTTCTTATTTAACAGTCTGAGTAGTTCAGTTGTGCTTTTCTCAAAGACCCTACTCCCTTCCAAACCAAAGACGTCCGTGGTGGGAAGTAAAATCCACCTCAGCTGAGTAGGTATACCCTATGTATTGGCTGTACGTTATTCAAGCTTGTAGGATAAAATGTTCCCACATTGTGCTAAACCTATCGCGATAAATTCATTTTACTAAGAATTCCTACTTTCTTCACAATGTCCGTAAACGGAGAAGAAGTTGAAGAGCAGGCAGTTAGACTAAATATAGCAAACACAAGGCGATGATGGACGGAGCGCTGAAACTTTTCAGACACTCACCCCCAGTCACAGATCTGGATTGAATCCATCATCATTCTTTAGCTCACTTCGCCACCTCAGTTCAGACCCAGCTATATGCAAATCAGTCTTGACCCCATGCCTCATGGGAACAGTCCAGCCCGAACTGCCAAGCCAGGTCTTCCTCGAACCGGAAACAAGCATCCAGGGACCGGTTTCTGGGTAACACCCTTCATCAGCCTGGCTAGCTTGAATCCAGTGGCAAAGTGAGCAAGGGACCCACGTCTGGGCATACCCTGCCTACTTAGGGCAAACAAAGCAAACACAAGACGATGATGGATGGAGTGCTAAAACTTTTCAGACACTCACCCCCAGTCACAAATCTGGGTTCATTCCATCATCATTCTTTAGCTCACTTCGCCACCTCAGTTCAGACCCAGCTATGTGCAAATCAGTCTTGACCCTGTGCCTCATGGGAACAGTCCAGCCCGAACTGCCAAGCCAGGTCTTCCCTGAACCGGAAACAAGCATCCTGGGACCGGTTTCTGGGTAACACCCTTCATCAGCCAGGCTAGCTTGAATCCAGTGGCAAAGTAAGCAAGGGACACACGTCTGGGCATACCCTGCCAACTTCGGGCAAACAAAGCAAACACAAGGCGATGATGGACGGAGCGCTGAAACTTTTCAGACACTCACCCCCAGTCACAGATCTGGGTTGAATCCATCATCATTCTTTAGCTCACTTCGCCACCTCAGTTCAGACCCAGCTATATCCAAATCAGTCTTGATCGTGTTCCTCATGGGAACAGTCCAGCCTGAACTGCCAAGCCAGGTCTTCCCGAACCGGAAACAAGCATCCTGGGACCGGTTTCTGGGTAACACCCTTCATCAGCCAGGCTAGCTTGAATCCAGTGGCAAAGTGAGCAAGGGACCCACGTCTGGGCATACCCTGCCAACTTAGGGCAAACAAAGCAAACACAAGGCGACATCCCAGGATGCTTGTTTCCTGTAAGTGAATCATTGTCATTACCCCGGTACCGACACTAGAGGCCGTTACTAAAGCAAGCGTTCCAAATGCCAAAGCTTTACATCCAAGATGGATACAGTGGGCTAACTCTCTCACTGCAACAGATGTAGATTACAGATTCGATTCTACACTACAAACACAGCGTTCTTACAGTACGAACAAGAGTATCCTTTGCCAAATGAAATAATGCCTCTAGATCGATATGACTATATCATCTATACCGAAGGATCTGCTCAGCCTGCCATAGGGATAAAACACCAATATTCTGCGGCATGCCCAATCGTAAGGGGCACATGCATGACGGAAATTTCCGTCCTGAAAAAACACACATAGTTCCTAAGGGACTGTACAGCGCAGTTGGCAAAACTCAAAGCTCTAATACTAGCACTACAAAGTACAGATCTCGAATTCCCCACACTTATAGTGTGTGATTCATGCTACTGTGTCCAGTCCTATAATGAGTATCTCGGGGCCAAAACGGATTTCGAGATTCCAAGGATTGCACAATCAAGCACAAGATGCTTTGGGAACAGGTGGCTAAGCAGAAAGAATTGTTATGTTTCCTAACCTAGGCCTAAGGAGCAAGGCAACCTTTCACCTATATTTTTCCTACCTTGCTCTACATAACGGTTGTAGCAACGACCTTTTACCCAGATATGTGCTGAATAAATGTCAATTGGTTTCTTTGAAATTAGCCTCATTTATTATGCATCAGGATTCTAAGCATCACGGGCCAGATGTACGACCATTTGGAATTGCGACTTGCAAATTGCGAAAAATAGCAAGTCGCGATTTGTGAGTCTCAATTCCAAATGTACAACAGTGTCAGAGACACTGTTAGCGATTCCCAATGGGGTCGCAAAATGCGAGGCTCATCAATATTCATGAGGCACTAGCATTTTGCGACCCCATTGAGAATGGCTGGCCCTCCCAGGGATGGTGGCCTACTGGACTCAGCAGACCACCATGTCTGGGACTGCTTTTAAATAAGGCAGGTTTTTTTTTCAAATGCAGCCCGTTTTTCCTTAAAGGAAAACGAGAAGCATTTAAAAAAAAAAAAAACATTTTCGTTTAATTTTTAAGGGCAGGCAGTGGTCCCTGGGACTACTGCCTGCCCTTAAAACATATTTTCTCATGCATTTGCAAAGGGGAAGGGGTCCCCTGGGGACCCCTTCCCATTTACGACTGCATTACCACCTACTTGAAGTAGGTGGTAAATTGCGACTGTTTTGCGACCGCAATTGCGGTTGGAAAACAGTCATACATAGGGCTCAGAGTCGCAATTAGGAAGGGACGCCCTTGAAACGCCCCTTCCTAATTGCGAGTCACAAACGCTATTTAGCGAGTCGCAAATAAATTGCGACCCGCTAAATAGCGTTTGTACATGGCCCTGTAGGGTTTTTGCATGCGCAAACAGGTCGCTGACCCGTTTGCGCATGCAAAAAAGGGTCGTACATCTGGCACCATATCTTAATCCCCTGCACATGACATACATAACAGGATTAACATACTCTGTACAAAATTCACCGCTATCTTCATCTTCGGGCGACAGGGCTACTTTGCATAATTACTACAATTATTGATTTAGGCTCATCTACATATTCGTACTCGCAACATATCGATTATGGTAGAACCCCCGAGGCGTCCACCTTTGGTATAAAAGAACAGCACCTTCACTAGGTAACTAGAGGAGACGCTTCCACGCTGACACTGGGGTCCTGCATGCTGAGGCTTCAACACACAGCAGTCTGATATCCCTTGCGGGGTGTCCAACTCATGACCAAGACGGGGTTCTTCTTTCTCTCCCTTCAGGTAATAGGGTTGGCTCTTTCCTAGGGGATTCTTGGCTTTACACCCACATACATGCTAGGTACATTTAGGTACACTTAGATAGGGTCCGCATAGTAGGAGTACGCAAAGATTACTGCTTTGATATATGCCTGCATATATTCATTGCTTAGCACTGTGGTAGAAATATATCTACTGTTTACTCTTTTGGTGCTTGTAATCTCTTACATTTGCTTCTTTCTACTGATTGTTTCAGCACATATGTTTTATACTAGAATGACGCTGGTTCAATAAATGCTTATTGAAATATCCCCAACATTTATTCTGTGTATCTCTCTGAGACTATGTGAGCACAAGTGACTTAGTGAAAAGTACTGTACTGTTTCCACGATCCCTGAGGGGTCAGGGTTGTCATGTTCAGTGGTTGCCAGAAACTATTCGCTCCTTGGTAAGGTTCGGGGGCTGATAGTGGCACTGTGGGCTAGCTGGTCTACAGGCTGACATATCCTGCGGGGGTGTCTGGAATCAGTCTTGACACCAATCGCTTAGTTTATGTTGTCCAACAATCGCACAGATTCTATGTATTTTTAGGAACTACACGACATTGCGCCCAATGTTGGTTTAGTTCTTATTTAATGGTCAAATCTGAGTAGTTCAATCATGCTCTCAGAGACCCCTACTCACATTCAACCAGAGACGTCTGGAGTGGGAAGGGAAATCCGCCTCAGCTGAGTATGTACGCCCTATGTATTGACTGGAGGTTAAATCAAGCTTGAAGGATTACAATTTCCCACATTGTGCAAAACCTTCAATCAGTCAATCAATCAGGGAATTTTGAAGCACACTGCTCACCCGTTTTCCTTACAACTTCCTCCCACAATGTCTGTCAATGGAGACGGCGTTTCGAATGCAGGGGAAGACGAGCAGGAAGGTGCTCTTAACATTACAGAAAATTGCAGACATGCAGTTACTATGAAATTATTAAACCACGGCCTCCCGGCAACGGGTGGTAGGGTTACTTTCGTGATTGAGACACACGAGGCATTCAGAACAGAGGTATTCTATTCTTAGGTTAAATTCCGGCCTGCAGGTACACACACACAGTTGTTTCACACTTACGTTTAAGATGGCACACTTGAAGAATGCTTTCCATACATGGACATGGCAGTCCTGTTAACTTACCAAGAGCATATTAATTGGTTTAAAGGAACCCTCCCCCACACCACAACAAATGTGAGACTCGGTCCGCTCAGCAGAGAAGGAGTGACCTGGCCGGGCCTAGCTGCTTACACACCGCATCCAGATATTGATACATTGTCAGCAGCAGAATTACGTACACTTTACAGAGACATAGTAAAACTATACTGAAACCTTACACAGTTCATAATGGGAACACTTACAATTCAACCTGCGAGGATTGCTCAAGCTGGTCAACCTCTATTGACTACACCAACAATCACCCCACAAACACTGAATGTGATTATGGGAAGAATGCCCACCAAGCGGGAGCAAATTCCATTCTGGATAGCACAGAAAATAGCATAGCGTAATAGTTCCCCATACGGGCCCGCAGAAAAAACATAGAATACTAATAACTTGCTTGCCAATGGGGATGGCTCCCCCAATAGAGGATTGTACCACTTGGGGTACAATTTTCGCTGCTGTCTATATCAGAGTTCATGGTACCCCATCAATAGCAGTTTTACCAGACGTATTGAAGCAAATACAGAATGAGTACGGGGCAGAACCTGCCCTGGACTTGGGGATAAAACTGATGGGCCATTTTGCCCAGGTATCAGCAATTATGTTAAGTAACATAAAAGGGGAGGCAGCAGTGGTGGCTGTACGCCAACACCTGAGGGAATTCACTGCTGCGCAACAGGAGCAAGAACTACCTAAGATTATCGAAGAAACCTATGCTTCACTGGGTAGAGATAACTTGGCAGCCAGACCTGGAAAACCACAAGTGGCGGGTAATTCTGAAAAGGGTAACTCGAAGCAAGCACCCGATTCTTCTAAAAAGAAATGGGATAACAAACAATCAAAAAATAATAAGCAGAATGCATCACGATCACGGGGTTGGTCTCCCCAACAGGAGCCCTCTGAAAAAGATACAATCTTAGAAACTGTGATATTAAAAAACCTGACAGGTATCAGGATACTGATACACTTTCCTCTTGTTCCTTTCAGAGCTCATCAAAACACTCTGAGAGGGAAGGACCTAAAACTAAACCTCAATTTAAAAAGAAGGAGGTAGCTGGCCTTAAAATAAATGCCCAGGCTACTGAGGACTCTGCTTCTGAACGGGGAATGGGCTCTGCCGATGTTAGGCAGCGCAGCAGAAGTAACTATAGCTCGCCAGAACTGATGGAATTTCTGGTGACAGCAGCGTTGAATGAACATATCACGATTGAAACACCTTATACAAGGGTAAGGGTCCCACATTGTTTATAGGAAATCACACTCCAAACGGAAGAGGACATACCCAGGAAAGTGAAAGGTCTTGTTTGGGAGAACCTGACATATGGATATGACATCCTTTTAGCTGAAAGAGATTGGCCCCCTGAGTTCGTTATGGAGTGCCCCAAGGGAGAAGATGTAATTTTGCCAGCTTTCTCCGACCTCGTTCCAGAGTCACTTACACATTCATACGTGCAGGAGTGGGTGTTCGGGCAAGCTCCCGCACTTTACCTCAGTCATGTAGGGTGGGATGCTGAGTCACCTCACCATGAAATCCCATTAAAATACTCCTACTCCACTGAGGCAATACCCAATAAAACATGAGGCAAAGAAACAAGTCAGGGAGGTCTTAGATCAACTTGAGTACCAAGGTGTGATTGAAAACTGCAATTTTCCATGAATAATCCTTTGTTTCCCGTAATGAAACCAGACAATTCATACCGTCTAGTTTTAGACTACAGGCATTTGAACACATACATACGCACATTTGCAGTACAAAATGCAAACAGTGCCGCACTAATGGGCTGGAAGCAGATATTTGACAGCATTCTTGGCCCTAGGCACTCAACTCCAATTCTGTAGACTGCCCCAAGGGTATAAGAATAGCCCTGGGTTGTTCTCAGCAAGAGTAACAGAGTAAATTCAAAATGGTAATGAGGAGGCATTTTTCTACGTAGATGATATTTATCTGATGGATGATGAGTTATTGGAACACTTGCACAGGGTGAACAACATTCTAAAGCTACAAATTTAACTTTAAAAAATCTAAAATTGGCTACCTCAGTGTCATATATTTGAGATATGAGCTATCAAGTGAAGGGAAAAGCCTGGCAGCAATTCTTTTAGAAAAATGTGTGCTGCCCCAACCTCTATAGACTCTGAAAGGTTTACAATCCATTTTAGGATTCCTAAATTTTGGCAGAACATACATTTTGGATTACGCTGAAAGGGTTAAACCTTTCTACGACGTAATCAGAACTGATTTTTCAGTCCAACATTGGACACAGGAACACAAAAATTCTCTTTTCCGTACAGGCTGACATGATAGCTTCCAAACACTTGCACACACGTGTAAATACCACTAATTTAGTGATCCGTGTAGTCGCGGGTCAATCAGGGTACACTTGCATCACTTTCAATGAAGGCGAAATGGTACCCATAGCATACAAATCACATTTATACACACATGCTGAAAAGCGTTTTGCATCCACAGAAAAGATTCTGACAGCAGTACAAACTGCTGTAGTGGGAGAAAGAGCACTAGCACAGGGGAAACGCATAATTGTTGTGACCCTGGTACCAACCTTAAAGGCTGTTACCAAAGCAAGCATTCCAAACGCAAAAGCACTGCATCCGCGATGGATACAATGGGCTAATTCTCTCACTGCAACAGATGTACACTACAATTTGGATTCTACATTAAAAACACAAGCATTCCTGCAGTACGAACAAGAATATCCTCTCCCAAACGAAATAAAGTTTCTAGATCAGTATGAATATATCATTTACACTGACGGATCTGCCCAGCCTGCCAGAGGAAGTAAACCGCAATACAGCGCAGCATGTACGATTGTTAATGGACGTATGCTGGATGGCAAGTTCCGTCCTAGCAATACACAGATGCAGTCTCTAGGAGATTGCATGGCACAGCTGTCAGAACTGAAAGCCCTGATACTGGCACTAAAAAATACGGATCGGGAATTCCCCACACACATTGTGTGCAATTCGTTTTATTGTGTCCAGTCTACAATGTATATCTTCACTATTGGGGCCAAAATGGGTTTAGAGATTCCAAAGGTTGCACAATAAATCACAAGCTGCTTTGGAAAAAGGTGGCTTAGCTAAAAGAAAGCTTGCCACAGGCTCATGTAATACACACATTGAGTCATCAGCGTGTTGGCGTGCACGTTGAAGGGAATTCACTGGCTGATGAAGCCACCAAGGTGACAGTGTGAATTGCTGCCGTTGCTGTAATCACTCGTTCCAGCACGAGGATAGACCGACAGATCATGATAGCTGTAAACGCTATGCATAACAGCTCAACATTGCCAAAAGGTTTTCAACTCAAGTACTCCTACAAGTTAGATGTGCAAAACATTCCATATGCTCAAATTCCAGGAGTGGGGAATAGAGTAATACCAAGCATGGATCACAGATTAGGATTAATTCTAGCTGCACGCAAGGGTCTGGGTTCAGCACACGCAGGTATCGCTGCGACTGTTTCACTACTAAAGCAGCGTTATTGGTGGCCAGGTCTTGCTAAACAGACCAAGGGTTTTATCCTGAAGTGCTACATCTGTCAAAGGTTCCACCATAGGACGTCCACTGCAAACACCACTATTGATATCAGACATCCCTCTCGCATGTGTCTATTTGGACCAATGCGGCCCCCTACAATCTGACTGGGCTTACAAGTACATCTTGGTGGCAGTGGATTCTTGCTCTAGATTCCTGCAGGTTTGGCCTCAGCGCTCGGCTGACGCCTGAACTGTTATAAAGGATTTGACTCATAGGGTCATACGCAATTGGCACATTACATTCCGACTGTGGCCCTGCGTTTAGCTCGCGGGCTTACAAAGAAGCCATGGGAAGTTTGGATGTAGCATTGCGTTACTCCTCCCCGTAACATCCCGAGGGAAATTCGATCGTGGAGAGGAAGAACCGGGACTTAAAGCAATCCTTAACAGCAAGGGTATTAGGCTCGGGTGGCAGTTGGGTCAATCACCTATATGGGGTCCAAAGGGCACTAAACATGCCAAGAAAATCCCTAGGGAGCCGTACTACATATGAAGTCCTGTTCGGGAGAAGAATGTGGGTACCTTACCTTGATTGTGGCAGCACAGTGGCGGATGATTAACCATTTAACATCAATGATCGTTTGGCTGTTTTACAGTAACTCAATGAATTCCTGGCATTACAAAGCAATGTCCAAGTAAAACGTATCACCACTGGAGAAGTGAAAACTGTTCCAGCAAGACCTGCCTGGGTCCCGAAGATTGGGGACCTGGTCAGAGAAAAAGATTGTGGCCAAAAATAATTTGGGCCATCTTACAAAGCGCCTCTACCTATCCTGGCTGTTCAAGGAACAAGAACATTACAAATGTCCTACCACACAGTGTTCCCCTCAGTCTCCCGAGTAAAATGATACCTCACTTGTGTGGGTGGGGCAAGGGCCTGTGACTGGGAAGGGCCAAAAACATAGGCATTAAGGATATAGCACAGCGAATTCTGAGCGCTACATTTAAAAAAAAAAAAAAGTTTTTAGCCAATTCTGCATTGGACACCCACACAAGTGAGGTATCATTTTACTCGGGAGACTGAGGGGAACGCTGTGTGGTAGGACATTTATGCCGGCACAGTGATCCCATGCAAAATTTGTGGAAAATGTGATTTTTTTCAGCTAAATTTGAGGTTTGTAGGGGATTCTGGGTAGGAAAATGTTGGGGGGTCCACGCAAGTCATACCTCCCTGGACTCCCCCGGGTGTCTAGCTTTCAGAAATGTGTGGGTTTGGTAGGTTTCCCTAGATGGCCGCCGAGCCCGGTGCCAAAAACCCAGGTGCCCCCC
Source organism: Calotriton arnoldi (assembly GCA_963921515.1). Classification (NCBI taxonomy): domain Eukaryota; kingdom Metazoa; phylum Chordata; class Amphibia; order Caudata; family Salamandridae; genus Calotriton; species Calotriton arnoldi. Next base: position 3,884,854 of record CAWUFW010000372.1, on the reverse strand, counting down.
TTGCAAAACCAGGTTGTTTTGTGATAGGTAATTTTGATGTCTCCACAATACGTTTTGGGCCCTTGCCTGTCGCAGGTACTTGGCCCACCCACGCAAGTAAGCTATCATTTTTATCGGGCGACCTGGGGAACTCTGGGTGGAAGGAAATTTGTGTCAGCCCGGTGATCCCACAACTTTCCCACACAGAAATATGAGAAAAATTGATTTTTTCAGCTAAATTTGAGGTTTGCAGGGGATTCTGGGTAGGAAAACGTTGGGGGATCCATGCAAGTCATACCTCCCTGCACTCCCCGGGTCTCTAGTTTTCAGAAATGTGTGGGTTTGGTAGGGTTCCCTAGATGGCCGCCGTGCCCGGGGCCAAAACCCAGGTACCCCCTTGTAAAACCAGATTGTTTTGTGATAGGTAATTTTGATGTCTCCACAATATGTTTTGGGCCCAGCCTGTTCGCGGGTACTTGGCCCACCCACACGAGTGAGGTACCATTTTTATTGGGAGACCTGGGGGAATGCTGGATGGAAGGAAAATTGTGGTTTTTCTGATAAAAAGAATGACTATAGTCACATTTTGAGGTTTGTATGGCATTGTGAGTAAAAAAACTAGTTGGGGTCCATGAGAGGCACACCACTCAGCACTCCCCATTTCTTTTGGTTTACAAAAATATCTAAAGTTGGTCCATTTCCTTAGAGACAGACCAACCTTAGCACAGAAAGACAGATGAGACAAATATGACTGCCTATCCATCTGTTCCTCAAGTACACACACATACTGGTTGGATTTGGCACGAGGGTGAGTAAAAGGTTCAAAATGTATATTTTCTTAACAAGAGATTTCACAAAAAGGAAATGCACTGTTAATAATTAAAAGCTTAAAAACCTGAACCAATGACTCACATCTCATGAGCTGTAGAGCCACAACCAGGCACCAACCTCTTTACAGGCCATCCACACACCTTTCATACTTGACACACACTTTCACACCACCAGCTGCGGCCCCAGCACATTACAACACTCACATCAACAGACAATGTGGAGACAATGTACACCCTGGCAGAGAGAGACAGAAAAGAAATATTACTTCAAAACGAACAATTCCTTGAGGACACATACATACTGGTTGGATTTGGCACGAGGGCGAGTGAAGGTTCAGAGTGTGAAATTCTATTAACAAAAGATTTCACAAAAAGGAAATGCACTGTTAATAATTAAAAGGTTAAAAACCTGAACCAATGACCCACAGCTCGTGAGCTGTAAAGCTTCAGCAAGGCACCAACCTCTTTACAGGCCATTCACGCACCTTTCGTACATGACATACAAGACCATTCACACCGCCAGCCGCGGGCCCAGCACATTACAACATTCACATCAACAGACCGCGCCATTCAAGTGCCCATCACTTTCATATGCCCACATGATTGACATAGTGTGTGCAGTGGCGTTTGGCTAGCAGAGTGTGTAATGACCAGCAGCAAGTCACTACTCACACATAGCCAGCCAAGCACCAGCCCACCCACACTGCCAGCCATGCGCCAGCCCACGCACACCGCCAGCCAAGCACCAGCCCACGCACACCGCCAGCCAAGCACCATCCCACCCACACCGCCAGCCAAGCGTCAGCCCACCCACACCGCCAGCCAAGCGCCAGCCCGCCCACACCACCAGCACGCGCACACTGCCAGCCAAGCACCAGCCCACCCACACCGCCAGCCAAGCACCAGCCCACCCACACCGTCAGCCAAGCACCAGCCCACGCACACCACCAGCCAAGCACCAGCCCACCCACACCGCCAGCCAAGCGCCTGCCCACACACACCGCTAGCCAATCGCCAGCCCACCCACACCGCCAGCCAAGTGCCAGCCCACTCACACTGCCAGCCAAGCACCAGCCTATGCACACCGCCAGCCAAGCGCCAGTCCATGTGAAGGAAATGGCCCTTAGGGGCCACTTGGGTTACTTACAAGCACCTGCTATGCCTTCCCAAGAAATGAAGAGTCAGTCAGACAGTGGAGAATACAAACAAGCATTTATTAGTAATACTCTACAGAGGAGTCCAATCTGACCTGCACCCTGAGATGTATGCCGAGGGACCGGTCCCCCAACAGTCGGCAACACATAATCATTCCTCCCAAAGGCCTCCTAACCACGCCCACAATGGAAAGTTACCGGCTCAGGCCGTACATGAACAAAGGAGGCACAGAAGGATGGGCTATCACCTGCCCGATGGGTACATGCTATCAGCAACTCAAGGTTACCGCGCTGAGTCTCAGCGTCTCCTAACGTGGGAGCAGGACTACACACTCGAATAGGCATGCGAGGGCAGACTGGCCTATTCATTAGTAAGTCGGAAAGCAGCCTTGAACAGAAGAGAAAATAAATAATAACTAAATACTGTGTTCTGCTGAGGCAAGCAATAGACTAATGAGGCCTAGTTCAGGCACAGCCTAATAGGAATTACAAAATGGAGTCACACTTGCTAACTAAAGCTTGCACATTGCAGGGTTAACTCAGTGGGTTGCATAACGTGAATACAGATGGCGTTCATTTAGCCGCACACTGCTAACCTAATGTAGCATGATACAAGTGCATAGCAGAAACTGGATTTTCAAATCTAACAGACCCTCCTTTTAGCATGGGTGGCTAAATGCTTTATTGCTATCCGGTAGGGTCTTTACAATTCTAAGGGGAAGGAAGAAAAATAGTCATTCAAGTTACAAGGGAGCATAAAACAGCACATGGGTATCAAACTCTACTTAGTATTCAAAAATACCTTAATGTATGAGCATCATATCCTGGACATCCTGCATCATCATAGCGGTGACCTTAGTAACACGTCCTGGTAATTTAGGAGTACGGGTGAGCTTGATCACACAATAGGTGCAACACGCTGGAAGGCAATTGATACATAGGCAACATGTTGAAGATGACACCTGTGATAACTATGAAGGCAAGTAGTATCTTCCAACCCCATGATGACAGCAGACCTTCCCTGGGGTTAAAGCACACGCCGTCTCCTCCTCCACCAGCTGGCTCTGTCACGATCAATGGGCTGACGTCATGCTGCTCTCGTAGCTGCGTTGTCTTCTCTTCCGCTTCTAGCTGCTTCTCGCAGTCACCGTCAATGAGTCCTCTACACTCTCTAAACACCACCATGGCTCTCAGTACCCCCAAACAGCACAAAATGTCTGTGTCCGCCCAGTGTAGTCTCTTTTCCGCACCCAGTGTCCGCCACCGGCGTCTGGCCGCCAAGTCCAGACTGCACCTCTCCTCCGGCTCCACATTGAACAACAGCGCGGATAGCTTCATTGCAGAGGCCGACCAGTGACGTCAGCCAACCAGGCCCCACCCAATGCCAGTTAAATTCTGTGGTGTTGCATTCTATCCACTCCCTAAAAACTTGATTGAAAGTTGACCAAACATAGATATGATAAATATGCACTTTGATAAATGAATCAAGCTTGTTGCAACTTTGATACAGAAAGAGGTGCCTTTAACCTCTGTTGGGGAAACATTTGCTCTGCAAATAGCCTGGTATGCATCTGAAATTCAGCAGCTCCTGCAGACTCAGTTCCTGAGTCATTTTGCTGATTTATTACGTACCATAGTCCATGCTTCAAACACACTAGACATACTCCATGTTTTTAAAACAACAGGATCTGCCCTTTAGACTGGCTCTAAAACTATTTTCATTGCATTTCTTCTTCCGTTCTTCGATTTTAAATCTGTTCGGTGGAATATTAATCAATTATACTTTTTATACTTAGTTGTGCAATTCATATTTTTTGTCTTGTGACAAATTAAAGTCAGCATGAATGCCAACCTGAATGAAAATGGATGGTATCCGACTAAACACCGACGTTGGAAAGCAAGGGCATTCTACTTTGGAGCAGATCTGTTGTACTAGTTAAGCCAGAATAGAACTTTTTCATTTTATACATTTCAAGCTCCCTGCTCTCTGGTACATGAACTGTTTTAAGGGACATCCTATTGGAACAACCACCAGTAATGTTCCTCGACTTTTGTGAAATAATTTGACAAATCAAAGTGCATCCAGTATAGTGTAATGCAATACAGTTGGCCATTATTGAAGAAGCCATATTTGATAATGTTCCAGTGCCATCACTTGTGTTACCACCTGTGCCTACCCCTGTACACATCCGGCCAACAGTTTCTTCATTTTCAGGTTTATTTAATGTTGCTTGACAAAATATTTAAACTTTGCCTTAAACATCACTACTTTACACCTTATTCACCTGATGTTTCAGTGTGCTCATTTTTGAAAGACTTATGGCCTCCTCATCATCAACTACATCTGGAGAAAATCCGAAAAACTTCCACTGAAGTTTAAAGTTTTTTTGGTCTCATTCAATACAGAAATATCATCATTATTTTTCTGTGTATTGCCTTATTTGGTGATGCAGGTTTCATAACATGCATATGTTCTCATAACAGCATACACTTAATAGAGACAATCAGAAGCTCCTGATGCGTGTCTATGTAATCGCTTTTCAAATTGGCTTTATGCTTTTAATCCCTTTTAGAATATTTTAACATTTTTGTATCAGGCTGCAATAGTCAAAATTGAAATAAGATACTATAGCCTTGCTTTTTTCGTGTATCATTGTGCATAAATATATACATATATGTTCATAGCGTAGGCTTCATTATCTTCCAGGGATGATATATTTGTCAAATATTTTTAGTTTAAGTATTCCCTTTTCAATTATATATGTTAATATATTTTGGTGTATTTATTTAAATATAAATGCACAATTGCCCATGTCCATAAAATATTTGTTTTAGTAAAATGTGATAATTCAGCTTGCTCAAATATAATGTTATGTTCCTGGGTTAGGCCCATGTAGCGAAGGTGCTCATTTCTTACATTGTTCTCTTTTTCACAATAACATTTCTGCCATGAACATTTGCACATATTTGCGTGCACGACAATGTTGGATTAGTTTCCTGAAAGTACTTTGTTTACGCATCTACCTTCGCACCACATTATGGCGATGCCTCGAACATCATGTACAAGGCCTCTTTACGCACTATGTACAGATGTCGTTCTATCTTCATCCACAAAGCGACAGAGCTATCTACATATTCATAACATCACTAATCTACAACGTATATTGCAAAGCTGCTTTCCATTATAAATAATGAGCAGTCCGATAAATTAGCAGAGGAGGCACTTCAACTCACACAGAGGGCGCCTGCATGCTGAGACTTCACCATGCAGCGGTCTGACATCTCCCTGAGGGGTGTCCAGTTCGTGACCAAGAGGGGCTCTCACATTCTCTCCCTCCAGGTAATGGGGTCGGATCGTCCCTTGGGGGATTCTTGGCTTTACGCCCACACACCCTCTAGGTACACTTAGAGTAGGGTTTTGCATAGTAGAAGTGCGCCAGATTACTGCCTTGTTTATTTGCCTGCGTATATATACTGTCTCAGCACCATGGTAGAGCTGTACCTGCTATTTACTCTTTTGGTGCTCATAATCATTTTCATCTGTCTACTGATTACAGCAGCACATGTATTCTATACAAGAATAACATTGGTTCAATAAATATATTGAAAACGTCCCACTGTGTATTCTCTGTATATTTCTCTGAGCACAAGTAAGCACGAGTGACTGAGCGAAAGGTTCTGATCTGTTTCCACGATCCCCGAGGGGTCAGGGTTGTCATGTTCAGTGGTTGCTCGAAACCATTCGCTTCCTGGTAAAGTTAGGGGGCTTATGGTGGCACTGTGAACTAGTTGGTCCCTTGGGCAACATATCCTGTGGGGGTGCCTGGAACCCAAAGTTTGTTGTCCAACAAAGGTGCAGGTCCTACGGATTAGTCGGGACTACACGACATGGCGCTGCCAACGTCGGTTGGGTTCTTATTTAACAGTCTGAGTAGTTCAGTTGTGCTTTTCTCAAAGACCCCTACTCCTTCCAAACCAAAGACGTCCGTGGTGGGAAGTAAAATCCACCTCAGCTGAGTAGGTATACCCTATGTATTGGCTGTACGTTATTCAAGCTTGTAGGATAAAATGTTCCCACATTGTGCTAAACCTATCGCGATAAATTCATTTTACTAAGAATTCCTACTTTCTTCACAATGTCCGTAAACGGAGAAGAAGTTGAAGAGCAGGCAGTTAGACTAAATATAGCAAACACAAGGCGATGATGGACGGAGCGCTGAAACTTTTCAGACACTCACCCCCAGTCACAGATCTGGATTGAATCCATCATCATTCTTTAGCTCACTTCGCCACCTCAGTTCAGACCCAGCTATATGCAAATCAGTCTTGACCCCATGCCTCATGGGAACAGTCCAGCCCGAACTGCCAAGCCAGGTCTTCCCCGAACCGGAAACAAGCATCCAGGGACCGGTTTCTGGGTAACACCCTTCATCAGCCTGGCTAGCTTGAATCCAGTGGCAAAGTGAGCAAGGGACCCACGTCTGGGCATACCCTGCCTACTTAGGGCAAACAAAGCAAACACAAGACGATGATGGATGGAGTGCTAAAACTTTTCAGACACTCACCCCCAGTCACAAATCTGGGTTCATTCCATCATCATTCTTTAGCTCACTTCGCCACCTCAGTTCAGACCCAGCTATGTGCAAATCAGTCTTGACCCTGTGCCTCATGGGAACAGTCCAGCCCGAACTGCCAAGCCAGGTCTTCCCTGAACCGGAAACAAGCATCCTGGGACCGGTTTCTGGGTAACACCCTTCATCAGCCAGGCTAACTTGAATCCAGTGGCAAAGTAAGCAAGGGACACACGTCTGGGCATACCCTGCCAACTTCGGGCAAACAAAGCAAACACAAGGCGATGATGGACGGAGCGCTGAAACTTTTCAGACACTCACCCCCAGTCACAGATCTGGGTTGAATCCATCATCATTCTTTAGCTCACTTCGCCACCTCAGTTCAGACCCAGCTATATCCAAATCAGTCTTGATCGTGTTCCTCATGGGAACAGTCCAGCCTGAACTGCCAAGCCAGGTCTTCCCCGAACCGGAAACAAGCATCCTGGGACCGGTTTCTGGGTAACACCCTTCATCAGCCAGGCTAGCTTGAATCCAGTGGCAAAGTGAGCAAGGGACCCACGTCTGGGCATACCCTGCCAACTTAGGGCAAACAAAGCAAACACAAGGCGACATCCCAGGATGCTTGTTTCCTGTAAGTGAATCATTGTCATTACCCCGGTACCGACACTAGAGGCCGTTACTAAAGCAAGCGTTCCAAATGCCAAAGCTTTACATCCAAGATGGATACAGTGGGCTAACTCTCTCACTGCAACAGATGTAGATTACAGATTCGATTCTACACTACAAACACAGCGTTCTTACAGTACGAACAAGAGTATCCTTTGCCAAATGAAATAATGCCTCTAGATCGATATGACTATATCATCTATACCGAAGGATCTGCTCAGCCTGCCATAGGGATAAAACACCAATATTCTGCGGCATGCCCAATCGTAAGGGGCACATGCATGACGGAAATTTCCGTCCTGAAAAAACACACATAGTTCCTAAGGGACTGTACAGCGCAGTTGGCAAAACTCAAAGCTCTAATACTAGCACTACAAAGTACAGATCTCGAATTCCCCACACTTATAGTGTGTGATTCATGCTACTGTGTCCAGTCCTATAATGAGTATCTCGGGGCCAAAACGGATTTCGAGATTCCAAGGATTGCACAATCAAGCACAAGATGCTTTGGGAACAGGTGGCTAAGCAGAAAGAATTGTTATGTTTCCTAACCTAGGCCTAAGGAGCAAGGCAACCTTTCACCTATATTTTTCCTACCTTGCTCTACATAACGGTTGTAGCAACGACCTTTTACCCAGATATGTGCTGAATAAATGTCAATTGGTTTCTTTGAAATTAGCCTCATTTATTATGCATCAGGATTCTAAGCATCACGGGCCAGATGTACGACCATTTGGAATTGCGACTTGCAAATTGCGAAAAATAGCAAGTCGCGATTTGTGAGTCTCAATTCCAAATGTACAACAGTGTCAGAGACACTGTTAGCGATTCCCAATGGGGTCGCAAAATGCGAGGCTCATCAATATTCATGAGGCACTAGCATTTTGCGACCCCATTGAGAATGGCTGGCCTCCCAGGGATGGTGGCCTACTGGACTCAGCAGACCACCATGTCTGGGACTGCTTTTAAATAAGGCAGGTTTTTTTTCAAATGCAGCCCGTTTTTCCTTAAAGGAAAACGAGAAGCATTTAAAAAAAAAAAAACATTTTCGTTTAATTTTTTAAGGGCAGGCAGTGGTCCCTGGGACTACTGCCTGCCCTTAAAACATATTTTCTCATGCATTTGCAAAGGGGAAGGGGTCCCCTGGGGACCCCTTCCCATTTACGACTGCATTACCACCTACTTGAAGTAGGTGGTAAATTGCGACTGTTTTGCGACCGCAATTGCGGTTGGAAAACAGTCATACATAGGGCTCAGAGTCGCAATTAGGAAGGGACGCCCTTGAAACGCCCCTTCCTAATTGCGAGTCACAAACGCTATTTAGCGAGTCGCAAATAAATTGCGACTCGCTAAATAGCGTTTGTACATGGCCCTGTAGGGTTTTTGCATGCGCAAACAGGTCGCTGACCCGTTTGCGCATGCAAAAAAGGGTCGTACATCTGGCACCATATCTTAATCCCCTGCACATGACATACATAACAGGATTAACATACTCTGTACAAAATTCACCGCTATCTTCATCTTCGGGCGACAGGGCTACTTTGCATAATTACTACAATTATTGATTTAGGCTCATCTACATATTCGTACTCGCAACATATCGATTATGGTAGAACCCCGAGGCGTCCACCTTTGGTATAAAAGAACAGCACCTTCACTAGGTAACTAGAGGAGACGCTTCCACGCTGACACTGGGGTCCTGCATGCTGAGGCTTCAACACACAGCAGTCTGATATCCCTTGCGGGGTGTCCAACTCATGACCAAGACGGGGTTCTTCTTTCTCTCCCTTCAGGTAATAGGGTTGGCTCTTTCCTAGGGGATTCTTGGCTTTACACCCACATACATGCTAGGTACATTTAGGTACACTTAGATAGGGTCCGCATAGTAGGAGTACGCAAAGATTACTGCTTTGATATATGCCTGCATATATTCATTGCTTAGCACTGTGGTAGAAATATATCTACTGTTTACTCTTTTGGTGCTTGTAATCTCTTACATTTGCTTCTTTCTACTGATTGTTTCAGCACATATGTTTTATACTAGAATGACGCTGGTTCAATAAATGCTTATTGAAATATCCCCAACATTTATTCTGTGTATCTCTCTGAGACTATGTGAGCACAAGTGACTTAGTGAAAAGTACTGTACTGTTTCCACGATCCCTGAGGGGTCAGGGTTGTCATGTTCAGTGGTTGCCAGAAACTATTCGCTCCTTGGTAAGGTTCGGGGGCTGATAGTGGCACTGTGGGCTAGCTGGTCTACAGGCTGACATATCCTGCGGGGGTGTCTGGAATCAGTCTTGACACCAATCGCTTAGTTTATGTTGTCCAACAATCGCACAGATTCTATGTATTTTTAGGAACTACACGACATTGCGCCCAATGTTGGTTTAGTTCTTATTTAATGGTCAAATCTGAGTAGTTCAATCATGCTCTCAGAGACCCCTACTCACATTCAACCAGAGACGTCTGGAGTGGGAAGGGAAATCCGCCTCAGCTGAGTATGTACGCCCTATGTATTGACTGGAGGTTAAATCAAGCTTGAAGGATTACAATTTCCCACATTGTGCAAAACCTTCAATCAGTCAATCAATCAGGGAATTTTGAAGCACACTGCTCACCCGTTTTCCTTACAACTTCCTCCCACAATGTCTGTCAATGGAGACGGCGTTTCGAATGCAGGGGAAGACGAGCAGGAAGGTGCTCTTAACATTACAGAAAATTGCAGACATGCAGTTACTATGAAATTATTAAACCACGGCCTCCCGGCAACGGGTGGTAGGGTTACTTTCGTGATTGAGACACACGAGGCATTCAGAACAGAGGTATTCTATTCTTAGGTTAAATTCCGGCCTGCAGGTACACACACACAGTTGTTTCACACTTACGTTTAAGATGGCACACTTGAAGAATGCTTTCCATACATGGACATGGCAGTCCTGTTAACTTACCAAGAGCATATTAATTGGTTTAAAGGAACCCTCCCCCACACCACAACAAATGTGAGACTCGGTCCGCTCAGCAGAGAAGGAGTGACCTGGCCGGGCCTAGCTGCTTACACACCGCATCCAGATATTGATACATTGTCAGCAGCAGAATTACGTACACTTTACAGAGACATAGTAAAACTATACTGAAACCTTACACAGTTCATAATGGGAACACTTACAATTCAACCTGCGAGGATTGCTCAAGCTGGTCAACCTCTATTGACTACACCAACAATCACCCCACAAACACTGAATGTGATTATGGGAAGAATGCCCACCAAGCGGGAGCAAATTCCATTCTGGATAGCACAGAAAATAGCATAGCGTAATAGTTCCCCATACGGGCCCGCAGAAAAAACATAGAATACTAATAACTTGCTTGCCAATGGGGATGGCTCCCCCAATAGAGGATTGTACCACTTGGGGTACAATTTTCGCTGCTGTCTATATCAGAGTTCATGGTACCCCATCAATAGCAGTTTTACCAGACGTATTGAAGCAAATACAGAATGAGTACGGGGCAGAACCTGCCCTGGACTTGGGGATAAAACTGATGGGCCATTTTGCCCAGGTATCAGCAATTATGTTAAGTAACATAAAAGGGGAGGCAGCAGTGGTGGCTGTACGCCAACACCTGAGGGAATTCACTGCTGCGCAACAGGAGCAAGAACTACCTAAGATTATCGAAGAAACCTATGCTTCACTGGGTAGAGATAACTTGGCAGCCAGACCTGGAAAACCACAAGTGGCGGGTAATTCTGAAAAGGGTAACTCGAAGCAAGCACCCGATTCTTCTAAAAAGAAATGGGATAACAAACAATCAAAAAATAATAAGCAGAATGCATCACGATCACGGGGTTGGTCTCCCCAACAGGAGCCCTCTGAAAAAAGATACAATCTTAGAAACTGTGATATTAAAAAACCTGACAGGTATCAGGATACTGATACACTTTCCTCTTGTTCCTTTCAGAGCTCATCAAAACACTCTGAGAGGGAAGGACCTAAAACTAAACCTCAATTTAAAAAGAAGGAGGTAGCTGGCCTTAAAATAAATGCCCAGGCTACTGAGGACTCTGCTTCTGAACGGGGAATGGGCTCTGCCGATGTTAGGCAGCGCAGCAGAAGTAACTATAGCTCGCCAGAACTGATGGAATTTCTGGTGACAGCAGCGTTGAATGAACATATCACGATTGAAACACCTTATACAAGGGTAAGGGTCCCACATTGTTTATAGGAAATCACACTCCAAACGGAAGAGGACATACCCAGGAAAGTGAAAGGTCTTGTTTGGGAGAACCTGACATATGGATATGACATCCTTTTAGCTGAAAGAGATTGGCCCCCTGAGTTCGTTATGGAGTGCCCCAAGGGAGAAGATGTAATTTTGCCAGCTTTCTCCGACCTCGTTCCAGAGTCACTTACACATTCATACGTGCAGGAGTGGGTGTTCGGGCAAGCTCCCGCACTTTACCTCAGTCATGTAGGGTGGGATGCTGAGTCACCTCACCATGAAATCCCATTAAAATACTCCTACTCCACTGAGGCAATACCCAATAAAACATGAGGCAAAGAAACAAGTCAGGGAGGTCTTAGATCAACTTGAGTACCAAGGTGTGATTGAAAACTGCAATTTTCCATGAATAATCCTTTGTTTCCCGTAATGAAACCAGACAATTCATACCGTCTAGTTTTAGACTACAGGCATTTGAACACATACATACGCACATTTGCAGTACAAAATGCAAACAGTGCCGCACTAATGGGCTGGAAGCAGATATTTGACAGCATTCTTGGCCCTAGGCACTCAACTCCAATTCTGTAGACTGCCCCAAGGGTATAAGAATAGCCCTGGGTTGTTCTCAGCAAGAGTAACAGAGTAAATTCAAAATGGTAATGAGGAGGCATTTTTCTACGTAGATGATATTTATCTGATGGATGATGAGTTATTGGAACACTTGCACAGGGTGAACAACATTCTAAAGCTACAAATTTAACTTTAAAAAATCTAAAATTGGCTACCTCAGTGTCATATATTTGAGATATGAGCTATCAAGTGAAGGGAAAAGCCTGGCAGCAATTCTTTTAGAAAAATGTGTGCTGCCCCAACCTCTATAGACTCTGAAAGGTTTACAATCCATTTTAGGATTCCTAAATTTTGGCAGAACATACATTTTGGATTACGCTGAAAGGGTTAAACCTTTCTACGACGTAATCAGAACTGATTTTTCAGTCCAACATTGGACACAGGAACACAAAAATTCTCTTTTCCGTACAGGCTGACATGATAGCTTCCAAACACTTGCACACACGTGTAAATACCACTAATTTAGTGATCCGTGTAGTCGCGGGTCAATCAGGGTACACTTGCATCACTTTCAATGAAGGCGAAATGGTACCCATAGCATACAAATCACATTTATACACACATGCTGAAAAGCGTTTTGCATCCACAGAAAAGATTCTGACAGCAGTACAAACTGCTGTAGTGGGAGAAAGAGCACTAGCACAGGGGAAACGCATAATTGTTGTGACCCTGGTACCAACCTTAAAGGCTGTTACCAAAGCAAGCATTCCAAACGCAAAAGCACTGCATCCGCGATGGATACAATGGGCTAATTCTCTCACTGCAACAGATGTACACTACAATTTGGATTCTACATTAAAAACACAAGCATTCCTGCAGTACGAACAAGAATATCCTCTCCCAAACGAAATAAAGTTTCTAGATCAGTATGAATATATCATTTACACTGACGGATCTGCCCAGCCTGCCAGAGGAAGTAAACCGCAATACAGCGCAGCATGTACGATTGTTAATGGACGTATGCTGGATGGCAAGTTCCGTCCTAGCAATACACAGATGCAGTCTCTAGGAGATTGCATGGCACAGCTGTCAGAACTGAAAGCCCTGATACTGGCACTAAAAAATACGGATCGGGAATTCCCCACACACATTGTGTGCAATTCGTTTTATTGTGTCCAGTCTACAATGTATATCTTCACTATTGGGGCCAAAATGGGTTTAGAGATTCCAAAGGTTGCACAATAAATCACAAGCTGCTTTGGAAAAAGGTGGCTTAGCTAAAAGAAAGCTTGCCACAGGCTCATGTAATACACACATTGAGTCATCAGCGTGTTGGCGTGCACGTTGAAGGGAATTCACTGGCTGATGAAGCCACCAAGGTGACAGTGTGAATTGCTGCCGTTGCTGTAATCACTCGTTCCAGCACGAGGATAGACCGACAGATCATGATAGCTGTAAACGCTATGCATAACAGCTCAACATTGCCAAAAGGTTTTCAACTCAAGTACTCCTACAAGTTAGATGTGCAAAACATTCCATATGCTCAAATTCCAGGAGTGGGGAATAGAGTAATACCAAGCATGGATCACAGATTAGGATTAATTCTAGCTGCACGCAAGGGTCTGGGTTCAGCACACGCAGGTATCGCTGCGACTGTTTCACTACTAAAGCAGCGTTATTGGTGGCCAGGTCTTGCTAAACAGACCAAGGGTTTTATCCTGAAGTGCTACATCTGTCAAAGGTTCCACCATAGGACGTCCACTGCAAACACCACTATTGATATCAGACATCCCTCTCGCATGTGTCTATTTGGACCAATGCGGCCCCCTACAATCTGACTGGGCTTACAAGTACATCTTGGTGGCAGTGGATTCTTGCTCTAGATTCCTGCAGGTTTGGCCTCAGCGCTCGGCTGACGCCTGAACTGTTATAAAGGATTTGACTCATAGGGTCATACGCAATTGGCACATTACATTCCGACTGTGGCCCTGCGTTTAGCTCGCGGGCTTACAAAGAAGCCATGGGAAGTTTGGATGTAGCATTGCGTTACTCCTCCCCGTAACATCCCGAGGGAAATTCGATCGTGGAGAGGAAGAACCGGGACTTAAAGCAATCCTTAACAGCAAGGGTATTAGGCTCGGGTGGCAGTTGGGTCAATCACCTATATGGGGTCCAAAGGGCACTAAACATGCCAAGAAAATCCCTAGGGAGCCGTACTACATATGAAGTCCTGTTCGGGAGAAGAATGTGGGTACCTTACCTTGATTGTGGCAGCACAGTGGCGGATGATTAACCATTTAACATCAATGATCGTTTGGCTGTTTTACAGTAACTCAATGAATTCCTGGCATTACAAAGCAATGTCCAAGTAAAACGTATCACCACTGGAGAAGTGAAAACTGTTCCAGCAAGACCTGCCTGGGTCCCGAAGATTGGGGACCTGGTCAGAGAAAAAGATTGTGGCCAAAAAATAATTTGGGCCATCTTACAAAGCGCCTCTACCTATCCTGGCTGTTCAAGGAACAAGAACATTACAAATGTCCTACCACACAGTGTTCCCCTCAGTCTCCCGAGTAAAATGATACCTCACTTGTGTGGGTGGGGCAAGGGCCTGTGACTGGGAAGGGCCAAAAACATAGGCATTAAGGATATAGCACAGCGAATTCTGAGCGCTACATTTAAAAAAAAAAAAAGTTTTTAGCCAATTCTGCATTGGACACCCACACAAGTGAGGTATCATTTTACTCGGGAGACTGAGGGGAACGCTGTGTGGTAGGACATTTATGCCGGCACAGTGATCCCATGCAAAATTTGTGGAAAATGTGATTTTTTCAGCTAAATTTGAGGTTTGTAGGGGATTCTGGGTAGGAAAATGTTGGGGGGTCCACGCAAGTCATACCTCCCTGGACTCCCCGGGTGTCTAGCTTTCAGAAATGTGTGGGTTTGGTAGGTTTCCCTAGATGGCCGCCGAGCCCGGTGCCAAAAACCCAGGTGCCCCCTTGCAAAACCAGGTTGTTTTGTGATAGGTAATTTTGATGTCTCCACAATACGTTTTGGGCCCTTGCCTGTCGCAGGTACTTGGCCCACCCACGCAAGTAAGCTATCATTTTTATCGGGCGACCTGGGGAACTCTGGGTGGAAGGAAATTTGTGTCAGCCCGGTGATCCCACAACTTTCCCACACAGAAATATGAGAAAAATTGATTTTTTCAGCTAAATTTGAGGTTTGCAGGGGATTCTGGGTAGGAAAACGTTGGGGGATCCATGCAAGTCATACCTCCCTGCACTCCCCGGGTCTCTAGTTTTCAGAAATGTGTGGGTTTGGTAGGGTTCCCTAGATGGCCGCCGTGCCCGGGGCCAAAACCCAGGTACCCCCTTGTAAAACCAGATTGTTTTGTGATAGGTAATTTTGATGTCTCCACAATATGTTTTGGGCCCAGCCTGTTCGCGGGTACTTGGCCCACCCACACGAGTGAGGTACCATTTTTATTGGGAGACCTGGGGGAATGCTGGATGGAAGGAAAATTGTGGTTTTTCTGATAAAAAGAATGACTATAGTCACATTTTGAGGTTTGTATGGCATTGTGAGTAAAAAAACTAGTTGGGGTCCATGAGAGGCACACCACTCAGCACTCCCCATTTCTTTTGGTTTACAAAAATATCTAAAGTTGGTCCATTTCCTTAGAGACAGACCAACCTTAGCACAGAAAAGACAGATGAGACAAATATGACTGCCTATCCATCTGTTCCTCAAGTACACACACATACTGGTTGGATTTGGCACGAGGGTGAGTAAAAGGTTCAAAATGTATATTTTCTTAACAAGAGATTTCACAAAAAGGAAATGCACTGTTAATAATTAAAAGCTTAAAAACCTGAACCAATGACTCACATCTCATGAGCTGTAGAGCCACAACCAGGCACCAACCTCTTTACAGGCCATCCACACACCTTTCATACTTGACACACACTTTCACACCACCAGCTGCGGCCCCAGCACATTACAACACTCACATCAACAGACAATGTGGAGACAATGTACACCCTGGCAGAGAGAGACAGAAAAGAAATATTACTTCAAAACGAACAATTCCTTGAGGACACATACATACTGGTTGGATTTGGCACGAGGGCGAGTGAAGGTTCAGAGTGTGAAATTCTATTAACAAAAGATTTCACAAAAAGGAAATGCACTGTTAATAATTAAAAGGTTAAAAACCTGAACCAATGACCCACAGCTCGTGAGCTGTAAAGCTTCAGCAAGGCACCAACCTCTTTACAGGCCATTCACGCACCTTTCGTACATGACATACAAGACCATTCACACCGCCAGCCGCGGGCCCAGCACATTACAACATTCACATCAACAGACCGCGCCATTCAAGTGCCCATCACTTTCATATGCCCACATGATTGACATAGTGTGTGCAGTGGCGTTTGGCTAGCAGAGTGTGTAATGACCAGCAGCAAGTCACTACTCACACATAGCCAGCCAAGCACCAGCCCACCCACACTGCCAGCCATGCGCCAGCCCACGCACACCGCCAGCCAAGCACCAGCCCACGCACACCGCCAGCCAAGCACCATCCCACCCACACCGCCAGCCAAGCGTCAGCCCACCCACACCGCCAGCCAAGCGCCAGCCCGCCCACACCACCAGCACGCGCACACTGCCAGCCAAGCACCAGCCCACCCACACCGCCAGCCAAGCACCAGCCCACCCACACCGTCAGCCAAGCACCAGCCCACGCACACCACCAGCCAAGCACCAGCCCACCCACACCGCCAGCCAAGCGCCTGCCCACACACACCGCTAGCCAATCGCCAGCCCACCCACACCGCCAGCCAAGTGCCAGCCCACTCACACTGCCAGCCAAGCACCAGCCTATGCACACCGCCAGCCAAGCGCCAGTCCATGTGAAGGAAATGGCCCTTAGGGGCCACTTGGGTTACTTACAAGCACCTGCTATGCCTTCCCAAGAAATGAAGAGTCAGTCAGACAGTGGAGAATACAAACAAGCATTTATTAGTAATACTCTACAGAGGAGTCCAATCTGACCTGCACCCTGAGATGTATGCCGAGGGACCGGTCCCCCAACAGTCGGCAACACATAATCATTCCTCCCAAAGGCCTCCTAACCACGCCCACAATGGAAAGTTACCGGCTCAGGCCGTACATGAACAAAGGAGGCACAGAAGGATGGGCTATCACCTGCCCGATGGGTACATGCTATCAGCAACTCAAGGTTACCGCGCTGAGTCTCAGCGTCTCCTAACGTGGGAGCAGGACTACACACTCGAATAGGCATGCGAGGGCAGACTGGCCTATTCATTAGTAAGTCGGAAAGCAGCCTTGAACAGAAGAGAAAATAAATAATAACTAAATACTGTGTTCTGCTGAGGCAAGCAATAGACTAATGAGGCCTAGTTCAGGCACAGCCTAATAGGAATTACAAAATGGAGTCACACTTGCTAACTAAAGCTTGCACATTGCAGGGTTAACTCAGTGGGTTGCATAACGTGAATACAGATGGCGTTCATTTAGCCGCACACTGCTAACCTAATGTAGCATGATACAAGTGCATAGCAGAAACTGGATTTTCAAATCTAACAGACCCTCCTTTTAGCATGGGTGGCTAAATGCTTTATTGCTATCCGGTAGGGTCTTTACAATTCTAAGGGGGAAGGAAGAAAAATAGTCATTCAAGTTACAAGGGAGCATAAAACAGCACATGGGTATCAAACTCTACTTAGTATTCAAAAATACCTTAATGTATGAGCATCATATCCTGGACATCCTGCATCATCATAGCGGTGACCTTAGTAACACGTCCTGGTAATTTAGGAGTACGGGTGAGCTTGATCACACAATAGGTGCAACACGCTGGAAGGCAATTGATACATAGGCAACATGTTGAAGATGACACCTGTGATAACTATGAAGGCAAGTAGTATCTTCCAACCCCATGATGACAGCAGACCCCAGAACCACCCTGTGAGGGACCATGATCCATTATCCTGATGAAGGTCTGAAGCAAGCCTGTGTAATTTCTGTATGGCGGAGTATACGCTAGGGGCGTGATCAGGAATGTAAACACAGCAACTACTGCCAATGATGCGAGAGGCTCTGCCCCTATCAGCAAGAATGACGTCTAAAACCATCCCGTTCTGAAGAGCAACAAGTCTCGTAGCCTGAAGCTCGACTATGATATTAGTCAGTATACCTGCAGTAGTGTTTAATGACTCCCTCAACTACTCTAGCAAGGTGACGGATATTACGGCTATTGAACATGGGACCCCAGAACGGCAAAATGCCCTTCATGATGTCAGTAAATTGCTGAAGGGACGTATCTGTCTGAACTATGTCCTCGGGATTGACTACTCTCTTGGCCCGATGCAACTGTAGATCCCTATGCTGCAGCCTATGATCACTGTGATAATTAGATGGTGCAATACAGGGGGCAAAAGAAATGATACGTAACACTACTGGCCAGACCAGCCGCTGGTAAGCCATGTATAAGCCTGTCCCCCACAAACAAAATACACATTGGGAGGTGTGAACAAAGGTGGGCTACTGGTAGTGTTCAATCTGTATATATGGTTACAGCTGCTCTGACCTACTGGAATGTGTCCTGTACCTTCAACACAGAAACTAGCTGTTGTATTGATCACCGGGACAGGCATGGCTTTGTCTTCAGTTATATTTCGTTCCTGAAAACATTAAAAATATGCAGTGACATTAAATCCCTTAAAATTCAACATTTCATTTTGCAACCAAGTGACATTCTTATTATCCTCAAAAACATTCATACAAGCTTCTGGATGTAGGGTGCCCTCCTTTCTGTCTGTCCCAGGTGTATATTCTTGGTGTACCACTATATACTCCAACACTGCTTCGTAATCAGACTGTACCATATTCATCGTATCAGCATGATAGTGCATGTACACCATAGAAAGCAATTGGAACCATGCCTTACAGCTTCCCAACGAAACCAGTAGGTCATTCTTGTGCATAACTGAGGGAAGTAACCCACATACCCAACAATTCGCGGCATTAGATGTACTGTGTACCTGATGGAGCATCTGCAAAAACGCATTCTTGACATAAGTCTGCCTATGTCTTTCTTTATGCGGGGCCATTGTAACAAAGGAATGCTCAAGGGGATTTGGGGTTGTTCCTATCAATGTGTGTACGGGATGCTGTTCTTCTAAATGCCACACTACTCCAAACAGTGTTATCGTTACTATAAGGATAAACACTACCACTACTATCTTGCTCTTAGTAGACCAGCTAGATCACACAGGACTACTCTGCCCTGATGGTGGTGTTGTCGCTAAGGGCTGTTCTTCTTCCATGACAGCATGACCAAATAGGAAGATGGGAAAATCTTAAGAACTGGAGCCACAAAAATACAACCGACCAGAGGGGTACAAGTCACCCAGTGTCCTTCAGAGCCTCACTGGTAGACTCCTATTGTTCATCAATGACAGTGCTATGAAGCTCTCCCACGGGGGAGCTGCGTGATCGCAGCCCTTACTGGAAAACAAATCCTCTTCTTGCAGGATAGGGCACCCTCCCTCCTTGGAAGGCACCCTCAGCTAATCCTGTCCAGTGTCCAGGGCAGTGCACCAGTGTAGTTCACTCTAATCCAAAGCAGACACCTTAGGCACAGCACCTACGCCCTAAGCTTGAGTCCTTCCCTAACTCCTGGACTGTCCTACTGGTGCACTGTCCTTCTGTCGGGGCCGCAGGTTGTACCTGGCAACCCCAGGCACTTCTTCATCAACAAAAAGGGGAAGAAATTCAGGCTCAGCAGGGCATTGAGACTCAGGTGTCTGCACACCAGAAGCGGGAGCATCCGTAGCGGCCCTTATCTCTGGGGGGCCCGCTTCAAATAGGGCCTCGTCGCTCTCCTCGTCTGTCTGCACCCACCTCAGTCGGGCGTCAGATAAGGGAACGAAACGGGGCACACGCTCCCCTTTTTGGTCAGCAATGCCGTCGAGGACCCACTGATCATACAGGAGTGGTAGAGGTACTCTTTTTACATGCGATGCATGCACCCAGTGCTTCCGTCCTTCGAGCTTCACTGCGGTGCGGGTGGCGAGCAGGACAAGCAGGGGCCCCTTCCACCTCAACTCCAGGCAGTTCTTCTGTTGGAAATTCTTCACCATTACAAAGTCCCCGGGTTGTAACTGATGCCCGGGCCCCTCTGGTACTGGTTGCAGCGTGGCGTGAATCTGTTGGTGGACAGAGCAGAGATCTTTAGACAATTAATACAGATAATCTATCAGCAGGGGGTACTCTATCTCGGAAAAACATTTGGGTCTTGGGACGCCCCAGACGTTGGCGGGGCGCCCGAAGACCACCTCATACGGGGACAGCCCTGTTCTAGAATGCGCTGGTGCTCTGGTAGACAACAAAGCCAAAGGTAGAGCATCGGGCCATCGCAATCCTGTGCTTTCTTGAATCTTTGCCAACTTCAATTTGAGAGTACCGTTGTACTTCTCAACCAGACCGGCTGACTGTGGATGGTTCGCTACATGAAACTTCTGTGTAATATGCAAGCCTTTACACACCAATTCAATGACCTTTGAATTAAGTGACTTCCGTTGTCACTCCAGATCACACGTGGCAATCCATAGCGCAGGAGGAACTCTTTTAAGAGTGCCTTCGCCGTCGCCATAGCCGTATTTTCCTTGGTGGGAAAAGCCTCAATCCATTTACTGAATGTGCAAATCACCACCAGTACGTACTTCAAATTGTTAGCTCGTTCCATTTTGATGAAATCCATCTGGAGAACCTCGAAAGGGAAGGAAGGCGGTGCAAAATTACCTGCGGGTGTAGGAGTACCTTTTCCAGGATTATGTTTCAGACAAATGATGCAGTGTTTCACCAAGTGTGTAGCTACCTTAGGGATATTATCATTTTGCCATACTGGGTCCAGTCGCTTACATAATCCTTTGGCACTAATGTGCGCTGGGCCGTGGGCCATGGTAACAGGGAGCACGTATGCATTGGGCAACAACCATCTTTGTTTCCCAGACAAATCAGTCCAACACCCATCCTCGTCCAAACGTCCTATTTTCTCCTCCCATTCTGCCAGTTCATCTACTGTCGCCTCACTCTGTATTTCCCTGACATTCTCCAAGGTGTCCTCGAACATTCCATTATCGGGGACCCACCTAGCGGGACCTGCTATGAACATCTTTTTCATCTTCGATCTAGCTGTCTCCTTAGCTGTCTGATCTGCAAAAGCATTTCCCCTTCCAACATCGTCTATTTCTGCTTTGTAAGCGCTACATTTTATTATTGCCAACTTATCAGGAAGTGTCAGTGCTGACAGAAATCTATGTATCAATGGACCATGCTGTATTCGCAACCCATGCGAGGTCAAGAACCCTCTCTCCGCCCAGAGGTGCCCGAAATTATGGGCCACCCCAAAGGCGAACTGGCTGTCGGTATAGACATTGACAGTCAGTCCCTCACTCAACTCACAAGCCCTAAGGAGGGCGACCAACTCTGCAGCCTGAGCCGATTGGTATGGGATACGGGATATCTCAACTACAGTGTGTAACGTTGTGATTGCATAAGCTGCAGTGGTGGTGCCATCTGGTAATTTGAAACAAGAGCCATCGACATATAGTTCCCCTTGGGGGTCAGATAGGGGAACATCAGTCAGGTCTACCCGTCCCTTTGTGTCTTCCTCAGTCCAAAATAAACAATCATGGACATGATTGTCCTTTTCTTCCGAAGGAAGGGGTAGTAACGTGACTGGGTTCAGAGTGGCACAACGTTTGATGGTAATGTGCAAAGCAAACAAAGTTAGTTCATATCCAGTCAAATGTGCACTAGTAAGGTGCTGTGTCTTTGTCTTATTCAACAGTGTGTCCACAGCATGGTGTACCATGACTGTGAGATCCGTATCAAGAATGAGCCCTGCCGATTGTCTGATAGAAACTGCCACCGCCGCGGCAGCCCTCAGGCAACTCGGGAGAGCTCTGGCGACGTTGTCAAGAATAGCAGCGAAATACGCGCAGGGTCTCTGCTTACCACCGAAACCCTGTGTTAGAACAGAAAGCGCGGTCAACCGTCCACCTCATGTACATAAAGCACAAAAGATTTCTGGTAATCAGGAGTACCAAGCACAGGAGCAGAGCAAAGCGCATCCTTTAATTGCTCAAAAGCTTGCTGGCATGCAGATGTCCAAGGCAAAGGTTCATGCACGTCTTTAGTGGTCAGGTAAAGGAGGGGTTTCGTTAGTAGGGAATAGTTAGGGATCCAATGATGACAATACAAAGTTAAACCAATAAAGGCGCGTACCTCGCGTTGGGTCTTAGGAACAGGCATATTAGTAATAGCAGCTATGCGTTCAGGTGTTAGTCTCCGACCCTCCTTCAACAGTAGGTGGCCTAAATAGGTGACCTCCTGTCGACAATATTGAAATTTAGAAAGTGACACCTTGTGGCCATGGTGTGCCAGATGTAACAGCAATTTAACTGTGGCCTCTTTACAACCATCTTCAGTGTCTGAAGCCACAAGGAGGTCATCAACGTATTGCAACAGCACATTACCAGGGGGGAGTTCCAAAGAGTCCAATTGGGCTTTCAAGGCTTGGCTATAGATACTAGGGCTCTCGGTATAGCCTTGTGGAGCACGACAGAACCTAAAGCTCCTTCCAGCTATTACAAATCCGAACAAATATCTACTATCTGTATGGATTGGAATGCTGAAGTAAGCATTCCTCAAGTCTATCACATAGAAAAATTTTGCAGACGGGGGAATCATTGTCAAGATCGTAGTAATATCGGGGACTACAGGATACTGGGGAACCACTATTTTGTTCACCTCCCTCAGGTCAATTACAAAGCGATAAACATCAGGGTTAGCATCAGAAGAATCCAAGGGAGCCTTTTTAAGAATAGGAAGAATAGGGCTGTTACACACATTCGCCGTAGTCTCCTCAACCACACCAGACTTAATCAAATCCTGTATTATTTGCAACAAGGCCTTTTCTCCTGCCTGAGATATCTTGTACTGGGGAATACATGGCCATACACCATTTTTCTTAATCTGTATAGAGACCGGTGGGATCAGGCGTAACCCCACGTCTGTGTCTCCTGTAGCCCGCAATGTGCTTGGCACATCTTTAAACTCAGCAGGGAGGGGGGCATCCTTTGTGAAACATTGTGTGGCACGGGCTACCTGCGGTCCAATAGTCATGTAAACACAGTCTGGAGAACAAAAAATGGTTGCATGCAACCTTTTTAACAAGTCCAACCCTAACAAATTTTCCCCACAATTCGACATTAATAGAAATGGTGCATCAACTGTGAAGGGGCCAATAGTCAAAGCAAGTGGTTTGGAAATGGGGCTGACAACCGGCACACCTGAGAAACCCACTGAAACATTATTTTGGCCAGACAGAGCCGCCCCCGGGACCAGTGAACAGGAAACAGAGCTATTCATAGCCCCTGTGTCAACTAAGAATTTCTCAGTTGTACTGTGTAAATCTGCAGTGACGTAGGGTCTGCGCTGATCTACAGGCACTGAAACTGGTCCCTTGCCCTGTCCCTGGCTATCCTAGCTGTGAGACATCCCCCTCACTTCGTCCATGTCATAGTCATCATGATAGTACTGCCCCCTTCGGGGGTCATCAAAATAGTTCCTGCTCTGTCTATGAAACGATGTATTCTTTGATCGCGTCTCCCCTCGGCCTCTTCCTCGTCTTTCACGTCCTCTAAAACCCCGACCTCTCGGGGCCTCATCTTTCTGGGCCAACTCCGGACACTCGTTCCGCCAATTTCCCTCCTGCCTGCAGTAAGCACATTGGTTGATCCCAATTGGTGCACTCGAGGAACCTCCCCTGTTAGACCTGGGTAGCTGCTGGGCCGAACCCGAAGCTCTCCCTCTTCCGCTACCCCTCGCAACTTGCTGCATCAACATCCTCGTCTTCAAGTCTTTCGACTTTTTCTCCACTTTCTCCTTCTCTTCGTTCTCTCTATGCTCGTAATACTGTGCCATACTCAATATCACCGACGGGGAAGAGGTGCTCCAAGTGCTTTCTGAAGCCTGCAACCTAGTCGCAATCTCAGGAAGCAAATTGGTAACAAACCTGCTGACAAACAACCGGACACCACCTTCTAATGACAAATCCTGGCCGCTAAAGTCGAGAAACACTCCTTCAAACCTAGTAAATAAATCAGACACACTCATCCTTCTTCTGACGACATGCAGTCAACTTGTCCCAATCCACCGGTCTCGGCGGGATAAGGGAATGCATATAAGTGATAATGCGACCCGGTAAAGCCAATATCTCTGCCTTCGGCTTGTCACCGGGCTTACGGTCCTTATCCCACCCCCTGATCTGATCCCATGCTCCTCCCAATTCCACCACATGATCCTGTGTATGCACTTGCCTCCATATATTCACCGGTACCAACAAGCCAAAGAACAACTCATTCTCTTCCAGGGGATCCTCATCAATAGTCATAAGCACTGAATAGTCCCGCCCTTAGTGCGGGGACCCCGGAAATAATAAAAATTATATATGAAAAACATATATATACAGCTATATATATATATATATATATATATATATATATATATATATATATATACATACATACATATATCATTTTTCTCATAGCAATGCAGCCCCCATCTAGGAGGCTAAACAATGTAATAACGCATAAACTGCTTTTGCAAACACATAATATATGTATAAAAACACAGGAGGGCAAGTAGCACTTGAACTCTGTTTTTAATGAGTAAACCTCATGAAAAAAACTGCAAATAAAGCAGACATTGTTAGCCTACAGGCTGCATTGTAAACCAATAGCATAGAAAATGAAAGCATTTTCATACAAAACTGGCACCGTGCCTTTAAGGCAGCCACGACCCCTAGCTTCCCATCATGCCTCAGGCGTGACAGGTCAGTTGTTCTTTCCGGCTCCTTCAGTCAGGACCCTGGATTCACAGCTCTTCCTTTTTTTTTTACTTTCTGTCAAAAATTATCTGATTTTTTGAAGATTTTTGATTTCACTCAACGTCTTTTAGCATTAGAGTGAGAGTGAAGCCTTTTTTTGTGCTCCAGAAAATGTCTATCTCTGTCAGAAATGCCTTCCTTATTTGACCCTTGCCCTGCCTGTGGCAAGAAGAAGGCTAGATCAGACACACACCCTGTGTGTATTCTCTGCCTCCCTGATTCTCACTCTTCTGCCACCTGTCGTCATCGAGAAGGACCATCAAAGAAAGGGCGAGAATTCGACTTTATGGCCTCTCTGAAAGAGGTAGGTCTCCAGTGAGGCAGCAGAAAAAGAGAACTCGGTTGACGCCGAGAGGCAAGGTCCCGACCTGTCCTCCTTCGGCGTCGGGATCGACGTCGAGGCTGCCGACGGCGAAGAAATCGTCGAAGACTACGGTGGTGCCGGAGCATCACTCTTCTAAGAAATCGAGGACAACGCTCTCAACGTCGACGAAGGTAAAGGGCCCTCCATTGTCGTCAACCAGGCGACGATCAACGTCGAGGAGCAAATCTCCGTCGACGCTGGCTAGGCGATCGACGTCGAGGCAAATCACTCCGTCGTCGTCACATCAACGGCGATTGACGTCGAGGCAAAGGTCTCCGTCGACGTCAGTCCAAAGATCTTCGACGTCGAGGCGAAAGACTCCGTCGCCGACGTCGAGGCAGAAGTCTCCATCGAGGTCAGTGCAAAGATCTTCAACGTCGAGGCACAAGACTCCGTCGCCGACGTCGAGGCAGAAGTCTCCGTCGACGGCAGCACACCGCAGGTCGACGTCGAGACACCGATCTCCAGAACAGAGGCGGCAGACGTCGAAACACGGTACTCCGTCGGCGTCAAGTAGACGTTCGCTGTCGAGAGACCGGTCGACTGCGAGATTGAGTCTTCCGTCCAAGAGGAGAAAGTCGACATCAAGACAGGCGTCACCGTCGCCGAGACGATGGTCGACGTCGTGAAGGCAGTCGGTCCAGAGACGTTCCAGATCGACGTCGAGGCACCAGTCCAAAGAGGCCTCACGTCCGGTAAGCCTGTCTACATCGCCGTCACCGACGTCGAGAACAGGTTCTCCCACGTCAAGATCTCCAGAGGTCGTGATCTCGACGTCCAGTGTCCAGGGAACATCAAGATTCGCCGACCAGGCCTACACAAGAAAGAGAGAGCTCTCCTCCTCCTCCACATTCTCCTGAGGGGCGAGAAGGGCAAAGATCGCCTTCCATCCATCTATCACCAAGATGGAACAGGCCCTTGCATCACTGGGCCACCACCCAGCCACAGGGGCACAGCATTACTCGAGCCCCCTTCACAGATCTCCGTTGGCTAGGCTGGTACAGGCGGTGGATAGAGAGCGTACTCCATCAAGAGCCAGGGATCGCAGTCGCACTCCTGCGCACTCTCACAGAAGGAGATCTAGATCCAGAAGCAGGAGGAGAAGACACAGATCTCCAACACCTTCCTCCTCTTTCACACACACGTCACACAGAGACTATTCACCTACTCTTACTGACAGCCCACCGTCGAGGGTCTCTCCGGTGGATGACATGGGCACTTTTCAGGATGTGCTTGGCAGAGGGGCGGCGAAACTAAACATCCCTATGCCAACTCAACAGAGTTCGTCCTCTGTTATCTTTGAGACTTTACACCAAAGGGCAGCATCTAGACCTCTGCTACCATTGGTCCCGGGCCTAATAGAACCGGTTATGGCCATTTTCCTCACGCCGGCGACACTTAAGACCGCGCCGGCTAGGATTTTGAAAAAATATCGTTCACCGAAAGAGAACCCGCTTTTCCTTAAATCTGACCCCCCACCGGATTCTGTTATCGCTGCAGCAAAAAAGACTCATGCTATTGCTTCCTCCTCTACTGTTCCGCCAGACAAGGAGAGTAAAACACAGGATTCGTGGGGAAGGAAGGTATGTGGCACATCAGCCTCGATGATGAAGGTATCAAGTGCGGCGGCTCTCTTGGGCCGGTATGACAGGTTTCTGTGGGACTCCCTGCAAAGATTCACGGAAAAGTTACCAAAAGAAGATCGCAAGGATTTTGAGGAGATCGTGCATGAAGGCAGCTTGGTGGATAACCAAGTTATGAGCTCCGCAGCTGATGGAGCTACTCTTTCGGCTCATGCGTATGCGCATGGGATATGCACTAGAAGAACCTCCTGGCTCTGACTCACAGCGCTCAAACCAGAGGTACAGTCTCGGATCCTCATTCTCCCCTTCTCCGGCTCATCTTTGTTCGGTGCACACACGGATGAAGAAATGTCCCGGATGAAAACAGAGCTAGACACACTAAAGGGCGTGGGTCTAGAGAAGAAGAAAGATTTTCGCAAACGATTCAGGCCTTACAATCGACGATCCTCCCAACAGAGGGTACAAACCCCTCATTGGCAGAAAAACCAGGATCAGCAAGAACAGCAAAGGTCCCAATACCAAGGCAGGCGCTCTTCCAGAGGAAGAGGGAACCAGCGTCAGTCTAACACCTCCGCCGAGACGCAGACCAAACAATGAGTGCCCACTTCCTCCGTCACCGTTCACCACTCCAGTGGGGGGAAGTATTGCAAATCATCTCGAAGAGTGGCGAGCTATCACAAAGGACCAGTGGGTGTTAGCTACGCTGCAGAATGGGTACTCTCTACGTTTTCGACGCCATCCTCCCTCAATCCCTCCGGTTCCATCATCGTCCCATCAAATGAAGATATTGCAAAGCGAAGTTACCACCCTTCTGCGGAAATCAGCCATCGAGAAGGTGCCAATATCTCAAAGAGGGAGAGGGTTTACTCAAGATACTTCTTAGTAAAGAAGAAGGGTCGAAAAGCAGAATACAGACCCATTCTGGATCTGCGAACGCTCAACAAGTCAATCAAAAGGAGAAGTTTCGCATGTTGGCTCTCCATCAAATATATCCACATCTCAAGCAGGGAGATTGTATGTGTTCGCTGAATCTGCAAGATGCCTACATTCATGTTCCGGTCAGTCAACATCACAGACAATTTCTGAGATTCCTGGTGGGATCTTCACACTACCAGTTCAAAGTACTACCCTTCGGGTTGAAGTCAGCTCCCCGAGTGTTCACGAAGTGCATGGCAGTGGTGGCAGCCGCACTACGCCGCAGAGGCATCTTCGTGTACCTGTATCTGGACGACTGGCTGCTGATGGGTCCCTCTCCCCACAGCGTGAGGAGTCATTTCCTACAATACCTAGAGATTTGTCACCGGCTGGGCCTTCATGTGTACTTCGACAAATTGACGCAACAATCCACACAGAGAATCCATTATCTAGGAGCTCTGGTAGACTCCGAGGTAGGAAAAGTGTTTCCTTCGGAGGAGAGACAATTTTCCATCATACAGAAATGCAAACTTGTTCTAGACAACAGAATGCTGTCAGTTCGTCGGATTGCCTCCCTGTTAGGGGCGATGGCATCCTGCATCTTCCTGGTCCCCAATGCCAGGCTGCGAATGCGTCCTCTACAGCAGGATCTGGAGGACAAGTGGGACCAGCAAACAGCTCGCTGGGACGACAAAATAAGTCTCTCAAACGCAGCAAGAGCATCCATCCCATGGTGGATGAAGAAGGAGAATATGCAAGTAGGGATACCTTTTCATCAAGCACCTCCCTCTCAAACACTGATCACGGACGCCTCCCTCCAGGGCTGGGGAGCCCACATGGGGTCTCTCCAGATGCAAGGTCAATGGTCATTGAAAGAGCGGTCATATCATATAAACATGCTGGAACTGAGAGCAGTTCACCTGGCCCTCAAGGCTTTCCTCCCTTCGATTCAGGCAAGTTCAATCTTAGTACAGATGGACAATACCACCTGTACAAACGGGGGGGTACTCGCTCACGCACATTGTCGCTGGAAGCTCAAGCACTCTGGCATTGGCTCCTGGCCCAGAACCTATGAATCACAGCGGTACACCTGCCGGGAGAACAGAACGCGAGAGCGGATGCTCTCAGTCGACACTTCGAAGACAGACAAGACTGGGTTCTCAACTACGAGGTCGTCAAAGGCATCTTCCAGGCTTAGGGGTGTCCCAGCATCGATCTCTTCGCGGACGACTGTTAGAAATGGGATTTCTGGTTGGCTAAGGCTTGCGCCAAAGCCAAGCAGAAACCACCACTCTAGTCAGGGCAAGAGAGTTACACACCCAAGATAACCCCTGCTCACCCCCTTGGTAGCTTGGCACGAGCAGTCAGGCCTATCCCGGAGGCAATGTGTAAAGCGTTTGCGCAACACACACACAGCACAACACCCAAGGCACACTACAAAAGGAACTCCACACAAGGTTATATATAAAAATAGCCTTTGTATTATCATAACACATTAGAATAGTATGCACATACAATACACTGTGCCAACTGGCACGGGACAATATTTACAGGGGATTATGTACACATGACAAGGCCACGGGGACCACTGTCAGGACCATCACTTAGTAAAAGGTAATAGATGTAGAACAAATAATAAATGTAGGACATATCAGAAACGTACAACCAATAATCACTGGCAACCACTGTACTCAGCATCAGCCTGTAACATAAACCACATTATGCACAGCATCACATTAGGCGCAAAACCTTATGCGCCAACCTCACCACCATAAACCCATTATGCAGTTATCTCTCCAGTCTAAACGCATTAGACAATAACTTCCTAAGTATAAATCACATTAGGAAATAATCTCAGGGGAAAATAGCTCACCACCAAAACGCATTAGGAAGTAATAACCTCACAAGCATAGAAACCACATTTTAGAGGTATGAAACAGGGTGCGTAAACCATAGTAAATGCATCACATTTCCTAGCACCACATACTCACAGTAGCACATAACCTCATAGTAGAAAGAACCATAGCAGAGGTATAAATCACATTAGCCTATAAATCCTAGGAAAGAGGCTTCACTAACACCCAAATCACATTAGGGCCTGGCGCCCTATAAACCTAACAGACCCCCCCTGGGCCAACTGGCCATCTCTAAAGGGGCTCAAATGCCCTGTGTCCCAAAAGTCAGGGCGCGCTGCCAATGCAGCAGAAGTCAAGGGTGCGCAATTGCACCCAACCTAAACGTTGCAGCTGCCCACTACTTGCTGGGAAAGTACTGGGGCAAAAGAGTGCAGCTCACTCCTAACTTCAAAACATGTCCCCTAAAAGAAAGAATAACCTAAACGTTGCAGCTGCCCACTACTTGCTGGGCAGTTGGAAATGTATAAATGAGGCATGGGCTCTCAGTGGCCCTTAAAACAAATTATGCCCCCTTCGTTGGAGCCACATGGGCTCTGGAACAAATACAAAGCGTTGGAGCCACGCACGGGCTCTAAGAATAAACATGTCCCCAAGCACTGTGGAGCGCACTGGCGCTTTAAATAAATATGCACATGGTGGAGCCACGTAGGCTCTGAAATACTGAGGCCAAATGATGGAGCCACACGGGGCTCTGTAGCAAACAATGTCCCCAAACACTGTGGCACTGAAAAAGAACACATGCCCCTCTGGTCTGGTAAATAAGCCTGTAAAACATTGGTGTCAATACACAAAATGCCGCTAAGGCGTGGTAGCGATGTTTTTCCTCACGCTCTTGGTCGCGGCGGCTCGCAAACGTACCTTAGCGATGGTTTCGAGGCCCGCAAACGTGCGGGGCGATGACTTGGTCAGCGAGCACTCAGCGGCAGCCATGCGACGGATTTCTTGACGCTCCTCGGCTGCGGCGGCTCGCTAACGGGCGATAGCGATGGTTCCAAGGCCCGCAAACGTGCGGGGCGATGACTTGGTCAGCGAGCACTCAGCGGCAGCCGTGCAACGGATTTCTTGACGCTCCTCGGCTGCGGCGGCTCGCTAACGGGCGTTAGCGACAAAATGGCGATCTGTAAGCGTGCGGTGCGATGATTTGGTCAGCGAGCACTCAGCGGCCGCCGTGCGACGGATTTCTTGACGCTCCTCGGCTGCGGCGGCTCGCTAACAGGCTTTAGCGACGAAATGAAGTCTACTGGGCCTGAGACTTCAGTCAGGAGGCTAGTTCTCTCTTGCAGCTTCCTTCAGTTCCTTGGACAGAGGTTGGTCTTGAGATCCAGGGGCAATACAGGGCCCAGGGAGGCAAGCCCTCCTGGCAGCCCCCCCTGGGCCCCAGCAGCAGCACGCCCCTGGCAGATTCGAGTCCAGGAACAAGAACATTTTCATGGGGTCACAGCCCCTTCTTTTATACACCATTTTCCTTTGTCTACAAGGTGTAGGGCATGGGGGAACCAGATGCAACTGGTTCAGGAGCACTTTGTTTTGCTCAGCTCCTCTCTCCTTTCACAGGACAGGCTAGGGACATCAGACGCACCACAGGGGGTGGAGCCAGCATTGTGGAGGGAAGGCCCTATTCAGGTCCCAGGTGCACTCTCCTCCCACCACTCTCAGCTCAGGTGTCCCATTCAGCCCAGCGCTGACTCGCCCTGCCCCTCCTGGAGCCACACACACCTCCCAGCCCCTGTCACTCACAGAGCCAGACTTGCAATCCACATCAGGCAGGCAGACACAGAGCACACATAAATGGCAACTTCTAAAAGTGGCATTTCTACACCAGTCACAATAAATCTGCGCACACCATTGCGCAGCATTTATTCTCACGAATTCATACATACTAGACTTGACCACACTGCACCTTTCATACCAGGAATTACCACAGGCACACTATCCCCCATGCATTCCTATGGAAGGGCAGGCCAAGCTTACTACACACACACAGAGAGCGCACGCACTTGGCACTGGACCACTGTGTCCAAGTGCCCAGAGGCCTAAAACCACTAACACCATGCCAGGGAAAAGGCAAAAAGTTCAGGGGTGAACCTGCCAAAAAGGGCCAGGTCCAACAACGATGAAAATACAAAATGCCGAGACTTCACCTCAAGGTTCTACCGGCCAGGGTCGAAGGGGAATGCCCTTTTGATAGACTGGTCAGGGGCATTTGTGTACGCCTTTCCACCCCTTCCTCTCATCCCGAAGGTGGTGACCAAGCTGTCTCATTCACACACGATAATGATCCTGATTGCCCCGGACTGGCCCATACAATGGTGGTACCCGGACCTTCTTCACATGTCAGAATGCTCTCACAGGAGGCTGCCGTGCAGACCGGAGCTGCTGTCCAAGATGAACGGGAGGATTCATCACCCCAACCTTGGCAGCATGGCTCCTGAGGTCCTCCAGTATGGCCATTTAGGACTACCACAAGACTGCATGGCCATCTTAAAAGAAGCAAGAAGACCGTCCACTAGACACTCGTATGCGTGCAAGTGGAAACGTTTTTATATGTGGTGCGTTCAAAACAATTGTAACCCAACCAAAGGGCAGTAGGAGGCTATTCTACCATACCTGCTTTACCTGTCTAAAGCGGGCTTGAAGTTTCCTTCCATTAAGGTGCACTTAGCAGCTATCACTGCATATAGGCGCTCGCCTTCTCAGCCTTCTTTCTTTCAGTTACAGGTTGTGAAAGACTTCTTACAGGGTCTGAAAAAGGTCTACCCTCCGGTCCGGCCTCCTTCACCACCCTGGGAGCTGAACCTGGTGCTATCAAAGTTGATGGGTCCACCTTTCGAACCCATCCACAAAGCAACCTTACAACACCTCACTTGGAAGGCGGCTTTCTTGGTAGCGATCACGTCAGCTCGCAGAGTGAGCGAAATACAGGCCCTATGCTCTAAGGAACCTTATACTGTTTTCCATTTTAATAGGGTCGTATTGAGGACTCATCCCTCCTTCCTTCCGAAGGTGGTGTCAGATTTCCATGTGAATCAGACCATCTCTCTGCCCACCTTTTTCCCTAACCCCTCCACTCCAGCTGAGAGTGCATTACACTCGCTTGACCTAAAAAGAGTTTTAAAATTCTATCTGGATAGGTCCAAGTCCATGAGAAAATCTGATCAACTATTTGTTAACTATGGGTCGATCAGAACAGGTTTTCCAGCTTCAAAACGGTCCATCTCCAGATGGATAGTTTCGTGCATCAAGTTAGCTCATCAATTAGCGCAAAGACCCCTTGGGCCTACTCCCAAGGCGCATTCCATGAGAGGAAAAGCAGCTACGACTGCTTTTCTTCATAATGTGCCTTTCTCTGAAATCTGTAAGGCGGCAACTTGGAGGTCCGTCCATACATTTGCAAGGCACTATTGTCTAGATTCGGACACCAGAGCAGACACCTAAGTAGGCCCGGCCTCCTTGAGGAATCTGTTCAGCAGCTGATTGCGGCTGTTGTTGTATGTCGTGTCATTCACTCTCATTTGCCTGCAGGTGGAAGAAGGGCTTGATATTCTATTCAGTGCTTATGACTATTGATGAGGATCCCCTGGAAGAGAAGGATAAGTTACTTACCTGTAATCCTAGTTCTCTTCCAGGGGTATCCTCATCAAAGTCATAAGCAACCCACCCGCCTCCCCAAGCAAATGAGATTTTTCTTCATTGTTAAAAAGGATATCTTTGTGCCCTGATCTTCAGGGTTACGCAAAGAACAACTGACCTAACTGTCACCCCTGAGGCATGATGGGAAGCTAGGGGTCATGGCTGCCTTAAAGGCACGGTGCCAGTTTTGTATGAAAATGCTTTCATTTTCTATGCTATTGGTTTACAATGCAGCCTGTAGGCTAACAATGTCTGCTTTATTTGCAGTTTTTTTCATGAGGTTTACTCATTAAAAACAGAGTTCAAGTGCTATGTGTTTTTATACATACATTATGTGTTTTGCAAAAGCAGTTTATGCATTATTACATTGTTTAGCCTCCTAGATGGGGGCTGCATTGCTATGAGAAAAAAATGATATATGTATATATATATATATATATATATATATATATATATATATATATATATATAGAGCTGTATATATATGTTTTTCATATATAATTTGTATTATTTCCGGGGTCCCCGCACATGGGCGGGAATATTCAGTGCTTATGACTTTGATGAGGATACCCCTGGAAGAGAACTAGGATTACAGGGAAGTAACTTATCCATATCTGCTATTGTCATCACCGTGGAGGAGGCCGCCTCCGTCAACTCTTTATAATACGCAGTCGGGTTTTTCCGTGGGTCTGGCAGCTGACTTTTAAGGGATATTACCTCACTCCTCTTCCAAGGAGTATAGATCCACTGTTCCTGGAACCGAGCATCGACTCGTGGCCGAATTACGGCATCCGTGGAGTCGCGCAGTTCTGGTATTTCAGGATGATAAATGAGATGGACCTCTCTCATGGGGTACTGGGTTACCATTGTCGGAATCTTTTGCTGCAGTCTGCCTCGTTAGCCCACCAAAGTCGTTATGTTGCTGAAAACCTCATTAGGAGCCATATTTGCAGCATATACTCTGTCTCGTATGTCATAGATGATCTGCGGTGCAACACCCCGAAAACACTGCTCCCACAATCCTATTAGCGTGGCCGACATGTGTTTAAGGGCATGCTGCTGCATGAAGGGTTCATAATCTTTCATCACATTCCACACATCTTCCACACTATAGATCGGGTCCTGAGCCCACTGAGCTGCCTGATTTGCCACCATTTGCTTCTCCTCATCACCCACAGCAGAACGCACCAACACTTTGTCCATACGGTCTCGTGCCG
The DNA here is from genome assembly GCA_963921515.1 of Calotriton arnoldi. NCBI lineage: Eukaryota > Metazoa > Chordata > Amphibia > Caudata > Salamandridae > Calotriton > Calotriton arnoldi. Next base: position 3,850,247 of record CAWUFW010000372.1, on the reverse strand, counting down.
CCACCCAATTCCCTTCATGCATTCCACGTACAGAGGTCTCGCCATTCAGCAGCGCTTGGGGCATCATACTTGAGGAAGAAAGAGCGGATGAAGAGACGGGTAACATCATAAAAGGGGACAGTGCCGTTGGAGTAAAAGGGGGAGTAGCAATAGAGACAGAATCAGTAGACGGAACAGGAGAGCTAACGGCTCCCACCCCTGTTCCAAGCATGAGCGGGGATGGATCAGGCGGGGCTGGGGCCGAAGCAGTTTGACCAGAGGCCGAAATACTAGGAAGAGCGGCGCCAGAGGCCGGGGACTGGGATGGGAGAACCCTTGGATATATCCGGTCAGAAGCATAAGGTGGAGGGGGGCGAGAATCCAATAGCTCTTCAATAAAAACATCACCTTCCTCTCTCGTAACATAACATTTATCTGTCTGCAATCGAAATTTTCTATCTGCGCATTCTATGCCTTTCTCTATCTTTTCCCTTTCATATGCTACTGCCTTCTGCACTATTGTTTGCGTCTGTCTCTTCCGGGCTTCTTTCTCTGTTCTCATACGCCGCTGCTTCGCTTCCTTCTGCCATACTCTTAGAGAATCAAACATCGACTGCCTACTCCTTTTGGCGAACAATTTGTCTTGCAAGAAATTCAATTTTTTGCTCATCAAACGAGCCAGTAAGTGGCCATTGTAACTCAGTGTTGTCCCTCGTATATTTATTCCACAATGTGCTAAACATAATAGGGCCAATACCGTGCTTGACGTATACATCGAAATTTGGGGTACCCTCTGGAGGCGCAGGCTGGCTCTCTTCCAATCAAGCCTCAGTAGAATAACACCGGCATCCAAAACACCCCAGTTTACTAAGACAAGGCATCTTATTATAAGACACATGCGCTGTCCCCAACGGACAAATATAACACCAACGAACAAAATAATAAAGGAAAAGGAAAATAAAGAATACAAATATGGTTACAAACCAAACCAAAACGGTCCGAAGGCCGCTTCCTACAGTCCGTAGACTGTGCCAAGTTCAAGAAGACAGGCTCTAGCCCCAGACCTTTCCGAGAGTAGACCAAATTTCCAATTGGCCTGGCAGATTGTTTGCAAACAGTCCCAAACCTTTTCGAGAATGGGCCAAATTTCCAGTTGGCCTGGTAGACTGTTCACAAACACTCTGTGTCTTTTACAAGGGGTCCACAAACCCAGCATGTTCAAACCAAGACAGCCCGAAGACCGTACCAAGACCCAGCCCGCAGACTCGTGTCGCTCAAGCAAGGCAGTCCGAAAACTGCACCAAGACACAGCCCGTCGGCTAATGTCGTTCAAGCAAGACAGTCCGAAGACTGTTACAGGACACAGCCCGTCAGCTCATGTCGTTCAAGAATGGCGCAATTTTTCCAAAAATTCAAATCACTCACCTGGTGCACACAGGTCGAGCCAAGTTATTCTCCACTGCCGACTCTTCGGACCAAACGGTCAAATCCAAGGTTCCACCTTCTCAGGACCCCAGCCGGTGACCACTAGACGAGGAGTCGCCCGATCAGACGGACGGGGCAGCCAAGAGAACCGGGCTCTTATCATGTGGGGATCCCCGATCCGCCCGACCGACCAGACGCACCCCCCGACCCTGCAACCCGATTACGGGTGAGTTGGATCACCTTGTGGAGTCCCTGTTCGGGCGCCAACTGAAGGAAATGGCCCTTAGGGGCCACTCGGGTTACTTACAACCACCTGCTATACCTTCCCAAGAAATGAAGAGTCGGTCAGACAGTGGAGAATACAAACAAGCATTTATTAGTAATACTCTGCAGAGGAGTCCAATCTGACCTGCACCCTGAGATGTCTGCCGAGGGACTGGCCCCCCAACAGTCAGCAACACATAATCATTCCTCCCAAAGGCCTCCTAACGAAGCCCACAATGGAAAGTTACCGGCTCAGGCCGTACATGAACAAAGGAGGCACAGAAGGATGGGCTACCACCTGCCCGATGGGTACATGCTATCAGCAACTCAAGGTTACCATGCTGAGTCTCAGCGTCTCCTAACATGGGAGCAGGACTACACACTCGGATAGGCATGTGAGGGCAGAATGGCCTATTCATTCGTAAGTCGGAAGGCAGCCTTGAACAGAAGAGAAAATAATAACTAAATACTGTGTTCTGCTGAGGCAAGCAATACGAATAATGAGGCCTAGTTCAGGCACAGCCTAATAGGAATTACGAAATACAAAATGGAGTCACACTTGCTAACTAAAACTTGCACATTGCAGGGGTAACTCAGTGGGTTGCATAACGTGAATACAGATGGCGTTCATTTAGCCGCACACTGCTAACCTAATGTAGCATGATACGAGTGCATAGCAGAAACGGGATTTTCAAATCTAACACATGCATACCACCAGCCAAGCGCCAGTCCATGCACACTGTCATTAAATTTCTTTTTCACAAGAAAGAAAACACAAACCAATTGGAACTTGATACAAAACTATAACTACAAACACAACAGCGGTAACTAAAGACATCATTCTAATGCCAACCATGAAACTGAACAACAAATAAAAAGCCATACAGACCAGGCAGTACACTATTAGACTCATGGTTGCTCCCAAAATCTCTTTTGAGTGTGATACAATCTGAAATATGTGGGCACGTACAGCCCAGGATTAGAAGGACAATCGTCACTGTGCATACAAGTCTCCTTCCGCATACCCCTTCGCAAACAGACTCTACATCTCTTACAGGGATTGGGTTTTTTTGGTCGTGGGAGGAATTAAATTGGGAAAGTGGCGATCTTTCAGTCTAGCCACATCCTCCACCACTCCAACTCTAGGAACACTTGCCTGTTCCACTAAAGCAAGGCTGCCTATCACAGACTCCTGAAACTGAACAAAAGTCATCTTTGACGCTGGAGAACACTCCTTGAACACAACAAAAGCATTCAAAGTTGCTAAATTGAAAAGATGGATGGCCAACTTCTTATACCAAATGCAAGCCTTACGAATGGCATTGTAAGGTTCCAACCTCTGATCTACTCTATCAACACCACCCATGTGCTGATTGTAGTCTACAATGCACACAGGTTTGCGCACTTCAGTAACCTGACCCCAAACAGCCACAGGTGAAGTACTTTCATCATGGATGGTGGTCATCATGTACACATCCCTCCTGTCCACAAATTTCACAACTAGCAGTTCATCTCTACATAAAGCACTGCACTGTCCCCTCTGAAGCTTTTTGCAAACAAGCTCTTTTGGGTAACCTTTACGGTTAGAGCGGATTGTGTCACAAGCAAGAGTGTCCACTTTGAATAATTTCTTAAACAATTGCACAGCAGTGTAGAAGTTATCTAGGTACAAATGGTGACCTTTGTTAAAAAGTCCTTTAGCAAGTTCCCGCACAATTTGCTCTGAAACCCCTAAAGTGGACAGACAACCTGGGAGGACAATAGTGGAATTCCTACCACTGTACACCCTGAAATTATAGGCATATCCTGTCCTACTCTCAGACAACATATACAACTTAATTCCATAACATGCCCTCTTGCTAGGAATGTACTGTCTAAAAACCATACGGCCCTTGAACAGGACCAAAGCCTCATCAACAGCTTTTTCTTTCCCTTGAGTATAGATCTCTGAAAATCAATCTACAAAGTGATTAAGAACAGGCCGAATCTGAAAAAGACGGGCACAGTCAGGGTGATCTGGTGGCAACGCTGAAGCATTATCAACAAAATGCAGCATCGGAAGCACAAGTAAATACCGATCACGACTCATAATTGCAGGAAATATAGCCGTTGCCATCAATGGACTGGTAGACCAATATGAAACAATGGACGGCTTCCTTATCAAGCCCATCAAAAAAGTCAAACCCAAAAACCTCTTCATCTCATCCAGATTTGTGGGAGTCCACCGGGTAGCTCTAGAGTGGGGCCTAAGTCTGTCACTGTTGTCCCTCAAATACTGTTAAGCATACAAATTAGTCTGCTCAACAATCTCAGCCAAAAAGACATCATCCATAAACAACTGAAAAAAACTGTACAGGCAAAAATAAATTCACAATTCACTCTACACCCTGCATCACCACTAAAGGCAGGCAACACTTGCTGCACCATGTTTGGATCAACCCAGAGTCACGCACTTTCAATGGGAAGCCTTGCAGCCCCAGGCTGCAATCCAGATGCCTCTTGCTGCACCATCTACACACCAGTGTCCTCCTCTAAAACAGGCACTTCATCCGCGCTGACAGTAGCTTCATCTGCACTGAGAGTAGCTTCATCATCGGATGATTCCTCGTGGACAGAAAACTCGCTGTCAGAATCTTGCACTTCTTCCTCTCCCTCAGAAACACTGTCAGTCTCATAATCATGGTCAGAGGAAGATTCAAAAAGCATACCAACCACCTGCTGAGCAGTAATTCTGCGGCTAGCCATAATCCTTACTAACAAAGGTAACTTGTCAAACAAGTCAACAACAACAAACACTTTGTAGAATAAGTAATAAACAAAATGTGACTTTATCACAAAGACCTATATACTCCAAAAACTATACCACTCACTTGCCAGAAGCAGATAGACTCACCACCACCTACTTTGCAAGGACCAACGATATCCGACTAAAAAGAAAAAGAAAAGAAATTACACATAAGACAACGCAAAAAGACATCACAATTTCACGCTCAAAACACAAACTAAATATGCTGCTGTTATGACAACCCTTACAAAAAATTCACTCATGCATGTCAATAATACTCATTTGGAGTAAACACAACAAAACATGTTTTCTTACCAAATAAATGCAACTTCGCAAAACTGCAGATCAATCACTGCTGAAACCGCAAACAAGAACCAAAAGCTTTGTACTAGAACAAAAAGGAGAAATAAAACAATACAATTACATATGCAAATAATGAGCCCGTCCACACACAATCCACCAGCCAAGCTGGGGGGTAGGTGGGGCCAAAACACAAGGCTGATCTGCCCTCAAAGGGGCAGAAACAGCCAAAATATTCACCCCGTGAAAGGGGAGTGGCCCTTGGCCAAGGGACCGCTCCCCAAGAACATTTTAAAAGAAACCTGGTGTCTAGTGGCTTCTGCCCTTCTTGGGGACAGATGGGCCTGAAAACATATGGCCTAGCTGCCCCCAGGGGCGGCAGAAACAGCCACAATATTCACCCCCATAAAGGGGAGCGACCCTTCCCCAAGGGGCAGCTCCCCACAAACATTTATATATATAAAAAAAATCCCTGGTGGCCTAGTGGGCCATCTAAAATATTTTTGGGCTGATCTGCCCCCCCAGGGGTGCAGAAACGGCCACACAAAATGCCCCCCCAAAGGGGAGCGACCCTTGCCACAGGGCCTCTTCCCGCATGCATTACATATATTTAAACAAAAACAAAAAAAATCCCTGGTGGCCTAGTGGGCCATCTAAAATAATTTTGGACCGATCTGCCCCCCCCCCCCCCAGGGGGGCAGAAACGGCCACACAAAATGTCCCCCAAAGGGGAGCGACCCTTGCCCAAGTGTCCACTTCCCACATGCTTGACAAATCAAAAAATAAACTAAAATAAAAAAATCCCTGATGTCTAGTGGGCATTCCTGCTGCACGATCGGGCGATCGTGCAGCAGGAATGCTCAAAAAGGCATTGGAGGGAAGGAAAACCCTTTCCTTTCTCCTGATGCCTCTTTGATAAAAGAAAAACCCTCCCCGAGGAGATACTCACCTTCTCCTCCTGGACGCGCTGGAAGCAAATGGCTTCCAGCGCGTCCAGTTTCATCTAATGATATCGGCAAGCGATGCGCGCCAACGTCATTAGATGACATGGAGGGGGTATCAGGGGGGCAGCGGAAGGGCGGCCCATGGGGGGAGTGCCAGCGCTTCCCCCATGGGTGGGTGCTAGGACGGCCGGTAGCCATCCTGAGCACACGCCCACCGGGCTCAGGACAGCTCCCAGCCGTCCTGAGCACCGAAGGGGTTAACACTTCAGACCCGGCCTTTTATTACTATAGGCTTGCACAAACAACTGCAAAGAAAAATATGCTCACTAACACTAAGCTGATATACTCTGCATCCTTTATTTCCCAACTGTGTTTACAGGGTTTCAACTTTTGGAGGGACACTATAGACACAGATTCTGTCTGGGGTACTAAAGATTGGCAGGTTCAGGGAACTGAGGCCCTATTTAGAGCATGCCTGATACCACATCAAATGATTTTCCTGAATAAAACTGCAACAGACTTCCTGTCTTGGGATAGCCAGGAACAAGGACTTGAACACGCCTCAGATTCTCTCACTTACACACTTTGGGGATTGGCAAAATTATATACTACAGAGTGAGGATACATTAAATGCCCTGCTGCACAATGGTTCTTACAATTCATCAGACCCCAATTGGAAGAGGTGGTTGGTTGGCCTATCGACACAAATAGGTGACAGTCAAAATTCAGGGGTACCACCGAAGGGTTTAGTATCCATAAGCCTGACCTACGCTATGTACAATCAGAGCACTTGGGGTGGTGACATCGTACAGTGTTGGGAAGTTATGCCTAGAGTGGCTAAAGACCTCAACACTGTCTTAGATGAAGCAACACTTGTCCCTTCTATCAGAATGACATGGATCTCAGGGATCTTTTGTTAGGTCCCCTGAACCCACGTCGAAAGCGCTTCTTGTATGCTATTTACAACGAGCTATGGAAAATCTCCCAACAGGAGGTGGCGGAGAGATTATGTGAAATAGATGGGGTTAACCTAAAAAAGGCTTTGGCAGTGGTTGACAATGGTATGACCACACTTGCATCCAGAATGTATTCACTGGGCAACATTGTGTCTTCTGCAATCGACATAATTGAACAGGATATGTCTATCCTTCAACATGGACAATCTCAATTTCGGGCCATTGTATTGTTAAGCTGGATGCAACAATCATTGCATTCTGGCCTCGTGCCCTGGTGTTACATCATCAGTACAACTCTGTTTTCTGCATTCAATCTAACAGAAAGGCAGATGGTAATGGCATGAAGAGGTGCAAAATATACTATGTTGCACTTTGAAAATTGGACCAATTACCTTTCACCGTGGCTGAGTCACCTTCCACAGAATGGTTAATCCATGGCTATATTACACTGCCAGTCACGACTTTCCAATTTCAATACTGTCTCCAGTCTAACAGGTAGGCAGCTAAGAAGCTCTTGGGGAAGGGTACATACATGAGTTCTGGGTATTACCACACAGATTTAGAGGCAGGAATAGGGACAGTGAAGTTTTTCTTAGTTGTTCAAACTGTGAAAGTGCTTTAAGTGGGTCCTTAGTTTGCACAGATATTACGCTTCACAGGCCTGTAATGCTTGAGATGCAAATTTGTCCTGTTACTTGAAGGGTTCCCCAGCTGTCGAAGGGGAGCTATTTGATGCTAAATCATCAAGACTGTTGTGGAATGGTACCGGGCATTGCATATCTGGTTACAGTAAGTTACAGGGTTACTTGTTGTATGCAAGTATTGTTTCCACCGGCCCACACAGTTAGGGGGGGCAACGCTATGGCCATTGAATGTTTCCTTTATACGGTTTGATTCTCCGAGCAGACTGAAAGCCTTGCTTTTTCAGAAAGATGTGGCCTTATCCTCAGCCCTAGAGACATTTGATCTCCAGGTTGCAAGGTCTTCATCTGGGATTCAAGCACTAGTCCGTAAGAACTTCCCTCTCCACTTCGGGGTAATGGTTCATTGTATCTTTAACATGTCTGATACGAGGGGGATCGTGCACCTATTTTTTAAACGTATAGGCTTTGAACTGGTTAGCACCTTTCAGACAATCTTCAGAGTAATTCCATCATGTATACACTCCGTATTGGGAAGAGTTTTTTGAGGGCTCCCATTGGTCCTGCCACTTGTAGTGGGCATCCTGATTTTAATTTTCCTGCTGCTCAATGGATGACCCAGTTCATCCAGAGATGGAAAAAGCACTGATGGTGGGACGTTGTTGTGAATGCATGGTGCTCCATCTGAGCACCCCTCGGCTTCGGGAGCTAAGCCCGCATTGGTTCCTATCATTCAGACCAGTCTGGTTTGACTGCATTTTGTCTGTGTTCTGCCTAATCTGGGGATACGAATGCGTGTTGGACTTGTGTCTGACCCTTCCATCAGTTGCGCCACCGGACTTAGACGTAGTACTTGACCCCTTGAAGGCTCACATGTATCGGTGTCCTCAGCGTATTCCTATGTTGATGACGGCTTTCTTAGAGCCTCCACTGGATGCTTCAGCTCCTGACGGAACGTACAACGGCTCTACAACAGGGTCACAGCTTCCTCAGCAGCTGCTCTGGGAACTGGAGAAGATCACCTTTGGTCCACTGACCTGATACATAAGGTGTTAGAGGGCCCGTCGTCTGCGAATGCAAGCGACAGTGATGTTGCGTCTCCCACACAGTACACATAAACATTTGGCTCTCTGTGTGATGGGAACAATTCTGCCTTTTTCCAAAACAAGCCAAATTGGAATGGAAAACATTGTTTTGTTTTATTTTTCATCTGCTCTCATTGAGCACCATGGCTTTCAAATGTGCTCAGTTGGTCTGATAATATATTGCCTTTTAGTGGACTTGTAGAGCTTTTGAATTTTAGTAGTACCTTTTTACCTTTTTAGCCTATCACCTGTTCTTAGATGTTTTTAGACTATGTTTTTATGACAATGTTTTAATGCTTCTTAAGCAGGCTTAAATTTAGCATTATTTGACCTTGTCAAATAATGCGGAGTGGGTATTATGTTTCCTAACCTAGGCCTAAGTAGCAAAGTGACCTTTTACTTACATTTGTCGTACCTTGCTCTACATAAAGGTTTTAGCAATGACATTTTACCCAGTTACGTGATGGATAAATGTTGATTGGTTTCTTTGAAATTAACCTCATTTATTATGTATGAGGATTCTCTTCATCATCCCCTGCACATGACGTACATAACAGGATTAACGTACTCTGTACAAAAGTCATCGCTATCTTCATCTTTGGGCAACAGGGCTACTTTGCATAATTACAATTATTGATTTAGGCTCATCTACATAATCGTACTCACAACATTTCGATTATGGTAGAACCCTGAGACTACCCTTTTGGTATAAAAGAACCGCGCCTTCAATAGGTAACTAGAGGAGACGCTTCCACGCTGATACTGTGTTCCTGCATGCTGAGGCTTCAACACTCAGCGGTCTGACATCCCTTGCGGCGTGTCCAACTCGTGACCAAGACGGGGTCCTTCATTCAACTTCCATCAGGTAATGTGGTTGACTCTTTCCTAGGGGATTATTGGCTTTACACCCAAATACATGCTAGGTACATTTACTTACACTTAGATTGGGTCCGCATAGTAGGAGTACGCAAAGATTACTGCTTTCATATATGCCTGCATATATTCATTGCTTAGCACCATGGTAGAAATGTATCTACTGTTTACTCTTTTGGTGCTTTAAATCTCTTAGATTTGCTTCTGTCTACTGATTGTTGCAGCAGATATGTTTTATACTAGAAGGACGCTGGTTCGATAAATGCTTATTGAAACGTCCCCAACGTTTATTCTATGTATCTCTCTGAGACTAAGTGAGCACGAGTGACTGAGCGAAAGGTACTGTACTGTTTCCATGATCCCTGAGGGGTCAGAGATGTCATGTTCAGTGGTTGCCAGAAACTATTCGCTACTTGGTAAGGTTTGTGGTCTTATAGTGGCACTGTGGGCTAGCTGGTCTGTAGGCCAACATATCCTGCATGTGTGTCTGGAATCAGTCTTGACACCAATCCCTTAGTTTATGTTCTTCAACAAACGTTCAAATCCTGTGTATTTTTAGAAACTACACAACAGAATGCTTGCCACGGGCTCATGTTATCCACACATTGAGTTATCAACGTGTTGGCGTTCACATTGAAGGGAATTCCATGGATGATGAAGCCGCCAAGGCAACTGTCCTCACTGCTACCGTGGCGGCAATCACTCATTCAAATACGAGAATTGACAGAGACATCATGGTACCTGTCAATGCTGCTCGCAACGGCACCCACCTGCTGAAAGGCTTTCCACTCAAGTACTCCTACAAATTAGATGCGCAAAATATTCCGTATCCTCAGATTCCAGGAGTGGGGGATAGAGTAATACCTAGCACTGATCGTAGGTTGGGCCTAATACTAGCTGCACACAAGGGTCTGTGTTCAGCGCAAGTAGGGGTTACTGCTACAGTGGTTACTGAAGCAGCACTATTGGTGGTCAGGTCTAACAAAACAGACCATGGACTTTGTCCTTAAATGTGACATCTGTCAACAGATGAAATGCTTAACTGTAGCACGTCCAATTCAGACACCTCTGATGATCTCAGACAAGCCTCTGGCGGTTGTTCATTTGGATCACTGCGGCCCATTACACTCAGATGGGGCTTCTTGGTAGCAGTGGATTCATGCTCCAGATTCCTGTGGGTATGGCCACAGCGCTTGGCTAACGCTCAAACTGTTATAAAGGATTTGCGAGTCTTCATCAGGACATACGCAATTGGCACACTACATTCCAACCAGGGCCTGGCGTTTAGCTCTCATGCTTACAAAGAAGCCATGGGAAGTTTGGGTGTGGCCTTGCGTTACTCCTCCCCCGACCATCCTGAGGGAAATTCAATAGTTGAGAGGAAGAACAGTTACTTAAAGCAGTCCTTAACAGCAATAGTACTGGGCTCCGGTGGCAATTGGGTCAATCACCTATATAGGGTCCAGAGGGCACTCAAAAACACTCCCTACGGGGTCGTACTCCATACGAGCTCCTGTTTGGTGTGAGAATGTTTATACCAGACCTCGACAATGTCAGCACAGTGGTGTCTGAAACACCATTTGACATCAATGAACATTTGGCTGTTTTACAGGAACTCAATGAATTCTGGGGCGCACAAAGCAACATCCAAGTAAAACGCACCACCACTGGAGAAGTGAAGGTTGTACTGGCAAGACCAGCCTGGGTCCCGGACATTGGGGACCTAGTCAAGAGAAAATTGTGGACAAGAAAGAATTTGGGCCATCTTATAGAGCGCCTATACCAGTCCTGGCTGTCGAAGGTACCAGAACTGTTCTTCTTCTGCCGCTTGCCGGTCACAGAGACAAAAGGTTTGTCTCAATAGATCTGGTCAAACCACAGTATTTGGCCGATTCTCAACAGTGGGCCGAGTGGGCTCCTGGGTAGCCACTGCACTCCTATTGCTACCTTTCAGGAGGTTCAGATGGAAGCTTTAATAACTACAGAAGATTCCAATCTCCAAAGAGAAGCTGTAAACAACAATGAATTATTACTCCTACCTGCTGAAACAACAACCACTGTACAATCAACAAGTACAAAACTCAAATTTCAATTCGAAAAATTGACGACGTCTATTTGAATATGCCACACATCGAGTCATCTCCCAGTTCTACAAAATCTGCTGAGCTGCCAAAAATAGACCGGACGGCATTTGGCTACTTTGTGCATTATGACGACTTCTCATCGGATTCAAGTGAACCTGAGCTGCACCACCTCCTCTCCCTTTCAGGCTACGAAGGTATACTCTCCATCTTTGGCTAAAAAAGGATACTTTGTTGCTCCTTCGATACATCTCTGTATTACAGTTGGGTTACTTTTCCTGGTTCTCTGGAGTGGGTTGGTAACTGTCTTTTTTCTATTCCTAAACGGACACTATCTCCCAGGACGCTGTGCAGTACAACTTATGAACTTGGTTATGAAACCACATGCATCTGGCACCGTGAACTAAGGATTCTGTCCCTGGTGAACATTACAGCAGTTCCAGTTCCGGAAGGAATAGTGTGGGACAGGGTATCGTATTATGTGTATGGTCCTACTGAACTGTTACAAATACCAAGGACCTCATTTACAAGGAATTAACACAGTGCGGTGCCGCTGGCCATTTGGCTGCTCCACGCTGCATTAATTCCTAAGATAGGCAGATACGAAACGCTAGGGGAGGGTATGTGCATGAGTACTGGGAGTTACCATTCAGGTTCAGATTCAGGAATGGGGACGCAGAAGTTTTCCTTAGTGGTTCCGACTGTGAGGATGCTCTAAGTGGGTTCCTAGTTTGCAAGGACATTTCTCTTCATGGGGCATACAATGCTTCGGTTGCGAACTTGTCCTGTTATCTCAAGGGTTCCCCGGCTGTCGTGATTCATCCGGTTTTCAAGCTGCTTTCGAATAGGAGCTATTTGATGCTGAATGATCAAGGTTGCTGTGGAATGGAACTGGGCACCGCTAACCTGTGACGATTAATTCCATAATCACTTGTTGCACACAAGTATTGTTTCCACCTGCCCGCACAGTTATGGAGGCAACGCTAAGGCCTTCGATAAATGTTTTCAACATACGCTTTAATTCTCTGAGCAAACTGAGAGCCAAGCTTTTTCAAAAGGGTGTGGCCTTAAATTCAGCCAGAGGACATTTGATCTCCAGTTTGCAAGGTCCTCGTCTGAGATACAGACACTACTGAGATACAGACAATACTCTGCACTAACTTTCTGCTGCATTTTGGGGAGCTGGTCCACTGTATCTTTGATATGTCAGATACGAAGGGAATAGTTCACTTTTTAAAATGTATTGGCTCGGGACTGGTTAACACCTTTCAGACGATTTTTGGAGTTATACCATCTTTCATACACTCTGTGTTGGGAAGCGTTTTGGAGGGCTCCCGCTTGTCCTGCAACTTGTGGCAGGAATCCTGATTTAAATTTTTCTGCTCCCAAATGGACATCCCAGTTTAACTCAGAATGGAGATATCACTGCTTGTGCTACTTTGCAGTGAACGCTTGGTACACTGCTCCTGTTGAGCTGCTACTGGGATTTATTGACATGTCATAATGTCATGCCTGACATGTTATTGTATATAGTTATGTTGTTATAAATATATCTTCTTTTGTTTAACTAGTCAAGTGTGATGTCCGGGTTGGACACCCCGCAAGGGCTGTGTTAGACTGCTGTCAGCTGGAGCGACTGCATGCAGGAGCCTCAGCATCTCTGGTCAGTGTGTCTGCATGGAAGTCTTGGTTCCCTCTGCCTTACCGGGGTAAGATGTGGTGTATTTATACCCTGAAGACTAGTTGCTTCGCATGGTTTGTATTGGCCCTTGTTAGACTTGAGGAAGACGTCAGGGGTTAACTCTGTACATACATATTATGCAGGTGGCGAATTCCTAGAGAGGCATGCATAATTGATGAGTACAGTGTGGGCCTGTGTTTGGGAAAAACCCTGCTGTATTCAAAACCACAGGATAGATAACGTTCAGCCCTCAGCGCTCGTTGTGTACCAGCGAGGACCAATGTAGGTGAAAGATCATGCCTATATAAGGACTCATGACTATAATAGGACATGTACAGTTATGACCGTAATAGGGCACATGCGGCTTTGACCATAATAGGGAAAGTACGAAGATGACCGTATTAGGGCAAATACGAATACGTCCATTTTAGGGCATGTATGAACAGGTCTACATTAGGACCGCTATACGGGACATAACACCCACTCCTCTTCCGAACAGGATGACAATGACCATACTTAAGATCTGGACAATTTAAAAACATTTTAAAAGCAAGTAAAAACATGGTTTTAAAATTGTTAAAAAAAAAACATTTTAAAAATGTTACAATTCAGCTATATCCAATTGCCACTAAAAAAGAAATGTCTATTTTGTTTCTCTATATAAGTTGCTTCACTCAAAGCGGAAGAAGGCCATGCTTTTCTCAAGCGAAAGTGTCAATTTAGGAAATGTTCCAAATTTGCTAGTTTATTATGAAAACGAGTGGAGAAGCCGAATTCTTTCCCAGGACGCGATGAGCCAATTCAAGATTAAGTGTCCTGGCTGGGAAGCACAACATTATCTGTGTGAGCTACTGCAGACGACAAATCCAACACCTCACAGAGAACGTCAATCGCACATAGATGGTATGTAGCACTGCCAACAGTCGGTGCTGCGGTAGCTTGTGCGGCAGTTGTTACCTGGGTGCCTGTGGAGGAGCCACCTAACCCAGCAGGAGCAAACGGCACCTGTGGATTCTCAAGGAATGCGTTCATCAGAATCGGAAGACGCTGGGGACAACGCAGAGCATGGGCCTTTAGGGGTCCAGCATTGCATCCGTGTCTGGAGGCGCATCTGATGGAACCGTTAGACAAAGATCCAACGTGCATTCTTCTCCGCAAAGCAGGCATCGAAGAACAGGTAAGATGCAGTCTACCCAGACTGGTCGAAAGGATAGAAACCAGGAGGCATTGAGTTCTCGCAGGCAAGAAATGCCCAGAAGTTGTACCATGCGTTCACGGTATTTCCGCTCCAGGAGCATGTTCGCCATTCCCTCGGGAATTGGGCCGTCCATTGCGTAGCAGTAGTATTATGAATAGGACCCCTGCAATCAGCAATAGGATAAGCGGGAGTCCTCCAAATACACTTCCCAATACGGAATGTATAAAATTTGGGATTACTCCGAGGACTGTCTGAAAGGGGCTTAACAGTCCTGACCCTATGGTCTTAAATAGGTGTACAATACCGCTCGTATCAGACATATTGAAGATACGTCCCACCATTTCTACTAAATGAAAGGGGCAGTTTGTACGTATAAGCGCCTGTATCTCAGTCGAGGTCCTTGCAACTTGAAGTTCATATGTTTCTCGAGCGGAGGTTAAGGGCACGGGTTGCTGTAAAAGCATGGCTTGCAGTCTGCTCAGAGTATCAAATTGTATGAAAGAAACGTTCAGTGAAGGCCATAGTGGCGCCTCCCTGACTGTGTTCAGTGGCGGAAACAATACTTGCATACAGCAAGTAACCCTGGAGTTAACAGTGACCAGATAAGGGACGCCCGGAAGCATCCCACAGCAACCTTGATCATTTAGCATCAAGTAACTCCCATTCGAGAGCAGCTGAAAAACCGGTGTGATCATAGCCGCTGGGGTCCCTGTCATGTGACACGATAGGTTTGCTACTGAACCGCTACAGGCTCCCTGTAGTGAAATATCCTGACACATGAGAGAACCGCTTAAAGCGTTCTTGCAGTTTATACCACTCAGATACACTTCTCGATCCCCATTCCGGCATCGGTATCTATATGGTAACTCCCAAGTTTCCTTAATGTAACCCTTACCCATCTTTTCATATTTGCCTGCCTACCTTTGCTCAAGGCAATATTGAAACTGAAACGTAGTGACCGGCAGAGTGATTTGGCCATGAATTAGCCATTCAGTTGATGAAGATTCGGCTACAGTGATTGGTAACCTTTCCAGTTTCTCAATATGCAGCATTGTATATTTGGCTCCCCTCTGTGCCATTTCTGTCTGTTTATCAGTCAGATTGTATTCTGAAAACAGAGACGTGGTGTTTATGATACGCCAGGGCACATAGACTGCACGCAAAGATTGTAGCGTTCAGCTGAGCATCATAATAGAACGTAGCTGAGATTGCCTGTGTTGTAAGAAGGCCAGATCTTGTTCTAATATGTTGATTGCCGAAGACACAATGTTGCCTAACGAGTAAATCTTTGAGGTCAAAGTTGTTAACCCATTATCCACTACAGCTAATGCCTTCTCTAGGTTAATACTGTCTATTTCCCGTATTCTTTCTGCGGCCTCCTGTTGGGATATTTTCCAGTTTTCATTATAGTAGGCATAAATGCCAGCATATATGAAACATTTCTGATGTGTTTTCCTTGGGCCAAGTAAAAAATCCCTAAGGTCTACATCAGGTGTGAGTATGGTCAAGTGATGTTTTACTTCTGTGAGTGTTGAGGTCTCTGGCCAATCAAGGCACAACTTCCCAACACTATAGGATGTCACTACCCCTGGGTGTTGTCTCTGTACATAGCGCGTATCTGGCCTATGGATACTAAACCCTTCGGTTGTATTCATAAATCTCTGTTGACAGGTGTTTGTGTCAATGAGCCAAATCAGCCATTTCGTCCAATCAGGATCTGATCTGTTGTACTGGAGAATGTCATCTAATCCTACCCCTTGTGTAGTTGAATTCTGCCCCCCACCCATCTGTGATCCAGAACGCCTCCGCACGACTCATCCTGGACATCCCCCGACACAGCCACATCACCGCGCACCTGAAAGACCTGCACTGGCTCCCCGTCAGCAAGAGAATCACGTTCAGACTCCTCACCCACGCACACAAGGCCCTCCACGACCTGGGCCCAAAGTACCTCAACGACCGCATGACCTTCTACACGCCCACACGCCAGCTACGATCAACCAGCCACGCCCTCGCCACCGTACCACGCATCCGCAGAACCACCGCCGGAGGAAGATCCTTCTCCTACCTGGCAGCCAAGACCTGGAACTCCCTCCCCACTCACCTTCGGCGAACCCAGGACCATCTCTCCTTCAGGAAGCAGCTCAAGACCTGGCTGTTCGAGCAGTAACTTACCCCCTCCCCCAGCGCCTTGAGACCCTCCCGGGTGAGTAGCGCGCTCTATAAATGCCGTGATTGATTGATTGATTGATTGAGTGATGGTGCTGGAAACCCGGGTGAGTTCAGTTCCTTATTCTTGGCTAGTCCAAGACAGGATGTCTGTTGCAGTTTCATTCAGAAATATGATCTGCTGTGGAATGAGGCATGCTCTAAATAGCGCTTCTGTTCCCTGGACTTGCCAGTCCCTAGAACCCCAGATTGATTTTAAATCTATAGTGTCCTTCCATAGGTCGAAACCCTGTGTAGACAACTGGGCCATAAAGGAAGCAGAGTAAATCTGTTTGGTGTTGTAGGAAGGTGGAATCTGACTATATGGTTGCCCCCACTTTTTTTATGGTGTTTTGCTGGTTTATGACTTAGTTGGACTGGGATCCTGCTATTCCGGGCCCCAGTCTATCTGCTCTCTCTAAACGACATGGAGTGCACTCTAGGTGCACTAGTGATTGGATACTGTGGTGCCTTATGAGTCCCTAGTATATGGTACCTTAGGTGCCAAGGGCATAGGTACTTCACAGGCCTACCAGGGGCTGCAGCATGTATTATGCCACCCCTGGGAAGCAGTCTAAATCTGACACCACAGGCCTGCTACTGCAGCCTGGGTGAGGTGGTGCTAGCACCCCTCACTGAGATATAGGTTTCCTATATCTCTCCTGCACACACATATAAACCTATTAGTCACCCCTAAGGCAGGCCCTATCAATCCTGAGGGCAGGGTGCTTGGCTTCTATGTGAGGGGGTGCCTCTGCCTGAGCAGGGCCCCTCTGCAGCTCTCAGAGTCTATTCTCTGGTGCTGTTTGTGGATGCGGTTAAACCATATACTATTAAGTGCATTATATCCTCGCGGTAAATGCTAACTTTGGAATGGCTGCATCAAAACATGTCGTGTTTGGTGTCAAACATCTTGGAATACTACCCCCTCGCCAATCTTGGCGGCGGGGGTAGAATTCCACCCTTCTAGAGGGATAAGACATGTACCTGCTGTGGAAACGCGGTAGAATCCTAAAGAGCCCTGGCATCACAAAATGGATGCCACCAGTCACAGACACTGGGCTGCCCTCCTGCTGATGACCGAAACTCACAGTGGAGGAAGCCCAACAATAGGCATCCTGTCACAGGGAGGTGTAACCACCTCCCAGACAGGGTTTAGTGTATTGGGGCTGGGTGGGTGCACTCTTAGAGTGCTTTGAAGTCCTGCACTGGGGGAGCAGAAGGCTCCTCTGTGCATATGCCAGTTCAAACCAGCTCAGGGGCTACCTGCCCCTGCTCTGGCGCGAAACTGGACAAAGGGAAGTGGGTGTAGCCACCCCTCCCTTGACCCTCCCATAGGTGGGGTCATAGAGTTGGTCCATCCCCTCTTTTTAGTATAAGAGGGGGAACCTTGCCATTGCAAAGCAGATAACCCCTGGACGATGCTCTACAGAAGAATCCTGGCCCTTCGACGTTCCACTACCTTTGGAAGACAGAAGAATCTCCCTTGGAGTCAAGGAGTGACTCCCTGCTTGGCAGGCACCAAAAACGACAACGACGGTCGCAAACTACGCCGCTCCCGCCGGAGTCCGAAGTCCCTGCAGCCCAAGAAGTGGATTTCCTGACTTCTCCAAGGCCATTGTGAGTCCCCAGCGAAGCTGAGGCAAGTGGACCCCACGAGTGACGAGGAACCGCGACCCCTGGGTACCGTGCACTATTGTCGAGTGCAACCCCTTCACAACGTTCCACGAACTTGTGCTTTGGACCACGTGTGGTCCCGACCTCTAGCAGGAATCCCTCCGAAGATCAGAGGCCTACACCGTCCCGAGTGACCATGGGCCCCTGTTGAGTGATTCCGCCCGAGGTGTCTTCGCGATCCCTTGCCAGCCGGCTCGTGGGTCCCCAGAAGACTTCTTAAAGAAACCAAAGGGCTCCCTGGTTGCTCCAGGCCTGCCCTGACTTACCCTCGCTGGGTGAGTCCCTCAGACCTTGCTGGTCTGTGCCATCGACTTTTCTTCATCTCCCCGAGACTTGCTGTTGCCAAGGCTTGTTAGCTCCAATCGAGTTGCCGACACCGCAGTAAGCTGCAGACTTCGTGGGACACACAGAATCCAGCTCCTGGTCGTCGTCGACGCCTCCTGGACCTCGTGGCTGAAGAGTCAAGGCACCCACAACCGACCTGAATCAACCGACGACGGTGGGCATCCATCTTCCTTGCCCCGAGTCACTGCCAAGTGACTTTGAACACTGTCTCCTCTGCTTTCAGGTCATCCTTCTTCAGAATCCAGGCTTGGATTCCACCGGACACTTCTTCAGCTCCCGCAAGCAGCAAGTCTTCTTTGTTCGCCATTGAAAACGACGCCGCGACCCGACACCAAAGGTCACCTATGCACCCGGCTTCCCTGGGTGAGGTAACTCCAGCACTACGGTGCTCCTGTGGGTGTGGGCCCTAGAACTACTTACCCTGTAAGTGACTTGCTTGTAGGTTCTCCCGAAGTATCCTAGAACTCTTAATTTCCAACCGCGACTTGCCCCATTGAAGTTAACGGCGATCCGGGCCTGTGTATCCACACTGCACGCGTCCCCCGTGGGTCCTTTACTTACCTGCCTTGGGTGGTTTCGTGAGGCCCCAGCACTTCTGAAGGCCCTAGGCCTTGTCTCCTGCAAGTCGTTGTTGCTAAGTCCCTTTTTTAGTATATGGTCTGGTACGCCCTAGGGCCCCAGCCATATTTTGTGCTTAACTTATTGTGAAACGTTGATTTGTGCATATGTTTGTCTTCTAATCTCATAAAGAGATTAGTAGAGAGTTATTTAGAAATAAATACATATATATTTGATATATATACCTGTGTGGTGTCTTTTCATTTGGTGATTCAAGAGATTATATGGTAAAACAAGCTGCTTTACATTCATTCAAGACTTAGCCTGAAGGCTGCTCTCCACAGCTATCACTAGGATAGCTTTCTTTAAAGGTTGTCTTAAACCTATCTACCATAAGAGTCGATTTGCCCTGGTGCAAGGTGTCCACTTTAATTAGTGAACAGCATATACCAGGCCAACTTCTCACAGGTGTTAGTTAACATAATTTTCTGTGCTGATGTTTTTGCCACTTTGTAGTAAAATGACTTTGGGTCAGATGTGTTGAACCCTGAAAAGTATGTGAATTTCTGTGCAAATGTTTGCGAACTACCTTCAGGAGGAGTTGGGCAGTGTTCCCACTTGTGGTATTCAAATACATTTCTAGGTGTTATAGATTTGTGCAAGAAATGATGACCATAATGTTGGTAACAGTACAATGTATCATAGTCTAAAGTACCTACTAACATTTCATTGTTCGGAAATGCGGCAGTTTTTTCTAAATCAGACATCATAGCATTTACAGTTTCAGTGTCCCAATCATCAGAAAATGTACTGGAGGTAATGATATCACTTAAAGAAATTTTAAATACATGTTTAAGCTTTAAAAGTTCAGTCGGACCGAATATATCATAATCAATCTTGTCCCATACTATACCGTCCGGTATAGAAACTGCTGTGAAGTTCACTGAAGACAAGTCTCTTGGTTCACGATGTGAAGACTGGTGTGGTTTTAAAATCAAATTGACTCTTTGGGCTGTAGAGCTCTGCTGGAGGTATCGTCCATTAATAAGCATACTAAAAGTTATATTTAAACCTAGCCAGAAAAGAAAAAATAGAATCCCAGTGATATACCATAGTTCTATCCAAGGTGACACCAGGTAAGTCTTTCTAAAAAAGTTCAAAAAGTCAATGAGTTTCTGTTTGTGTGATTTTTTGGCTGGCGTCGTTTCCGGCTCGCTTGGATCAAGTGAAAATGTATCAAAGTTCATGAAATAGCCAGAAGCAGTTAGATCAATTGATGGAATTGCATCGGGATTTGTTGAAATCGGATTTTGCTCTTGACGAGGCATGTTGACGTAGATGTCTGTAGTCGGTTTGACTGCAACTTGGGTGTTGTGTTGATTTTCATTTTGTTGAAGTGGAACGAGTTCCATAGCATTGTTGCTTAGTCCTTCATTCCGTACAGGTGGCTCTCCAAACGTGATGAGTCTTTCTGTTTGGACTTCTTGGATTGTAGCGAGAGGAGGGTGTCTGCTACTGTGGAGTCCACGAGGCCTACTGTT
The DNA here is from genome assembly GCA_963921515.1 of Calotriton arnoldi. Classification (NCBI taxonomy): domain Eukaryota; kingdom Metazoa; phylum Chordata; class Amphibia; order Caudata; family Salamandridae; genus Calotriton; species Calotriton arnoldi. The sequence goes on along the minus strand of CAWUFW010000372.1, from coordinate 3,829,706 downwards.
TAGTATCGGCCACATAGTGTGGTTTGATTAAGTCAATTGAAACAAATCGTTTCTCCTTTTTCCCGGCAAGAGGCGGCAGAAGTACAGTTCTTGTGCCTTGTATTGCAAGGACCGGTACAGGCTTTCTGTAGGATGGCCCAAATTCTTTCTCATCTGCAATCTTTTCTCTGACCAGATCCCCGACTTTTGGGATCCAGACAGGTCTTGCCGTTACTGCCTTGACTTCCTCAGTGGCGGCTTGTTTCTGGAGCACGTTACTTTGTTGTGTCCTGGATTCATTTACATCCTGTAAAACAGCCAAACGATCATGGATATCAAATAGTTTTTCATCCGCCACTGTGCCGTCACAATCAAGATCAGGTACCCACATTCTTGTCCCAAATAGGACCTCGTAAGGAGTGACACCTCCTAGAGAGCTTCTTGGCTGATTGTTTATCACTCGTTGTAACCCATATAAGTGATCGACCCATCTACCGCCCTTGCCTAATACCCTAGCTGTTAAAGATTGCTTTAAGTCATGGTTTTTCCTCTCCACAACGGAATTTCCCTCAGGATGATACGGAGAGGAGTACCGCAATGCTACGCCCATTCCTTCCATGGCCTCTTTGTAAGCCCGAGAGCTAAACGCCGGGCCACGGTCAGAATGTAACATGCCAACTGCGTATGTACCGATAAAGACTCGCAAATCTTTTATAACAGTTCGAGCGTCAGCACAGCGCTGAGGCCAAACCCATAGGAATCTAGAGCAGGAATCCACTGCAACCATGATATATTTCATTGGCCCCATCGGATTGTAGGGGTCCGCAGTGGTCCAAATAAACACATGCGAGAGGTTTGTCTGATTTCAGCAATGGTGTCTGTGCTGGGCGTGTTACGGTGGAGCCTTTCATCTGCTGACAGATCTCGCACTTTAAGACTTAGGGGCCGATTCCGATTCGGGTCGGAAAACATACCGACCGACTCGGTACGGGATTTTAGTCCGACCGACTCCGACCGGCGCCGTACGACCCGGGTAGTACGATGAAATGCACGTGAAACCCGACCGACTCGGACCGAATACAAAACGAACGACCGAGCCGGGCGGAAACAAGCCATCCGGACGGAAAATCACTCGAAACGAACCGACCGACACGCACCCGGATTGAACCCGAACGAAACGTACCCGCGAACTCTGACCCGCGTAGTACGATGCTGTGCGTGCAAAACACGACGACTCGCACGGAGCACAAGCCGGACTACCGACACGCATACAAAACCCAGCCGAAGCAACCCAATACTCCGCGACCGACTTGTACGCCGCATATGAAATATAGCTGACACACAGCGGGAACGAGTCGGACAACATCGCACCAGACAACAGCAGCGTCCGACTCGGACACAAGAACGACTCCTACATGCACCAAAAGCACCAAGGAAAAAAAGCCAAAAAAAAAAGGGCCAAACAAGCAACCACTAAGCCAATAAATACTGGGGGGGGGATGGAACAAGGACACACCTCCAACTCCACCTACATAAAGGCCACAAATCCCTACCATGATCCTTTGCAAATTCCACTGACCTGCCAGCCCAGAACACCATCACACAGCAACCACAGACACACTCACAGCTCATACATCACACAAGCCACACACCATTACCACACCTACAAATCGCACCCTCACACCCCCCCCAGCTAAACCTACACTCACACACCCCCACTTGCACACACACACACACACACACACACACACACACATCAATCACCACCACCACCATGCCCCCAAAGAAGAATCCAAAGTTCCTAGATAGTGAATTGGAAGTCATGGTAGATGAGATCCTCAGGGTAGAGCCACAGTTGTTTGGTACATTGGTACAACAGACCCCCATGGCGCAGAAAACCAAGATGTGGGAGAGGATTGTCGACAGGGTGAACGCACAATCACCATGTTTGCGCACAAAGGAAGACATCCAGAACAGGTGGTATGATGTGCGCAGGAGGGTACGGGACCTACTTAAAAAGGATTACCTCCTCAGCCAGCACACCGGCAGTGGCCCTCCTGCAAAACCAGTATACCTCAGGCCCTGGGAGGAGAAGGTGCGGGCCATCCTACCACCAGTGAGCGTATACGGACTAACAGACATCCCAGAGCCTGGTGAGTACACAACTAATATACACAATATGGTGTGACAATACACACACATCACTCTCAAAGGGATGCACCCTTAGCAAATACACAGCAACCAAAACATATTCATCCCAAGATGTGAATGCTAGTCACACAAACACAATACCTGACATCTCATAGTGATATCTAACTGTGTCATGACATGTACAAACCTAACAACAAATACAGCAAGGCAGTGGCACAAATAGAACCAACAAACACTCTCAGATATTTTGACACCACTAGAACACCACCTCACAGGGAAGATCACTGAAAGGAACGAATTCTGTGTATGCTGGTGAAGTCAGTGTAGCCAATAGCATGATGGGAGTTGGAGTCACAGATATTGCTCAGCCTCACAATTGGCCCATCAACACCACCCTGAAACATGCTCACATCACAGGGAGTGGAAAAGGACTCACAAGATGGCTGACACTGGGTACTGCTGTGAGGAGCACAAGGCCCTGATGGGAACTGTGCAACAACCAACAGCAGGACACCACTGACTGACATCCTGAAAGATAACTTGCACTCCCTGCAATGGAAGCACGGTCCATGGTGGGATATCTGGCTGGGTGGGAAGGAGGACTCACAGCACTGACCATAGTCACAAGCAGCTCTCCTCACACCCCCCCTCAACACAAACTCCACAGAACCCACCTGGGAGAATGCAATGCCCCACACACCAAATGAGGATCCCACAAACAACCACCACCCTGGGTCATGCTGTGTGAAGCACAGGGTCACTCTTGGGACTTGTAGCCAAACAACCGAAAGGAGAACACTCTCAGCCATCCAGTCAGCACAGGCACCCCACCCCACAGGGAAGCAGAGTCAAAAGGAAGGAAGGATGGGCATGCTGGGAAGGGGGGTGGAGGCAATAGCATGATGGGAGTGGTAGTCACAGCTCAACATCCCCCACCCACATGGCCCAGCAAGCTACCACTGAAGCATGCACACCTCACAGGGAGTGAAAAGCCACTTCAAAGATGTCTGACACTGGCCTCAGCTGTGGGGAGCACAAGGCCCTGCTGGGAACTGGGCACCAACAAACAACACGACCACATTGTCAGCCATCTTGCCATTGCTGTCACACTCACACACACTGAAGTCCACTCAAAAGGAAGGAAGGATGGGCATGCTGGGAAGGGGTGTGGATGCAATAGCATGATGGGAGTGGTAGTCACAGATATTGCTCAGCCTCACAATTGGCCCATCAACACCACCCTGAAACATGCTCACATCACAGGGAGTGGAAAAGGACTCACAAGATGGCTGACACTGGGTACTGCTGTGGGGAGCACAAGGCCCTGATGGGAACTATGCAACAACCAACAGCAGGACACCACTGACTGACATCCTGAAAGACAACTTGCACTCCCTGCAATGGAAGCACGTTCCATGGTGGGATATCTGGGCTGGGGGGAGAAGGAGGCCCGGATACCAGCCAAACAGCACCAATGCTGGTCAGGCACACACCTCAACATTCACATTGACATGCCATAGGTTGGCAGGACAATGTGCTACACCAATATCACTCTCTGACTGTCACAATTTAGGAGAATGCTATGTCCAGGCCCGCATCCAGAGGTACAGTCACAACTGTCAGGTGTTTGAACAATTGATGCCTGTAGAAACATACTATACAATCTGTGTCTCTCCCCAAAACAGGTGATGATGGGGACTCAGCAGCAGACGTGGAGGAGTCCCTGTCCCAGGCTCCGGGGGACACTGAGCTCACTGGTGTGGATCAGCCTCTGCACTCCTCGGATGGTGAAGAACTAGCTGGACCCTCCGGTGTCGGTCATCATGCAGCACCAGCAGGACCAACATCTGCACCCCCTGCACCCACCCCTCCAACAACTGCCAACACAAAGGCCACCCCTGCCAACACGGACACACCAAGGACCACAGGTGACAACAGCGCAGGGACCCAGGCCCAAACTGGAGCCAAGTGGGCACACGGTCAGCTGTGCGTGCCCCCGCAGGTCCCGCACGTGTCGCCAGGTGTGGTGGGAGGGGTGGTAGACACAGGTCGCTCTTTGCAGAGGGGTCGGGACTGCATGATGATCCACAACTGGCACGCATCGCAGATGCGTACCAGACTAGCACCGGAGAGGTCAGCCAGGTAGTGGGGATCCTCAAGGACATACAACAGCAGCAGGCTGCCCATCATGCCCGCTTGGACTCCCACATGTCCCGTGTCGAGACACACATGTCACATGTCGATACACACATGTCTGGCATAGAGTCCAAGTGGGACACATTGGACCAACTAACAGCGGTGCATAGGGACATACTGTCATGCCTCCGCCAGTTTAGCACCAACATGGCCTCACCTCACTGTGTGCCCACAACATCTGCTGCTGAAACAACTGCAAATACCACAGGGAGGACGGAGGACTCTGGCGGAGAGTCCCCTGCACCGCGGCAGCCTGCACCCGAGGGTCCCCCCCCAAGAAGAGGGGCCGTCCGAGGAGGCCATACTGAGAGGCCGATGGCCAGCTACATCCCCCAGGAAGCCAACACCTGTTCTGGAACTTTTCCTCTGTGTGCAAACTGCACGCCATGTCGAAGGCAACCCAACTCGCCCACATGACATGGGGAGCTCTACTTGTCCATATTCATCAGATGACTGTGGACTTTACTCTGGACATTTCAGCTACCAAGACTTCCGAATCACATGGGAACTTTGGATTCCAATTTCTATGTACAGCACCCACAATCCTGTGCACCATCCCCACACCTTATGTAAATAAACTCACCAATACACCATATCTGCCTCTGTTGTGATTCCAACGTGGTGTCTGTCATGGAGATGATGATCAGAAAAATTACACTGTGCATGCTAACTGCTACGGCAAGTCCAACACCGTCATGTCAGTCATGGCGATGTGACACATATGAGGGAGACACACCACTAGGGCCACACAACACATACACACCAGGGCCATCAGACTCATCCCCTACACTGATGTTGCCAGGAAATACAGTGCAATGCACAGACACCACACCTATTCACAGTCTGTGTCAACTAGACCACAGGTGCAGTAAGCAAATGTCACTCAGATGTGTGACTACAGACAACGCAATTCCCAAAGTGAAGCATAGGTTCATTACACATTTGCAACATGTTGTTTCCACTACAAATGCAAGCTAATCCAACCTGGATGTGGCCACAAAGTCAAAAAGTGCAGAAGGTCGAAAGTCCAGGGGTGTGTGGCACATCACCTGTAGGGAAACGACTGCTTCCACCTTGGAAGTTGACTCATGGATTCGGGGGATCCAAGTCGATCAAACAACTCCGGCAGCACCCTGTGAAGGACAGACATGACACACAGTCAAAACAACTGAAGAACAGCACACAACGGCAATACTCATGTCTAATACATGTCACGAGATAACTACACAAAAGCAAGTTAGCATGTCAACACTGTTGGGCAGTACAGACCACCTGCAAGGACACATCGCTGCACGCATCCAGTCAAGTAGCACATGGCCACACTCAAACAGCACCGGAGCACCACACACACATATCATGCAAACTCAAATCATTGACATGACAACCCTCTGGAGACTCACATTCAGCTGAAGAAGTTGGTGATGAGCTGTGTGCGCACATCACCATCATCATCTTCACTGGCATCGTGACCCAGGCCAGGATCTTCCACAGGTGGCGGACATTGGTCATCGTCATCCAGGATGAGAGGCAACTCCTTCCGCACTGCCAGGTTGTGGAGCATGCAGCAGACGATGACAATCTTGCACACCTTTGCTGCGGCATATGGGAGGGCCCCTCCTGTCTTGTCCAGGCAGCGGAAGCGGCTCTTCAGGAGACCAAAGGTCCGCTCAATCACCCTCCTCATCCGACCATGTGCCTCATTGTAGCGCATCTGGGCTGGTGTCACAGGGTTCCTGAGGGGTGTCAGCAACCACGGCATGTTGGGGTATCCCGAGTCACCTACAGACAGACAATTGCACATTAGCCGATCTGAAAAAGTGTGCGGAAAACTACATAGCAGAACACACACAATGGTACAAAGTTAGTACACACCAACAAGCCAGGCACGCTGGTTCCGCATCTGTGACATCATCCTTGGGATGCGACTACTCCTCATCACGTATCCATCGTGAGCAGATCCTGGGAAACGGGCACACACATGTGTGATGGTCATATTTGCCAGACATACCACCAGCGCATTGATCGAATGGTAGTGTTTGCGGTTTCTGTAGGCTTGCTCATGTGCCTGTGGTGGTACCAAAGCCACATGTGTCCCATCAATGGAGCCAATTACATGTGGCATCCTCCCCAGGGCATAGAAGTCACTCTTGACGTCAGTGAGTCATTGACGTGTTGGGAAATAGATGTAGTGGTTCAGGTATCTCAACATTGCCCCCAAAACATCGCGTAGCACACGGCTGAACATAGTCTGTGACATCCCACCAGTAGTTGCCACAGTGTGTTGAAAGGTACCAGTGGCAAAGAAGTGTAGGGCTGCCATCACCTTCACCTTGGGGGTCAGCGCTGTAGGATACAGCCGGCCAGGCTGCAAATGTGGGGCCAACTGCACTGCCAAATCCTCAATCAGCTGCCTGGTGAAGCGGTACCGTCGGATGCTGTCACGTTCCACCATCGTTGCCAGGTCTGGGAATGGTCGATGGACAGCAGGAGCCCTGCAGTGCATAGGTGATGAAAGCAAGATTGTCAGTCACCCCACCTATGTGCCGTTCACCATACTCAATTTCACATCATACATCATTTACAAACACAAGTACTTGATGTGTGTGTCGTTCTGTTTGGACATAAATGGCACCTACATGGACATCATCTAACATCAACAAGTGTTGAAAACAGGTTCCAGGGTGTGCTATGGGAAACCGTTAGGCTGTGTCACAGTACCCATTTACTGCTCTCACATTCCACACACATACCACAGTGACATGTCTGGACAGATGGGCCACAGGCATCACAACTCATTGACAAGTAGATTCCCAGGGACCCTGTCTTGCCACATGGACACTGGCATGACATGGCGTATCATGTACACGTCAGAAAAATAAACATGACACCCACAGGTGGTGGCCCCTGTAGCCTCTGCAGGACAGACATGGACGTCTGTGACACACACACAACATCTAAGTCCATGCACAAACAACGTGGATGTGGATACTGTCTCCCATTGTGCACATGGAGTCAGACATGTGAAACACAACATGCACACAGACTGCGGAGGGACATGACTATTGTGGCAATGGGCCACCCTGTGACGTACATGCCTTCCCACGAGAGCCTGGGGGTATGTGACATGTCATACACATACACAACCTGGAAATGTGACCATGCCACATGCTCCAAAATGAACAGTTGCACATCACAGTGGTCATGTGCACAACACACAAAGGACCCTGTCCCCATGAACACTTGCACAGCCTGGGTGTGTCTGCCCCCAAGTGCCACCCCAAAAACAACATGTACACCCCCATACACAGATAAGGTTATGCTGCCACACATGCCTTAGATACAGTGTGGACTGGGTGTGGTGTAGTAGGTGTGCCCCTGAGTCCCTGCAAAGTATATGTGGCTGGCATAGGTTCACCAGTGTCCAGCATGGTGACATATGCGTGTGGCCTGTCCAGGGACGCGTTGTACAGCAATGGTCCGATCGGTGTGCCCGCACGGACCATTGCATTGAATGTGAGCGGGTACGCGTTGTACAGCAATGGTCCGATCGGTGTGCCCGCCCGGACCATTGCATTGAATGTGAGCGGGTACGCGTTGTACAGCAATGGTCCGATCGGTGTGCCCGCCCGGACCATTGCATTGAATGTGAGCGGGTATGCATTGTATCGCGGGTACGCGTTGTACAGCAATGGTCCGATCGGTGTGCCCGCCCGGACCATTGCATTGAATGTGAGCGGGTACGCATTGTATCGCGGGTACGCGTTGTACAGCAATGGTCGATCGGTGTGCCCGCCCGGACCATTGCATTGAATGTGAGCGGGTACGCGTTGTACAGCAATGGTCCGATCGGTGTGCCCGCCCGGACCATTGCATTGAATGTGAGCGGGTACGCATTGTACAGCAATGGTCCGATCGGTGTGCCCGCCCGGACCATTGCATTGAATGTGAACGGGTACGCATTGTATCGCGGGTACGCGTTGTACAGCAATGGTCCGATCGGTGTGCCCGCCCAGACCATTGCATTGAATGTGAGCGGGTACGCGTTGTATCGCGGGTACGCGTTGTACAGCAATGGTCCGATCGGTGTGCCCGCCCGGACCATTGCATTGAATGTGAGCAGGTACGCGTTGTATCGCGGGTACGCGTTGTACAGCAATGGTCCGATCTGTGTGCCCGCCCGGACCATTGCATTGAATGTGAGCGGGTATGCGTTGTATCGCGGGTACGCGTTGTACAGCAATGGTCTGATCGGTGTGCCCGCCCGGACCATTGCATTGAATGTGAGCGGGTACGCGTTGTACAGCAATGGTCCGATTGGTGCGCACGCATTGGCTGGGGCCTGGCATGGCAACGGACGCGTTTTTGAAGCTTCAACGACTCTGATGCAGTGAATTCAGTTGGCCAGCCACAACAATGTTGCAAAATCATGGGTGTCATGAAGTTGAATATTTGAAGGATGCTGTGGGCGTGTATTGGTGCTGCAATTCCATGGATTGGTCAGATTCAGAAGATGCAAACGACTTGGACCTATCACTTTGGACACATGGCACAGTATCTGCCTCTGCAGCACACATATAATGCTGGCTGTTCCCCTGAGGGCTCACTTGCCTGCACTACATGCTCCAGGACGACATCTGCCACTACACAGCTGCTGTCTCTGCATCCTCTGGCTACTGCAATGGCACGTACTGTGGAGAGAGCCCCAGCCTTCACCCATGAGGATAACCAGGCCCTGCTGGACAACCTCCTTCCACAGTACAGCAAGCTGTATAGGACGCCAGGGGAGCAGGTGAGTGTGCTGTCCACTGCCTTACTAATTGTACATGTTGTCTGACTAGCAGGATTTACAGTGTGCACACCACTGGCTAGCATGCTCACTGAGTAGTTTGCATCCCCCAAAGTGTGTAGTCACATGCACTGAACAGGTACAGTGGAGTAACAGTGCATTCAAACAAGGTTCACTTCCCATGCAATGATACCATGTAGTAACTGCTGGCAAACTGTTCATAGCCCTCGTTGCACAGCCTGTGTACATCATATGCCCCTGTGATTGAGACATGTATTTCCAACTGTGTGATGCACGGATATGTTGCATGTGTAGTAATGGCCTTTTCACTTCGTCATCCTCACAGGTTGATGCCCATCAGAAGCAGGATATCTGGCTGGCCATCGTCCGGGCAGTGAGATCCGTGGGGATCTACAAGCGCCGATCCGCAACTGCCAGAAGAGGTGGCAGGACCTTCGGGGCTGGACCCGGAGGATCGCAAGGGTCCAGCTGAAGCTGTCGCCTCCTCGCAGGAGGGGCGGACACCGGACCCTGACCCCCCCCCACATGCTCCAGATCCTGCCGGTGGTCTTCCCGGAGCTGGATGGGCAGCTGAAGGGCAGACAGCAGCAAGGAGGGGGTGAGTCAAAGACTGCACTGTGAACTCTGTCTAACATGCTATGTGCACTCCTCTGGCGTGGTTAAACTTCCCCAGTACATCAGTCTTGTTGACCAGTACCCATGTCCCTCTATTGTGACATGGCCACTACCCATCTGATAGGCCGGTGTGCTCCTTACGCTCAGGATAATTGTGTCACTCGGGTACAGGGTCCTTGCATTTTGCTTTGCTCAAGGTGGGTGACAGCTTTTGTTCCCGTGATATTGTGTTAGCCTTCATGGGTGGGTCAATTGCTCACACAATGCCTGAGTTGTGCAATGTAGTCTGGGTGTAACTTTGATATGTGATCCACTTGCAGATCAGAATCACCACATGTCCCTGGGGTATTTGCCACACCCCCATGCTGCGGGTGGGTACAATGTTTGGGCCTCAGGAGTATGTATGTCAAGTGTGTCACTCATGCTTAGCCACCTGCCTACTGACCAGGGCTCATCCCTCTTGCAGGTGGAGCAGGACAGTCATGCCTACTCCAGGGCATACAATACACTCTGTACTCCCACTCCTGTGTATCAGCTGACATGCTGTGCTCAGTGAAATGTTCCCTCAGGTGTCTGCCTCTGTGTCGTTGTGCTGTGACTACGTTGTCGGGACTCCTGTGATGTTTATCGGTTAGGGGTCAGCAGGCCATCTGCTATTGGACCATGTGAGACAAGACTTCTGTGACTTATAGGTGTTTGATCACATGACTGTGCAGACAGGTGTATGCGACTGACTTTCAGGCAGATGTTCATCATTCACAGCACACTGTGAGGTGCTCTGGTTCAGGGTGTTCCGTTTCATGTCTCCCATTTGTCCGATTGGTGTGCAGTGTACAAATACGGGTTCACATGATGTGGTTAGTGGGGGATGGACATGTGCACTTGTAGGTTACATTACTTGCCTTCCCCATGTCCTAGGATTGTGACACAGTGCAGACTGTTGTTGGCTGGCTGCCATGGCCATGTGACTGGAGACAGTGATGTATGACTTTGCAGGCATGCCTGTGTCATGGCATTAAACTTCCTAAGAGTGATCCTGCAGGGGAGTGACATGTGCAACATGCACCCCATTGTGGCATTGACTATCCGGACATGGGTGCTTCATGGGGTCTGGTGCTGGTATGCATCACATGCATTTATATTTAGACTCTGGCCGTCCATTTATCCAGACACCTGCACTGACTGAGTGGCAAGAGATGTGACGTGGGCATGTTCACATACTTCACTGTGTTCTCAGCAATGTCCAACAACTGTGTAGGTGGTGCATGTGTCCACACTGGGGTATTACCATCAGACAGGCACCAGACAGATGGGTGCAAGGGCAGGAGGGGTGTCTGTTCCATGGTTGACCATCAGACTGACAATTGGCTTCTCCTAATCTGTGTAATGACTTTTGGCAATGTTCTTCTAAATATGCCAAGGCTTTCTCTGTGATGTGCTGTACTTACTGTGGTGTGTGCGGTCAGTGCAGGTGACTGATGTTTGTCTGTTTCCCTAATTGTTTGCAGATACATCCACAGCCACAGGAGGGGACAGCTCCACGGACCAGGAGGAGCAGCGGAGCCAGACTGGGTCAGCGTCCGACGAGTGGTCAGAGGGACCCAGTGGCACGGAGGGCGAGGGGACCCACACCGAGGAGTCCTCAGCACCATCCACCTCAGCTGAGGACCACAGCAGCTCGGAGGATGACTCCCTTGTGGAGGCGGGTGTCAGCAGCCACCACACCCCAGCTACTCTGTCTGACCCCACCGCCACCACCACCACCGCCCTCCCATTGGCTCCCATTCCTGAGGTCCGTGGAGGCTCCCGTGCTCGGGAGCGTGTCTCCTTCAAGCCAGGCACCGCACCCCCTGCCCCTGTGTCCCCTGCTGCCCTGAGTGAGGAGTCTGTGTACCTCCTTCGGCAGCTCCATGTAGGGCAGACAGCAATGCTGACTGTCCTCCATGCACACACCACTCTGTTGACACAGCTGGTGTCGTTCATGGAGGGCATCTCAACGGGTATGTCTGCCCTACAGAGGAGCAATAGGTCCATGGACTCCTCCCTGACGGCAGCTGTGTCCCTCCTCCAACAGTCCCTCACCCCTCTCACCTCTGCCCCATCCACACTTCCTACCACCCTACCTGTCCAAAGCACATGCACACCTGCACATTCACCCAAGCACACAGACACGAGCAGCACAGACACACCCAAGAGAAAGGCAAGACGTGCACACAAGCATCCTCAGGGGACTGATACTACAGACACAGGGGATGGGGAACACACACAGGCATCCACATTCACTCCGCAGTCCTCCAAATCCTCTCCCTCCAAGACCCCTTCCCTTGCCTCGCCTGCTACCCCACCCACACAGAAGATCTTCCTGTGTGACCTCGGCCTCTTCCCCTCCGATCCTGCTGATCCAGCATACCGGGGGAAGAGGAAGTCAACCCACACAGAGGGGAGTGCCCCTCGCCCCCGGACACCCTCCCCCAGGCGCAGGCAGAGTGAGCCCCCCACCCGCAAGTCCCCCCGGTCTCGGAAGAGCAAGACCCCACCACCGCCCAGCAAGTCAACCACCCAGTCTCTCACCTCCATCCCCCAGGCCACCACTCCACAGGTTCCCCCGCCACACCCTGCCCCAGGTTCCCCCACACACCGATACCGCATCCCCAGACTGCTTAGGCCCCTCCCCCTGCCACTTGCTCTTCCACCCCCAACCCAGACGCTCTGCCTGTTAGTGGCACTGGTGTGGGGACCGGGTCCCCCCTCTGTCCTGCCCACCTCATCTGCCCTCCCTTCCACTTCCTTGGAGTTATGCACTGCAGTGGAGTCCACAACCACCCCGTCTGACTCGGGCACTGCAGTGGGGACCCAGTCCACTTCATCAGACGAGCCCTGCAGTGGTTGCAGCACCCACACCAACTGACTTGTGTAGCACGGTGGTGCTGGCCCCCGCTGAGTCAGACACCTCCACTTCAGTTGCCGGTGACACTCCTGCACCCACCACCCCTTCACTGTCTCACTCTGCCATCCCCTGATCCTGTCCCTGCGGTGCCTGGCCTGCCCCTTGTACGCCCCTCCAAGGGGGATGTCCCCTGTCCCTACGAGTGCAGGCAAGCAATGGATGACCATTTGAGACTTATCACCCTGTTGGGACTGTGTTTTTGGACTGGCCATTGGCCTTAGTTTCTTTTGGAATTCGGACTTTTCTACTCCTATTGCTGAATAAAGCCTCCTTTCTTTTGATGTACATGATGTAGATGAGCAGCATCCTGCATTTGCAGTTGTAATAGTGTTCAGATCAGGAAAATGAAGTGTTGCTGTGATGGACTCCATGTCGTCCATGGGATATGTGTCCTGTTGTTGTGTAGATCTATGGCATCCTTTGCTGCAGTCTGAGGGTGTGATGTTCAGCATTTGACACAGGGCTGTAAGTTTAGCATTCGTAAATGAACATATTTGTCTTACACTGATGCACATCTGGTGGGCTTACCACTGTTCAATGTTCCGATTTCCCTGACTGTGTACCCATCTCCACTGGACATGCAGTTTTGCACATCAATGTTGAAGGACTCATCTGTGTATACAGTACAACTGGATTGCCACGTGTTTTGGGTGTATGCAGATGACTGACGTGACACTCCCGTCCCCAGGCTGATGTGAGCAGAGGCTTCTGTGTGTTGTAGTTGTTGACTCACTGACGGAGTGTCCTGCTGACATGTTTGAGTCGTGCACAGACAAGGTTTGGCACAGCGGAGCTTCCACAGGAGTGGAGTGCCCTCATGGCAGTGTGTAATCCGGTGACATTGCGTGGGCCTGTGTTGTGTAAGCATGTCTCTGCATGTTCCCTTCCCTTTTCATACACAGGCTGTGTCCCTCGGGATGTTCCTGTTTGTGATGCTTGCAGAGTTGGTATGTGTTCATCCAGCATCTTGGACCTGGTTTCTCTGTGATGTGGGTGCATGGCAAACTAATGTTCATGAGGTTCTCATCCCAGATTGTCTTTGTTGTCAGGGCTGGGGATGTGGGCAAACGCAGATGGGACACATTCAGGATTCCCCTTGGCACTTGTTGTTTACACAAGTAATGTGATTTAGAGTTTGTGGTAGCTTTCAGTGATTGTGACACGTTGTGTGTGTGACTGCTGCCACTCCTCAGGGTCAGAGCTGCAATGTTGGAAGTTGTGTACGTGTGTTCTTTGTGTGTCACCTTGGCTTCTTCGTTGGTGTGTGACTATGGCCAGGATCCCATTGTTTGTTGTGGATTTCACATCATGCACATGTACGGCGTACTGTGCTGTGTGTCATACATAGACGAGTCATGTTGAGGGGGCATGTGTGATGGGTTTCTGCACCTTAGTTCCCCCCACCACCCCTGGGATTGTCATGGGTGCATGTGCAATGTCACCAGTCCATGTGAGCTTCACTGCTGCACATTGGTGGAGATCAGGGTGTGTGGTGTTGAGTGTGCAAATGTCTGTTGTTGCACGGCTAGACCACTACCTCCATATTGGCCTTGGCTGGCAGGCCCTGCTGATTGATTGGAGCTTGTGTAGGTGTGATGGTAGTTTGTAGCTGAGGACACATGGCTGTGGTTCACAGTGTGAACGACATCTACCTTTGTCATCACAGTGGAATTGTCATGCAGGCTAGTGTCAGCACAATGTGCGGTCCCTGGGGGTAGTGCTGTGGTGGGAGTGTCTCTTGCTGTGTTAGTTGCTGTTCCTACAAGCTTGTGTGACATGGGTAATTTTGGCTCCCTCTCACCTAACAATGCCAGATTGCCCACATAGGGGAATCCAATCCATGAGTTACTTGTGTGTGGCACTGTATACACATCTGTGTAATTGGGATTCAGGCCTCCTCATGTGTTGTGTGGTTGCCTGGGGACACTGGCACACACCTCCATCTCCTGTTGTGTTTGATATGCAGTGTGAGTCTGCCTGTTTGTGTTAGTGCATTTGCATCACTGCATTTGCATTTCTGTAGTGTGCCATTGGCTGTATGTAGTTTGGTGATTTTCCCCTGCTCTCCCTGGGACTCCTAGGTCATCAGTCAGCACAATGATCATGGTTTGTATGTCCCATTGCTGCCATGGTATGGTATTTGTTCACCTGACATCGACAGTCTCCACAGGATATCAACATTTGTGTGTCCATTGGTGCAGATATGTGGGTCAGCATCATGATGGTCACTTCTGTCATTGTGTAATTGGCTGATTGTTGACAATGTGGTCCCCCATGTGTGATGTTTGTATGCACATGGCCAAAACGATGTTTCTGTGACACTGCACTGTTAGCCTCGCCCAATCTATGTTGCAATGGGACACAAGCACTACTATGCCACAGATGTTTTAGTTGTTGTGTGACCAGGATTAATCCATACAGTTTGTCTTTGGCAGCTTTTACCATGCCTACACTTACCTTATGATCACCGTGGTGATGGGGCTTTGGGCCCCATTGCCATGCTGATCAAAAGGTGCATCAACCATGGACCTTAAACATACCTTTTGGTGACTGTGGTGATGGGGCTTTAGGCCCCATTGCCACGCTGATCAAAAGGTGCATCAGCCTTGGACCCCACACTTACCTTTTGGTGACTGTGGTGATGGGGCTTTGGGCCCCATTGCCATGCTGATCAAAAGGTGCATCAGCCTTGGACCCCACACTTACCTTTTGGTGAGTGTGGTGATGGGGCTTTGGGCCCCATTGCCACGCTGATCAAAAGGTGCATCAGCCTTGGACCCCCCACTTACCTTTTGGTGACTGTGGTGATGGGGCTTTAGGCCCCATTGCCACACTGATCAAAAGGTGCATCAGCCTTGGACCCCACACTTACCTTTTGGTGACTGCGGTATGGGGCTTTGGGCCCCATTGCCACAGTGGCCATGGTCGGCTTGTATTGTTGAGGCCACACACTTTTATGTGTGACACATGTGATAGTGGGTCACATTGTATGTTCATTGTCATGTTTAGTGTTGTAGGCATTTGACAGACTACACACGCTTGTCATGTTGTTTGGGTGGATGTAATTTTCTGTGATTCCTTATGTGGGAGTATGCTGGTTGTGTCATGCATTACCCGTCCTATGAGTAGGGGTGGTGGTAGTGGCAGGCATCCAGCCCCCCATGAGTGGGGATGGTAGTAGTGATAGGCATCCAGGCCCCCCTGAGTAGGGGTGGTGGTAGTGGCAGGCATCCAGCCCCCCATGAGTGGGGATGGTAGTGGTGATAGGCATCCAGGCCCCCCTGAGTAGGGGTGTGGTATAGGCAGGCATCCAGCCCCCCATGAGTGGGGATGGTAGTAGTGGCAGGCATCCTGCCCCCCATGAGTGGGAATGGTAGTAGTGATAGGCATCCAGGCCCCCATGAGTAGGGGTGGTGGTGGTGGCAGGCATCCATCACCCCAAGGGTGGGGATGGTAGTAGTGGCAGGCATCCTGCCCCCCATGAGTGGGGATGGTAGTAGTGGCAGGCATCCATCCCCCCATGACTGGGGATGGTAGTAGTGGCAGGCATCCAGCCCCCCATGAGTGGGGATGGTAGTAGTGACAGGCATCCAGGCCCCCCTGAGTAGGGGTGGTGGTAGTGGCAGGCATCCAGCCCCCCTTGAGTGGGGATGGTAGTAGTGATAGGCATCCTGCCCCCCATGAGTGGGGATGGTAGTAGTGCCAGGCATCCATCCCCCCATGAGTGGGGATGGTAGTAGTGATAGGCATCCAGGCCCCCCTGAGTAGGGGTGGTGGTAGTGGCAGGCATCCATCCCCCCATGAGTGGGGATGGTAGTAGTGATAGGCATCCAGGCCCCCCTGAGTAGGGGTGGTGGTAGTGGCGGGCATCCAGCCCCCCATGAGTGGGGATGGTAGTAGTGATAGGCATCCTGCCCCCAATGAGTGGGGATGGTAGTAGTGATAGGCATCCAGCCCCCCATGAGTGGGGATGGTAGTAGTGTCAGGCATCCTGCCCCCCATGAGTGGGGATGGTAGTAGTGATAGGCATCCAGGCCCCCCTGAGTAGGGGTGGTGGTAGTGGCAGGCATCCAGCCCCCCATGAGTGGGGATGGTAGTAGTGGCAGGCATCCTGCCCCCCATGAGTGGGGATGGTAGTAGTGATAGACATCCAGGCCCCCATGAGTGGGGATGGTAGTAGTGATAGGCATCCTGCCCCCCATGAGTGGGGATGGTAGTAGTGATAGGCATCCAGGCCCCCCTGAGTAGGGGTGGTGGTAGTGGCAGGCATCCAGCCCCCCATGAGTGGGGATGGTAGTAGTGGCAGGCATCCTGCCCCCCATGAGTGGGGATGGTAGTAGTGATAGGCATCCAGGCCCCCATGAGTAGGGGTGGTGGTGGTGGCAGGCATCCATCACCCCAAGGGTGGGGATGGTAGTAGTGGCAGGCATCCTGCCCCCCATGAGTGGGGATGGTAGTAGTGGCAGGCATCCATCCCCCCCATGAATGGGGATGGTAGTAGTGGCAGGCATCCAGCCCCCCATGAGTGGGGGTGGTAGTAGTGGCAGGCATCCTGCCCCCCATGAGTGGGGATGGTAGTAGTGATAGGCATCCAGGCCCCCGTGAGTGGGGATGGTAGTAGTGATAGGCATCCTGCCCCCCATGAGTGGGGATGGTAGTAGTGATAGGCATCCAGGCCCCCCTGAGTAGGGGTGGTGGTAGTGGCAGGCATCCAGCCCCCCATGAGTGGGGATAGTAGTAGTGGCAGGCATCCTGCCCACCCATGAGTGGGGATGGTAGTAGTGGCAGGCATCAATCCCCCCATGAGTGGGGATGGTAGTAGTGGCAGGCATCCAGCCCCCCATGAGTGGGGATGGTAGTAGTGGCAGGCATCCTGCCCCCCATGAGTGGGGATGGTAGTAGTGATAGGCATCCAGGCCCCCATGAGTGGGGATGGTAGTAGTGATAGGCATCCTGCCCCCATGAGTGGGGATGGTAGTAGTGATAGGCATCCAGGCCCCCTGAGTAGGGGTGGTGGTAGTGGCAGGCATCCAGCCCCCATGAGTGGGGATGGTAGTAGTGGCAGGCATCCAGCCCCCCATGAGTGGGTATGGTAGTAGTGATAGGCATCCAGGCCCCCTGAGTAGGGGTGGTGGTAGTGGCAGGCATCCAGCCCCCATGAGTGGGGATGGTAGTAGTGATAGGCATCCTGGCCCCCTGAGTAGGGGTGGTGGTAGTGGCAGGCATCCAGCCCCCATGAGTGGGGATGGTAGTAGTGGCAGGCATCCTGCCCCCCATGAGTGGGGATGGTAGTAGTGGCAGGCATCCTGCCCCCCATGAGTGGGGATGGTAGTAGTGATAGGCATCCAGCCCCCCATGAGTGGGGATGGTAGTAGTGATAGGCATCCAGGCCCCCCTGAGTAGGGGTGGTGGTAGTGGCAGGCATCCAGCCCCCCATGAGTGGGGATGGTAGTAGTGATAGGCATCCAGGCCCCCCTGAGTAGGGGTGGTGGTAGTGGCATGCATCCAGCCCCCCATGAGTGGGGATGGTAGTAGTGGCAGGCATCCTGCCCCCCATGAGTGGGGATGGTAGTAGTGATAGGCATCCAGGCCCCCATGAGTGGGGATGGTAGTAGTGATAGGCATCTAGGCCCCCCTGAGTAGGGGTGGTGGTAGTGGCAGGCATCCAGGCCCCTATGGGTGTGTATGGCATTGGTGATGCCCATCCCACCCCTATGATTGTGCTGTTGCTAGTGTACGTCATTTGTGCTTCCCTGGGTGTGTGTGACATATTTTGGGTACGTGCAGTTAGTTTGTATTGTTGGTGTTTGACTTACCGTCTGCGCCGTACGCGTCCGAACCGGTCCCGGTAATAGATGTAGAGTATAGGTAGGACCTGCGCGATGGGATTCATGGTTGGGTCGTCTCGTTCGGGTTTCGCGTGTCTTCGACTCGTACTCGTCACTGGCTTGTTCGTCTCGTAGCTGTGGATCTTCTTGTGGCGCGAATCGGAGCTTATGTACGGCTCTCCCGGATGCTGAAACGTGCCGGACGTAGCGATGGGTTCGGCGCGTACGGAAGACGCATCGTACTCGTCCGGCCGGAAGGTGCTGTGTATTTGGGTCCGTGCGGCTCTAATCGGCGTTTACGGATCCGGCTCGGACGGGGAACAGGAGCTGGATTGGGTAAGTACAGCTCGCTCGGAATCTGGGCTGTTATGCGCATCGTACTTGTTCGTTCGGTGGGGTATTCGAATCGGTCGGAAAACACGCGTTCGGCTTGTTTTTTTTCCGGACAAATAGTGTTAGGTGTGCTTCCGGCCGAGATCGGAATCGACCCCTTAGTCTTTGGTCTGCTTTGTTAACCCTGGCCACCAGTAGCGCTGCTTCAATAAAGAAATAGTTGCTGTAACGCCTGTATGCGCAGAACCCAAACCCTCGTGTGCTGCTAAAATTAAGCCTTACCTACGATCCATATTGGTATTACTCTATCCCCCACTCCAGGAATCTGAGCATATGGAATGTTTTGTGCATCTAACTTGCAGGAGTACTTGAGTGGAAATTTCTTTGGTACTGCTGTGCTGCTTTTTTTGCGTGAAGCATTGACAGCTACCATAATCTCGCCGTCTATTCTCGTCTTTGAACGAGTAACTGCAGCTACGGCGGCTGTGCGTACAGCCCCCTTTGCGGCTTCATCAGCCAATGAATTCCCTTCAACGTGAACGCCATCACGCTGATGACTCAGTGTATGTATCACGTGAGACTTTGGTAGTTCGTTTCTCAACTCCACTACCTGTTCCCATAGCATTTTATGCTTAATTGTGCCACCTTTTGCATCTTTGAACCCGTTTTGTTCCTAATGATGTAAATATTCATTGTACGACTGTACACAGTAAAAGGAATCACACACAATCAGTGTGGGGAATTTGTGTTCCGTGTTTACAAGTGCCAGTATCGGTGCTTTTAACTCTGCCAACTGAGCCGTGCAGTCTCCTAGAGATTGCGTTTTAGTGCAACTCGGATGGAACTTTCCATCGTGCATGCGACCTTTAACAATCGCACATGCTGCCCTGTAAGCTTGCTTACTCCCTATGGCCGGTTGAGCAGATCCGTCAGTGTAAATAATGTATTCATGCTGATCTAGAGCCAAAATCTCATTTGGAAGAGGATATTCTTGTTCGTATTGCAGAAATGCTTGTGTTTTTAAACATGGATCAAATCTGTATTCAACATCCGTTGCAGTAAGAGAATTAGCCCATTGTATCCATCTGGGATGTAAGGCTTTCGCATTTGGAATGCTATCCTTTGTAACAGCCTCTAAGGCTGGTACTGGGGTCACGACAATTATGCGTTTACCCTGAGCCAGAGCTCTTTCTCTTGCTACAGCGGTCTGCACTGCTGTCAGGATTATTTCTGTTGAAGTGAAACGCATCTCTGCATTTGTGTACAGGTGTGATTTGTATGCGAATGGTACCGTTTCGCCTTCATTGAAAGTCAAATAAGTGTACCCGCATTGACCCACTATTACTCGGATCACTAAGTTGCGTACGTTTACGCGTGTCTGTAAATGTTTAGAAGCTATCATGTCTTCCTGTAGGGAACGCAGGATATTTGTATGTTCCTTTGTCCATTGTCTGACTGAAAAATCAGGTTTTATTAAGTCGTAGAAAGGTTTTACTCTTTCTGCGTAATCCAAAATGTATGTTTGACCAAAATTTAGGAATCCCAGAATTGATTGCAAATTCTTTAATGATTTTGGAGGTTGAAGCAGCGCACATTTTTCTAAAATGTTTGCTGCTAGGCTTTTTCCTTCACTTGACAGCTCATATCCTAAAAATAGGACATTGATGTGGGCAATTTTTGATTTTTTTAAATTAAATTTATAGCCCTCTGAGGCGAATCCCATAATAATGGGGCTCACCCTAGTCAAGTGCCTCGGTAAGTCATCGCCCGTCAGATAAATATCATCCACATAGGACAATGCTTCTTCATCCAAATTTTGGAGTAATTCTGTTACTGTTGCTGAAAATACCCCGGGGCTATTTTTATACCCATGGGCTAGTCGACAAAATTGTCGCTGGGACCCTAACGCACTGAATGCGGTCAGATACCTGCTTTCAGGCGCTATATTTTGGCAGAAAAATCTATTTGAGATATCAAGTGTTGTTTTGTATTTTTTGCGCACAATGTTATACATTAATGCGGCACTGTGTGCATTTTGAACTGCAAATGTCTTTGTGCAAGTTTTTAAATGTCGGTAATCTAATACTATACGATATGTGTTGGCAAGTTTTGCTACGGGAAACAAAGGATTGTTCATAGGTGAAGTGCATTTTTCTATCACCCCCTGGTATTCTAGTTGATCTAGGATCTCCCTGACTTGTTTATTAGCTTCCTGCTTTTTAGGGTATTGCCTTTGAGCATTTGGGGAAACTTTTAACGGGATCACGTGGTGGGCTGAATCCTCATCCCAACCAACATGTACAATGCTGGAGCTAGGGCAACCGCCCACTCCTGCGCATATGTTTAGGAAAAACAATGGTTCAATGTTGGCCACAATTGGTCCAGAGCAAAAAGTGTGATCCCCGACCGGGACACTTGGGTTCAAGTTTAAACTGGACGAGTAATCATACTGGGAGCACAAAAAGTAGGGAAACATATGTCGTGTAAAATAGACAATTTATTTTACACAGGTTTAACTTAGTACTCTAAGTAACATTCAGGTGCTCACACAAAGTGAAAGTGGGCGTGATGTGACAAGGTGATAGTGGATTAAAAACATAACATCGCATTGACAACAAACATTGGAACTCCATGTGAGTATATACAATGGAGGGAGTTCCTGTTGTGGGGGTCAACGACGTTTCGATCTTAGAGACTTAAGATCATCTTCAGGACATATAGTGAGCAGTCTGAAACTAAAGGGGAACAATGCATTGTTACGATATGGACCCTACAATTGGACTAGTAACAGTGAATAGGTGCTCCCAGTGTTTATAACAGTATATTCAATTAGGGCGAAACCTCCTAGGCTGCGTGAGGTACGGAGAAGACAATCAATGTAACCAATGTAGAAGACCATTGAAGGACGGTGCGCGCGGGGTGCCAAGTATTTATAAGGGAGGTCGCGTTAAGGAGCAAAATTAGGAGTCATGCACATGGACTCATGCTGGCGAACTTACTCTCAAAATGTTATGAGGGCAGCATTGGCCCCGGAGGGGTCGTAATCGTGGTCTCCTCAGGGATTCAGGGATTGCCGCTTGCGTGGGTAGGCTGTATCAATCTGAAGGAAGCAGAGGGTCAGTGGGTCAGCGGAGGCCAGCGCGGGAAAAGGGGAGATCGTGAAAACTAAGGCGAGCGGCTACTCACTGATAAAACCTCAGCCGGAAGTAGTGCAGGGGCGTGTGTGAACAAACTTAATCTGGAATTTAGCCAAGGCTGCTTGCGAGGTCGGGCTGTAAAAAGGAAGGAGAGTCAGCCAAGTGGGTCAGTGGAGACCTGCACGTAAGTAAGCTGGTGAGGGTAGAGGGAGTGACCGCTTACTTGATTGTGCCTTAGTATTTGCGTGGAAGGCGGCCTGTCGGAGCCCAGTGCCGGCGTGAAGGGCTCTGCGGTCCCCTTATGACCGTGTCTGCTGAAGAGATTGTTAACAGTCAGCATGCGCCCTAGTTATAGGAGAAGGGGAGGATTACTAGGAAGCGCTGTGATACTTACAGTAGGTACAGTTAGCTCAGAAGTATTAAGCCGGAATGAATTAATAAATAATGAGCAGCCTACGGGGGAGAAAAATATCAATTAGAGGGGTGCTGCAGGCAGAGAATTAGACACCGCGTTAGACGGAGTACTCGCGTTGTGGAGACGTAGTACATCGTGTCTGCATATGCATGTTTTAGGTGAATGGGAACGAGGTCGGAAAAGGCTGGAAAAATGACAGTTTCTCCCCTAGGGCACTCCATGACGAATGCTGGCGGCCAGCCTTGTTCTTTTAATAGAATGTCATAACCAGATGACAGATTTTTCCAAAAGAGACCTTTAATTTTTCTGGTTTGTCCCCCTCCATCCGGAATGTTATCTCATGTAACTTATGTGGGACTCTTACCCGAGTATCAGGTGTTTCCACCGTGATATACTCACTCAACTCCGCTGTCACCAGAAATTCCTTCAGGTTCTGGCGAGCTATCGTTACTTCTGCCACGCTGTCTAGCATCGTCAGAGCCCATTCCCCGTTCAGAAGCTGTGTCCTCAGAATTCTGGGCGTATCTGATCTTGAGACCTGCTACCTTCTTCTTTTTGAACTGAGGTTTAGATTTTTGTTTATCTTCTTTTTTAGGTGCGTAGTCCGCAGCGCGTTGTGTGTCTCTGGACTTTGTACGCTCCTCTGACCGTCCTTCCCTCTCAGAGTTTTTAGATGAACCCTGAAAGGAACGAGAGGAACGAGTATCAGTATCCTGATACCTGTCAGGTTTTTTAATATTATCCCTATTCCTGAGGTTATACCTCCTTTCAGAGGGCTCCTGTTGAGGAGACCTACCTCTGGATTGAGATCTGCTGTCTTTAGACTTTTGTTGTTTTTTATTTTCCCACTTCTTTTTAGAAGAAGTCGGTGTCTGCTTTGTAGTGTCCTTTTCAGGACTGCCCACCAGTTGTGGTTTTAATGCTTTCCCACCTAGACTGTCTCTGCCTAATTCTGCATATGCAATTTCAATTATTTTGGGTAGTTCGCGTTGTTGATCTATTGGACCGAACACCCTTAGGCGTTGGCGGATCGCCACTGTAGCCGCTTCCCCCTTAATGTTAGCTAGTATTATGGCTGATACCTGGTCAAAGTTATTTAGTAACTTCATCCCTAAGTTAAGGGCACGTTCTGCTCCGTACTCATTTTTTATCTGTCTCAATACATCTGGTACTACTGCTATGGACGGGATACCATGTGTTCTGGTATATATGGCAGCGAAGACTGAACCCCAAGAGGTGCAGTCCTCTACTTGTGGTGTGATCCCCATGGGCAAGCAGATTGTTAGAATGCTGTGTTTTTCATAGGTGGTAGTATTCGGGAATACTGCCTCAAGCTGAGTTATTTTCTGAGCTATCCAGAATGGGATTTGTTCGCGTTTTGCAGGCATTTTGCCCATTACCGCGTGTAATGTTTGAGGAGTCATTTTATTTCCTGTACCCTGAGCTGGAGTACTATTTGCTGCACCTGGTGCAGGTTGGATTGTTAAAGTCCTCATGACGAATTGTGTCAGATTTCTGTAGATTTTAATTAAATTTCTGTGTTGTACGAGTAATTCTGGCTATGGCATTGTTCCAATGTCAGGATGCGGTGTGTAAGCCGCTAGTATTGGCCATGTGGCCCCGTCTCCTCCGAGCGGGCCTAATCTTATTCTTCCTCGTACGTGGGGTAGGGCGCCATTAAACCAGTAATAATGTTCCTGGTAAGTGAGTGGAATCTCTATGTCCTCAAACGGGGCATATTCATGTGGTGCATCTCCTCTCAAATAGTAGTGAAATGTCTTTGTTATGGCATTTGCTGCAGGGAATGTAACCCATGAATAGAACACCTCTGTTTTGTTTGATTCGTGTGCCTCAATCACGAAAACTACCATGCCACCCCCCGCTTGTAAACCATTTTCTAATAGTCTTAGGGTGATTGTCCTTCTGAATTTTGGTGCAATCTGTATTGCATCTTCAGGATTTTCTCCTCCTTCTAAAAGGTTCAGGTCAACTCTCTCATCCCCTGAACCAGGCATGTTTTAGAGGAAGAAGTGTTCACAGGAAACTAAGATGAGGTGTTATGCACAATTTAGAAACTAAATGTCCTTCAAGCTTGATTAACGAACAGCCAATAAATAGTATTCTCGTACTACTCAGCTGTGGCGGAGTTTGTGCCCACCCACTCCAGACTTCTCTGGGGTTTTGTGAGTAGGTTCTCTGAGAATAGCACGACTGAACTACTCAGATTCTACTGTTAAATAAGTACCCAACCAATGTTGGCGGCGCCATGTCATGTAGTTCCTATAGTACCCATGCAGGACCTGCGCGTTTAGATAACATAAGCTGTGGGTTTGGTGGTAGACTGGCTCTGTGCACCCCCACCGCGTATGTTAGCCTGATTTGCATTAGCTAGCTCACAGTGCCACTAGAATCTCCTCTTATCGGGGAGAGATTAGTTTCTGGCAACCTTAGACCATGACAACCCAAATTCCTCAGAATCTTGGAAACAATGTACTACCTTTCGCTCAGTCACTCGTGCTTACTTATTCGGTTTGTCTCAGAGAGTTACACAGAATAAACAGTCTGGGCGTTTCAATAGTATTTATTGAACAGTTGTTATTCTAGTGTAAAATATATGTGCTGCGGCAACCAGCAGACAATAGCAGAGATATATTATCAGCAGTACGATAAAAGCAAAGGGATAGAACAGTTCTACCATATTGCAATAATCATGAATACATACATGAATATAAAAAGCATTATGAAAAGTGCACGTACTCCTACGATGCCTAACTAGATGTACCTGAGTGTACCTAGCATATGTGTGTAGGTCTAAAAGCCTAAGAGCCAAGAATCCTTCTAGGATTTAGTCGAACCCCCATACCTGAATAGAGAAAGTGTGGGACCCCGTCCTGGTCTCGAGTTGGACACCCCACAAGGGCTGTGTTAGACCGCTGTCAGCTGGAGCGACTGCATGCAGGAGCCTCAGCGTCTCTGGTCAGTGTGTGAGCATGGAAGTCTCGGTTCCCTCTGCCTTACCGGGGTAAGATGTGGTGTATTTATACCCTGAAGACTCTAATTGCTTCGTATGGTTTGTATTGGCCCTTGTTAGACGTGAGGAAGATGTCAGGGGTGAACTTTGTACATACATATTATGCAGGTGGTGTATTCCTAGAGAACCATGCATAATTGATGAGTACAGTGTGGGCCTGTGTTTGGGAAAAACCCTGCTGTATTCAAAACCACAGGATAGATAACGTTCAGCCCTCATAGCTCGTTGTGTACTAGCGAGGACCAATGTAGGTGAAAGATCATGCCTATTTAAGGAATCATGACTATAATAGGACATGTACAGTTATGACCGTAATAGGGCATATGCGGCTTTGACCATAATAGGGCAAATACGAATATGACCGTATTAGGGCAAATACGAATACGTCCATTTTAGGGCATGTATGAACAGGTCTACATTAGGGCCTCTCTATGGGACATAACAGCTGCATTAATTCCTAAGATAGGCAGATACGAAACGCTAGGGGACGGTATGTGTATGAGTACTGGCGGTTACCATTCAGGTTCAGATTCAGGAATGGGGACTCAGAAGTTTTCCTTAGTGGTTCCGACTGCGAGGATGCTCTAAGTGGGTTCCTAGTTTGCAAGGACATTTCTCTTCATGGGGCATACAATGCTTCGGTTGCAAACTTGTCCCGTTATCTCAAGGGTTCCCCGGCTGCCGTGATTCATCCGGTTTTCAAGCTGCTTTCGAATAGGAGCTATTTGATGCTGAATGATCAAGGTTGTTGTGGAATGGAACTGGGCATCGCTTATCTGGTGACTATTAATTCCATAATCACTTGTTCCACACAAGTATTGTTTCCACCTGCCTGCACAGTTGTGGAGGCAACGCTAAGGTCTTCGATAAATGTTTCCAACATACGCTTTAATTCTCTGAGCAAACTGAGAGCCAAGCTTTTTCAAAAGGGTGTGGCCTTAATTTCAGCCAGAGAGACATTTTATCTCCAGTTTGCAAGGTCCTCGTCTGAGATACAGACACTACTGAGATACAGACAATACTCTGCACTAACTTTCTGCTGCATTTTGGGGAGCTGGTCCACTGTATCTTTGATATGTCAGATACGAAGGGAATAGTTCACTTTTTAAAATGTATTGGCTCGGGACTGGTGAGCACCTTTCAGACGATTTTTGGAGTTATACCATCTTTCATACACTCTGTGTTGGGAAGCGTTTTGGAGGGCTCCCGCTTGTCCTGCAACTTGTGGCAGGAATCCTGATTTAAATTTTTCTGCTCCACAATGGACATCCCAGTTCAACCCAGAATGGAGATATCACTGCTTGTGCTACTTTGCCGTGAACGCTTGGTACACTGCTCCTGTTGAGCTGCCACTGGGATTTATTGACATGTCATAATGTCATGCCTGACGTGTTATTGTATATAGTTATGTTGTTATAAATATATCTTCTTTTGTTTAACTAGTCAAGTGTGATGCCTGGGTTATTCTTCAGCACTCTCGACAGTCTGGATCTCTGTGATGCTTTTAGGCATCTCTGGTTTGTACATGTGTGTTCCTGGTTCAGAAAACATAGATAGGGGACTGAGTCAGGAAATGTAAACAATGAATGCAAACAGTGTGAAAGATCCACGTGTTACATGGAATGTGATGCTGGCACACATGGAGTGAGGCTGCTCTGAATGATGCCATTCATGTGTGATGGTCATCATGACAATGGGGACCTGTTTGAATATAGATACTCTGGTTATGGTCTGATGTCATATCTTGCACATGTTATTGGTCGACAAATATCACTGTTAAAAGTGCTAGATACATTGTTATTATACATGTTGACAGAGTACAACAGTCCACATGTGCACACTGGTGTACACTCTTTTCACATGGCTGATCTGCCTCTGTCCCAGATTCAATATTAGCATAGTTTGATGGGTCATGACCACTGTTCACATTTACATGACTTGCATGTCAGATATGAAAGGTTAGAGCTCTCACCATGTGAATGGTCTTCACACAGCAACTGTACACATCATTTTTAGTGGTATATGCAACAGTCTCTGTATGTACAGACATGTACCCACATGCTGGTCTGATTGTAAACATGTTCATTGGAAACAGTCAATGTCTCACATTAAAATTGTGATAAAGTCTTATATTTGACACATTTTGCCCTCTTCTATGAACGTTATGGCCAGTACTAGCTACCCTCTACATACTGTACAATGCTAGCACAAGTGCCTATTACAGTTGGCTTGACATAGATCCCAGGGACTGTTGTAACAATTACAGAGGTTACATCTTACACTTGTAAGGCACCCTTTCTGCCCTAAAACTCACAGTTTTTAACAAACAATTGGGTATTTTAACACCTATGAAAGTTCTGACTCCAAATCCCAAGCATCAGACCTCTCTCCTAGTGAATTTGTATGTGGAACATGAAAAACGGAGTCAGAAATGTATGAACACCCCAACGTGTCACGTGGTGCACCCTTTCAAAGAAATAGCTGGCAGTGTAACCGTGGTTCAACACACTGATGGGTTACATGAAATGTCATGTATGATTTTATCTGTGGCAGAACTAGCATTGTTCCCCCTATTAACAAGCTGTACACCCTCAGTCTCCATGTCAGAAAATGCTCGTAGTGTACATTGATTCAGCCAGGCTCCGCCTGACACTCAGGCCAATGAGTACTAACATGCCTGAGGGGATAGCGTTCCCAATCCAAATCGGTCTGTTTTAACAAACTCTGCCTCTTACACATGGGTACCTATGTGCCATGGTCGCAGCGCACACAGTCTCTGTGGTGTATTCTCCGAGAAGTCAGTGATTCCAGACCCTGATCATTCATGTGCCTTCAGTAGTGGTTTTCGTATGAAGATAATCGCAATGGACAAGATCATGTTATAACGTTATACATTTCTGTACAATTGGCATCTACAGTAACTGTAGTTACCAAACTCTTATGGTCACAAATGCATCCATAAGAATTTCCATGTTGGAAATTCACTCAGCAATGAACAAATGTGTTGTCACACAATAGTAGTCACTCATGAGTACATAAGGGAGTCAGATGTTAAGCCAGGATCTGAACCCTGTCTGCCACACCCCTTTCAAGAAAATTTCCTGCTCAATTTTTCAAAAGATTACACATCACATTGCCTGAATTGCAAGCCTTAGTTTCACATTTGAAATTTGAAAAATAACAGCTAACTAAATGTCCACTGCCTGGAGTTGGTTCACAAACTCTCGAAAAACAACAAACTCCGCAGGATATTGGCCACGATGAAGACAGTCTTGCACGCGGAAACTGTATACTTTGTATCACATTGACGATTTTTGAAAGTCGTGGACGAATGGCGGTCTCCGTGCATGGCTAAGACCGCCTATGTTGTGTACAAATATAACATGGTTAACGATACACTCCACTTGCCTCCTGACACTGCTGCAATCTACACCTCCTCAATTTCAACTGCTGTTTGCCGTCTCTGTGAGCCATCATGAGTCTTGTGGAAGGTGTGAGGGCCCCAGCCTTCTACCCAGAGGAGCAGGAAAGACTGGTGGTAGAGGTTTTCCCCCACTGCAATTAACTGTACGGCTCACCAGACGAGCAGGTTAGTGCCTCACATTCCTGCGCAGCACATCTTTGTGTAAATCTGTTTTAAATGGTTCTTATGTGGCCATTGTGTATCATGTGAAATGTTAAGGGGGCCATGGAGGCTTGCACTAGTACAGAGATGTGATATATCTTAAAGTTATGTTTACAAATGACCTTCATGATTCAGTTAAATCTCCTCAAAACTACATGCCTTGTGGCATAGGTTGCACAGTACAATGATTGTGTACATGTATTTACACTTAAGTGATGTATATGTGTTCTGTATTCATTGTTATAATGACATAAAACAGGCATTTATTCAAAAGACATTGACCGTAAAATGAATGTGCACCCACATACACCTACATACTTGTGTATGTACAGATCAATAGTGATTCATACACAAGGTTTAATCGTCCTTCTGTCAGGGCAAAGTCTGTACTGTTGAACACTGAACTGGGATTTGCTATATGCGTAGCTGACAAACATTTTATGAAAACTGGGATGTTTCCATGCAAATGTGAAACAACTGAGTTTCACTTTAATTTTAGGATGACTTGGAAGTTCTAGCTCATGATCAAGGCTGTCCGTGGTTAGTGATTTCCCTTTACTTATGTGCTTTGAGTTCCATAAATTTAGACTTGGTGTGCAAAAGTTAATTTCAGCACCTGAATAACATGTTAGGGAGTTGCAGTAACGGAATGTGCAATTACATTCATTACGCTTTGACACTCTTAACACACTGTTGGCCATGCAGTTCAGAGCGGTTATGGCCTTAACTCACACCAGAGAGCTGTTTGATCTTCAATTTTATGTGTCTGCATCCAAGATAGATGCGGAACATCCTACCAACGACCCAGCATGTGGGGGAGCAGATTCCTCGTATCTGGTATATGTGTGATAGCAAGGTTGTCTTACACTTTATTTAAAGTCATTTGTCACTAATGTAGTCAGCTACTTTGAGACACAGGTTCAAGTGATTCCAACTGTTGCTCATTACGAATTTATGTACTTTCCTGAAGGCATACAGCTTTTGATTCGGCTGGCAGCGGGAACTGCACTTGTGTTGTAAACTAGCTATGGATGTGCAAGTTGAAGACAAAATGGGCCAATCTCTGACACTGGTGCTGCTGTGCCATGAACGTATGGTTCAGTGCTTCGGTACAGCATGGCTTCTGGAGCTAAACGAACATTGGTTTCTGTTCTTTAGGCCAGTGTGGCATCATTGTGTACAACCCGTGTTCCGCTGTCTGTTGTTCCCATACAAATTGGCAGTGGATTTGTGTCTCGGTTTGCCAATGGGAGTGTCTTCTGACCTGAATGTACTGTTGGCTCCCTTGGCTGCCCATTTGACGATTTGTCATCAGCGTATACCACTTCTGCTAAATGCTTTTTTTGAAGCATGCGGAAATGTATCCGGTCCAACTGCTATAGAATCTGAAATGTATCAGCGTGGAATCCTTCCCTCTGCGGATGCAATGGCAACGGGCTGGGAACATACATGCTCAATTGACTTGCTGGGAGTATAGAGGAAGTTCTGTCCGATGCTGCGATACATGCAGTTCTTTTTTGCAACTGGTGCACAACGGTCCCAGTGAATTACACGGTACCTCCACAATTCATTCATCGATTTAGGTGAATTCGTGTCAATCTGAGCCCTGATGAAGTTCCTAGTATGGGAATGAAACGCGTTGGCTGGAGTTGTTTTGTCAGATGATTTATATCTGAAATTGAATAAAGAATATATATTTGGAACTGCTGAATTGGATTTTTTTTGAGTTGTGCACCCCCATTTGAAAAAATAGTACTTTTCTGATCTGGAGCACAGTTACACCAAGCAACGGCTGGTGTTGGGGTTGTTTGCACGGCGATTTTACACATTGGAACAGGTGTGAGGTGCGGTGCAGAAGGTCCGCCGTTGGTTCTTTTTTGATTGACTTGCTGGGACCTCCACCATTGGTACCTCCTACTGCATTTGCTGGCACCATCAATGATGTGCCAACCATTGGTCACATAGCGTTGTAATTGGGTTCAGTGGATGGGAGTGCTGAAACCAGTTTGCTGATCTCATGAAACTTTCGGACAACACAAGCTAACTAGATATTTTATCCATATCGATTTTTAAGTTAACATCCATTTCATTGTGCTGAGACCACAACACAACCTTACCGTCGTCAGCTAAAACCTGACATGCTTGGTTGCTATCTGCTTTCCTACTCGTTCACCACGTGTTGTGGTTCAGATGGCTGAACACAAGCACTTGATTTAGAAGGCAAATTGTAAGCATTTCCTTTGATACAATGCTATTTAGCAGTTGTTCTTTGATGCCGTCCATTTGAGTGAGCTGTAGCTGTCATGTATGTCCATCATGTCGAACTTTATGTAAACATTTGTGAGACTTACTGACAGTATGTAGGTACTATTTAGTTTTGTGAAAGAGACATAGAACCAATATGCAAAATGTTTCATTCAATGTGCCTTAATCTTCTCAGTTTATGAAACATTGTGATTTTGGTGCCTGAGACATTGATAATGACTACTAGGATTCACAGACAGTTGTATGATGTGAGTCAAGATGACATACATGGGCTGATATGTATATGTGCTTGGACATGACCAATTGTGCATAATGTGTTTTCTGCAAGTATGTTTTTCGAAATAGCATATTAGCAACAAGTAAGTAAATTTATTGTACATAGTTAATTAAAACCTTTACAATTTTTGTGCATATTAGCACCATTTCCTATATTGACGTGGCATAGAAACTCCTGGTGACATACTTATGTGTGCTCATGCTGAGAGTGTACCTATCAAGTACACGTGTTTGACATGAGGAGTGTGTATGCATTATCAACATGTTCTTGATGGACAGCAAATGTGCTATTAAACTCCTGATAGTTGCTTTCACTTTGCCTAGACCTATGCATTTGGGCCAGACAAGTCTGAACATAAATGTTTTGGTGTAATTGTCAGACGTACCTTGTTTAAGCTACCCATGGAAGCGAGTGAGCATGATTGGGTTGCCTAGCAGAAATGTTTTGGGGAGAACTACGTGTAGGCATGTATCCAGATTCACCTGTTTGAATGTGCTGTTCATATGTGCACATATACTATGTACTCTGTCATTGCATTTGTCTGATGAATAAAGTTTGGTGCCATGTGCTGCCCTTGTAACATTACATTTCCATGAATGAACACGAGTGACGTTACAGCGGTCTACTCTGTTTCCCAGTGTATCTGTTGTATAGAAATGTTGTTTCTGAAAAAGTCCAAAAGAAACACATCTTTGTACTTGATGGTTTAACAGTGGTACTTGGATGTGGCTAGTGACTACTCACACATATCTTGCATGTGTAGATTGTATAGGTGTATCAACAATTACAAAGTGTACATGAGTACTCAGTGCACACATCCTACAAGTAGAAGGTAAGCAGGTTATGGACATATTTGGGTACTGAAATGGTGTGGAAGCTTGTTAGATGGTTTGAATCTCAGAGTCTATGGTGGATGTTAGTCATGTGATGCTCACTTCATTATCAAATGAGGATCGTTCACATACATATTACCACATATTTCAAGTACTGTTTTTGTAATCTTGGACCTATGGTGTTTGTGAAACTCCAAAGTTTACCTCCTAGTCCCACACCTAATTGTGTCACGTGTCATGTGCCCGTAATGCACATATGCCTTTGTGATCATGTAAATGCGTTGGTTAATGTGTAGTAAGTGTGTTTTGTTGATCATGGACTGTGTATGTATGATGCATATTCACTACCATGTCAAATGACATTGTCTGAGAGGCTGAGTATTCTGAAAATCTTCATATGTATGTAAATTTGTACTCACCGTATTCAACATTTTAGTATCAAGTTCAGCAGGTGTAATCCTGCCATCACACATCTTGCAATGTGCTTTCAATGGAGATGAATGTAGTTTTCCACGCAGTGATTGTCTGCTATGACCTGACTTTGGTAACATGGTTCATACCCAGTCAGCGATGTGGCATTGGTGTCATAGTCGACTACACTGTTCACTGAAAATTAGTGTGTACCGCAGGTGTCCCAAGTTGACTTGTTTGTATTTTTTTTTTACTCTAGAACTAGTTGTGGTTAAGTAGGTACCAACTATTTTTGGATTTCTCTACGGGCCCTTCATGTGTGAGAGCCTACTATGGCAGTGTGTATGTGTCATGTCGTGATTCATCTCTTGGATATATGTTTGCGTCTGTTGGTATGTGATATGTATGATTAGCCAACATCTGATTGCCATGCCTGAGTAGTGTCTGTAAGTGTGACACATATAAATGCATGCATTGTGCCTTCTCATGGTAGTAGTCAGTATGCACACCAGTGTTAGGCTGTATGAGGCATGTGTATGTTGAGTGTCAAGTGAGTACAGGGTGTATGCTTACATGTTCCAGTGTCCTCCCCTGCATGTAAAGCCACTATTGTGTGTTTTTAACATGTTAACCACAGCACGCTACAATACTAGAGGACATGCGTTCCATGTATTCGATAGGCTGTGTTAGCCAGTGCATTACACCACACGGGTGAAGTGTAGAGCAACTAGTTAGTACAGATTGTGTTTCCAGTTGGAGATGGAATTTACATTGTGTTGAGTAGCTATGTTGTGTGGTGAGATTCCAAATACATGTTCATACAGTTTCTCCCTTTTAACATTTATGAAGTTTGTAAATTGGACTTGTTGTTACAATCTCTTGCTTCATGTCTTTTGTGTGTACAGGTCAATGCCTATCAGAAAAAAGCTTTATGGAAAGCCATTGCCCGAAAAGTGCAGTCCGTGGGGCTCTGTTGCAGGCGTAGCACCCACTGCAAGAAAAGATGGGAGGACATAAGACGCTGGACCCGTAAGATCGCTGAAGTCCAGGTGGGTCAGTCCTCCCAGGTCCTAGAGACGTGCGCCGTAAACTGACTCACCTCATGGGCCGTATCCCGGCTGTGGCCTACCCAGATCTCGGTGGGTTGTTGAAGGCCCAACAGCAGCTACAGGGGGGTAAATTTTGTACAGAGTTTGACTGTGTGATTAAACTATTGCCTCCTGTCACAGGCAGCATTTTCCTTGAAACAGATGTAGGTGAGTATAGATGTGGGGATGACGTGTATTCAAGCAGGTATGGGTAGTGAAGCTGCAACCATACTGTTCTTACTATACTTTTGTCCAAGTTTCAGAAATGAGTGAAGTTAAATGACTTATTTCATACTTGTAGTAATACCTGGAAGAATGATGTGTCATGTCAAATAGACATGTATGAGGTGATGTGTGTATGTGATGTGTCACACACACCACATATATTCTGATGTTGTCAGAGTAAATTTCTGAAATGTGAGATTACCTGCATTGCACAATGGAATTAAGGTTAGACACGTAATTGGGCTGCAGATCTGATGTGAAGCTGCATACATGTGTTCATGCGTATATAGTCGATTTGTACAAGAAACTGAGTGGATAGTGAACACATGTTTAAGTTATTCATGATGGATGATGTTAGTTCTACAAATGTATTTTCTTGTACTTTGTGTAATGTGCAATTTACATTCTAGGAGGATGACATTTTGATTTCCACACAAAGAGAAGTGTGTGAGAATATAGCTTCGTTATGTGTTGATACATAGTCATAGAAATCTCCCTTCATGATAATGTCATGATTATGTTGTAGAATGATGACGTTTTGACCTTTGTCTCTGACACTGGACCGGAATGTCCTTGGTTTTAATGTGTGAAATATTTGTGGAGTTCATACCTCAACTGTTGATTGTGCTCTCACTGACTGATTACATGTGTGAGCCAAGTCTATGTTTTATTTGAGTCTTTTTGTGGGCTCAGATTTTCCTACACCATTTACAATGGTATGACCGCAAGTGACCCCTCATGTTGTATACATGAGACTAAGATGACCAAGCTAGGCATCCACTGTCAACTTAGATACAATGCAATGTTGGTGTGTACAGCCAGACCATTATGAATTGAGTATGTCTCTAGCTATAAGTGGCGTTTGTAGCCCTGTCAATATGTCATGCTACTGGCCAGTTATTGTTGGACATTTTGTTAATGTTATTAACAAAGTTCACTATGTCCTTTAGAGGATGTTGCAACTGTGTAATGTTAGTGGATGAAATATCTTCAGTGTCCTTACACCTATTTGAACTGTCATTCAGCACCAACACAGGCAGGCAGAGGAGATGTTGACGGAGACATTGAGGATACAGCTGGCCAGCGTGGCTCTGGTCCGAATACTGAAAGAGTCACTGGCACAGAGGGTGAGGAGCATGCCCAGGAAGAGCAATTTTCGACCTCTTCATCAGATTCTCCCTCCAGTGGCTGCTCTGTGGAGGTGGTGGACAGCCTAGGACTTGAGACATCATCAACCTTGCCCTCCACTCCCTTATCCACCCTCCCTGCTGGTCCCCACAAATTGGTCAGGCTCCGCAACCGTATGGTGTGGAACATCTCCTTTGGCCCAGGCACCTCATCCCTCCCCTGCCCCCGTAGCCCCAGCTGCTTTGAGTGAGGAGGCTATTGACCTCCTGAGATGCAACTCTGTTGGGCAGTCTGTACTGCTGAAGGCCCTCCAGGAGCATTCCACTCTACTGGCCCAGACGCTGGAGTTCCTGAAGGGAATTCACAGTAGTATGTCTACACTACAGAGGTCGTGTCAGGCTCTGGCCTCCTCACTGACCGCAGCCTTCCCCTCAGCTAAGTCTTCCAGCCCACCTCCTGCCTCTTCCCAAAGCCAAAACCGTGTTCCCATACCTTTCCCATCCAGACGCAAACATAAGCAGACACGCAGTCCAACATCCACATGCACCCTAACACCCCACAAACGCAGACAAATTGACATGCATGCACCCACCGAACAGACACTCACCACCCTCACCAGGGCCAGCCCACACATACAGACTGAGCATGTACCAACAGACACAAGCCAGACACAAACAGCATCAGACCCCAGGGACTTACACAGTGACATATAGTCCTTCAACCTCCCAGAGCCCACCCCTTGCCATCTCACCTGCCCAGGATCCCCTGGATGCCCCTCCTGAACCTGGTGACGTTCTTTCTGGCCCAACCACTGCCCAACCTTCCTTTGACAAACCAGCCTCACCCAGTTCCGACCTCAGTTCTCCCTAGTTTGTTGTTTTGAGGTGCTTGGCCTGCCCAATAGATGCCCCTTCCTGAGGAGATTTCCCAATGTGTTCATGCACTTTGGAACATTGGACTGGCCATCTCCCTTAAAAGTTGGCTAACTGTAATAAAAGAATGTTATTGTTTTTAAAGTTAACTCTCCCATCCTGTCCTTTACGTAGTTTTAGCTGTATCTAGTACCTGGAGTACATACTTGTATTCTGATGTAAATTTGATGGGTTTTGGGGTTCCTTGGTAAGTGGTATTAGTAATGTGACCTTTGTACAAGTTGTGTAGTTCCACTGAATCATAGGACATGTTTATGATATGGGCTAGTGTCCTGTAGACCAAATGATTGTGTCCTAGCAGTGTGTGTTTTTACATTAGGTCTGTAATTCTTTTTTTTGACGGTCAGCAAAAATTTGCTTGCTCTGCCCCCATTGATATATGTTGCTTATGTTTTGGTATTTTGAGTACTCAATGTGTGCCTCAAGACATGAAGTACATCAGCATTGCTTAAGTTTGTGAGGGTCTGCATGTACATGTGTGAAATGGGCAGTGTGTGATTTTTGGCTACTTACAATTGATGTCTGACAGATGCTGTGTTTGCTATTTGTTTGGCGGATTTGCACTTTTCAAATTCCTACACGTGTTCAGCTTATTTCTGTATAAACTTTCTAAAACACACATCTGTGATTTCTTTGGGCCAGTGCTTGTGTCATTGTCAGTGTCATTTCCCACTGTGAGAAAGTACTCACTCCTCCTAATAACTTGTCAGACGTCAATGATCTCACTGATCACTACAACTGCACGATGACCAAATTATTTGACCTCATAGCCCTACGAAAACTCAAAAGAATACCGGACAAAGACAAAAACCAGTGGTTCAACGGAGCCCTGAATGAAGAAAGACGTAAACTAAGACTAACTGAACGGAAATGGAGACAACATCCCTCCTCCCTTCAACTCAAACTGCTAAGAAAGTCTAGAAACCCCTATAACAAAAGTATTCTAAAATCCAAAAAAGACTTCTTCAGATCGGAACAAGACAATGCCAAAAATAGACCGAAGAAACTCTTCGAAATGTTAAAACAACAATCAAACAAATTGGCCAAAACCGCACTCATGACTTCGAAATTGCAGCTAAGTAGTGAAGAATTTTCTTCATTCTTCACAGCTAAAGCCAACTCCCTCCAATACAAGCTCAGGATGGCCGCAAACAACTCTGCTACCCTAAAGAACTCTCAAGTTGAAGATCCTATTCAACCTGATCTGCCTATGCCCAAAAATAACTCTCATTGGTCAACCTTCAAACTTTACGATCTCAGTGATATTACAAAAACCTTAGCGACTATCAAACCTAATAACCACTTCAATGACCCTCTCCCCTCAAATTGCTTATCTCCCATCTACCATATCATCTCCCCGCTCTGGACCAAAATCATCAATGCTTCGCTCTCTCAAGGTCATATCCCGGATTGCCTAAAAATTGGTCAAGTCACCCCTATCCTAAAAAAAAAACGACAGAAAACCCCTCAGACCCTAATAACTTCTGACCAATAACCAACATTCCCATGGTAGCCAAGGTTTTGGAAAAATGTGTTCAGCAACAATTAAACCAACACATCACAGATTTCAAGCTACTGGACGACTGCCAATCGGGTTTCAGACCCGGGCATAGCAACAGCAATTCTTCATATAGTCGACGACGCCCTACTCGCTCTCGACCGTAATGAAACCTGTCTACTAGTCCTGCTCAACCTCTCATCTGCTTTCGACACTGTTAATCACGACAAAATTCTCAAAAGACTAGAAAACAGGATCGGACTATCTGGCACAGTCCTTCAATGGTTCAAATCCTTTCTGGAAAACAGAACACAAACGTTTATGGTGAATAAAAATCTTTCTTCCTCATCCCCTAATCTACTGGTAGTACCACAAGGCTCAACTTTATCTCCGCGCTATTCAACCTCTATGTCGAACCCCTAACTGAACTATTACAGCAGGTGAATATCTCCTTCAACATGTACGTGGATGACACTCAACTGTTAGGGTGACCAGACGTACCCGATTTGCCCGGACAGTCCCGGTTTTTCACCAGCTGTCCGGGCAGATTTCGGCAATTTTGTCTCATGTCCCGGTTTTTAGAAGGGGTTGACTGAAAACAGTGAGAGGCACTTTTTTGGGCGTTCTAAAGTTTTGCTAGTTAGCAACTGTTATAAGTAAGCAGTTTAATTAATAGGTATCATTTTGATTGTAGAAATTACATTGTATTTACTTTCTTAATGCATCTTCTGTGATCCTATGTTGATGACAGCTGTCATTCTGCGCCATTCCGTGGATGAAAATTTGTAGTCCTTCTTCTATTTCCCCCAAATGTCCCGGTTTTTGGTTCTCAAGATCTGGTCACCCTATCAACTGTACATCAAGATCACTTCCATTGAAGAGATCAAGACGATGAATCAAGCTCTTGAAAAGACCGTCCACTGGCTAACGACTAACTTCCTCAAGCTAAACTCGCAAAAAACGGAATTCCTTCTAATTTCCCCTCCAAAAAACTCTCCGGTGATAAAGGAGTGGACCAAGATGATCACTGCTCTAAGTTGTACGCCAATTCTGGTGGACTCCACCAAATCTCTTGGATTCACACTGGATAAGAACCTTAATACGCAAACACACATCAACATGTTGGCTAAAAACGCCCGCTTTCACCTCAGCCATCTCAGAAAAATGAAACCATTCATCGAGAACCCTGACCTCAAAACTGCAGTTCAGGCTTTAGTCATCTCGAGGTTGGAGTACGGATGTACTACCTTATCAGGGCTTCCCAAAATCTCAACAGCCCCTTTAAAAGCCTGTCTCAATGCAGCCGCAAGACTTCTAATAGGATCAAGAAAATTTGAACATATCTCGCTACACCTGAAGGCGCTCAACTGGCTACCCTACGAAGCTAGAATTCACCTAAAGATGGCCTGCATTACTCATAAAGCTTTACACCACAAAACACCCCAATACCTAGCCCAGAAACTTACTATATCTGGAGGAAACAGACACTCTAGGAGCTCCGACAATCTACTCCTGAAACCTGCATACTTCAGAAAAAAAAAACTGTTGATAGAGCATTCTCCGAAGCTGCACCAAGAATATGGAACTCACTCCCTCCGAGCATCAGAAAAATCTCTTCAGCGCCATTATTTAAAAGGGAAGCTAAATCCTTCCTGAAGACCAAATTCCTCCCTTAACTCCTTAACAATCCTCACCCTCATGGGCCCTATAAAATGTAACAGATAACTCTCTGACTTGCCCCTCTCCAACTCCAACGGAAGCTCTACCCGCGATATCACTCCTGCTTGCATTGAACCAATCAACTACTATAAACTTGTATCTATACTGCCCGTGATGACACCCTCGCTATTATGATTTGTTCGTACTTGAACTTGTTCCTTCTGCACCGAACAAATCATCTCTACCTACTATGTTCTCTATCGTTTTGTTCTTTGCCGAACCTCATATTTGCCACATATCTATATCTCGGACCCTACTAAAATGTTCTTCAACTTGTTTACTCTGTACTGTAAAGCGGTCTGATACCCTACTCAGGGTCTTGTTCGCGCTATAGAAAACACTCAGGGCCACAAGCATCAAACTCAGGATTTGCGAATCCTAAATAGCAAATTTTATGAAATCGCTATTTAGGACTCGCAAATCCCTATGCATATAGGAATCGCAAAAAAAATTGCGATTCCTACATATTCCTTAATTGCGACTCGCAAATTGCGACTCGCAATTAAGGAATGGTGTCCCATTCATTTCTATGGGCCTAAAGGCCCATAGGAATGAATGGGATTGCATGCGCAATTTGCGAGTACCAAATAGGTACTCGCAAATTGCGCATGCAATTTGAAGGGTGCAAGGGGGCCAAAAGGCAACCCTGAAGCACCCCCCTAAAAAGGTAGGTATGCACTTGTGGTGCACACACATGCCCTAAGGGCATGTGTGTGCACCACAATGCACTTTGAAAAATGCATTTATTTGCATTTTTCAAAGGAATTGCAAATTACCATCAACTTGAAGTTGATGGTAATTTGCAATTCTAAATTGCGAAAACGCAATTTGCAATTGCATAATGCATCGCATTTAGGGGATCGCAATTTGCGATTCCCTAACTGCATTCGCAATTAAGGGAATCGCAAAAAATTGCGATTTCCTTAATTGCGAATTGGTAAAAAGGTACATGCATCTCAAAAGGCCATTTTGCGATCGCAAACGGCCGAATTTTGCAATTCGCACTATTTGCGATCGCAAAATGGTTTGATGCATGTGCCCCAAAAAATAAAATAAATAAATAATATTAAATGTGGTAGTTGTTTTGTTGGGCCACTGGCTTGGCTTGTTTTGTTTCCCTGATGGTGTCATTAGTATCCTGTGGGTTAAGTTTAGATATATTTCTCACTGCTTGACGGCTATGGCATTGTATGAC
Source organism: Calotriton arnoldi (assembly GCA_963921515.1). NCBI lineage: Eukaryota > Metazoa > Chordata > Amphibia > Caudata > Salamandridae > Calotriton > Calotriton arnoldi. The sequence continues at coordinate 3,789,071 of CAWUFW010000372.1, read as the reverse complement.
TTGCCTTTTGATGTGAGCTATGTGTGTGAGTTTACTTCAACATTATGACAGGGAACTTTTTTTTTACTTTCAGTCGTTACTTCTTATATGTCATTAAAATTACACAAAGGGGGTTTTGATGTGTGCATTGTAATGGGGTCATTTTAAGTGACGTCTCTTATTCTGAGTTAGATTAACAAGGCCTCATTGTAGTTGTAATCATTTCCCAGAGAGACATTAGATTATTTGGGTTATGTTGCAGTGGACAAACGGAGCAGAACAGTGGTATTGTGTCTGCGAACATAGTTAGTTTCCCCGTTCTGATATATCGGTGTGTATATTTAGAAGTGGGTGTATTGCATATCATGGAAAATGCCGACATTACTTTCACTTTTGTGATACTGACACGTGATCGTGTGTAGACTGTGTGCGCTTGTTTTTCATATGTTTGTGGTGTCGAGTGCTCGCTACGGAATGTATTACACAATTTTGAATGTCTGCTATGTAAAATGTGGACCTGTGGAATGTGGAAAAACTCCATTGTTTGTTTGCTGACGACGCATTCATTTAGCATGGGTCGCAATGGATACATCGAGGGACGAGATTCGCTGGCGACGTCTTCTTTGGAGGTGATCAATGAGGTACAGCAACGGCATTACAGGTAGGATAGCCTCCATGTCGGCACAAGACGTCTGGATGTGCGTAGAGGTGAGTTTCGGCCTTATATCCTTTCCTTTCCGCCGCTTCTTGCCTGGTGGTGGGACCGCCATACTTCGTCCAGCTGAGATGCAACTCGTAATGGGAAGGGAGGTAGGAGGGGTGAACGGAGACTCATTGGCCCTCACCACTAGCCAGGCGGTCTGAGATAGCCAGCGATGTCAGCGGAGCTACGGCGGTCAGCAGCAGGCCTTTGGTTGTAACTCATAATAGGCCGGTCAGGATTGCCGGCTAAACCACCTTCGTCACGCCACCGCCGCCTGGGCAGTCATGGACCACCAACCTCGTAATCGGCCCCTTTTTGATGATACTTTGAGGGATCCCACAACCCCTTTTATCCTCGCAGATTCTTTTTTCATTTATCATCTTTGGTGGTTTTTGGTTTGCGGGTAAATATTTTGTGCTTGCTTCTCTTGAGTGCCTTTAAAGTAAAAGAGGCATATAATGAGTAATAAATCCCACTATTAAAATAATTCAACTAGAGGTTTGGTGGTGCTACTACTTACCTAGGATTAAAGGAGTGCCTGCCATTGTGATTAAGTCCCTCTTTTTCCCTGATCTCCCCCATTTTTTTGCCGACTGTTTTTTCTGGTTTTTGAACTCTGTATACTGGGGCACTGCTGTTCAGTCACCACTTTGTGTTCTGACCCTAAAAGAGGGTAAAATTGGTTAAGCCTTAGTTGACATATTTAACTGCCCTGTAATTCCATAATATATCATTCAGTAAAATACATCAATGGCATGGAAAGTTAAACGTCACCTGTAGACTGCAACACATATTATGGCATTCCACTAGGGTGATGTGAGAAGTTGGCCTGGTATATGCTGTCCACTAATTCTAGTGGGCACCTTGCACCAGTCCAAACAACCCCTTATTGGAGATAGGTTAAAGACAACCTTTATTGAAAGCTATCCTAGTGGTAGCTATGGAGAGCAGCCTTCAGGCTAAGTCTTGAAGGAATGTAAAGCAGCTTGTTTTACCAGTCTATAATCTCTTGAGTGATCAAATGAAAGAGGCCCACACCAGGTATATATTCAAAATATATGTATTTATTACTAAACACACCCCTCTAGTCTCTTTATGAGGCTAGAGTTCGAAGTACATAAATTATAAGTCAGTAAATAACAGTATTAGCACAAATACACGTTTGAGCCCTAGGGGCGTAACAAACCATATACCAATAAAGTGGTAGAAGAACCACGACTGAGCTAGACACAAGGCCTAGAGCCTGTAGAAGTGCTTGGACCACAAGGAACCACCCAAGGCAGTGACACAGGGGACCCACGGGGGACGCGTGCAGTGTAGTAACACAGCCGCGAATCGCCGTTAACTTCTATGGGGAAAGTCGTGATCGGAAAGTTAAAGAAAAGGGACACTTAAAGGAAGACTTGGAGCAAACCCCTTGAGAACTAGGTTGTTCTAGAGTCTCTACCCACGGGAGCACCGGAGTACTCTTGTTACCTCACCCAGGGAAGCCGGGTGCATAGGTGCCTTTCGGGGTCGGGTTTCGTCGTCGATTTGAATGGCGATCTGCTGCAAAGTGCTGCTGGCGACCAAGTGAAAAGTGTCCGGGTGGATCCAAGGGTGGATCGGAGATCTGAAGAACCTGAAAGCAGAGGGGACAGAGTCTGGGTCACTAGCCAGTGACCAGGAAGGCGATGAGCAGATGCCCACCGCTGTCGGGTGCTTCAGGTAGGTTGACGGTCGTCTTGTCTCTGCAGCCACGAGGTCCAGGAGGCGTTGTCGGTGACCAGGAGCAGGATTCGGGCTGTCCCACGATGTCTGTCGAGTGCTGAGGTGTCGGCGACCGGATTGGACCCAACAGGCCTTGGCAACGGCAAGTCTCGTGGAAAGTGAAGAGGGACGATGGTGCAGACCAGCAAGGTCTGGGGGACTCACCCAGCGAGGGTAAGTCAGGGCAAGCCTGGAGCAACCAGGGAAGCCCAAGCAGGAAAAGATTGGCCTTCGTGAAGGGCTACTAGCCAACGGACTAGTGACCGCGAAGGAGCCTCGAGTGGACGCACTTAGAGCTGGCTCACGGGACACTCGTGGAGTGGGGGCCAGTGGTCTTCGGTACAGTCGGTGCTGGAGGCGGGGGCTACTCGGAGCCCAAAGCACAACTTCGTGGGAGCCCAAGAAGAGGATGCACTTGCAAATGTGCTCGGTGTCCAGGGGTCACGGTTCCACGTTACCCACGACAGCTACGTGCCTCAGCTTTGCTGGGGACTCAGGGCAGCCTCGGGGAAGTCTGGAAATCCACCTCTGGTGATGCAAAGACTTCGGCGTCCGACGGGAGCTTCAGCGATGCAGACCGGACAATTGCTTCTTTGGTGCCTGCCAAGCAGGGGAGTCACTCCTTGACCCCAAGGGAGATTCTTCAGTCCTCTAATCTTGAAGTAGAGCGTCGAAGGTCCAGGATTCTGTGTCAGAGTTTCGTCCAGGGAATATCTAAAGTCCTAAGGACTGGGGTCCCATACTTATACTAAGTTAGGGGGTTGGACTTACTCTGTGGTCCCACCTATGGGAGGGTCAGGGCAGAGGGGTGGCTACACCCCTTTCCTTTTGTCCAGTTCGTGCCAGAGCAGGGGCTGGAAGCCCCTGTACCGGTTTGAACTGGGGTATGCACGGGGACACCAAATGTGCCCCCAGTGCAGGACTTCAAAGCACCAGAAAGTGCTCCCGCCCAGCCCCAATACACACTATCCTGTCTGGGGAGGTGGTTACACCTCCCTGCGACAGGAAACCTAATGTCCAGGCCTCCCCTGCCGGAGTTTCGGTCAGCAGCAGGAGGCCAGACTTATGTCTGTGGCAGCAGCATCCATTTTGTGATGCCAGGGCTTTGGAAAGAAGTTACCGGGCAAGCCAGTGTGTACATGTCTCTCCCTCTAGAAGGGTGGAATGCTACCCCCGCCGCCAGAATTGGCGGGGGGGGGGTAGTATTCCAAGATGTTTGACACCAAACACGACATGTTTCCGTGCAGCCATCCCAAAGTTGGCATTTAACGCGAGGTTATAATGCACTTAAGAGTATATGGTCAGGCTGCACTACAAACGGCATCAGAGAAGGGTCTCCGAACGCTGCAGAGGGGCCCTGCTCATGCAGGGGCACCCCCTCACATAGGGACCATGCACTCTGCCTTCAGGATTGATAAGGCCTGCCATAGGAGTGACTTATAGGTTTATATGTGTGTAGGTATGTAGTGATATAGGTAACCTATATCACAGTAAGGGGTGCATGCACCACCTTACCCAGGTTGCAGTAGCAGACCTGTGGTGTCATTTTGGATGGCCTTCCAGGGGTGGCACAATACATGCTGCAGCCCCTGGTAGGCCTCTGAGGTACCTATGCCCTGGGTACATAGTATTCCATATACTAGGGACCTATAAGGGCACTCCAGATTCCAATTAGAGATGTGCCTAAGGCACATGGAAACCATTTTAGAGAGGAAGCAGCTAGGCTGGGGTCCTGATTGGCAGGGCCCCAGCCAGACTAGAGTCGAAAAACAGTGAAGCATCAGCAAAAAGTGGGGGTACCCATGTGAAGCAGATCCTACTCTCCTACAGGTGACATAGAAAACATGGCATTAGACCTAAATTTGTAGTCTGACCACTACAGCTTTTAAACCTGCAAGTGGACCTGTTAAAATGACAGTTATTGACCAGAAAGAACTGTACTTTTAAATATTAAATAAGTCATCCCTAAGCTGGCCTTGTAGCTCGCAAGTTATGGTATATAGTATGTAAAAGTGGTACATGCAAGAGTTTATAGCAGAGGTCTTCAAACTTTTGGATGCCGAGACCCCCGTGTCAAAATTCTCAGGAGTAAGGACCCCCTCCTGGCAAAAATTTCTAAACCTATAGACAGGGCTACTGGCATGAGGACCTAATTATGCGGCAGGTTCGACTAAATTGTATGGTAACAAAATGTAAATAATGCTTTGTGATGCCGCATATTTTGGTATAGTATTGCTTCATTATTTCGAAATTTTTTACACACAGTAACACTGAGGAAAGATTTCACCTCGTCAGTACCAGTTTATTACCAAAATACCCCAATAAACAACAGAAAGATGTCTAGTCAATCTTTGTGAAGGGCCTTCACTCCGCAGGAATACATGTTGCTACATTAAAAGCTAGCCAGGAGCAGCAAGGGTCCCTTAAAACCCTGGCAGTCTTGTGCAGAGTTAAGTAGTTTACCCACGCCTCTTTCCTCCCCCCCCCCCTCCCTTCCATCCCTCTCTCCTCTCCCAACCCCGGATCCCTCTCACTTTGCAGACCATTTTCTTTCACCCCTGTTTACAACTTCTGAATTCTCCCTATTCAACCTCTCACTTCACGTTTAATCACCTCTTGCCATTCTGTCTTTTCACTGCCCTCATCTCCAACAGTCTCTTGCATTTATCTCATGGCCTCTCTGGCCCATCAACTCTCTCGCCCCTCAGCACTTCTCATTCTCCTCAAGTCTATCCCTTCAAATTTCTGTCTATTTGTATCTTACACCGCTCCAGTCCCCCATTCATCATTCACATCTCCCCTTTGTTCTTTCACACCTTTTTGAAACAACGTCCCTCTCCCCTGTTACCTCAGCACCCATCCCATTACTCCCTCTCTTCCCCTATCGCTGCTGTCCCTCACCCATGTCGCATCAAATTCTCTTTTTACGTCACAGATCATTTCTCAGCCATCTTCTCTCACAGTTTAACAGTAAACCTCCTCTGTGCCCTCACCTTTCGCTCACACTCACCTCTACTCTTGTGTTTCTGCACATCACATTTCTCCTCATCCCTGACCTCTTAAATGGAATTCTCTTGTTCCCTTGCTGTCCTCTATCATCCCAACTCCCCTCACCCTCTCATCTCTCCTCACCAAGCATACGGGTCGGTTTATTTTATAAACCGACCCGTATGCTCCTCTCGGCCTGTGCCAATCTTCTTATTGTTCCCTAATTCAGGGAGGCACGAATTGTCGGTCTCGCTGTTTTGGTGCAGGCCGCACAGTTTTGTAACTTGTAACCTCCTTTGCTTCGCTCCACCAACAAGCTATTATCCTTTAGGAAGCTATAAAGACCTGGCTCCACGCCCTGTAGGTTACCCCATTTGGCTGGTTGTCCTTCCCCTTCTGTGTGTTTCTCATTTGCCATTTTAGGCAGAAGATGGTATTAGCCCTAGGACACCTTTTGGTAACAGTAGCACACTACAAATGGAAATAATAATAGGCAGATGTGTTACCGGGAATGTGCGACCCCCCCCCTTTCTATCACTCCACAACCCGCAAGGGGGTCGCGCCCCACAGTTTGAAGACCCCTGGTGTAGAGCCATTACAAAGGTGGAGCCCCTCGATTATTTGAAAAACACTGGTGAAATTTTTCTTAAAATAGGAATTGTGTAAGTGCCCCAAACCCCGTGGGTCACACTGCAGCCAATTTGTACACCCAATATATAATCTTGATTTGTGCCTTGAGTGTTTTGTACTGGGCACACAATTTTCTTACTGACATATATAACTTTTAGAAGACTATGCTGAAAATGCACTGTTGTCCTATTTTTTCCTTCACTTCCTGGGAAGAGACCCTTTTTTCCCCATTAATGACCTTGAGAATGTCAGACTTGCTCACTATGTTCGCTTGTAGCAATTTGTAGCTAGTATCGAAACCACCTGGGCTGTCTTGGGTTCCCTGCCCATCACTGAGTACATTAGATCATACTGATGTACTAAAGTACATTTAATAAAGGTAATCGTTTTCAAACATGAACATTCATGAAGCCCATCATGCCTTTGTGATGACGTCATTAGTTTAACAAGGAGACAAGTCAATTTGGCGTGCCCACATGACTAAAGAAGCAGAATAAGTTTAGTATACGGTAGTAATATTATTGTCTAATAATTCACAGGACAGGCGAAGCACCGCCTGGCTGTACAAAAACAACCTCGGCTGCAGACAAACACGAAGGCACACTTTCTGGATTTAAACTCCCTGAGCAAGTAAAAGCAGTAAAGTACTGTTGGGGGCAGAGAGGAGTCTAGCACTTTCTGCACAGGAACAGAATTGCAGACGGTCAGCACTCCCTGACATTAGTTTCACGAGCCTGCTTTCCATGTGGCCACTCACTTCCTGTTGCCTCGGACTTCTGCTGGACTTTCGGCCTGATTTCTATGGTCCTTGACTTGGAGACTTGGGGCCTCGCTTTCACCTACGCTATTTTCATGTATTTGACCCCTGTATTGATGCAGAAAGGAAGACACCACCTGCATTTGGTAGGGGCTCACTTTAGAGCATGAAAAAAAACTGCACTTCAGCAGAAAGTAAACAATATCTGTTGAGCCGAAAAAAATTGGAAAACTGCGGAATTGAGCACACCCTGCAAGTTTGTGTGCAATCTACACGTCTCCAGCATTACGTCGTCATTCCCAATTTAATGAAATGCCCCATTTGGGTTATGGAAATGTTATTTAGGTACCAGATGACAATTAATTCGGCAATGTCACTTTTAGCAACAGTTGGCTGAAAACGTATAGGGGCCTCTCCGCCACTGCCACGAACACCAGCTCAACCTACAACAATGACAAATTCCACCGCAAAAAAAAAAAGTCTTGTTGGTGTGATGGTCAAAAATATCAAAACCGCAAACTTTTGTTTCCGGTCATTCTTCACACATCCTCTGAAAAGAAACCTCTCTCAACTATCGAAACGCTAAAACAAAAAAAAAAGGCAGCTTAATTCAAAGCTCAGAGTACAATATTATACAGCAACACTGAATACACTGGGTGCTTCACGGAACAGGATCACAGCAGCCTTGAGACCATTGACTTTTTATTTTCTGCAAAATCCTTCAGTGTGACCGGGAATGTGCGACCCCCTTTCTATCCCCCCACGACTTTATAGTTGCCATCTCCCTAAAGTGACAAGCCTCCAAAAGCTGTTTTCACTGTACAGAGCTGTAGCTAATCCTATGAGAAAACCAGAGTGCAATTTTGGCTTTGGATAAGCTTCAGAAATGATTCAACCACTGTTGTATTTATATAAACTTCAATTCAGGGGTTTAATTGGATTTCTGATAAATACACAGGAAAGGTACCTTTTAAAATGTTAGCCTGCCTACTAGGCCTGAGCAGAATTTTCAATTCCGTGAGCGAAATCGGAGGATTTTTGGTAATTCTATGTTACTTTTGTTAAGCAGAACTATTGATAAATTAAAATTCTGCTGCCTTGCCAGCAGAATTAAAAATTATGCAGTGGTTTCTAAAGTTAGAAACCACTGCATACCACTCGGTGCCCTTGCATACTCTGCAGTAATTAAAACTTTTAATTACTGCAGAGTATATAAGGGTGCTGAGTGATATGCATTGGTTTCTAAACTTCAGAAACCACTGCATACCACTTGGCGCCCTTACATGCTCTGCAGTGATTAAAAGTTTTAATCACTGCAGAGTATGCAAGGGCTCCAGATGGTATTTGGCTGCACTATTTTCTTAGCACAAAATGCATTCTTGCACCCATTTTTTGGAGGTGAGGGTGCATTTTACGCTAAGCAAGTAGTGGCAAATGCTCACTCCGCCCCGTTGCGGGATCTGGTGTAATTTATTGTAATCCCGCATGATTCTGCAGAATCAAATTCTGTGAATTCTGCACACCTTTACTGCCTACCTGAATCTCCAGTAGACTAATTAGCATTAGTTTTACCAGCAGCTTTCTCCTCTCAGTGTTTTGCCCTTAATGAGGTATGAAAACTGCTCCCAGAGCAGAGACAATGGCTTAGGCCCGTTGGCTGTAACACCTCGGTGAGAGGTATATGACTCCACTTAGGTCAGGAAAGTCAGTTAGAGAGGATTCTGGAACTTAATTAACTTGAAAGGGAGCAGAGTGAGGCCTGGCCATTCATAGTTAATTGTAAAGAGAGAGCTGAGGAAGAGAAGCCCTTTGATCTGAGGGTACAGTGTATCCAGATTTGCACCTTCCAACAGGACAGCCAGAACCAGTTCCACCAGAACCAGTTGAGAAGCAGGGTACTGCTCATTTTCGTAGACTCGCCCCTGGCTGGAACACAAGCCACCCTCAAGGGGAGAAGGGTCTGCCATGTTGGTTTTAACTCAGAATAGTGTACTTCGGGAAAGTTTGTAGAATGGCAAACAGGATGTACTGCACAAGATGGAGGGGTTGCCCCTCTAAATTCTGTGACCTTTGATTGGAAGTGTCCAGTAGTCTTCCCCTCCCACTTGCTATTAATTTGTACAGAAGTTGTACCTCACCCTCAGCTTTCGCTATTGTTAGAAATTGGTTGTGAGATTCATATTATATTGTGATTTGATAAAGGAATTGTTTTGGTACTGACTGCTGAATACTTTACACACTTTTTCTTAAGTTAAGCCTGCCTGCTTTGTGCCATAACCACCAGGGGTGGAGTCTAGGGTTATTTATTGAACTTGTGTGTTGGACCTGACAATATTTCGAACTAATTACAATAATTATTGACATCTTAAGATAGATGGATATATACATTTTTCAAAGGCTGTAAGATTAAAAATGACCAGCGTTCTGCATTAGAGAGTTTTTTTCTCAAGTGATTTGGAATCTAAGGGCCTAATTTAGAACTCAGTGGATGGGTCACTTTGTTACAACAGTGACGCATATCTCGTCCGTCGAACTATAAATCCCATTATATCCTATGGGATTTATATTTCGGCGGACGGAGTATCCATCACCATTGTGACGGAGTAACCTGTCCACCGAGATCTAAATCAGGCCCCAAGTGCTCAAGTTCCTATAGGATCATAATTAAGGATCTTTGGAAGACCTCATACAGGACAACTGGGGCCTCAAGACATATTTATGTGAATCTAGGAGAACCACCTCAATGAGAAACTCGACGATTATTATGTGAAACTCAATATCAATTCTGAATATAGACATGGGGCTAGATGTACACCCATAACAATTTGCGAGTCGCAAATTGCGCTCGATTGCGAGTCGCAATGTGCAAGTCGCAAAATGCCATGTACAACAGTGTCTAAGACACTGTTTGCGATTCCCAATGGGGTCGCAAATTGCATGCCTCATGGATATTCATGAGGCACTCGCAATTTGCGACCCCATTGAGAATGGCTGGCCCTCCCAGGGATGGTGGCCTGCTGGGCTCAGCAGACCTCCATGTCTGGGACTGCTTTTAAATAAAGCAGTTTTTTTTTTTTTTTTTTTTAATGCAGCACTTTTTCTTTAAAGGAAAATGGGATGCATTTAAAAAAAGAAAATGAAACTTTTTCGTTTCATTTTTTAACCCCTTCGCTGCTAGGCCTTTTCCCCTCCTGTGCTAAGCCTTTTTTTGGCTATTTGGGGTAGTGCGCGCTTAGGCCCCTGTAACTTTTTGACCACATAAGGTATCCATGCCAAATTTGCGTCCTTTTTTTCTAACATCATGGGGATTGTAAAGGTACCCAGGGTTTGTGGATTCCCCTGGAGGGGACCCAGAAATTAGTCAAAATACAGCTAAATTTTTTTTTGGGGGGGAAAAATGCGAAAAAAGGGCTACAGATGAAAGCGTCTTGATTTTTCCCTGCAAATGGCATCAAAAAAGGGGTTGTGGGGATGAAATCACCATCTTCCCAGCTTTCAGGGACAAGCAGACTTTTGTCAGAAAACCAACTTTTTTTACACAGTTTTGGCATTTTTCTGGGACATAGCCTATTTTTGCTATTTTTTGTGCTTTCAACCTCCTTCCAGTTAATGGTAGAAATGGGTATGAAACCAATAATGGATCCTGGAAAGCCATACATTTCTGAAAAGTAGACAAAATTCTGAATTCAGCAAGGGGTCATTTGTGTAGATCCTTAAAGTTTTCCTTATAGAAACTAACAGTTAAATAAAGGAAAAATTGAAAATTAGTTGAAAAAAACAGCCATTTGTGTCAACGTTTTCACCTGTAACTTCTTCTAATTATGACAGCTATTTGAAGGCAATATACCGTTATATCCGCTGGACCTTTCTGGTTGTGGGGATATATAGGACTTGTAGGTTCACCAAGAACCCGACGAACCCAGAGCCAATAATTGAGCAGCATCTTGCAATGGTTTTTTATTATGTACCGGGTATATAGCAATTATTTTGGGAAAATGTATACATGGAAAAATTGTTATGAAAGACACCTATGTATTTCTGAAATGGGAACAAAATGTAGATTTTAGAAACAGTAGATATTTGCACATTTCCGAAATTGGGAGTACCCATACTAGCATGAGAATTATAGGTCATTTTTCAAAATGACTTATTTTTTACACATTGTCTTTCATTTGGAAGGCAGAAATGCATCGAAAGTCAATAGGTAATAACAGTTGCTCTACAATTCTGTGTTACCCTAAGTCTCCCGATAAAAATGGTACCTCACTTGTGTGGGTAGCCCTTGTGCCCACAACAGGAAATGGCTCAAAATGCAACGTGGACGTACCACATTTTCACAATGAAAAATTACCCTTTTTTTGCAAAGTGCCTAGGTGTAGTTTTTGAACCCTAGCTCTGCCGGCACCTAGGGAAACCTAGCAAACCTATACATTTTTGAAAACTAGACACCCAGGGGAATCCAGGATGGGGTGACTTGACTTCCTCCCACCAGGTTCTGTTACCCAGAATCCCTTGCAAACCTAAAAATTGTCAAAAAACCACATTTTCCCCACATTTCTGTGGTGGAAAGTTTTGGAATCTGCGTGGATCCACAAATTTCCACACACCCCGCGTTCCCCAAAGTCTTACGAGAAAAATGGTACCTCACTTGTGTGGGTCGGCCTAGTGCCTGCGACAGGAAACGGCGCAAAACGCAACGTGGTCACACCTCATTTTCGCAGTGAAAAATGACCCTTTTTGGCAAAGTGCCTAGCTGTAGTTTTTGAACCCTAGCTCTGCCGGCACCTAGGGAAACCTAGCAAACCTATACATTTTTGAAAACTAGACACCCAGGGGAATCCAGGATGGGGTGACTTGACTGCCTCCCACCAGGTTCTGTTACCCAGAATCCCTTGCAAACATAAAAAATTGTCAAAAAACACATTTTCCCCACATTTCTGTGGTGGAAAGTTCTGGAATCTGCGTGGATCCACAAATTTCCACCCACCCCGTGTTCCCCAAAGTCTTACGAGAAAAATGGTACCTCACTTGTGTGGGTCGGCCTAGTGCCTGCGACAGGAAACTGCGCAAAACGCAACGTGGTCACACCTCAATTTCGCAGTGAAAAATGACCCTTTTTGGCAAAGTGCCTAGCTGTAGTTTTTGAACCCTCCCTCTGCCGGCACCTAGGGAAACCTAGCAAACCTATACATTTTTGAAAACTAGACACCCAGGGAATCCAGGATGGGGTGACTGGACTGCCTCCCACCAGGTTCTGTTACCCAGAATCCCTTGCAAACATAAAAAATTGTCAAAAAACAAATTTTCCCCACATTTCTGTGGTGGAAAGTTCTGGAATCTGCGTGGATCCACAAATTTCCACCCACCCCGCGTTCCCCAAAGTCTTACGAGAAAAATGGTACCTCACTTGTGTGGGTCGGCCTAGTGCCTGCGACAGGAAACTGCGCAAAACGCAACGTGGTCACACCTCAATTTCGCAGTGAAAAATGACCCTTTTTTGGCAAAGTGCCTAACTGTAGTTTTTGAACCCTACCTCTGCCGGCACCTAGGGAAACCTAGCAAACCTATACATTTTTGAAAACTAGATACCATGGGGAATCCAGGATGGGGTGACTGGACTGCCTCCCACCAGGTTCTGTTACCCAGAATCCCTTGCAAACATAAACAATTGTCAAAAAAACCACATTTCCCCCACATTTCTGTGGTGGAAAGTTCTGGAATCTGCGTGGATCCACAAATTTCCCCCCACCCCGCGTTCCCCAAAGTCTTACGAGAAAAATGGTACCTCACTTGTGTGGGTCGGCATAGTGCCTGCGACAGGAAACGGCGCAAAACGCAACGTGGTCACACCTCAATTTCGCAGTGAAAAATGACCCTTTTTTTGCAAAGTGCCTAGCTGTAGTTTTTGAACCCTACCTCTGCCGGCACCTAGGGAAACCTAGCAAACCTATACATTTTTGAAAACTAGACAACCAGGGGAATCCAGGATGGGGTGACTTGACTGCCTCCCACCAGGTTCTGTTACCCAGAATCCCTTGCAAACATAAAAAATTGTCCAAAAAAACACATTTTCCCCACATTTCTGTGGTGGAAAGTTCTGGAATCTGCGTGGATCCACAAATTTCCACCCACCCCGCGTTCCCCAAAGTCTTACGAGAAAAATGGTACCTCACTTGTGTGGGTCGGCCTAGTGCCTGCGACAGGAAACGGCGCAAAACGCAACGTGGTCACACCTCAATTTCGCAGTGAAAAATGACCCTTTTTTGGCAAAGTGCCTAGCTGTAGTTTTTTAACCCTACCTCTGCCGGCACCTAGGGAAACCTAGCAAACCTATACATTTTTGAAAACTAGACACCCAGGGGAATCCAGGATGGGGTGACTGGACTGCTCTCCCACCAGGTTCTGTTACCCAGAATCCCTTGCAAACATAAAAAATTGTCAAAAAACCACATTTTCCCCACATTTCTGTGGTGGAAAGTTCTGGAATCTGCGTGGATCCACAAATTTCCCCCACCCCGCGTTCCCCAAAGTCTTACGAGAAAAATGGTACCTCACTTGTGTGGGTCGGCCTAGTGCCTGCGACAGGAAACGGCGCAAAACGCAACGTGGTCACACCTTAATTTCGCAGTGAAAAATGACCCTTTTTGGCAAAGTGCCTAGCTGTAGTTTTTGAACCCTAGCTCTGCCGGCACCTAGGGAAACCTAGCAAACCTATACATTTTTGAAAACTAGACACTCAGGGGAATCCAGGATGGGGTGACTGGACTGCCTCCCACCAGGTTCTGTTACCCAGAATCCCTTGCAAACATAAAAAATTGTCAAAAAAACCACATTTTCCCCACATTTCTGTGGTGGAAAGTTCTGGAATCTGCGTGGATCCACAAATTTCCACCCACCCCGCGTTCCCCAAAGTCTTACGAGAAAAATGGTACCTCACTTGTGTGGGTCGGCCTAGTGCCTGCGACAGGAAACGGCGCAAAACGCAACGTGGTCACACCTCAATTTCGCAGTGAAAAATGACCTTTTTTTTGCAAAGTGCCTAGCTGTAGTTTTTGAACCCTACCTCTGCCGGCACCTAGGGAAACCTAGCAAACCTATACATTTTTGAAAACTAGACACCCAGGGGAATCCAGGATGGGGTGACTGGACTGCCTCCCACCAGGTTCTGTTACCCAGAATCCCTTGCAAACATAAACAATTGTAAAAAAAAACACATTTTCCCCACATTTCTGTGGTGGAAAGTTCTGGAATCTGTGTGGATCCACAAATTTCCACCCACCCCACGTTCCCCAAAGTCTTACGAGAAAAATGGTACCTCACTTGTGTGGGTCGGCCTAGTGCCTGCGACAGGAAACGGCGCAAAACGCAACGTTGTCACACCTCAATTTCGCAGTGAAAAATGACCCTTTTTTGGCAAAGTGCCTAGCTGTAGTTTTTTAACCCTACCTCTGCCGGCACCTAGGGAAACCTAGCAAACCTATACATTTTTGAAAACTAGACACCCAGGGGAATCCAGGATGGGGTGACTTGACTGCCTCCCACCAGGTTCTGTTACCCAGAATCCCTTGCAAACATAAAAAATTGTCAAAAAAACACATTTTCCCCACATTTCTGTGGTGGAAAGTTCTGGAATCTGCGTGGATCCACAAATTTCCACCCACCCCGCGTTCCCCAAAGTCTTACGAGAAAAATGGTACCTCACTTGTGTGGGTCTGCCTAGTGCCTGCGACAGGAAACGGCGCAAAACGCAACGTGGTCACACCTCAATTTTGCAGTGAAAAATGACCCTTTTTGGCAAAGTGCCTAGCTGTAGTTTTTTAACCCTACCTCTGCCGGCACCTAGGGAAACCTAGCAAACCTATACATTTTTGAAAACTAGACACCCAGGGGAATCCAGGATGGGGTGACTTGACTGCCTCCCACCAGGTTCTGTTACCCAGAATCCCTTGCAAACATAAAAAATTGTCAAAAAAACACATTTTCCCCACATTTCTGTGGTGGAAAGTTCTGGAATCTGCGTGGATCCACAAATTTCCACCCACCCCGCGTTCCCCAAAGTCTTACGAGAAAAATGGTACCTCACTTGTGTGGGTCGGCCTAGTGCCTGCGACAGGAAACGGTGCAAAACGCAACGTGGTCACACCTCAATTTTGCAGTGAAAAATGACCCTTTTTTGGCAAAGTGCCTAGCTGTAGTTTGTGAACCCTAGCTCTGCCGGCACCTAGGGAAACCTACCAAACACAACCATTTCTGAAAAGTAGACACCCGGGGGCTTCCAGGGAGGTATGGCTTGCGTGGATCCCCCAACGTTTCCTTACCCAGAATCCCCTGCAAACCTCAATTTTAGCTGAAAAAATCACTTTTTTCACACATTTGTGTGTGGGAAAGTGTGGCATCACTGGCCTCACACAAATTTCCTACCACCCAGCGTTCCCCCAGGTCTCCCGATAAAATTGGTGCCTCACTTGTGTGGGAGGCCCAAGTACCCGCGACAGGCAAGGGCCCACAACGTAGTGAGGCGACCTCAAAATGGCCTTTCACAAAACCACCTGGTTTTGCAAGTGGGGTCACCTGGGTTTTTGGCCCCGTGCTCAGCGGCCATCTAGGGAAACCTACCAAACCCACACATTTCTGAAAAGTAGACACCCGGGGGCTTCCAGGGAGGTATGGCTTGCGTGGATCCCCCAACGTTTCCTTACCCATAATCCCCTGCAAACCTCAATTTTAGCTGAAAAAATCACTTTTTTCACACTTTTGTGTGGGAAAGTGTGGCATCACTGGCCTCACACAAATTTCCTACCACCCAGCGTTCCCCCAGGTCTCCCGATAAAAATGGTGCCTCACTTGTGTGGGAGACCCAAGTACCCGCGACAGGCAAGGGCCCACAACGTATTGAGGCGACCTCAAAATGGCCTTTACAAAACCACCTGGTTTTGCAAGGGGGTCACCTGGGTTTTTGGCCCTGTGCTCGGCGGCCATCTAGGGAAACCTACCAAACCCACACATTTCTGAAAAGTAGACACCCGGGGCTTCCAGGGAGGTATGGCTTGCGTGGATCCCCCAACGTTTCCTTACCCAGAATCCCCTGCAAACCTCAATTTTAGCTGAAATAATCACTTTTTTCACACATTTTTGTGTGGGAAAGTGTGGCATCACTGGCCTCACACAAATTTCCTACCACCCAGCGTTCCCCCAGGTCTCCCGATAAAAATGGTGCCTCACTTGTGTGGGAGGCCCAAGTACCCGCGACAGGCAAGGGCCCACAACGTAGTGAGGCGACCTCAAAATGGCCTTTCACAAAACCACCTGGTTTTGCAAGGGAGTCACCTGGGTTTTGGCCCCGTGCTCAGCGGCCATCTAGGGAAACCTACCAAACCCACACATTTCTGAAAAGTAGACACCCGGGGCTTCCAGGGAGGTATGGCTTGCGTGGATCCCCAACGTTTCTTACCCAGAATCCCCTGCAAACCTCAATTTTAGCTGAAAAAATCACTTTTTTCACACATTTTTGTGTGGGAAAGTGTGGCATCACTGGCCTCACACAAATTTCGTACCACCCAGCGTTCCCCCAGGTCTCCCGATAAAAATGGTGCCTCACTTGTGTGGGAGGCCCAAGTACCGCGACAGGCAAGGCCCACAACGTAGTGAGGCGACCTCAAAATGGCCTTTCACAAAACCACCTGGTTTTGTAAGGGGAGTCACCTGGGTTTTGGCCCCGTGCTCAGCGGCCATCTAGGGAAACCTACCAAACCCACACATTTCTGAAAAGTAGACACCCGGGGCTTCCAGGAGGTATGGCTTGCGTGGATCCCCAACGTTTCCTTACCCAGAATCCCCTGCAAACCTCAATTTTAGCTGAAAAAATCACTTTTTCACACATTTTGTGTGGGAAAGTGTGGCATCACTGGCCTCACACAAATTTCCTACCACCCAGCGTTCCCCCAGGTCTCCGATAAAATGGTGCCTCACTTGTGTGGGAGGCCCAAGTACCCGCGACAGGCAAGGCCCACAACGTAGTGAGGCGACCTCAAAATGGCCTTTCACAAAACCACCTGGTTTTGCAGGGAGTCACCTGGGTTTTGGCCCCGTGCTCAGCGGCCATCTAGGAAACCTACCAAACCACACATTTCTGAAAAGTAGATACCCGGGGGCTTCCAGGAGGTATGGCTTGCGTGGATCCCCAACGTTTCCTTACCCATAATCCCTGCAAACCTCAATTTTAGCTGAAAAATCACTTTTTCACACATTTTTGTGTGGAAAGTGTGGCATCACTGGCCTCACACAAATTTCCTACCACCCAGCGTTCCTCCAGGTCTCCCGATAAAATGGTGCTTCACTTGTGTGGGAGGCCCAAGTACTCGCGACATGCAAGGACACAAAACGTTTTGAGGCAACATCAACATTGCCTATCAAAAATGTTTTGGGCCCTTGCCTGTCGTGGGTACTTGGGCCTCCCACACAAGTGAAGCACCATTTTTATCGGGAGACCTGGGTGAACGCTGGGTGGTAGGAAATTTGTGTGAGGCCAGTGATGCCACACTTTCCCACACAAAAATGTGTGAAAAAAGTGATTGTTTCAGCTAAAATTGAGGTTTGCAGGGATTCTGGGTAAGGAAACGTTGGGGGATCCACGCAAGCCATACCTCCCTGGAAGCCCCGGGTGTCTACTTTTCAGAAATGTGTGGGTTTGGTAGGTTTCCCTAGATGGCCGCCGAGCATGGGGCCAAAAACCCAGGTGACTCCCTTGCAAAACCAGGTGGTTTTGAGATAGGCAATTTTGAGGTCGCCTCACTACGTTGTGGGCCCTGCCTGTCGCAAGTACTTGGGCCTCCCACACAAGTGAGGCACCATTTTTATCGGGAGACCTGGGGGAACGCTGGGTGGTAGGAAATTTGTGAGAGGCCAGTGATGCCACACTTTCCCACACAAAAATGTGTGAAAAAAGTGATTTTTTCAGCTAAAATTGAGGTTTGCAGGGAATTCTGGGTAGGAAACGTTGGGGGATCCACGCAAGCCATACCTCCCTGGAAGCCCCCGGGTGTCTACTTTTCAGAAATGTGTGGGTTTGGTAGGTTTCCTAGATGGCCGCCGAGCACGGGGCCAAAAACCCAGGTGACTCCCTTGCAAAACCAGGTGGTTTTGAGATAGGCAATTTTGAGGTCGCCTCACTACGTTGTGGGCCCTTGCCTGTCGCGGGTACTTGGGCCTCCCACACAAGTGAGGCACCATTTTTATCGGGAGACCTGGGGGAACGCTGGGTGGTAGGAAATTTGTGTGAGGCCAGTGATGCCACACTTTCCCACACAAAAATGTGTGAAGAAAGTGATTTTTTCAGCTAAAATTGAGGTTTGCAGGGGATTCTGGGTAAGGAAACGTTGGGGATCCACGCAAGCCATACCTCCCTGGAAGCCCCCGGGTGTCTACTTTTCAGAAATGTGTGGGTTTGGTTGGTTTCCCATGTGGCCGCCGAGCCCCGGGCCAAAAACCCAGGTGACCCCCTTGCAAAACCAGGTCATTTTGAGATAATGTGTTGTTTATTTCTGCAGCGTGAAAATTTTGGCACAATATTGCAAGGAAAATGTGACAGACATTTTGAGGTTTGCAGGACATTGTGGGTACCATAACTTGTTGAGATCCACAAGAGAGATATCACCATGTACTCCCATGGGTGTTTCGTTTACGACAATATCTACAGTTGGTAGGTTATTCTTAGACGGAATGTACACCTTGGCAGACAGACTAAAAAGACAAAGATTACTGCACAGCCATCTATTCCTCAAGCACACACACATACTGGTTGGATTTGGCACGAGGGCAAGTGATGGTTCAGTATATACAATTTTATTAACAAGAGATTTCACAAAAATGAAATGCACTGTCAATAATTGAAAGGACAAAAACGGAACCAGTGACTCGCAGCTCGTGAGCTGTAAAGCCACGTCAAGGCCCCAACCGCTTTACAGGCCATTCACACACCTTTCATACGTGATACACACAAGACCATTCACACCCCCAGGCACGAAACAAACACATTACAACATTCACAAAAAAGGACAAGGTACACCCTGCTTGAGAAAGACAAAAAAAAAATATTACTGCACAGCCATCTAATCCTCAAGCACACACACACATACTGGTTGGATTTGGCACGAGGGTGAGTGATGGTTCAGTATATACAATTGTATTAACAAGTGATTTCACAAAAATGAAATGCACTGTTAATAATTGAAAGGACGAGAAACTGAACCATTGACTCACAGCTCGTGAGCTGTAAAGCCACGACAAGGCACCAACCTCTTTACAGGCCATTCATACACCTTTCATACGTGTGACAAATACAAAACCATTCACACCACCAGCCGCGGGCCCATCACATTACAACACTCACACCAGCAGACAGCGCCATTCAAGGGCCCATCACTTTCACACGCCCACATTCCTAACACAGCAACCACACAAGCTGATGGATTGCGTGGAGTGTCGCTCGGCTAGCAGTGTGTGTAGTGACCAGCAGCAAGTCACTACTCACACACTGCCAGCCGAGCGCCAGTCCACGCACACCGCCAGCCAAGCGCCACTCCACGCACACCGCCAGCCAAGCGCCACTCCACGCACACCGCCAGCCAAGCGCCACTCCACGCACACCGCCAGCCTAGCGCCACTCCACGCACACCGCCAGCCTAGCGCCACTCCACGCACACCGCCAGCCAAGCGCCACTCCACGCACACCGCCAGCCAAGCACCACTCCACGCACACCGCCAGCCAAGAGCCACTCCCCGCACACCGCCAGCCAAGCGCCACTCCACGCACACCGCCAGCCAAGCACCAGCCTACACACACCACCATCACATTTAGGATTTTTTTATACAGAAAAGAAAACACAAACAAATTGCAAATAGATACAAATCTACTAACACAAAATCAGAAACTAAGGGCCATAGGTAGGTAGCGAAATACCGGTCGGTAACGGCCGAAATTCGGTAAATCTCCTGTTACCGACCGGTATTTAGGCGATTGAGATGTAGGAGGCCAAAAAGAAGGAATCGGTAATTATGAATCGGTAAATACCGAATCATAATTACCGAATTCAAAACTACACATTCGGAAATCACCGATTCCTTATTTACCGAATCGGTAAATAAGAATCGGTAAAAACGAAAATAGAGATGTAGGTAAATTCGGTAATACCGAATTACATGAAATTCGGTATTTAAGAGTCGGTAATTAACACTGACTGAAAGCAGGTGGTAATCATCTACAGCGAATATAAGCAATCCCAAAATGCAACAGTGTGATCACCATGGCGGCTTTCTATGTGATTGCAAGGCGGCTACGTCTACAGGCAGCAGGAGTGAGGATCTGGAGAAGGGAGGAGCGCATTTACAGACAGCGCATCACAATCTTCCAACAGACTGAGGCTGAGATCCATGAAAGGTACAGGCTACACCCCCACACCATCCTGGACTTAATAAGGGACTTGCACCCACTCCTGGAGCACCCAACACCAAGGGCGCACACCATACCACCACATGTGCAGGTGCTCTGTAGCCTACATCTACTCGCATCTGGCAGTTACCAGGGGGTGATAGCTGCGGTAGGCGGGGTGTCTCAGAGTTGCCTGTCCCGTTTCTTCAGAAAGTTCCTGGATGCCATGATGCAGAGAATGCACCACTACATTAGCTTCCCAAACACACAGGCGGAACTGCTGAAAACAAAGACAGACTTCTACCAGATGTCACAGTTCCCGCATGTCATAGGCTGTATTGATGGCACACACATTCCAATCTGCCCACCAGCAGCCACTGAGTATATCTACAGGAACAGAAAGTCCACCCACTCCATAAATGTGCAGGTAATCTGCGATGCTGCCAACATAATCACTGACATCGTGGCCAAATTTCCTGGGAGCACCCACGACTCATACATCTTCCAGAACAGTGGGATCTACACACGCCTGGCTGCGGGAGAATTCGGAGAAGGATACCTGCTAGGTGAATCACTGTGACACTCACTCATACGTACTGCAGATTAATGTGTATTGGTGTATGTGACTAATGGCACTTTCTTCCTCACCTAGGCGATAGTGCATATGCCGTGCGGTCATTTATCCTCACTCCCTACCTAAACCCATCAACCCTGAGTGAGAGACGATACAATGTGGCACACAAATCAACACGCAACGTTGTGGAGCGCACGTTTGGACTATTGAAAAGCAGGTTCCGCTGCCTCCACAAAAGCGGAGGTGCACGTCAGTACACACCCATCATCTGCTGCAAAATCATTGCAACTTGTGCAATGCTGCACAACCTTGCCACAAAGAAAGGTACAGAAGTGGAATTAACAGATTTTGAGGACAATGATGATGAATCAGCACAGCCAGAGCCCAACGCAGCAGGAGTGCCACCAGCAACAGATGGGAGACAGAGACGGGCAGAGATCACATGCAACTATTTTTAAGTAAGTAAGGAGACACAGCCAGTTGTTGTATGTAATGACGTAGTTTTAATTTCTGGACACTACGCCACGACACAAACGGCCAAACTTGGCATTCCAATCTATGACGTCCATAGTAGGAAGTCATGGGTTACTTCACCCAATTCTGTCCTGTAAGTGTGGGCTGCATCAGCGTCTGCGGCCACGCACAACAGTACTGGATGCCATTAAGTGACTGTCCTCACTGGCTGTGGAACCAGTGGCAGCCCCATGCCGTCTGCTGCTCCTCCGGGTGTCTGTTACAGGGGGGGTAATGCTGCTCCCACTGGTCGTGTCCTCGCTGTCCCCAACTTCCACAGCACCAGCAGTGGCAGACTGACTTGTCAGCAGCACCTCAAGAGCAGTGGTCACCTTTACCAGCCCGCTAGTGACATCAGTGCTGCAGTGCGCCAGGCCCTCCTGCATGGCCACGGAGCGCCTGCAGAGCAGAGAAGTGGCAGTTGCTAGGCGGTTCACTGCCCTTGTATGGTGCTCCATTTTCTGCCTCTCCCTGCGCCGTGTAACTCTGTCCTCATCCATTTTGCTGCACAGCAGCATCACAGACTGGGACATGTCCCGCATGCCTGCAGCCATCTCCTTCATGCCCTCAGCCATTGAGCCTATGCCCTTGTTAATGTTGGTCATGTTGTCATTGAGGCGCCTCATTTGTCGCTGGACTGACTGTATTGCCTTTCCTTGTAGGCGCTGCACCTTCACCATGCTTGCCTCCAGCCCTCCGAAGACACCATGGCTCTCACCCTGTGGAGGTGGACTGCTCACACGAGCCCTGCGGCGGCGTCTGGCACCTGTGTGTGCTCCCTCAGTGGTGGACAGCACACCAGCATTGCTACCATCCACTGGCACAGTGGATGTTCCCCCCCCCTCGAGTCTTCTGAGGAGGACTCAAACTCCAGGAGTCTGGCAACAGCACGCCTCCTAGGTCTCAGCACTGCGGATGGTGTTGATGCTGGTGAGGCTAGCAGTAGTGGCGAGGCTAGCTGTGGTGGCGAGGCTAGCTGTGGTGGTGAGGCTAGCTGTGGTGGTGAGGCTGACTGTGGTGGTGTTGTGTGCCCTGCACTGGTACTGGCCTTCTCAGTGTTGTCCTTCCGGGGTGCCCTCTCTCCCTTGTCCTGAGCAGTCCTGCGCGATGTCTTGCCTGTGGACAGAAATTGTACATTAGCTCAGTGTACCTGCAGCCCTGCATAGCAAGAATGAATATACTTTTGTGCCACACTATCTCATTGTCTTCTGCCTGCTTATCGCTGATGTGTGTCACATGCCTTGTTGTTCAGTGCGATTCCTGTCATGATAGGGGTTTCACTGACTACATCTCCCATAATGCATTGCTGGTTTGCACAAATATCTGTACTGGAGTGGGATTCACAGAGCCCAATTGGGGATTTGGGATAGGGAAAGGGGGGGCACAATGCTGTGCATGCTTCTTACCTTGTTTAGTAGCAGCCCTGGCAGAGCTGTCTGCATCCCCGATCCCACAGACACTTTCTGGCTCTATCGTGGACTCCACGAGCCGCTCAAGTTCAGTCAGGGCAGGTGCCCTGTTCCTTCCTCCTCCTGTCAGCCTGGCTTGTGTGTCGAGATCAGCCATCTTCTTCTTGGTGATGCTCCTGATGTCATACCACCGCTTCTTGAGCACATCAATGTCCCGGGGGGTCACTCCAATGGCATTCACCTGAGACTGGATTTCAAGCCAGATGTTCCTTTTCACTGACTCTGCAACTTGCAGGGACAGCTTTCCAAACAGCTTTGCGTGCTGCTTCACTACCTCCTCCACAAGGACCTGCAGTTCCCTCTGACTGAATTTCAGTTTCCTCTTCCTTTCCCCTCCTTCTCTTTCTGTGTCCTGGCTGGCCATTGTGCAAGATTTGCAGGCGAGGTTCAGGCAGTGGCTCTGTTGCTCTCCTCTGCACTCCCAGCCTCTCCAGAAGGTTCTGATTGTGTGCACCTGCCTGGGTGTGGCCACTTCCTGGTTGGGAGGGGTGGTGGTTGCACAGGATTGGCTGATTCCTCAATTGCTGAATTTTCGAATTACCGATTCGGTATTTACCGATTCGGTATTTACCGATTCTGCAAATTCCGAGCGGTATTGTGGATTCGGTAAATATTTACCGATTTTTACCGATTCAGTAATATTTACCGAATTTTTACGTACATCGGGAATACCGATTCATAAATACCGATTCGGTAAAATTCGGTAATTAGGAATCGGTATTTCCAGATTACCTACATATGGCCCTAAATACATTGCACTAATGCCAACCTTGAAACAGAACAACAATTCTTAAACATTACAGACCAGGCAGTTCACTTTACCACTCATGGTTGCTCCCAATAATTCTTTTGCTTGTGGTACGCTCTATAACAAGCAGGCACACACAGCCCAGGGTTAGAAGGACACTCAGGGCAGTACATACGAGTCTCCTTCCGCGTACCTCTTCGCCAACAGACTCTACATCTCCTAGTGGGAAAGTCTTTTAAGGGTGTAGGAGGAATGTGATCAGGAAAGTGGCGATCTTTCAATCGAGCCACATCCTCCACCACTCCAACTCTAGGAACACTTGCCTGTTCCACAACAACAAGGCTGCCTATGACAGACTCCTGAAACTGAACAAAAGTCAACTTTGACGCAGGAGAACACTCCTTGAACACAACAAAAGCATTGAAAGTTGCTAAATTGAAGAGATGGATGGCCAACTTCTTATACCAAATGTAAGACTTACGAATAGCAGTGTAAGGTTCCAACCTCTGATCTACTCTATCAACACCACCCATGTGCTTATTGTAGTCTAAAATGCACACAGGTTTGCGCACTTCAGCAATCTGACCCCAAACAGCCACAGGTGAAGTACTCTCATCATGGATGGTAGTCAGCATGTACACATCCCTCCTGTCCACAAATTTCACAGCTAGCAGTTCCTCACTACGCAAGGCACTGCACTGTCCCCTCTGAAGTTTTTTGCAAACAAGCTCTTTTGGATAACCTTTACGGTTAGAGCGGATTGTGCCACAAGCAAAAGTGTCCACTTTGAACAATTCCTTAAACAATTGCACAGCAGTGTAGAAGTTATCAAGGTACAAATGGTGGCCTCTGTTAAACAGTCCTCTAGCAAGATCCCACACAATTTTCTCTGAAACTCCAAAAGTGGACGGACAACCAGGGGGTCAATAGTGGAATCCCTACCAGTGTACACACGCAAATTAAAAACATATCCTATCCTACTCTCAGACAACATATACAGCTTAATTCCATAGCGTGCCCTCTTGCTAGGAATGTACTGCCTAAAACCAAACGGCCCTTGAACAGGACCAAAGACTCATCAATAGATATTTCTTTCCCTGGAGTATAGATCACTGAAAATCGATCTACAAAGTGATCAAGAACAGGCCGAATCTTAAAAAGACGGTCACATTCAGGGTGATCTCGTGGCAACGCCAAACCATTATCAACAAAATGCAGCATCCGAAGCAAAAGTAAATACCGATCACGAGTCATAACTGCAGGAAATATGGCCGTTGCCATCAAGGGACTGGTAGACCAATATGAACCCATGGATGGCTTCCTTATCAAACCCATCAAAAAAGTCAAACCCAAAAACTTCTTCATCTCTTCCAGATTTGTGGGACTCCACCGGGTAGCTCTAGAATGGGGCCTAAGTCTGGCACTGTTGTCCCTCAAAAACTGTTCAGCATACAAATTAGTCTGCTCAACAATCTCACCCAAAAATACATCATCCATAAACAACTGAAAATACTGTATAGGCAAATAATGTTCACAATCCACTCTACACCCTGCATAACCACTAAAGGCAGGCAACACCGGCTGCACCATGTTTGGATCAACCCAGAGTCCAGCACTTCATGTAGGAAGCCTAGCAGCCCCAGGCTGCAATCCAGATGCCTCTTGCACCATCGGCACAGTAGTATCCTCCTCTAAATCAGGCACTTCATCTGCACTGAGAGTACCTTCATCATCCGATGATTCCATGTGAGAGAAAACTCACTGCCTGAATCTTCCCCTCCCTCCTCTCCCTCAGACGCACTGTCAGTCTCATAATCCTGCTCAGAGGAAGATTCAAGAAGCAAACCAACCACCTGCTGAGCAGTAATTCTACGGCTAGCCATAATGCTTACTAATAAAGGTTACTTGTCAAACAAGTCAACAACAACAAACCCTTTGTAAAAAAAAGAAATAAACAAAATGTAGCTTTATCACAAAGACCTATATACTCCAACACTATACCACTCACGTGACAGAAGCAGCTAGACTCACCACCACCTACTCTGCACAGACACAGTAAGGATCAACAATATCCCACTAAAAAAGAAGAAGAAAAAAATTACACATAAGACAATGCAAAACATCGCAAAGAATTTCATGCTCTGAACACTAACAAATATGCTGCCATTATGGCACCACTTACAAAAAATTCATTCATGCATGACAATAATACTCATTTGGAGTACACACAACAAAAATATTTTTCTTACCAAATAAATGCAATTACGCAAAACTGCAGAACCACAACTGCCGAAACCGCAAACAGGAATCAAAAGCTTTACACTAGAATAAAAAGGAGAAAAAAAAACATTACAATCACATATGCAAATAATGCACCAGTCCACACACAATCCACCAGCCAAGCTAAGGGGTAGGTGGGCCTAACAGTATAAATAAAATATTCACCCCCGTAAAAGGGGAGCAACCCTTGCCCTTTTGGCCACTCCCCAACACAAAAATTTAAAAAACCTGGTGCCTAGTGGGCATTCCTGCTGCACGATCACATGATCGTGCAGCAGGAATGCACAAAGAGGCATCGGGGGAAAGGAAAACCCTTTCCTTTCCCTCGTTGCTTCTTTTGATACAAACTCCCCCTCCCCGAGCCAAACCTCACCTGATTTCGACGCGCTGGAAGCAAATGGCTTCCAGCGCGTCGGGGAAGAAAGGGAAACCTCAATGATGTCAGCGCGCTGACGTCATTGATGGGGCGGGGGAGGCAGGGGAAGCCCTTCCCCTGCCTCCCCCAAAAAAAACCTAACGATCGGATTCCCACGGGGGAGCGCCAGCGCTTCCCCGTGGGTGGTCTTATGACGAGCTGGACTCGTCATGAGCACACGAGCACTGTGTGCCATGACGAGTCCAGCTCGTCATAAGCACCGAAGGGGATAAAGGGTCAGAGCAGGATCTCAGCGGCAGACGAGGAGAAGGAACCTCCTGGTCACAGGAACTACACGAGCATTGCGTTCGAGAAATTCAAGGATGCAAAGACCTCCATCAAGGATTACAGCTAACTTTTCAGGGTGTAAATGGAGAGAAGGCACATCTGCCCTGCATATTTCTCCACGAAGATGCCACCGTTTTGTGCAATACCTCTACTCAACTGGAGTACTTTCTACTGGCTAATCAGTAAGTGCTACCTCGTTGGGTAATGTATAGCGCCTTACCTACACTACAGCTGCGTAAAGGCCCAGAAGAATTGTCTCCAGTGACCTGGTGTGTCTGTAACCTTGCCACCGCGCCGGAAAGGCGCCGGGTCTTTGGGTAAACTGTCCATCATAGTGGGGAAAGGGCGGGAAGACGTTGCATACCGATGGTGTATGTGGGGCAGGGCTTCCATGCGAGTTCACATGCCTCTTGTTTATAAAGGGTCAGAGCGCGATATGAGCAGCAGATGAGGAGAAAGAACCTCCTGGTCACTGGACCTACACGGGGATTGCGCTCGAGAAAATCAAGGATGCACAGACCTTCACCAGGGATTACAGCTAATGTTTGACGGTAGATATGGGCAGAAAGCACTCTTGCTTAGCCTCGACCTTGCTGACGAATTTTTTGTGCTGATTTATGCGTTACCGAATTTGAGCTTCAACTCGGGCACCTGCTTTATTTATATCTGGAAGTGCTTCCTGTTGAGGTTTAATTTTTGAGACAGGAGCATCGTGCCAGAATGAATCCTGCCCTGCGTATTTATCCACGAAGATGCCACCGTTTTGTGCGATACCTCTACTCAACTGGAGTACTTTCTACTGGCTAATCAGTAAGTGCTACCTCGTTGGGTAAATGTATAGCGCCTTACCTACACTACAGCTGCGTAAAGGCCCAGAAGAATTGTCTCCAGTGACCTTGTGTGTCTGTAACTTTGACACCGCGCCGGAAAGGCGCCGGGGTCTTTGAGTAAGCTGTCCATCATAGTGGGGAAGGGCGGGAAGACGTTGCATACCGATGGTGTATGTGGGGCAGGGCTTCCATGCGAGTTCACATGCCTCTTGTTTATAAAGGGTCAGAGCGCGATATGAGCAGCAGATGAGAAAGAACCTCCTGGTCACTGGACCTACACGGGGATTGCGCTCGAGAAAATCAAGGATGCACAGACCTCCATCAGGAATTACAGCTAATGTTTGACGGTAGATATGGGCAGAAAGCACTCCTCCCTCCTCCCTCCTCGTGGGCATTCCTGCTGCACGATCACATGATCGTGCAGCAGGAATGCACTAAAAGAGGCATCGGGGAAAGGAAAACCCTTTCCCTCGATGCCTCTTTTGTTGCAAACTCCCCTCCCCGAGCCAAAACTCACCTTATTTCCCCGACGCGCTGGAAGCAAATGGCTTCCAGCGCGTCGGGGAAGCAAGGGAAACCCTCAATGATGTCAGCGCGCCTCGCGCGCTGACGTCATTGATGGGGAGGGGCGGGGGGAGGCAGGGGAAGTCCTTCCCCTGCCTCCTAAAAAAAAAAACAGACGATCGGATTCCCACGGGGGGAGCGCCAGCGCTTCCCCCGTGGGTGGTCTTATGACGAGCTGGACTCGTCATGAGCACACAAGCACTGTGTGCCATGACGAGTCCAGCTCGTCATAAGCACCGAAGGGGTTAAGGGCCTGCCCCTAAAAAATATTTTCCCCTGCATTTGCAAAGGGGAAAGAGTCCCCTGGGGGCCCCTTCCCATTTGCGAGTGCCTTACCACCCTCTTGAAGAGTGCGGTAAATTGTGAGTGTTTTGCGACCGCAATTGCAGTTGCAAAACATTCATACATGGGGTAGAGTCACTATTAGGAAGGGACACCCTTGAAATGCCCCTTCCTAATAGCGAGTCGCAATTCCTATTTAGCGAGTCGCAAATAAATTGCGACTCGCTAAATAGGAATTGTATATGGCCCTATTCGTTTTTGCATGCGCAAACGGGTCGCTAACCTGTTTGCGCATGCAATTTAGGGTCGTACATCTGGCCCTTAGTGTAACCTCTGGTGTCTGACCTGAAGTTCACCCTCTTTACTTCCTGTGACATTTACTCCTTTGCAGTTTCCTAGAGAGCACCTTATCCTTTTTCTTATTTACTCAGTTACACTATCACTCCGCAAAAACTATAAATAAAATAACTTACATATTAAATATACCTTAGTGTTTGTGAAATAATTGAAGAAATAACGTTTAATAATGTAGGTATGTTTAGTTTAGTTTTAATTGAACAAGGATGTTTAAAAATTAAATAATATTTCGTTTTAGAATAATGTTATTAGTTTATTTATTTTTCATTTCAAATAATCAACAGCATATACAAATAGCATTAGGGTAATTACTTAATAAAGGCATTCGATATGGGTAGATGAGAAAAGCAAAGGTAAGAAGAACTGAATTTGGGAAAGCAAATGTATTGGGAAATAAAGGTTTGGGAAAGTAAAAATAGTTATAGTAATGACACCCAGCAGTCTCCTAGTATGCAATATGAAAGAATTTAGAATTAATTTCTTCTGTTTGGGGAGATTCTCGTTTCCGAGAGTGGTATTTAATAGATGCCACTGAGAATGGACATTAATGTGTGTTCGTTGACTCTTGTCCTCATTGGTGCTGGAGCAGAGATGCATGATGATTGCAGGGACCCTATTGCCTCCATAAATGATAGGATTACCAAAACCTGCTGTAAAGACAGATTGATTGTGTGTACCTAAATTTAAAGGGCCATTATTCAACTTGTGATGATTCCATTCCAAGATGGCCGAACTGCTGATAAATCCGTACACTTTGTACCGATGAGACCTCTGTTGAACCAGGTAATACAGGGATGCTGTACAGTTTTCTGTGTCGTGAGATCCATCATGTTATGGTAGTGTTGAAGGTAAATGTACTCGCTAACATTGATTATCGCCATTGATTATTAGACCTGTTGATTGCTTCTTCAGGTTGCTAGTTGTACTGAAGCGCTTGTGTTGTGCGGTAGGAGAGGGGAAGAGAATGGTGTCTTAAGGAACCCACAATCTACATGTCTTCCCTTCCTACAACTTCAGGGTCTTACTGTGGAGAGGATGGGCTCTCTGACAAAGAAAGCGGGTGATATCAGTATTGTAGCTATTATGAGACAAGCAGGTGTAGTAGCCCCAAGACTCGGGGGTGAGCGGCAACTTACCCTAGTTATGCCAGTGGCGTAACAGGAATGATTGGACCCCCTGCAGAGTGTGGTGAGGGACCCTGAGTTTCCCATATCTCACAGATATTCATTGGCCTTAGGCTGAATGGAGGCCGCTGAAGAGTTGAGGGCCCTTGAAAGGTTGGGGGGCCCACCCTGCGCCGGAGTGGGCTCCATTACGCCCCTGAATTATGCATATCTTTTACTACCCACCAGGAGGTCCAGAATTCCCATGCTTCTTTTTTCCCCCAGGACCCCTGGCTCCCTTGCTTGCCTTGCATTGGATATTGGTCCTTTGCTGCAGATAGGGTGTGGTAATAAGACATTATGACCTTCTGTTTTGGGTGATGTGTGCAAGTTTGTCTTCACCAAGGAGGCTGCTGCAGCTTTTTTGCATGGGGCGGGGTCTTGTCTATCTTACACATACGCTGTACTTCAAAATCAGAACATCTGATTGAGACTTCTACCTGCAGATTCCTTACCTTTGAATTTCCCAGGCGTCAGGCTGGATCCCGAAACTTTTGCTGAGCAATACCCCTTGCACGCTCCATCGGGTGGCTCAATTCAGGTCTGCATGATGTTGGCATCGTCGGTTACGACATTGCAGTACCTATAAAGGCACCACTCAGGCGCGCGGACATCATTTCTTTCCTTTCCACGCCAGTTTCCGGAAAGAGCTACCACTCTGTTGCTTTTTGGCAGGCCTTTTCGCGTCTTTTTGTGGAATTCGAGAATTTTTTCATCGTGTCTGAGAATGTCTTCGAGGAAGACATGGTTCAAGCCATGCGGGGCTTGTCCCCGCACGATGTCTGTTACCGATCCCCACCTCTTTTGCCAATGGTGTCTCGAGTGCGACCATGATCCGCAGTCGTGCTCGGACTGTCGGGCCATGGCTCAGAAGACATTGCGAGAGCAGGCTTTTAAGCTCTTTGCGGCCCGGCAGTCGACACCGTCCAGCGAGACTCCGTGGAGATCCCGGTCCCGATCGAAAAGGAGGAGATCGCGGGACCACTCCTGGAGCCCCAAGTCCTCTTAGTCCCAGTCGAGGTCCTCGGGACTATCAGGGAAGAGGCACAAGAAGAAGAAGAAGTCCAAGTGGACTTCGTCTTCACCTTGAATGTCGTCCGTCGATGAAAGAGGTAAGGAGCACCGATGCTCTAGGCACGGTTGAGCGGAGCTGGAGTCAATGTCGACTTCGCGCCTCCCTCCCTTTCCAGGAGCCGGAGCGACCCCCGCTCAAATTAAAGAATTTTATGGGGCCATGTGGTGCGTATTTGAGGGCTGACCCCTCTGGCGAGCTCTCGTGCCGCGCGTGGTCGGAAGGGGCCCCATCGGATTTGACGCTGTCGGCTTCGGCCAGCACGCCGGTGGGGCTCCAAAGATCCGATCAAGGATCTTGGTCTATGCCGGTCGTGCCACCGCGACCTCACCCAGCGTCGGACCCAAAGTCGGTGCCCCCGGTGCCAGTCAGCGGCACCAACCCCTTCCTTATCCCCGACGACACGGAGACGGAACTGCGTCGCTCAATGCCGATTCCGATGTTGATTGAACCCAGGGGTTCTTTGTTGTCGCCTGAACACTTTGAGTATATGTT
The DNA here is from genome assembly GCA_963921515.1 of Calotriton arnoldi. NCBI lineage: Eukaryota > Metazoa > Chordata > Amphibia > Caudata > Salamandridae > Calotriton > Calotriton arnoldi. The sequence continues at coordinate 3,757,789 of CAWUFW010000372.1, read as the reverse complement.
AGGCTCAGGAGAGGAATGGGAGGGGTCTATGGACCTTTTGGAATGCCAGGATGACACTGCAGAGCAGTCGTACTGGTTTGGGGAACTTGAGGAGGCCAGTACACTGGATACTTCTCCAGATACTGGCATGCCCTCTCCACCAACTGCTGCTACGGAGGAGGGGGCATCTTATGCCATGGTGCTCAAGATGGCAGCTGAAGTTCTTGGACTGGAGTTGCCCTCCATGGAGGTCACAACTAATCTCCTGACCAAAGTGCTTCAGCCTGGGGCTTCCACCTCAGATCCCCTTTTGCTCTTTAATGAAACAGTAACAGATGTCCTTCTAGGCACGTGGTCCAAGCCTAGTACAGGGGCTCCTGTGAATAGGATAATTGCACGCTGCCATCGCCCAGCTCCGGGTGACTCAAAGTTCTTCAGCCAACACCCCACTCCAGAAAGTTTGGTGGTGCAGGTCTCTACATCACAGGGTGCGTTCCCTTCCACCCCTCCGGATAGGGAATCCAAGAGGCTGGATTCATTTGGTAAGAAGTTGTTTTCTTCCTCCAGCCTGGGATTGAGGTTGGTGAACACAGCATGCATATTGGGCCGTTTCTCCGATTCCCTCTGGGAGACGATTGCGCAAGTGCTGCCATAAGTCCCGGAGGAGGCCCTGGCTGTGCTCTCTCAGGCAGGCAAGGACAAGAGAGATGCAGCAAAATTCATCATAATGTGTGGCCTTGATACGACGGATTCACTGGGCAGATCGATTTCCACAACAGTGGCCTTGAGGCGCCACGCCTGGCTTAGGACAACTGGCTTCTCAGGTGATGTCCAGGCTAATTTGATGGACATGCCCTTTGATGGAACCTGCCTTTTGGGGGAAAAGGCAGATTTGGCCCTAGGGAGGTTTAAGGACTCTCGAGCTACGGCCAGATCCTTGGACCTCTCTTCTACTCCTCGTGGCCAATCTACCTTTCTCCCCTTTCGTGGCAACAGAAGGGGTTTCCAGCTGCGTCAGCCCTATCCCAGCCACCGACCTAAGCACAGGCTTCACAAGCCATGCGGGGACGTGGACGCGGTTCATTCCAGCCTAGGAATGGAAGCCAGAAGTCGTCGGCCACCCTGCCATCGGCAGCCACAGCCTCCAAGCACTCCTAGTCTGATTCTGCAAGACCACACTACTCCAGTTGGCGGGAAAATACATCATCATCTCCCCCACAGGAGGTCCATAACATCGGACAAGTGGGTCTTGCAGAACATTCAGGAGGGCTATTCTCTTCCTTTCCTTTCTTTCCCTCCTCCTATTCTGCCAAATCAGCAACGGCTGACGAGGATCATTTAAAATTGCTCCAGGAGGAAGTTACAGCTCTTTTGGCTAAAGGAGCTATAGAAAGGGTCCCGGTTTCAGAAGTTAGCAGTGGCTGTTCCCACTACTTTCTGATTCCAAAGAAGAACAAAGGGTTGCGGCCCATTTTATATCTTCAGACCGCCAATCTCTTCCTCAAAAAGGAGAAATTCAAGATGCTCACTCTGGCTCAGATCTTGTCTGCCCTAGACCAAGAAGACTAGATGGTAGCATTGGACCTGCAGGATGTGCATTTTCCTATCCCCATCCTGCCAGGCCACTGGCGTTACCTGCGGTTCAAGGTAGGCCGAGAGCACTTTCAGTTCACCATGCTCCCCTTCGGCCTTACCAGTGCCCCTCGAGTGTTAACCAAGGACATGGTGGTGGTCACAGCTCATCTGTGCAGGTTAGGGGTGACAATCTTCCCCTACCTCGACGACTGGCTGTTGAAGGTGTCCTCGTCCCAGGCTGTTGTCTCCCACCTAAAGACTATGGCGGACCTCCTGCATTCGCTGGGGTGCTCTATAAACGTGCCGAAGTCATACCTGACTCCTTCTCAGATGCTCCCTTTCATCGGAGCTGTTCTGGACATAGTGCAGTTTCGGGCCTATCTTCCCGAGCAGCGTGTCCAGGATATTCAGGTTATGATTCAGATGTTTCAGCATCTATCCCGGATTTCGGTGAGACTGACTCTGAGGCTGTTGGGCCTCATGCATCCTGTTGGTAAAGCACGCAAGGTTGCGTATGTGGGCTCTGCAGTGGTGGTTAACGAACCACGATTAGGTCAACGGCAGACCCCTCTCCCTTCCCCAACCACTTCTGGGATGGGGCGGCCACCTGGGAGAGGTGGAGATCAGGGAACACTGGTCTCCGGCGGAGTTGGGGCTCCGCATAAATTTGTTGAAGCTCCGAGCAATTTGGTTGGCATTGAAAGCATTTCTTCCCTCTGTCAAAGGGAAGTTAGTGCAGGTGTTCACAGACAACACCGCCATATGGTACTGCAGCAAGCAGGGTGGGGTGGGGTCCTGGACCCTGTATCGAGAGGCCCTGCTTCTCTGGACATGGCTGGAACAGCAAGGCATAACCCTGGTGGTTCAACACCTTGCAGGTTCTCTGAATGCCAGGGCGGACGAACTCAGCCGTCGATGCCTAGCGGATCATGAATGGCGCCTCCAGTCGGAGGTGGCGCAAGGTCTTTTTCAGCAGTGGGTAGAACCTTGGTTAGATTTGTTTGCCTCTAAAGTAAACGCACAGTGTCAGCAATACTGCACGCTGAAGTTTCCAAGGCGGCTATTGCTCGGCGAATCCTTTAGTCATGAGCGGAGCTCAGGCCTGCTGTACGCCTTTCCGCCCATACCACTCCTGCCCAGGGTTCTGAAGAAGATCAGGAGCGACCAGGCCCAAGTCATCCTTGTGGCTCCTGACTGGGCGAGGAGAGTCTGGTATCCAGAGCTTCTGAAGATGAAAATCGATCCTCCGATCAGGCTGCCCCTTCGGGAGGATCTTCTGTCGCAGCAGCAGGGGGTGGTCCTCCACCCGAACCTGTCAACCCTGCGCCTCCATGCATGGAGATTGAGTGGCAGCAGATGATGGCTTTTGACCTTCCTCCTAAAATATGTATTGATATTTTGGCAGCCAGACGGCCCTCCCTAAGATAGTATATGGCTGCCGTTTGCAGAAATTTGTATTGTACTGTACAGAAAGGTCTATTGACCCTCATTCTGCTTCTCTTTCCACTGTCTTTTTATTCATTCTAACCCTTGACCAGCAGGGCTCTGCTTTGGCAACTCTCAAGGGTTACCTTTCTGCTATGTCTGCTTTTTTTTACGGCTGCCAGACGAGCCCTTTCTCTTTAAGTCTCCAATTTTACATAGATTTCTAAAACTGCTGGCTCACTTGTTTCCACCCACGCCCTTTGTTATGCCACAGTGGGACCATAATTTGGTCCACACCTATCTATTGTGTGCTCCCTTTGAGCCTTTACATAACTGTCCCCTCCTGCTGCTGACCATTAAGACAGCCTTTCTAGTGGCGATTACATCTGCCCGGAGGGTGAGTGAGCTGCCGGCGTTATCTTGCACGCCTCCCTACCTGAGGAGCACCTCCACCGACTGGACCCAAAAAGAGCATTGTTGTTCTACCTTGACCGCACAAAAGAGTTCCGGGTGGACGATCAACTCTTTGTGGGGTACATGGGAGCTAAGAAGGGAAGGGCACTGCAGAACATGACCATCTCTCGCTGGGTCGTTCCCTGAATTAAGATCTGCTATGCCCTGGCAAAGAAGCAGCCCCTTGAGGGATTAAGGGCCCATTCCACCAGGGGAAAGGCTGCGACTATGGCCTTGTCTCAGGGTGTCCCAGTCGTGGACCACTGTCAGTCAGCAACGTGGGCATCTTTGCACACGTTTGTCAAGCACTACTGCCTGGACAGGCAGGTCCGTCGGGATTGGCATTTTGCTCGTTCGGTCCTGCAGGACTTCCTAGTTTGAGGTATTGGTCCGCACCCGCCGCCAGGATGGTATGGGTGGGTATCTGCAGCTAGAAGTTTCTATCAGATGAACAAGTTACTTACCTACGGTAATGCATTATCTGGTAGAGACTCTATCTAGCTGCAGATTCCTTACAGCCCCACCCATGCCTCCCTGGTTTGTGGACTAACACTGTAGGGCTAGGGTTACTCCCCTTTTCAGGGCCCTAGTTTTGCACACAACTACATCAGTTACTTCGTGGCTCTGAGCTTCTGGCGTGGAAAAAACTAAAAGTACTGACGTCCGCTCACGTGGTGGCGCCTATATAGGTACTGCGATGTCATAACTGACACAACCGACGTCAAGCGGAGCCGAGTGGACCCACCTGACGGCATGCACAAGGGGTATTGCTCAGCATAAGTTTCCAGATCCAGCCTGATGCCTGGGAAATTCAAAGGTAAGGAATCTGCAGCTAGATAAAGTCTCTACCTGATAATGTGTTACCGAAGGTAAGTAACTTTTCTCCACCATCACTGGGATAGGCCCCCGCTTATAAAATAGGGAATGAAATTCTGTGTTCATTTCCATATTAGTAGTAGTCCAGTCCGTGAGCTCTCACTTACATGGAGGGCCATACATTTTTAACTGCGAGTTCCAAGTTTGTAAGACTTGATATTTTAGAAGAGAAGGTGGAGGATCATAGAACGTAGTCTTTATACCCTCACTCATGTAGCTGGCCATACAACGCCCGCATACACACACACACATACACATTTATAATGTCAGCATATGCAATGGTATACTTGCACTTATGTGGAGCACCACATTGTGTGGCCTTACACACACACACACACACACACACACACACACATACACACACACACACACACACACACATGATTACAAGGCAGAGTATGCAGTCTTTATACTCCCACTCATGTGGAGGGCTCAGGGCATACACTTTCACCAGTATACAAGGGAGAGTATGCAGTCTTTGTACTCCCACCCATGTGGAGCGCCACAGGACTCAGCGCATACACTCTCACCTGTATACAAGGGAGAGTATGCAGTCTCAGTACTCCCACCCATGTGAGGTGCCACAGGGCTCAGCTCATACACTCTCACCAGTATACAAGGACAGAGTATGCAGTCTCAGTACTCCCACTCATGTGAGGTGCCACAGGGCTCAGCTCATACACTCTCACAGTATACAAGGGCAGAGTATGCAGTCTTGTACTCCCACCCATGTGGAGGGCCACAGGTCTCAGCACATACACTCTCACCAGTATACAAGGTAGAGTATGCAGTCTTTGTACTCCCACCCATTTGGAGCGCCACAGGGCTCAGCGTATACACTCTCACCTGTATACAAGGGAGAGTATGCAGTCTTTGTACTCCCACCCATGTGGAGCACCACAGGGCTTGAGGCATACACTCTCTCCAGTATGGAAGGGAGAGTATGCTGTCTTTGCACTCCCACCCATGTGGAGTGCCACAGGGCTCAGCGCATATGCTCTCACCAGTATACATGGGAGAGTATGGAGACTTTGTACTCCCACCCATGTGGAGTGCCACAGGGCTCAGCGCATATGCTCTCACCAGTATACAAGGGAGAGTATGCAGTCTCGTATTCCCACCCATGTGGAGGGCCACAGGGCTCTGCATACACTCTGACCAGTATACAAGGGAGAGTATACAGTCTTTGTACTCCCACCCATGCGAGGTGCCACAGGGCTCATCACATCCACTCTCACCAGTATACAAGGACAGAATATGCAGTCTTTGTACCTACACCTATGTGGAGTGCAACAGGGCTCATTGCATACACTCTCACCAGTATACAAGGACAGAGTATGGCGTCTTTGTACTCCCACCCATGTGGAGGGCCACAGGGCTCAGCGCATATACTCTCACCAGTATACAAGGGAGAGTATGCAGTGTTTGTACTCCCACACATGTGAAGCACCACAGGGCTCAGCTCATACACTCTCAACAGTATACAAGGACAGAGTATCCCGTTTTTGTACTCCCACCCATGTGAAGGGCAACAGGGCTCAGTACATACACTCTCAACAGTATACAAGGGAGAGTATGCAGTGTTTGTACTCCCACCCATGTGGAGCTCCACACGGCTCAGGGCATACACTCTCACTGGTATACAAGGACAGAGTATGCAGTCTTTGTACTCCCGCCAATGTGGTGTGCCACAGGGCTCAGCGCATGCACTCTCACCAGTATACTAGGGAGAGTAGGCAGTCTTTGTACTACCACCCACGTGGAGCGCGACAGGGCTCAGCGCATGCACTCTCACCAGTATACAAGGGAGAGTATGCAGTCTTTGTACTCCCACCCATGTGGAGCGCCACAGGGCTCAGCGCATGCACTCTCACCAGTATACAAGGACAGAGTATGCAGTCTTTGTACTCCCACCCATGTGGAGCACCAAAGGGCTCAGCGCATTCACTCTCAGAAGTATACAAGAGAGAGAATGCAGTCCTTGGACTCCACTCGTATAGAGCGACACAGTGTACATCCCTTACACTCTGGGTCACACTAGTGGTTATGTGACAGTAGGTGTTGATAAAGGGGGCAAAAAGTACAGAGTAGTGGTTGCACATGAGAGTCGTGAAGCCCCCGAACACTGAAGAATGGTGTGTACAGAGCTCCCTGACACAAGCATATGTTAAAACATAACAATATATGACTTTCTGACCCTTCCCTCTCTCTTTGTTTTTCAGAAAAAGACAGTTCTCCACATAATAACAGTCCAGGTCTCTCAGTTGGATATATCGTTGGCATTGTGATTGGCGTGCTAGCGGTGGTCATCATTGTGTAAGTGTGCATAGAGACTCGTGCCAAGATATCTCCATCTGTGGCTTCAGTCCACCAATGGTTCTCAGCTGTTCCTCAGTGTTTCCTTTCTGGGATTAACCCCCTCTCCCTTCATCTTCAGGGTCTGCCTGTAGTCCTTCCTCAGTGTTTCCCTTCTGAGATCAACCCCCCTTTCCCTTCATCTTAACGGTCTGCCTCTAGTCCTTCCTCAGTGTTTCCTTTCTGGGATGAACCCACCTCTCCCTTCATCTTCAGGATCTGCCTCTAGTCCTTCTTCAGTGTTTCCTTTCTGGGACTAACCCCACTCTCCCTTCGTCCTCAGGGTCTGCCTCTACTCCTTTCTCTGTGTTTCCTTCCAGGGATTAATGCCTACCTCCCTTCTTCTTCAGGATCTGTCTCTAGTTCATCCTCCATGTTCTAGCTCTTAAATCATCCCTGTCTTCCTTTCCCTTTAATATCTGCCTCTGCCACTCTCCTCTGAACCCCTAATACATGCACATCTCTCATCCTGTGGAGTAGTCACTAGGGTTACCCTGCTATAAACTGACGCTCACCAAGAAGGTTTATGTTTTAAGCTGGAGGGTGCAAGTGCCTTTATTTGTATGACCTGTTTGCTTCGTTTCCACAAGAAGGTCTCTGTTCTCTCTCAGGGATTTGATCCTTTGCGTCTGATGTTAGCAGATGGATCGTGCAGGATAGGCTGAGGTTGCTGCACAGAATAAAAATGTGAAATACATTTCAAAAGGCTAGGGCTCATTTAGAATCAGCAGAAGAGTGATGGTGACACCTATATTCATTGAACCATCATTTGAGTAGTTTAAGATTTTAGAGATGTCTTGGTCTGGATGACAACATCACAAAATAAAATGATGGATGGAGTGATGGAACTTTTCAAACACTCACCCCCAGTCACAGATCTCGGTTTAATCCATTGTTATCTTGCTTGCCTTGTCACCCCAGTTTGGACCCAGCCATAGCAAATCAGTCTTGACCCTGCTCCCTATGAGAACAGTCCAGCCCAAACTGCCAGGCCAGGTCCTCTCTGGACTGGAAACAAGCATCCTGGGGCCGGTTTTGGGGTATCACCCCCTCATCAGCCATGTCTGGATGACATCAATGTCCCTGGCAGGCAATGACTTAGCAGAACTCCAGTTCTTCTTCAATCTGACACCAGGACACAGCCTTAGACTTCTTGAATAAAGCGTACTATGTAACTTCGCCAAGGCTGAGGTCAACCAACTGCTTCCGCCTAGCAAAGAGTGAGGTTCTACAACACAAGCAGACAATCTTAAGAATGTCTCCTCAGCCTGGGTATGAGGTCAAAGGCACCAGGGCTCCTGAGAAAGTCAAAATGCGAAGCCTTTGCCAGACTCTGTCACAAGGACTCCGTTGGGTGCGGAAATACCCAGCATGCCTTGCGATGCTGTACACACAGAGCCATCAGTGACCCTCTGCACATGAAGCCACTGGAGTCCCCCCATGGTCTGAGTTCAACATCCCACCTGTCCCCCACTAGGAAACCACTTACAAAGGTGCTGGATTCTTAAACGAGTATGCCGTGATGTGTAACCTTGTCCCAGATTTACAGTATTGTAATGTTATCCCACTGCTCAAGTGTGGTAGGACCACTTTACATCATGAACATATAGTGCTAGCGGTAACTGTGTGCACATACACGTATGGAAAACTGGTATATTTATTACCATTACTGGTACATATTCCTACGTCGCCGCCAAAACCTGGAACAGCCTTCCCCTCCCCTTTGGACAGCACCGTCTCTGGAGGAATTCAGGAACAGACTCAAGACCTGGCTCTTTGACTCAGACCAGCAACCTCGTGCCTGGATACCCTCACGGGTGAATAGCAACGCTATACAAATACAGGTTGATTGATTTATTGACCACAAGTTATTCCCAATTGATGAGCCGAAACCCTGACTCTGGGGCTAATCCGGCACGTCTGCCGTGAGGTAGCATTGTTATCCAGTGAAGGCACAGCTCCTGGGGTCCTACAGCTCTCCGCAAGCAGTTGACGGCCTTGGATGTAAAGTATATCAGATGTATGGCTAGGATGGTGTAAGTTCCTTCAATCATTGTCAGCTGGCGAGAGATGCCATCAAAACCATGCCTGAAATGGGGATAAATTATTACAGATCTGTTTTAAATGAACCTAACAAACCTTTTCTTTGTGTTTGATGTGCCCTTTTCACATATAAATCGTCTCTTTTCAATGATTTCTGATGGGAACTCAGCGCTAATGTCCAGTGTCAACACACTTCAGGGCCCAGGGTCAAACTGCCAAAAACATCCCTTTGGCAGTATGACAGTCACGATCCACCTGGGTTATGTCAGAATACCAAGGGCAAAAATATCCCCTTACAAGAATATCGCAATAGGTGTAGATTTACTATAGTTAACTCCAAAATCTGCTCATCTACACAACATAGCGATTGTTGATGCTCTGCCGTTTACAGTCGCGTAGGAGGATTAAAACTAGGTACTCTGATGAAACAATGCACCTGTTCCCCCTAGAAATTGTAATTTGTAATTTAAGAGCGCTTATCGAAAGGTATGTTGGATTTTTTTTTATTTTTTTTATTTATATAGCGCAAATTAGACCGGAAGGTATGAGAGCGCTTTACATGAGCACCAATTTCGTTACAGACCTACACATTCATTTTTGTTAGACATGGAGAGAATAAGTAATTTGTCCAGAATCATAGGATGTTAAGCGTCTCTGCCTGGACTCGAACCCAGTTCCCCAGCTTCGAGGTCGACCGCCCTAGCCGTTAGGCCACATCCGATTTACACGCTTTTGAAACTCTAGCGCTACCACTTCAGTATTATTTTCATTACCCATCACTGCTGCATGTCAGCTTCCACTATTAAATGTATAGGTGGTTCCAAAGGGAGGGTTCCTCTATTGAAGATATTATCTCTCCCTTTCAACTTTCATTCTTGGTGGTGCTGAAGTGCAGCTGCAGACAAACCCTCAAGAAGGGAGCTGCTCTGATTCCTAGGTCACTTTTCCAAGATCGCATGTTTTGATTTGTTCAACATTTTCCCACACACTGTTCAGATCTTTGCCTGACATTGCAGTGTGAAACTAGTCTGAGGTATTCATTTGTGAGACTCAGTTGCGTCATCGCTTCCACTCTTACATGTGCTGTGCAGGGGTATTTGAATTGCACTCAGTCCTGGTTTCAGCTGCTTCTGGAGGATCTCTCTTGTCCCTTTTACTGGTTGTGCAGTTTCCCTAGGCGCCCCCAATGTCAACCAGGTGACTGCCCAGTGTGACATCTCCGTGGTGCATTTGTGGTGCAGGAATCAAGTCCTCAGTGCATTCCTGGGGTTGAGCACTGCAGGGCTTGGATGAAAAGGGCCCATAGGGACAGAGATCTCATTGGAGGCTCTGTGGGCTGAAGAAGGCAGGGAAGAAAAGGTACTGGGAGAGAGGTCAAGCGCTGCACAGCTGAGGTAAGGGTAGATCATTGTCACACGGCTGAGGTAAGGGTACACCATCATCACAAGGCTGAAGTAAGTGTACACCATCGTCACAGGCGGAAGTAAGAGTGCACCATCACAAGGCTCAGGTAAATGGTACAATCGTCACACGGCTGAGGTAAGGGTACACCATCGTCACATGGCTGAGGTAAGGGTACACTATTGTCACAAGGCTGACATAAGGGTACACCATCGTCACATGTCTGAGGTAAGGGTACATCGCCCCACGGCTGAGGTAAGGGTACATCATCATCACACGTCTGAGGTAAGGGTACATCACCCCACGGCTGAGGTAAGAGAACACCATCGTCAGATGGCTGAGGTAAGGTTGCACCACCGTCACAAGGCTGAGGTAAGGGTATACCATCATCACACGGCTGAGATAAGGGTACACTATTGTCAGACGGCTGAGGTAATGGTACACCATCGTCACATTGCTGAGGTAAGATTACACTATTGTCACAAGGCTTACGTAAGGGTACACCATCATCACACGTCTGAGGTAAGGGTACATGGCCCTACGGCTGAGGTAAGAGAACACCATCGTCACACGGCTGCAGTAAGGGTACACAATCGTCACACGGCTGAGATAGGGCTACACCATTGTTACACGGCTGAGGTAAGAGTACACCATCATCACACGGCTGAGATAAGGGTACACTATTGTCACACGGCTGAGGTAAGGGTACACCATCGTCACATGGCTGAGGTAAGGGTACACTATTGTCACAAGGCTGACATAAGGGTACACCATCATCACACGTCTGAGGTAAGGGTACATCGCCCTACGGCTGAGGTAAGAGAACACCATCCTCACACAGCTGAGGTAAAGTGTACACCATCGTTACTCAGCTGACATAAGTGTACACCATCGTCACATGGCTGAGGTAAGGGTACACTATTGTCACAAGGCTGACATAAGGGTACACCATCATCACACATCTGAGGTAAGGGTACATCGTCCTACAGCTGAGGTAAGAGAACACCATCGTCACACAGCTGAGGTAAGGGTACACCACCATCACACGGCTGAGATAAGAGTACACCATCATCACAAGGCTGAGGTAAGGGTACACCATTATCACACAGCTGAGGTAAGGGTACACCATCATCACACAGCTGAGGTAAGGGCACACCTTCGTCACACAGCTGAGGTAAGGGTGCACTATCGTTACACGGCTGAGGTAAGGGTACACCATGGTCACAAGTCTGAGGTAAGGGTACACCATCATCACAATGCTGAGGTTAGGGTACACCATTGTCACATGGCTGAGGTAAGAGTGCACAATCATCACACAGCTGAGCTAAGGGTACACCATCCTCACACGGCTGAGGTAAGGGTGCAACATCGTCACACAGCTGAGGTAAGAGTACACCATCGTCACACAGCTGAGGTAAGGGTACACCATGGCCACACGGCTGAGGTAAGGGTAGACTATAGTCACACGGCTGAGGTAAGTATAAACCATAGTCTCACGGCTGAGGTAACAATACTTCTCTTCCAGGGGATCCTCATCAATAGTCATACGCACTGAATATTCCCACCCATGTGCGGGGACCCCGGAAATAATAAAAAATATATATGAAAAACATATATATATATACAGCTCTATATATATATATATATATATACATATATCATTTTTTCTCATATTAATGCAGCCCCCATCTAGGAGGCTAAACAATGCAATAATAAATAACTGCTTTTGCAAACACATAATGTATGTATAAACCACAGGAGTGCAAGTACCACTTGAACTCTGCTTTAATGAGTAAATCTCATGAAGAAAAAACTGCAAAAGAGCAGACATTGTTAGCCTACAGGCTGCATTGTAAACCAATAGCATAGAAAATGAAAGCATTTGCACACAAAAAACTGGCACCGTGCCTTTAAGGCAACCATGACCCCCAGCTTCCCATCATGCCTCAAGGATGACAGTTAGGTCAGTTGTTCTTTCTGGCTCCTTCAGACAGGACCCTGGATTCACAGCTCTTCCTTTTTTGGACTTTTCTGTCAAAACAAATTCTAGTATTTTGTGGATTTTTTGCTTTCACTCGACGTCTTTTGACTTTAGAGTGAAGGGTAAATCTTTTTGGAGTTCCAGAAAAGGTTTTTTTCTGTCAAAAATGCCTTCTTTATTTGACCCTTGCCCTGCCTGTGGCAAAAAGAAGGCTAGATCAGACACACACTCTGTGTGTATACTCTGCCTCCCTGATTCTCACTCTTCTGCCACCTGAAATCACTGCAAGAAGTTGTCGAGAAAAACCAGCAAGGAGATGGAGAGAATTTGACTGTATAGCCTCTCTGAAAGAGGTAGGTCTCCAGTGAGGCAAAAGAAAAAGAGAACATTGTCGATGTAGAGAGGCAAGGTCCCGACCTGTTCTCCTTCGGCGTCGAAGTTACCGGCGGCGAAGCAGCAGTCGTCGTCGAAGACTGCGGTGGTTCAAGCGACGAAGTCGAAGACGGTGCTCTCAACGTCGAGCAAGTTAAAGGGCCCTCTGTTGTCGTCAACCAGGCGGCGCTCAACGTCGAGGAGCAAATCTCCGTCAACGTTGGCTAGACGTTCGACGTCGAGACAGATCACTCCGTCGTCGCCATCTAGACGGCGATCGACGTCGAGGCACAAGTCTCCGTCAAGATCGGGTCAGAGATCTTCGACGTCGAGACACAAGACTCCGTCACCGACGTCAAAACAGAAGTCTCCGTCGACATCAGCACGGCGAGGACCTCCGTCGACGTCAGCCAGGCGTTCGACGTCGAGGCACAGGCCGTCGGAGCAGAGGCAACTGACGTCGAAGCAAGGACCTCCGTCGGCGTCAGCCAGGTGTTTGACGTCGAGACACAGGTCTCCATTGGGTGCAGCATGATCGACTTCGAGACTAAGTCCTCCTTCGAAGAGGAGACGGTCGACGTCGAGGCAAGCATCATCATTGCCGGGGCGACGCTCGACATCGAGGCGGCAGTCTATCCCGAGGGAACGTTTGAGATCGACGTCGAGACTGCAGTCTAGAGGGGACTCACGTCCAGTAAGCCTTTCTCCGTCGCCATCACCGAAGTCGAGAACAGGTTCTCGCTGCTCCCCTCACAGATTATCATAGTCTAGATCTGCGGAAGTAGTGATCTCTACGTCTAGCAGTCCAGCGTCCACTTGGCATCCTGATTCAGCGGACAGGCCTGCACAAACAGAGGGAAGAAAATCTCCTCCTGCACGCTCTCCTGAGAGACGAGAGAGGCAAAGGTCACCTTCTATCCATCTCTCTCCTAGATGGAACTGGCCTCTGCATCACTGGGCTCCCGCTCAAGTAACAGGGGCTCAACACTACACAAGCCCACTCCACAGGTCTCCGTTGGCTCGACTGGTGCAAGCTGTGGACATGGATCGTACTCCATCGAGAGGCGGAGATTGCAGTCGCACTCCTGCACACTCTTCCAGAAGGAGGTCCAGATCCAGAAGCAAGAGGAGAAGGCACAGATCTCCAACACCTTCTTCCTCTTCCACACATACGTCAAAGAGAGACTACTCACCGACTCTTACCGACAGCCCACCGTCGAGGGTCTCTCCGGTGGATGATGTTGGCACTTTCCAAGATGTTCTTTCCAGAGGGGCAAGTAAGCTGAACATCCCAATGCCTACTCGGCAGAGCTCGTCGTCAGTAATCTTCTAGACTTTGCACCAGAGAGCTGCATCTAGACCCCCTGTTACCATTGGTGCCGGGGCTACTCCAACCGGTCATGGACATTTTCCTCACGCCGGCGACCCTCAAGACAGCGCCAGCGAGGATTCTAAAGAAATACCGTCCATCGGAGGAGGACCCGTTATTTCTCAGATCTGACCCCCCACCAGATTCTGTTATAATCACTGCGGCTAAAAAGACACACTCAGTAGCCTCCTCTTCTATAGTTCCACCAGATAAGGAGAGCAAAGCACACGATTCGTGGGGGAGGAAGGTGTGCGGCACATCAGCCTCTATGCTCAAGGTCTCAAGTGCGTCGGCTCTTTTGGGACGCTACGAGAGATCTTTGTGGGACTCTCTTCTAAGATTTTCGGAAAAACTGCCCAAGGAGGATCGTAAGGATTTTGAAGAAGTCTTGCAAGAAGGCAGCTTGGTGGTGCGCCAAGTGATCAGCGCCGCAGCAGATGGAGCTACTCTTTCAGCTCACGTCTATGCCCGTGGGATATGCGCTAGGAGATCTTCCTGGCTTCGCCTCACGGCGCTTAAGCCAGAAGCGCAGTCTCGGATCCTCAATCTCCCCTTCTCCGGCTCATCTTTATTCGGCGCTCACACAGATGAGGAAATGTCCCGGATGAAGATGGAGCTAGACACACTAAAGGCCATGGGTCTAGAAAAGAAGAAAGAGTTCAGACGACGTTTCAAACCTTACGATCGCCGATCCTTCCAACAGAGGGTTCAAACCCCTCATTGGCAGAAACATCAGAACCAACAAGGTCAGCAAAGGTCTCAGTACCAAGGCCATCGCTCCTCCAGAGGTAAAGGAAACCAGCGTCAGTCCACTACTTCCACGAAGACTCCAACCAAACAATGAGTGCCCACTTCCCCCATCGCCGGTCGTATGGTCCCTCTCCATTACAGGGACCGCCCCAATACCAAACTGGACCCTTCTTCCAACCCAACTACAATTCGAATCGTTTTTTAGGACAAGGTGGGAGACGCGGAAGAAGGGGCAACAACAGAAGAGTCCAATGGCAAGACGAGAGGACAGCTATCAACACCCGTAGCCAGACCGAGGCCAACAACCGAGCACGAGTAGAACAAGGGATTAGTTGTCAACTTGACGGAGACCACTCTAAGCACTGAGGAACTATCAGTTCTTAATAAAGGTCAGGGATTTGTCCCCACAGCTTATCTGGACAAATTTCAATTGCGCTGTGAATTGAATGAATTCTTTCGTAAAATACGCATCAAGACGTTCTTTATGGACAATGACAACCACACTACCCTACGCCTTAAGTCTACCTTTTTTCTACCAGCTTCCCTGATGCCCCCAGAAGTTCTTGCTTTTAAAGAGAGTGTCACTAAAGAAGTGGAGCAACTTCAGGCAAAGAGAGGTACTTTCAATAATCTGAGTAACAATGAGAGACTAGCAATAAAATCTTTGAGCACTAGATCTGACATTGTGATCAAGCCGGCCGATAAAGTGGGAGCAACGGTCATTCAAAGTACGAATGCCTACAGAACAGCATGCATGAATCTCCTGGCTGATGAAAAATATTACAAGAAAATCTACAGAGACCCCACTGCGCGACTTAAAAAGACAATAAGAACACTGACCACAGATGCAGTAGACCGCAACTGGATCACAAAGAAAGAACATGATTTTCTGACTCCAGATGATCCCAGAGTGCCCCTGTTTTATACAATACCGAAAATACACAAAGGAAGAATTCCACCTCCCGGGAGGCCGATTGTTTCAGGTGTGGGGTCCCTCCTTGAACCCTTGTCCAAATATACCGAATGGTTTCTACGACCCATTGTCACACGAATTAAGTCGTATGTGCAAGATACCAAACATCTATTAAATCTGTTGACGGATATACCATACGACCCAGTAGAAAATACCATGGTGTGTCTGGACATGGAAGCGCTGTATACCAGCATTCCACAAGAAGAAAGCATTCGAGTGATAGAGGCCCTGTTGAGACAGGAAGAATGGCAATGGGAAGCACCGGTTAGTTGGGTCACCACCCTTATGCGTCTAGCCCTGACAGAAAATGTCTTTTAAGTTTTGAAGACCAGATGTATCTACAAGTACATGGCACGTCTATGGGCAGCACATTCGCGCCGAGCATAGCGTGTCTGTACGTGGGCCATTTTGAAGATCAACACATCTGGCCCACTAACCCTTACTCGAATAACATCTGTAAGTGGTTTAGGTACATCAATGACATTCTGGTTATTTGGAAGGGGGACAAGTCCATACTGAATAATTTTTTCAATTGGATGAACCAATTAAACCCACATTTAAACTTCACCATGACCACAAACAACGAAATGGTCTCCTTCCTAGATGTCAAACTTATCGCCAGTGGTGGCACCCTGGTTAGTTCACTGTACACTAAGCCCACAGACAAAAATAGTCTGTTACATGTTAATAGTGCTCATCCGCGCGCCCTGAGGGAGAACTTACCAGTGGGTCAGTTCCTCCGGGTCGTAGAAATTGCACTAACTTACAAGACTACAAAAAGGAGGCAGCACTACTAACCAAGAAGTTACAACAGAAGGCTTACCCGCAAAATATCATTGAAAGGGCTAACAAAAGATTGCGTAACACCCCCCGGGAGGCGTTGCTAGAATCCCATAAGAAACCAGAAAAGGATACGTTGATATGTGTCACGACTTACAATTCCTCGTCTAACGACATTAAGAAAATCATTAATAAAAAATGGCCAGTTTTAACATCAAACAAACTTATGTTTGAAAAACCAATGTTCTCTTTTAAGAGGAACAAGAGTCTAAGAGACACACTGATACATACTAACAAGTACAAACCTAAGATTCCTAACCAACTCACACTTTGGAACAATCCACCTGTTACAGGTCACTATCCCTGTGGGTCATGTGTGGTATGCCCTCTCACAGAACACACCAAACAAATCGATCTTGGTATGACATGTCCAAGGGAACAGCGTTCGCATACTAATTGTAATAGCGACAACGTTGTGTATGTCATCAGGTGCCCATGCCAGCTGTTGTACGTGGGCATGACTAGCAGGAAAATAAAAATACAAATAAGCAAGCACAGAAGCACGATTAGGAGGGCAAACACGGTTACTAAGCTTACTGCCCATTACCTTGAACAAAAGCACAGTGACACTGACATCAAATGGACAGTCATTGAAAAAATAAGTGGCACAGGCAACTTGAATAATAGACTGTTAGAACGAGAACAACGATGGGTTTACCGTCTGAAAACCCAAGTAATCAGACTCAATGACTCTATTCCGTGAAACCAACTAAATAGAAACTGACTTTAGCCCCCAAACATCCTGTTATCTTACAAATTGACCAACATGAGTAATATAATGCAGGACGCATACGACTAGGATCGGTTCGATCATAAAGTGAGTGTATCTATCTAGCATGAGCATCGGAATTTTGGTTCCTCAAACGATAAGAGCGGAATCCTTGTCTGTACTTTCGGCAGAATAAGAGGGGAATCGCTATCTGACCCTCATTGTACTCGTAACTCTGCATATAGTCATGATCAGTCCCTGCTCATCACTTCTCCTGGGGATAGCGCATTTGTTCACTTGCACTTCAACTCACAAAAATAGTGACCCGCGGTGCTTGTGTATCTTAATACAAATTTTTTGGGTTGAATATCCAGCAAACTTATAATACTAGATAGGGCGTGCATCCTTAATAAGCATTCCCCCCCCCTTTTTTTTAAATAATGGTTGAGCATTCTTTCATGTGCCTGTCCATAATGAATTACAGAATCCGTTAAAGAGACGCCTAAGATTGCCATTTGTTACTATACGGACCTTGCACTAATGCGGTACTTGCATTTCCGAACTGGTAGTGATCAGTATGAACCACAGTTCCCAGCATTCAACCGCAATTGATTACGCTGGTCGTCGGCGTCTCGACTATGACGCGTGAGCACGACCGCACCCAATAGATTGAGCGATTAGTTTTCTCGCGCCCGGAAGGCAGATTTAAACTCCTTCAACCGGGTGCTCCACGTGAAAGCCTGGGGAACCCGCACCGAATAGGTTACAGAGCGGGGCAGGACCCTTGATGTTGTGAGTAGTTTTGGCAATTGACGTTAAAACAGGTACGAGCGCGCCCATGATGACACGGGCATTACTGTTACTCAAATCTTACAGGTTTTTGAGTTTTGTCTTTTCTGTTGTGCGTCTGCTGTTGACATTCAGTGTATGACTACAGGGCTACCCCGTAAAACTGTGAGGTACCCGGAGATGAGTTTCCTCGCCCATAACTGGGTAAGGGTTACAGTGTGAATGATTGGAATGTAAGACTAAAACACGGCGACTGATAGCATTGCGCTGTAGAGTGAGATTGACACGGGTGGATTCACTTTCATTACGCACGCACAAGTATGTGGATAATGGCAGTATGCGACAATGATCGCCACTACACCATATTTTGCCATCTATGTGAGTGTGGTAAAAGTAGATGAGTGTCATAATCACATACTAATGTGTTTATGAGAAATGATGTGGTTTCTCACACTGTGTTGACAACACAGGTAGGACTGGTTAGCACATCACACTTGGGAAGGATCTGAATGTATTCAATGAATAATAGACTACGATTTTCTCGTTTGTCTTTGTTTGTATTTACAGATGGAGTGATAAGAGAATGAAAAGGGATAAATTAACTTCTTTAAGAGAGAAAAATAAGGAGCAGCTATTTGCCCTTATATAAACAGCAGTATAGGGAAATCTCCTTCTGAGTTTTCCAGGGAGGGTGTGGTGTTGCCCTGAAGAAAGTCCAGGACCTTTACTGCCCTTGCAGAACTGAAACATGTTGGCCTTAGAGTCATAGGACCATAAATACTCCTATTTGACCCCCTTTTATACCTTTTTAATAACCCTAGCAGATCCAAAAATAAAGGGATACTGGGATTTGCCTGAGGTTTTTTAATCTTTAATTCCCCCTGGTCACATTATCACCAAGAGCTCCCTGAAATACGGTCGAGCCCACCCTGACTTTTAGGCGTCAGGGTGACCCGATGATGAAGCATGACACCACTAGGGTGTGTGAGGGTAATTAAAACAAAAGGAATTGTTTCCTTCCCCACTCCTTAGTGGGTCTCTTCATCGTAGGACTTCCTGTTTGTACCTTATCAGGGTCTATTATAGAAGGAGTACTTATTGTGATACAGTGAGGTAATGGTACACCATCGTCACACAGCTGAGGTAACGGTACACCATTGTTACACGGCTGAGGTAAGGGTACATTATTCCCACACGACTGAGGTAAGGGTACACCATTGCCACACAGCTGAGGTAAGGGTACACCATGGTCACATGGCTAAGGTAAGGATACACCATCATCACACTGGTGAGGTAAGCGAACACCATCGTCAAACGGCTGAGGTAAGGGTACACCATCGTCAAACGGCTGAGGTAAGGGTACCCCATCATCCCACGGCTGAGGTAACGGTACACCATTGTTACACGGCTGCGGTAAGGATACATCATCGCCGCACGGCTGAGGTAAGGGTACACCATTGCCACACAGCTGAGGTAAGGGTACACCATAGTCACATGGCTGAGGTATGAAATTTGAAATTTGTACTTGTAAAGCGCACTTATACCCCCAAAGGGGTGTCCTGGCGCTGTACGCATACCGCTGTGGAACCCTTCCTGGCTTTTCCCTGTGAAATGTCCACTCCTGGGCACCCCCAAGGTGAAGCCAGGCATCCCAGCGCTGTTGGGGCCGTTGTGGAGATTAAACAAGCTATTGCCCACAGTTGCAGAGTGGGACCCATGATTAGAATAGGCACCGAGGCGAGAATTATCAGGTCCGAGGAAATTGAGCCCAAGACCCGCCGAGGCGGGAATTGAACCCTGGTCCCGGGCCAGATCTCTGCATCAGGGTCTGCCGCTCTAACCATTGAGCCACACTTCTCCACTAAGGTAAGGGTTCATCATCATCACACGAGTAAGGTAAGGGTACACCATTGTCACACGGCTGAAGTAAGGGTACACCATCGTCACACGGCTGAAGTAAGGGTACACCATCATCACACGGCTGAGATAAGGGTACACCATTGTTACTCCAGTATTGGAGCTTTCATAGATTCCCATGCCTGAATCATTCCCCGTCGTCGAGATGGGAGTCTCGGTATACATAAAATAGCAATAGAAACCATTACAAAAAAGAAACTAGGCCTAGGCCCATTCTAGTTTTGTAGCATATCCACCTCTTTTTGTAAAAGAGACCAAACAAACCGAACAGCCAATCAGATTAGCCTCACCCTCTAGAACCTTGCTGAGAGAACCTCAGACCCTCAGATTTTCTACCGCACGTTGTGCAAGGGAGTCTCCAATTGAGCTCTGCTCATTTCTACAGCTTTTTCTTCTGGATTTTTTGCTGATATTCTCTCCTAGGATGTCAGACAAGGAAAAGAAAGTTCTTTTCAAGGCCTGTGCCACCTGTGCCAAGAAAAGGTTGTATGTAGAGGACAAGCATAAGGATTGCATTTACTGCCTCTACCCAGACCACAAAGCAGCTGACTGCAAGATTTGTCGCACCTTCTCGACTAAAACTCTGCGGGACCGTGAGGGTCGTCTCTTGACCTGGCTCCAGAGACTGAAGTCTAGGAAGGATCCACTATCCAGTGACAGTGAGGAATCATCATCTGCCACTTCTTCAAGAAGGTCAGTTAAAAGGGGTAGGGCTTCCCCTTTGCCTTCTAAAGAGCGTCCTACTAAGCTCTCAAAGAAGGCCCCTCAGGGATCTGAGGGCCGGAGTCCTGGCGAATCTCCTCACCATGGTGCAAAGGAGAGGGAAGGACAGTTGGCAGCAACAGCAGCAGCCGCGGCAGCAGCACCAGGAGTGGTGTCAAGGGCTGTAAAACCCTTCAAAAAGCCCTCTTCTCTGACTTCTGAGGGAAAATCTAAAAAGGACGCCCACTCGTCAACGACGGCAACTAAACAACCGTCGACGAAATCATCAAAGGTAAAGCTTAATCCCTTACCTACGTCGACGGGCTCGTCGACGGTTCCTTCTGTGTCGACGCGGGTGGTTTCGGCTCCGCCGTCGACGGTTTCTACGACGTCGACGAAGGTGTCGACGAGTGCAGTGTCGACGACGACGGTGTCGACCGCAACGACGACGTCGACGACGACCACAACGACGACGTCGACGGCCAGGATGTCGACAGTCTTGTCGACGACAGCGACGACGACACCTATCCCTTCATCGACGATCTACTCGTCGGCGCTGCTTCCATCCACAGCCTC
Source organism: Calotriton arnoldi (assembly GCA_963921515.1). NCBI lineage: Eukaryota > Metazoa > Chordata > Amphibia > Caudata > Salamandridae > Calotriton > Calotriton arnoldi. Next base: position 3,736,704 of record CAWUFW010000372.1, on the reverse strand, counting down.
GACGACGATAGTCTCCCCGTCGACGAACCCGTCGACGACATCGTCGACGACGGAAAAAATCATTAAAAAACGCCGAATAACACCGGACATGACTTCCCCCAGAAGAATTACTCCTCTTCCTCCAGCTCTTTTGCTTGAAGAACAAGAGGAATCTGACGACGATGGGCCTTTTGGCTATGCTCATAGCCCCTCGCAGCTGCGAGTTAAGTGCCAGGATACGGACTCGGAGGGGGAATATCTCCAAGAGCATACATACGACCAATCCATGGGTTATCAAGAGGATTACCACCAGGAGATGGTCTCGATGCCTTCCTCGCTTTTAGTGGATCTTCAAAGTATGCTAGTCGACTATAGGAGGAGATTCTCTACACAACCACCTCCTCCTGCTATGGAGCAAGCTGCAGCTGCACTTCCGGCTCGCTCTATTACTCCTCCACTACCACCATCGCAGCCTCCGCAGCACTTGCAGGTTTCGGATGTACCTCCAATGGAGCCAAACACACATGATGACACCTTGGATGAGGATCAGGCCAATGTCCCTCCGCTTCACCAGGACACAGAGTGGGATGATTATGTTATCCCTGACCCGGCTTCTCCATCCCCAGCTCCTCTTGATTCTCCCCCGGTGGATATTGGGGGTTTTCATAAATTAATGGAAAGGGCCGCAAAACGATTTGAACTTCCAATGCCCATGGTTCAGTCAGAATGTTTCCTCTACGACTTCAAAGAACCGTATAAAAAGACTGTGCGTTCCATCCCCATTGTGGGCCATGTATGGGAAGAGGGATTAAAAGTGATGAAAAATCCTGCTACGGTGATGCCAGTCTTACCTCGCCTAGAAAAGAAGTATAAGGCCCCTGAGGACAGTCCAGCCTCTTTGGTTAGTCAGCCTAAACCGGATTCGGTAATATCTCAGGCTGCCCAAAGGAAGTCGCGCAACCCTTCGTCCCCTCTTACTACGCCACCGGATAAGGAGGGCAGACGCCTGGATAATGCGGGGAAAAGATTCTCTTCAATGGCGAGCCTCTTGGTTCGGGCAAGTAATGCCTTGGCAATTTTGGGCAGGTATGATCGCCAAATGTGGTGCGATCTGTCCCCATATCTTGACCAGTTGCCAGAGGATTCTAGAGTGGAGGCGAAGAAAATCCTACAAGAAGGAGAGGTAACATCGGCAGAGATAATTGACTGTGCGATGGACATCGCAACAACTGCATTCCGCTCGCTGGCTGGCGCAGCGGTCCTTCGTCGCCAGGGTTGGTTGAGAGCGACATGGTTCCGTCCGGAGGTCCAAAATAAAATCCTTGACCTTCCCTTTCATGGTGAGGCGCTCTTCGGTAAGCATATCGACGATGCACTTCAAGATATTAAAAAAGATACGGAAACTGCGAGATCTCTAGGGACTCTACAATACCGGAAAGTCCCTTTCCGTGGAGCCAGAGGAAGAGGTACTCCGTCCTATAGAGGTGCATACCAGCAACAACGATATTCCTCCTATGGTTCAACATCCCAATCGTATCATCCGTCCTACAATCAGAGACAAGGCCAGTCCTCTTCTTTCTCCAGGTCCAACAATAGAGGGAAGCAAGGTGGCCAAGGACGGGATTCTTCCAAGCGACAATAGCGGCGTGCTGGCTCTTCTTACTGTACCCTCCCCCTCTACAACATCAGTGGGAGGCAGGGTATCAGAATACCTCCACAACTGGCAACGGATAACATCAGACCGTTGGGTGCTGAACATCATTCGGTGTGGCCATACTTTAGAATTTGTCCATCTTCCACCATCCAAGCCCCCTGCCGCCACAGCCTCAAAACATCTGCGCCTTCTTCGATTGGAACTACAGCAAATGCTCTTAAAAGGGGCAGTGGAACCGGTTCCTCTCTCTCAGCGGGGAGAGGGGTTCTACTCCAGGTTTTTTCTGGTCAAGAAGACGCTGGACAAGTGGTGCCCTATTCTAGATCTCAGGGAGCTCAACACCTATCTCATAAGACAATCATTTCGGATGGTGTCTCTCCAGGATATTCTACGCCTTCTCAATTCAGGGGACTTTATGGCCACTCTCGATCTCGAGGACGCATACTTTCATGTACCCATCCATCCAGCTCACAGGAGGTTTCTACGATTCACAGTATCCAAGAGCCATTTCCAGTTCAAAGTCCTACCTTTTGGCCTTCGATCTGCTCCGCGGATCTTCACCAAGGTGCTAGCGCCAGTAGCAGCATGTCTCAGGAGGCAACATTTTCAGGTTTTTCCCTACCTGGATGACTGGCTGCTCAAAGCTCCGACCAAGCTGCAAGCGGAGGAGTCAGTCGGTGCGTGCACACGCCTTTGACAGCCTAGGGTTAACTCTCAACATGGAAAAATCATCTCTCAACCCGTCCAGGATAGTTCGATTCCTGGGGGCCATCCTGGACACGTCTCTCAGCAAGGCTTCCCCAACTCTCGAGAGGCAGGAGAAACTGTTGTCCATGGCTCATCTATTGCGAAGAAAAGAGTGTCTTTCAGTTCGCCTTTACAAGTCCCTGCTAGGGACGATTTCCTCCTGCATTCCATTGATACCTCACTGCAGGTTACGGATGCGTCCCCTCCAGGAGGAGTTGGACTTGCAATGGCGACAAATAGACGGGTCTTTCGACGACAAGGTGATGGTCACTCAGCCTATGAGAAACGCCGCCCTATGGTGGACAAAGAAAAAGAATGTGTCTCAAGGTCTATCCTACGAAGTCGTTCCGGCTCCTCAAGTACTAACGACGGACGCCTCTCTGGAAGGATGGGGCGCAGTGTTACAGGACTTGCATGTAAGCGGACGCTGGTTACCCCGCCATCGGCAGCTCCATATCAACCTTCTGCAGCTCAGGGCGATTCGTCTAGCGTTACAGGCCTTCCTTCCACGACTTCAACAGTCGGCGGTTCTTGTCCGCACGGACAATACCACGGCCATGCATTACATCAACAAGGAAGGAGGAACCAGGTCTCACTCTTTGTCTCAGGAAGCCCAGAGAATTTGGGAATGGGCTATCCAACACGGGATTTCACTCAAAGCGGAACATCTCCCAGGGGTTCTCAACGAGTCAGCGGACACACTGAGCAGACTGAGATCAGAAAGCAAGAATGGGAACTGGACCAGTCCACTTTGGAGGAAGTGTTTCGCAAGTGGGGGAGGCCTTCCATAGACCTCTTTGCCACCCAAGAGAACAGGAAATGCCAATTTTATGCCAGCAAGCTACACCATCGGGGATCGCTGGGGAATGCGCTTTCGATAGCCTGGTCAGGCGCATTTGTCTACGCTTTTCCCCCATTCCGTTGATACCCAGGATTCTCCGGAAACTCAAGGTAGAACCTTGCAGAATGATCCTGATAGCTCCTGCTTGGCCTCATCAGTTTTGGTTCACAGAGCTTCACCTTCTCTCCCTGGACCTTCCTCTGCTTCTGCGGCCAATTCCAGCACTGCTCTCAATGTCTCAGGGCCAGGTCTGGCATCCGAATCCTCGATCGCTGCAACTATCGGCATGGCTCCTGAGCACCGAGAATTTCTTGGGTTAACACTCTCAAAGGAGGTTACGGAGGTGCTTTCTCAAGCTAGAGCCCCAAGTACAAATAAGACGTACCGATTAAAATGGAAGCGCTTCTGTATTTGGTGTCATCAGGAAGGGGTAGACCCTTTCTTATCGCAACCTCATCAGGTTCTACCTTAACTCCTATCATTGGCAAAAGCAGGACTGGCTCACTCCTCTGTCAAAGTCCATCTGGCAGCCATTTCTCGCTATAGACGCACTTCCTCTGGACCTTCTCTCTGGTCGGCAAGGATAGTCAAGCAGTTTCTCAAAGGCCTCTTCAGACTCTTTCCTCCAGTGAGGCCTCCGCCTCCTCTTTGGCATTTGAATTTGGTTCTCGCACAGCTCATGAAGTCACCATTTGAACCGATTCACCGAGCGGACTTAAAATTCCTCTCCTGGAAGATAGCGCTTCTCTTGGCTCTCACTTCCGCAAGGAGAATCAGTGAATTACAGGCCCTAACAATTCAGGATCCTTTCCTTCAATTCAAGAAAGGCACAGTGCTACTCAGGACTAACCCGAAATTCATTACGAAAGTGCCTTCAGACTTTCATTTAAATGAGCCTGTAATACTCAAATCCTTCTTTCCTCAGCCTTCTACTCCGGCTGAAAGAGCACTTCACTCACTGGACGTTCAGAGGTGCTTAAAGTTCTACCTTGTCCGTACTGAGGACTTCAGGAAATCCTCTCAACTGTTTGTCTCATTTAGCGCTCCCCGTAAAGGTTTTCCCCTTTCCAAACAGGGATTGCTCGTTGGGTTGTCCGCGCTATCCGATATTGCCACACAGCAGCGGGCAAGCCCCTTGAGGGTCGAGTCCGAGCACATTCTACTAGGGCCATGGCTTCTTCAACGGCCCTCTTCGCAGGAGTTCAGATCAGAGACATCTGCAGGGCTGCGACTTGGAGCAGTACTCATACGTTTACAAAACATTACTGCCTGGATGCTTCAACGCAGAGTGACACAGCTGTGGGCCAGGCAGTCCTGAGGAACCTCTTTCAGTAAGCGGTGAGCTTTCCCTTTCTTCCCTCCTGCCATTATTTCGTATTATTTGCACATTTTGGCAGTGTGTTTAAATGTTTAAATTGTACTTGTTGTTTAAAGTACTGCAATGTTATGACTTTCCTCTCGCTTGTTTTAACAGTAAGAGAGCAAAATGTGCTTATAACTGCTAGCTACTCTGATTCAGGCATGGGAATCTATGAAAGCTCCAATACTGGAATAAGAAAACAAGTTACTTACCTGTAACTTTGGTTCTCCAGTATTGGAAGCTTTCATAGATTCCCATGCAACCCACCCTCCTCCCCTGGGAAAGCTCAGCCTTCAGTCTTTTTGGGTTGTATTTTACACAACGTTTACGAAAATCTGAGGGTCTGAGGTTCTCTCAGCAAGGTTCTAGAGGGTGAGGCTAATCTGATTGGCTGTTCGGTTTGTTTGGTCTCTTTTACAAAAAGAGGTGGATATGCTACAAAACTAGAATGGGCCTAGGCCTAGTTTCTTTTTTGTAATGGTTTCTATTGCTATTTTATGTATACCGAGACTCCCATCTCGACGACGGGGAATGATTCAGGCATGGGAATCTATGAAAGCTTCCAATACTGGAGAACCAAAGTTACAGGTAAGTAACTTGTTTTCTTACACAGCTGAGGTAAGTGTACACCATCGTCTCACGGCTCTGGTAAGGGTACACCATGGTCACACGACTCAGGTAAGGGTACACCATCATCATACAGCTCAGGTAAGGGTACACCATCACCACATGTGAGAAAGTGGCTCTGTATATACTGAACCAAAGTAAGGTTCAGGGTGCACAGTGTCCACAGTCTCCAGAGGTTTGGCAGAGGCTAAAGTTAGATATAACCTTACTCTCTAAAGTGGTAGCTTGGTCGAGCAGTAAGGCAGTATCAGAGGACAGTGTAAAACATTTGTTGTACACACTCAGTCAGCAAATGAAGCCACACACTCAAGAACTGAACTCTAGGCCAATGGTTTGTATATAAAAATATATGCTTGTTTTATTTTAGAACCAACAATAGGTATCAAAGTATACTTTCTCAGAATGAGATGCTTTAGGTAAATACTTTCAATAGGCAATAGACTTTTGAATGTAATGGTTACAGTTGACAACACAATTTTAAACACAATTATACATTGAGTTCAATGGGAATTTCTGGTTAAATGCAATAGATTACTTTTGGGATTACTTTTCTAACCACAGGACTCGATCCTAGATTCAGTCCTGGGGCATCTCCTGTAAACAGTTGAGTAAAAACGTTTTGGTTATAGTAATGATTTTTGAGGAATATTATTGTATTTCAAAAGTTGACACTTAGAAACTTTTCAGGGTAAAATTACCAATGTTATCCTATGGAAGAAAAGGCAGGTAAAGTACGTTACTTTTGTAATCCAGTGCTGGGCTCTCAGGTTCAGCACTGGGGTATCTATCTAAAACAGGGAAGTAATTACGTTTGTATCGTTGGCACGATTTTTAGAGAATATTTGTAAGTTTCAGAAATCGACACTTAGAAACTTTTCCAGCAAAAAGCAGGCAATGATATCCTATGGCAGGAATTTCAAGTCACTGGTAAGTATGATTAAAATTACTTTTCAGGGTCAGTACTGGACTGAAAGATGCAGCCCTGAGGTCTCTCCTGATAGCAGGTGAGTAACCCGGAATTCATTACTGTTGTGATTTTTAAGCAATATTTTGGTATTTCAAAAGTGGACACAGAAGAAATTTCACAGAAAACCAGTCAATGGATCCCTATGGAAGAAAATTGAGTTAGCGGTAAGTAACGTTGTGAGTACTTTTCAGGGTCAGTGCTGGGCACCAAGATCCAGCACTGGGATCTCTCCTAATAGCAGGTGAGTATTTCCGTTTTCGTTACTCGGTTGATTTTAGGTGAATATTTTAAAGTTGAGAAACTCCACACTTAGAAGAATTTCCGAGTGACACCAGTCAATGTTACCCTATGGAAGAAAAGTGAGTTATCGGCTTTTGGGTAAGTACTCGACTGGCAGAGTTAAGGTTCTGGGCATAGACTCAGGGGTCCCCCAGGGTCAGGTAGGTACAGTTGTTACACCCTCAGCGGCACAGGGGCGGCCGGGTGCAGAGTGAGTAGGCCCAATGTTATCCTATGGACGGCAGGGGGCCCTTGGTTGGTGGCTGCTGGCTGGCAGGCCACTCGGCTGTGGGAGCAAAGCTCCTGGTCACTTGCTCGGGGCAAGTGGGGAAGTCGCACAGGGTAGTTGGTGCACCCTCAACGGCACTGGGGCGGCCGGGTGCAGTGGGCTTTTGGGCCGTCGGGCGCCCAATGGTTTGCAATGGGAAAGCTGCGTGACGAACAAAGACTGCAAGCTCGGGGACGGTGATTCTTCAGGTGCAACCACCACTTCGAGAGGTAAGTTGGGAAGCTGTGGGAAGGGTAGGCACCCCGGAGTTGGGCACAGGAGGCCGTGGGGCATCGGGTGCAGGGGTGCCTTTAGGCGTCGGAAATCTTACCCTCGGCTGGTCGCGGTTGGAGGGGTCCCTTGTTCTGAGGCTGCAGGCGTCGTCAGGAGCGTCGAGGAGGGCCCTTGGGTGCTGGATTCCGGGTCACAGTCGACAGGGGGACGTCCTCGTGGTATTTGCCCACTCAGGCACAGGCCGGGCTCGGCGGGTGCAGAGGGTTCAGGATTCGCGGTTCCCGGTTGGCACCAGGGGTTGGTTGCTTGCTTTGAGCAGTACCACTGCTCTTGGGAGTCCCAGGGGGTTAGAGTCACAAGGCAGTCAGGTCCTCCGGGGTTTGTGAGGGTGCTGGCCACTGGAGACGCCGGGGTTTAGCAGGAGCAGGTTCGAGGGTCGACAGGCCGGTAGGGCTGGGGCCAAATCAGTTGGTGTCTTCCTCTTGGGAGCAGCTGCATGGCAGGTCTTCTTGTTTCTCGTTCTTCTTTCTTGTTTTTTGGAATCTGGAACTCCGGAAGGAAGGTTCAGGGAGCCCCTAAATACTGAATTTAGGGGTGGTTACAGGTAGGTAAGGGCAGGGACCAATGGGTCCCTTCCCTGGGGTGGGTACACCCCCCATTCTGCCACTCTCCAGTGGGAGGGGGGCAGGAGCCTGTCCCTGGTTGGCTGGGTCCCCCCATCCTCAAGATGGCGGGGACTCAAGTTTGTGCTTCACCTCGCCTCCCCCACCTTAGGGGTGGAGTTGGCAGAGGTGGGCACAACCCATTCCCTGCCTCTGGTTTTCCCGCCGGTTCTCCCGCCCGAAGTTGGGGTAGAACCAGTGGGGACTAGTTTGCTGGGAGCAGCAAATGGTCTGGGGAAGCTCAAAAGGCGGCAGGCCTTTGAAGCTTCCCCTGCCCATCCTGGGGGAGGAGGCTTAGGCACCTCGCCCCAGGATGCGCATTGTTTCAGGCCCCTGAGAGCAGAGGCTCTCGACCCAGGGGTCCAGAAACATGTCTGGTGGTGGCAGCCTGGGCAGACACTCAGTCCGGACACTGGAGGTCGGGTTGGTTTCAGGGGGCATCTCTAAGATGCCCTCTGGAGTGTGTTTTACATTAAATCCCACACTGGAATCAGTGTGGGTTTAATGTGCTGAGAAGTTTGATACCAAACTTCTCAGTTTTCAGTGGGGCCATTATGGTGCTGTGGAGTTCGTAATGACAGACTCCCAGCACCATATACTCCTAAATGGCAGCACTGCACTTACAATGCCCAAGAATGGACTTGGGCACTGTAGGGGCACAGGGCTCAGGCCTCTGTGCCCTCACCACTGGCATAGTGCACCCAGCTAGAGGGGTGGCTGACCTAGGCCAGGGCAGTGGTTTGTAGGCATGGCACACAGGGATGTGTGCCATGTCGACTCTTCACTTTTGTTCTGCACCAAGACACGCAGCCTGCAAGGGCAGTGTGTGTGTGTAAAGGTACAGGGTCCCTAAGGGTGGCACAACAAGTGCTGCAGCCCTTAGGGGCCTTCCCTGGTCACAGTGCCCTGGGTACCCATGGTACCATTTGCCAGGGGCTGACCTGTGGCCAGGGATGCCAATTGGGTGTAGGCATCAATGCAGTTTTAGGGAAGGAACACAGGCCCTGGGTACCTGGTTGGCAGGAACCCAGGGCACACTCAGTCAAAGCACATCAGCAATTCAGCAAAAAGTGGGGGCATACCATGCAAGAAAGATGGCACTTTCTCACACCACACAGTTGGGGTAAGGGTACACCATCGTCACACGGCGGAGGTAAGGGTACCCCATCGTCACACAGCTGAGGTAAGGGTACACCATTGTCACACGGCTGAGGTAACGGTACACCATTGTTACACGGCTGACGTAAGGGTACACCATCGCCACACAGCTGAGGTAAGGGTACACCATTGCCACATGGCTGAGGTAAGGGTACACCATTACCACACGGCTGAGGTAAGGGTACACCCCAGTCACACGGCTGAGGTAAGAGTACACCATCGTCACACAGCTGAGCTAAGGGTATACCATCATCACACGTCTGAGGTAAGGGAAAACCATTGTCACAGGGTAAGGTAAGGGTACACCATCATCGCACGGCTGAGGTAAGGGTACACCATCTTCACATGGCTGAAGTAAGGGTACACCATTGTCACACGGCTGAGATAAGGGTACACCATTGTTACACGGCTGAGGTGAGGGTACACTATCTTCAGACAGCTGACATACGGGTACACCATCGCACATGGCTGAGGTAAGGGTACAGCATCACCACACGGCTGAGTTAAGGGTATACCATTGTCACATGGCTGAGGTAAAGGTATGCCATCATAGTATTTTGAGTGCATGGAACTCTGGATTATAATTGTTGCCTTAAATAATGTTACCAGAGAAGGAACAAGCTACTAGAAATACTCAAAGCGAATGGCTGAGATTTTCAATGACATTAGCCACTTGTTTATCCTCTCAATTGAGCGGTGTAAGCCCTCCAGTAAGAGAATCTGTCTAGAGGTGAATGGCAGAAAAGATGTCCAGGGCTGCTGCTGATGCACTAAGGGGCCCCTCCAAGTCCAGTCCAGGTGCTGCCAGAGAAGCCTGCTAACACCCAGTGTGACTTACATCTCTTCAGAATATATGGAGTACTGGAGAAGCATCTTCCATGTTGTGTAGAATTCACGTGGATCCGTTTGAACACATTACTTTTGGCGCCTTTAATCAGTGTTATGGAATTTCCATTCATCTGGATTAAGCTGACTGAAGCCTCAGGAGAAATTCCTGCTCATTTCAGGACTTTTCCTCAAAGTAGCTCTGCTACTGGAACTGGCGGAAGCCCTCTTACTACTTTATTTACGTTATTTACATTTGCATTGTGAGTTTGAGAGCATTTAATGTCTTTTATCAGTGTTTTAATATGAGAAATTGAATTTACTTTGTTTTTGTAATAATTTGACTTTTTAAATTTTTGATTTTGTACTTAACTTTGTTTGGACGATGACGGTATTTTATTTCTTAACTGTATGGCCTTCTTGTAGGAAAGTAGGCTCTGCTGTTATGGTTACCCCCACTTTTTGCCTGGCGTTTCTGACTAGTCTGACTGGGATCCTGCTAATCAGGACCCCAGTCTCTGTGCTTTCTCCCCTAAATTGCCTATGGTAAGTACTTAGGTACACCCCAGATTGGCTACTGGTGTACCCTTATAAGTCCCTAGTATATGGTACCCAGGACATAGGTACACCAGGGGTCTCCCATGGACTGAAGTATGTATTATGCCACTCAAGGAGAGCACTCAAACTGTGACTACAGGCCTGCCATTGCAGCCTGTGTAAGCTGGTGCTAGCCACCCTTACTCCAGATATAAGTTTTCTTATATCTGAGGTCACGCACTTAAAACCTATACGACACCCCTAAGGCAGGCCTGAAGGCAAGGTGCTCGGTTCTAAGTGTGAGGTTGTCCCTCACACTTGAGCGGGACACCCCTAGAACCTTCGGAGTCCATTCTCCCCGGTTGTAAGTGCAACAGGCATTACAATATATAGAGTGGCCATGCGTCATTACACGATGACCATCTCTAAATTGGCTGGAAAGAATCAAACATGTTGGAATCATACCCACAAACAGTAAACGGTGTGGGAGGTATGATTCCATGCACTGTAAAACTCCTCCGGCAGGCCCTTAGTGCTCCGGGTACGAGTCTTCTAGACCCGGACAGCAAACTATGGCTGCTGCCGACCAGAGACACGATTCTGCCCTCTTGCTGCTGAGCCAAGCTCGAGCAGAGGAAGGCAGGACAATAGGTATCCTGTCACAGGCAGGTGTGACCACCTCCCAAACAGGACTTAGTGTATTAGGACAGGGTGGGGGCTCTTGCCAGCGCCATTCAGTCTGCTTGAAGGGCACATTTGGTGCCCCCCTTGCATACTCCAGTTCAAACCAGCCCAGGGAGCCGTTGGCTCCAGCTGTGGCGCAAAACTGGACAAAGGACATGGGAGTATGCTCCCCACTATTCAACCCCTCCTCTGGGAGGGACCCCTGAATCGTCCCAACCCTTTCCTTAGGGTATCTAAGGGCTGACCTGTGGGTGGGTCCCTAGATTCGTCGTGGGACAAGATTCAGATCAGACACCACTTTATCTTTGACCCTCTGGGCACTCTGGACTTCACTGGACTTTGCTCTGGGCACCGAGATTGCAACTGGGAAGACTCCTGCTGCTCCTGGTCTTGTCGTCCTGCTCGTCTGCTGCAACATCTGTGCCTGTGCTCCATACAGGGTCCTCCCAAGGCCTGTGGACATCCAAGACACCTGAAGGAATCTCCCTTGAAGTGAAGGAGTCACTTCCCTGCATCTGCAGGCTCTGCAACAAAGCTGACCGGTCTGCTGATCCTGGGCTCCCACAGACTCTGAAAGGCTCAGCAACACAGGTGGTGGTTCTTCAACTCCCTCAAGGCGTGCACCGTCTCCTCACCAATTTTGAGGCCAGTATCCCTCGTCGGGACCGCAGGAACGAACCCCTGTGCATCGCGTTTTCTTGCCGTTGCCAAGACTTGTTGGCTCTCTTCACCAGACATATTCAGGCTCCAAGAAGCTCCAGCCTCAAGCATCTCCTTCTACCAAGATCTTCATCCTCATTGCATCTCTTGCACCGTGGGCCTGCATCTTCGGTGAGCTGCTCGAGGTCCTCTTGTGGCTCCTGTGTTTCTGGCCTGTGGGTCCTCTTGAGGGTCTTCCTTGACTGTAATGGGCTCCCCTGATTGCTTGGGGCCTACTCCGACTCCCCTGCTCGTGGTGAGTCACTTGGACTTTGCTTGTCCCGACACTACACCTTTTTCGCTTGCCACGTTGTTTGCAGTTGCGAAGGCTTGTTGGTGCTCCCGACGGACACTAACCCCTCAACTCTCGACATCCGACGTGGGCCAGCTCGTGAACGGCTCCTGGTCTGTCTCGGCGTCGCCTGGTCCACACAGCTGCAGCTCCAAGGTCATCGTCAACTCTCCTGCATCTCCCGACATCAGTGGGCATTCGTCTTTCGTGCCTCCTGGTCACTCCTGGGTGGCATAGACTCTGCCCCCTCTGCTTGCAGGTACTTCTCAACTTGAATCCACCTTTGGGTTCCACCGGACGCTTTCACCTTCCCCAGCAGCGGCATCTTCCTGAAGTCCTCCATTGGGTTCGACAGCAGTTTCCCACACTAGTTCACACCTATGCACACGGCTTTCCTGGTGTAGGTACCCTGGTTCCTGGGGTATCCACGGGTGGGGTGGCTCTCCAACCTTCTGCCTTCCACGGGGTTTCTTCAGGGTCCACTGGGAAGGGTACTTTTACTTTAAAATTGCAACCTGCGACGTACCCATTGAATTGAGTGCACGGTCGTGTTCCCACACTGCACACGGCCTCCGTGGGGTTCCTGGTTACTTACCTCCGGTGGTTCCTTGGGTCCCCAGCACTTCTACGTCTTCTGTGCCCTGTCTTGACTCAAGTTGTGATTCGCATCCCTCTATTTTTTGTATATGGTTTGGTCTCCCCATGGCGACCACTGTGTATTGGTGCTACTTACCTGTTTTCTATGCAAAGTGTTATGTGCATTGTGTTATATCCCCGGGTATGAGATATGGTTATGTGTTAGTGAATGTCCTGCTTCCACACCCTCCGCCTCCTTCGTAAGACCTTCAAATGGATCCCCCTCGAACACCGAAAGACCGTCACTCACGCCCTGGTCACCAGCAGACTCGACTATGGCAACGCACTCTATGCCGGAATAAACAAAAACCTCACCCGCAAGCTACAGAACATCCAGAACGCCGCCGCAAGACTGGTCCTCAACCTGCCAAAAAACTGCCACATCTCCCAGCACCTGCGCACATTCCACTGGCTCCCTGTCGAGGCGAGAATCACCTTCCAGATGCTCACCCACGCACACAAGGCCCTCCACGGCACCGGACCAGCATACCTGAACAGCCGACTCAAATTCCACGCACCCCAAAGGACCCTACGATCAGCCCAGCTCTCCTACGCCGTCGTCCCCCGCACCAGAAAGACCAGACCGGGAGGCCGCTCCTTCTCCTTCCTCGCGGCCAAAGCATGGAACGCCCTTCCGCTCCACCTCAGACAGACAACATCACTCCCCATCTTCGCAAGAAACCTCAAAACCTGGCTCTTCGACAGACCCCCTCCTTGATGGATGGAACCTGCACCCCCCCCACCCCTAGCGCCTTGAGACCCTTACGGGTGAGTAGTCGCGCTTTAACAAACCCCTGATTGATTGATCTTATAATAAATACATATTTTTATAAATACACTGTGTGGTTCTTTTTCACTTAATCTATACCAATAAGATTAAGTTCTGGTAAAACAAGCTGCTTTACACTCCTTCTGGACTAAGCCTGAAGGCTGCTCTCCACAGCTACCACTTAGAGAGCTTTCTAAGGTTGTCTAAGACCACTAAAATCACCATAGGGGTTGTCTGGATTAGTGCAGGGTGCTACACTTACATAAGTGAGCACCATATATTATGCAAGCCTTCTACACTTCTCGATAGCTGTTAAACTTCTACTTTACTGCGTGTGCCCCACTATGAACATTAAGCCAGGGATTCCTCCCAGGATCCAGTGTTCACAGCTCTCTATAAGGTTGTGTTCTTTCTCCACCACGTGCTAACACCTGCAGCTTACCCTTCATATGATGTCCATCTCTCTCAGTAGTGTCAAGTGATGATTATCTCTCATCTCTCTTCCTTTAGGTACGCAGCTGCGGGGGAGTCTGCCTTGATGGCACCCAACAACAGTAAGTAGAGAAATGAGACAAAGTTAAAAAATGGGGCCTCTTCCGTTTCTGCACAGGGAGCGCCAAGAGCCCAGATATGTTTTCAGAAAGGACACTCCTTCTGCTGAAGCTTTGTCTCTTTGTGGGTCTTATACAAGAACCTAAATCTGGCCATACAAAGCTATGTTTAGAGTTTGTGGTCTAACTTCAGTACAATGTTAATCCTACACTCTTTCCATGGCAAGTTAGTGTCCAAGTGTCTTCATTGTCAGCAGAACAGAAGTAACTGTGACGACATTTTTATAGTGCTTCAAACCTTTGGAGAGGCATCAAAGTACATTATCAGGCGGGCGTTACACTATAGAGGGAACAAGTGCATGGTGTTGTGTTTGCAGAGTAGTAGGGCTCCATGGGTGCAGAGCTCAATGTTTGAACACTTGTCTGCTCTTTTGCTGGAGCGGATTCTGAGCTGTGTAATTAGAGTCTGCAATTACCCCATAGTCCAGTACTCGCCTTCTCAGCCAAAATAGTGCATCAAAAGCTTATCTAAGCACAGACATTCCAGCCATCAATTGTCCGTACATTGTTATTTTCAGGAAACACCCTAAGAAAGAGTCATGGCAGTCACAATCCAGAGGGACAGGGTGTACCAGGAGAGATGAAACATAGACTGGTGCCTCGTGATGGTGCCCGGATAGACCTTCTTCCATTGACCCACTAACCCCTGACCCACTCCACACACTCATATTGTTTCACACTCTGGCCAACATACACCTTTGCTGTACAAAAAGTTAATTTGTTGCTTGATCCTCATTTAGTACAATGACGTCTCCATGTGACGCTAGAAGCCTCAGGTATCCCCCTCCCTCAGGCTCCACGCCTCTTATATCCCATCCTTTTACATCACTTGCCCGCTTGCACCAGCAGGCAAGGTAACATGTTTGTTCGGCCATCCTTTTTTACCTCATTCACACCCTCTCAAAGACAAGCACAACTGGTTTACATTGCTAGGGAAAGGAGGAGCCAGTGTTTACATAGAAGCTGTTAGTCTGAGTCAAGTCCTTTCATAAGGTGCCTAAACCCCAAAGTATTCAGGCTCTAGTACTGTTTCCAATCTCAAATCTCACTAGAACAGAAAAGTTTTAGGTTTTACTGGAGCCCTTTAAGCATGAGACATTCCTTAATTCCAACTTTAGGCCATTCCACCATGTCACCTGTGCTCCCTGTAGCTGCCTGCCAGCCAGCGCTGTATACTGACATTTGTAGGAAACCAGCAGAACCTGAACTTAGGGCCATAGGTGCCTCATTGGAGCATAACATTGGAGTCTAAAGGCCAGTTATCTGGACCACTTTGATAAACAGCTTTTTGGAGTGTCATTGGGGCACAATATTTCATCCTGCCCACAATCGGTAGCCAGTGTCATTTATGAAGTGTTAAAGTTATGTGCTCCTGAAGTTTGACACAAGAAACAACCCTCAAGGGGGTAGTTTGAATTTTCTCAAGCGTGCTCTTGTGCTTCTAGGGTGCATCCTCCTTTTTAGTTCACCTGTAGCTGACACAACTACAGCTAAGAGTGTTTGCCCGATCTTCCATGTTAAGGTGATTATCTGCGACCACTCCTAGTGACTTTACCCTTTTCTTGAGGCTAAATTCAGAATCCCCTGCTGTCATAGAGATGTAGACACTCGGTTAGTCCACTGCAACCCTCAGATTCACTGGTAGCAGGTCAGCTTTGATAGAGCTGAAAGCAAGACCTCTATGCTTCATCCATTTGCTGGTATCAGCAGTCAAAACTGATGTGAACGCTCTGACAGTTCCTGTTCAGACTTTTCCATTTCCATCATTTTGTCCCCACAGACTCTACTAATTCCAAACCCTGTGTTATTCTGACTCTTGTAGTTCTTTCATTAAAAATAGGAAGTTTTCAATCATGAGTAGAAACACTAGAAATCTCTGCACCCTATGCACCAGCTTTTATCATTACGATAACCAAGTGAACGCCTTTGTCACCAAGGTTGTTTTGTCTTTTTGTTGGAATAGTGTCTGCTAGTCCCACATTGTTTTCAAAATATAAGATACGATCGATAATCAGATCCTATAAAAACCCAGGTATCGGACTATATAGATTAGAGAGAGACTTATCCAGTATTGGGGTATCTTTCATAGATTCACATGCCTGAATCATTCCCCATCGTCGAGGCGGGAGTCCCACAGTAAATTACAAAAGTAGTGCCATAAGTAAATAATAGTAGTAGGCTAAAAGAAAAGCCTAAGGCCTAAATCTTAGTAGCCTATCTACATCATTATAATAAAAAGAACCAAAAGTCATCTCTAACCAATCAGCTACCAGCACCCTCTAGAACACTCTCAGCAGAGGCAGTTCTCTTCCAGGGGATCCTCATCAATAGTCATAAGCACTGAATATTCCCGCCCACGTGCGGGGACCCCGGAAATATAAAAATTATATATGGAAATCACATATATACAGCTCTACATATATGCATATACATATATCATTTTTTCTCATACCAATGCAGCTCTCAATAGGAGGCTAAACAATGTAATTACACACATAAAAAACTACTTTTGCCAATATATAAAAACACCAGAGAACAATTAGTACTTGAACTCGGTTTTTTAATGAGCAAAATACTCATAAATAGTAAAAACTGCAAAATAAGTAGACATTGTTAGCCTACAGGCTGCATTGTAAACCAATAGCATAGAAAATGAAAACATTTTCAACAAAAAACTGGCACCGTGCCTTTAAGGCAGCCATGACCCCTAGCTTCCCATCATGCCTCAGGGGTGACAGTTAGGTCAGTTGTTCTTTCCGGCTCCTTCAGTCAGGACCCTGGATTTTCAGCTCTTGTTTTTTTGACTTTCTGTCAAAAAATATCTATATAAATCTAGTTTTTTCTACTTTCACTCGACGTCTTTTGGTCCTAGAGTGCAAGTAGCTCCTTTTTTGTGTTTCAGAAAAGGTTTATTTTTTGGAAATGCCTTCTTTATTCGATCCTTGCCCGTCATGTGGCAAGAAGAAGGCCAGAACAGATACACATCCTGTGTGTATTCTCTGCCTCCCCGAGTCCCACTCTTCTGACAACTGCCAGCATTGTAAGAAGTTATCAAGAAGGACTATCAAGGAGAGGGACAGGATCCGTCTCTATGGCCTCTCTGAAAGAGGTAGGTCTCCTGTGAGGCAGAAGAAGAGAAGAACTCGGTCGACGTCGAGAGGAAAAGTCCCGACCTGTTCTCCGTCGGCGTCGGTATCGACGTCGAAGAAATCGGCGACGAAGAAATCGGCGTTGAAGACTTCGGTGATGCCGGCGCATCATCATTCGACTACGAAATCTTCGTCGACGAAGGTAACAGGTCCTCCGTTGACGTCAACCAGGCGGCGCTCAACGTCGAGAGACAGGTCTCCGTCGGCGCCGGGTGGGTGTACGACGTCGAGGCACAGCGCTCCGTCGTCGCAGGCGCGATCGACGTCGAGGCACAGCGCTCCGTCGTCGCGGGTGCGATCGACGTCGAGGCACAGCGCTCCGTCGTCGCCTCATCAACGGCGATCGACGTCGAAGCACATCTCCCCGTCTCATCAGCGGCGATCGACGTCGAGGCGCATCTCTCCGTCGTCGCCTCCTCATCGGCGATCGACGTTGAGACACAGATCTCCGCCGGGATCAAAGCAACGATCTTCGGCGTCGAGACACAGGACACCTCCTTCGGCGTCGAAGCAGACTCTAAGGTCGATACATCATCACACGCCGTCGAGGCGGATGACTCCGCCGAGTGGATCTTCGGCGTCGAGACCAAGACCTCCGTCTCCGGCAGTCCAACGCCGGTCGACGTCGAGACAGCAATCTCCTGAAAGGGTGCAGGGAGTGTCAAAGCAGGACACTGCACCAGTGTTGGAGAGACGTTCGTCGCCGAGAAGTCCACTTTCTAAGAGAAGAAAGTCAACGTCGAGACATACGTCGCCGTTGAGAGGGCAGTCGACGCTTAGACGCTCCAGGTCAACGTCAAAGCGCCCTTCTGGAGACGCCTCACCTCCAGTGAGCCTGTCTTCGTCACCTTCAGGTTCGTCCAGATCCCCGGAGGTGGTTATCTCGACGTCCAACAGCCCAGTGTCAGGGGGTCACCAAGATTCTCCAACAAGGCATGAAGAGCTGAGCTTCACGCCTCCTGTGCAGTCTCCTAAGGAAAGAGAGAGCCACAGATCGCCTTCCATCCATTTATCGCCACGATGGCACAGGCCTCTACATCACTGGGCTACGGACAGGAATTACTCGAGCCCTCAGAACAGATCCCCGTTGGCTCGTTTAACTCAGAATAAAGAGCGATCTCCTTCAAGAACAAGAGCTCGCAGCCGCACACCGGTGCGCTCACACAGGAGGAGGTCTAGATCAAGAAGCAGGAGGAGAGCACACAGATCGCCTACTCCGTCCTCTTCTTCCACTCATACATCCCATAGAGACTATTCGCCTACTTTGACGAACAGTCCACCGTCGAGGGTCTCTCCGGTGGACGACATCTACACTTTTCAGGACATTCTTGGCAGAGGAGCTGTAAAGCTGGGTATCCCTATGCCAACTCGTCAAAGCAAGTCCTCTGTGATTTTTGAGACTCTACACCAAAGAGCAGCAGCTAAACCTCTGCTTCCCTTGGTACCAGGCATCATAGAGCCAGTGATGGATATCTTTCTCACGCCAGCGAGTGTTAAGACCGCCCCAGCGAGGATCTTAAAAAGTACCGTTCACCAGAGGACGATCCGCTCTTCCTCAGGGCTGACCCTCCTCCGGATTCAGTCGTAATTGCGGCGGCAAAGAAGACTCATGCGGTGGCATCCTCCTCTACTGTCCCACCAGACAAGGAGAGCAAGGTGCAGGATTCCTGGGGAAAGAAGGTTTGTGGCACTTCGGCCTCCATGTTGAAGGTCTCCAATGCAGCGGCACTCCTGGGCCGCTACGACAGATCTCTGTGGGACTCACTACAGAGATTCACTGAAAAGTTGCCGCAGGAAGACCGTAAAGATTTTGAAGAAATCTTAACAGAGGGCAGTCAGGTGTCTAACCAGGTCATCAGTGCTGCGGCGGATGGAGCTACCCTTTCGGCACATGCTTATGCTCATGGGGTATGCGCAAGGAGAACATCATGGCTACGTCTTACAGCACTCAAGCCAGAAGCGCAGTCACGCATCCTCAATCTTCCATTCTCTGGTTCCTCTTTGTTCGGGACTCACACGGATGAAGAGATGACGCGGATGAAAACGGAACTGGACACGCTTAAAGCGGTGGGCCTGGAGAAAAGAAAGGAATTCCGTAAGAGATTCCGTCCTTACAATAGACGATCCTCCCAACAGAGGGTTCAAACCCCTCATTGGCAGAAAAATCAGGATCAGCAAGGCCAGCAAAAAACGCAGTATCGGGGCAGACGCTCCTCCAGAGGAGGAAGAAACCAGCAACAAGGCAACAATTCCTCCAAGACGCAGTCGAAACAATGAACACTCACTTCCCCTGTCGCCGTTCACCACTCCGGTGGGGGAAGTATCGCAGATCATCTCAAAGAGTGGCGAGCTATCACAAAGGATCGGTGGGTACTAGCCACGTTGCAGAATGGGTACTCTCTACGTTTTCAACATCGCCCACCATCAATCCCTCCAGTTCCTCCATCGTGTCACCAGTTAAAACTCTTGCAGAAAGAGGGTGCCACCCTTCTCAGAAAGTCAGCCATCGAGAGGGTGCCAGTATCTCAAAGAGGAAAAGGGGTTTACTCAAGATATTTTTGGGTGAAGAAAAAAGGCCAAAAAGCAGAGTACAGACCCATTCTGGACTTGCGATCACTCAACCTATCCATAAAAAGGAAAAGTTTCGCATGTTGGCTCTCCATCAAATATATCCACATCTCAGACAGGGGGATTGGATGTGTTCGCTGGATCTGCAAGATGCATATTTTCACGTTCCGATCAATCAGTATCACAGACAGTACCTGAGATTCCTAGTGGGATCCGCTCATTACCAGTTCAAGGTTCTACCCTTCGGGTTGAAGTCAGCCCCCAGAGTGTTCACGAAGTGCATGGCGGTGGTGGCAGCCGCACTGCGCCGCAGGGGCGTCTTCGTATACCCGTACTTGGACGACTGGCTGGTGAAAGGTCCTTCCCCAGACAGTGTGAGGATTCATTTCTTGAGCTGTCTCGAGCTGTGTCACCGGCTGGGCCTGCATGTGAATTTCGTCAAATCAACTTCACAGCCAACACAGAAAATACATTTTTAGGAGCTCTGCTAGACTCCACGGTAGGAAAAGTGTTTCCTTCGGAGGAGAGACAGTGTTCCCTCATACAGAAATGCCAGCTGGTTCTGCGCAACAGAAAACTGCCTGTGCGTCGGATTGCCTCCCTGCTAGGGTCGATGGCATCCTGCATCTTCCTGGTTCCCAATGCCAGACTACGAATGCGTCCTCTTCAGCAGGATCTGGAGGACAAGTGGGACCAGTAGACCGCTCGTTGGGACGAAAAATAAGTCCATCAAACGCGGCTCGAGCCTCCATACCTTGGTGGATGAGAAAACAAAATTTGCAAGTCGGAGTTCCTTTCCATCAACCTCCGCCTGCTCAGACACTGATCACGGACGCCTCGCTGCAGGGTTGGGGAGCCCACATGGGTTCTCTCCAGACTCAAGGACTGTGGTCTCCAAAGGAGCGATCCTATCACATCAACATGCTAGAGCTGAGAGCAGTACACCTAGCCCTCAAAGCTTTCCTCCCCTCGATTCAGGCAACCTCAGTGTTAGTACAGACGGACAACACCACCACCATGTACTACCTGAACAAACAGGGGGAACTCGTTCACGCACACTTTCCCTGGAAGCTCAAGCACTCTGGCATTGGCTCTTGGCTCGGAATCTGGCAGTCACAGCAGTCCACCTGCCAGGAGAACAGAACGTGAGAGCGGATGCACTCAGCCGTCACTTCGAAGACAGAGAAGACTGGGTGCTCAACGACGAGGTCGTCGAAGACATCTTCCAGACATGGGGTCGTCCCACCATCGACCTCTTCGCGGACGACGAAAATGCCAAATGCCGAGACTTCGCCTCACGGTTCTACCGACCAGGATCGAAAGGGAATGCCCTTTTGATAGACTGGTCAGGGGCATTTGTGTACGCCTTTCCACCCCTTCCGCTGATCCCGAAGGTGGTGACCAAGCTGTCCCATTCGTGCACGAGGATGATACTAATTACCCCGGACTGGCCGAGACAATGGTGGTACCCGGACCTTCTGCACCTATCAGAGTGTCCTCACAAGAGGCTGCCGTGCAGACCGGACCTGCTGTCCAAGATGAACGGGAGGATTCATCATCCCAACCTTCCCTCACTGAACTTGGCGGCATGGCTCCTGAGGTCCTCCAGTATGGCCACTTAGGACTACCGCAGGAATGCATGTCCATCTTGAAGGAAGCAAGAAGACCGTCCACGAGGCATTCGTATGCATGCAAGTGGAAACGGTTTTACATGTGGTGTATGCAGAACAATTGTAACCCAATCAAAGGTCAGGAAGAGGTCATCCTTCCTTACCTACTTTATCTGGCGAAAGCAGGTTTGAAGTTTTCTTCCATTAAGGTGCATTTAGCAGCTATAACTGCATATAGGCGTTCAGCTTCTCAACCTTCCTTCTTCCAGTTACAGGCTGTTAAGGATTTTTGCAGGGTTTAAAGAAGGTCTATCCTCCGGTACGACCTCCTTCACCAACCTGGGAGCTTAACCTGGTGCTATCAAAATTGATGGGTCCGCCTTTTGAACCCATACACAAAGCAACCTTACAGCATCTTTCTTGGAAGGCGGCTTTCTTGGTAGCGATCACGTCAGCTCGCAGAGTGAGTGAAATACAGGCGCTCTGCTCCAAAGAACCCTATACAGTCTTCCATCTTAACAGGGTTGTGTTGAGGACGCACCCCTCTTTCCTTCCAAAGGTGGTGTCGGATTTTCATGTGAATCAGACCATCTCTCTACCCACCTTTTTTCCCAATCCCTCCACTCCAGCTGAGAGGGCTTTGCATTCTCTGGACCTCAAAAGGGTTTTAAAATTCTATCTGGATCGGTCCAAGTCTATAAGAAAATCTGATCAACTATTTGTTAACTATGGGTCGATCAGATCTGGGTTCGCAGCTTCAAAGCGCTCCATCTCCAGATGGATAGTTTCATGTATCAAGCTTGCTTATCAATTAGCGCAGAAGCTCCTGGGGTTTACTCCCAGAGCGCATTCTACTAGAGGAAAAGCGGCTACTACTGCTTTTCTTCAAAATGTGCCCATGTCTGAAATCTGTAAGGCGGCAACTTGGAGGTCCGTCCATACATTTACGAGGCACTACTGTCTGGAATCAGACACCAGAGCAGACACCCAAGTGGGCCAGGCCTCCTTGAGGAATCTGTTCAACAGCTGATTTCGGCTGTTATGTTTCTTTGTGTTGGGTCACTTTACTCTCATTTACCTGCAGGTGGTTGATGGGCTTGCTATTCTATTCAGTGCTTATGACTATTGATGAGGATCCCCTGGAAGAGAAGGATAAGTTACTTACCTGTAATCCTAGTTCTCTTCCAGGGGTATCCTCATCAAAGTCATAAGCAACCCACCCGCCTCCCCAGGTAAATGAGGGATTTTCTAAAGTGTTAAAGGAATCTTTGTGCCCTGACCTTCAGGGTTATGCAAAGAACAACTGACCTAACTGTCACCCCTGAGGCATGATGGGAAGCTAGGGGTCATGGCTGCCTTAAAGGCACGGTGCCAGTTTTTTGTTGAAAATGTTTTCATTTTCTATGCTATTGGTTTACAATGCAGCCTGTAGGCTAACAATGTCTACTTATTTTGCAGTTTTTACTATTTATGAGTATTTTGCTCATTAAAAAACCGAGTTCAAGTACTAATTGTTCTCTGGTGTTTTTATATATTGGCAAAAGTAGTTTTTTATGTGTGTAATTACATTGTTTAGCCTCCTATTGAGAGCTGCATTGGTATGAGAAAAAATGATATATGTATATGCATATATGTAGAGCTGTATATATGTGATTTCCATATATAATTTTTATATTTCTGGGGTCCCCGCACGTGGGCGGGAATATTCAGTGCTTATGACTTTGATGAGGATACCCCTGGAAGAGAACTAGGATTACAGGTAAGTAACTTATCCTTCTCCTCAGATTTTCACCGCACGTCGTGTGTGAAGGGAGTCTCCCTGAGCTCTGCTCAGTTTCTTCAGCTATTACTACTTTTTGGATCATCCAAGATTATACTTCATGTTTCATTTCTCTGACCCTGGCACTGATATGTCAGTAATATGGCAGAGTGGCAGAAAACAAGGTAATAGACTACGAAATATGTCTAACCTTTTCCTCAAAAACTCTCACGTTCTGAGAGATGAGGCTATTATTGGGACTACAGAAACTTGAATCTGTCACTTCTGACGAGCACAGTGAGGATTCCTTCACCTCATAGAGGTCAAAGGAAGAGGTCGCGCCAACAGTCTCCAGAGGGCACGCAGGAAAGCCCCAAAAAAAAAAACTTACCATGAGTCTTAATAATGAACTTTTCACAGAGAGAGGCATTTGGAAAAAACTTCCTCAGAGGCAGATCCAACAACTACCTATTCACATCAGGGAAATCCTCATAACCTGACAATGAGGAGTCTATAACATACTATTACTGCCTCACCAATATTGACCTCCTCGTCTACGACGGTCGTCGTCGACGGCCTCGTCTACGACGGTCGTCGTCGACGGCCTCCTCTACGACGGTCGTCGTCGACGGCCTCCTCTACGACGGTCGTCGTCGACGGCCTCGTCTACGACGGTCGTCGTCGACGGTCTCGTCTACGACGGTCGTCGTCGACGGCCTCGTCTACGACGGTCATCGACGACGGTCGTCGACGATGGTAGTCTACGATCATTTATGATGGTCGTCCACAGCCTCATCTATGATGGCCGTCTACAACAGCCTCGTCTACGAATGGCCTCATCTACGAATGGCCTCATCTACGAATGGCCTCATCTACAATGGCATTGTCTATGAGAGCCTCATCTCGACGACAGCCTCATCTACAATGGTCATCTACGACGGTCGTCTATGACAGCCTTATCAATGATGGCCTAATCTACGTATGGCCTCATCCACGAATGGCCTCATCCACGAATGGCCTCATCCACGAATGGCCACATCCACGAATGGCCACATCCACGAATGGCCACATCCACGAATGGCCACATCCACGAATGGTCTCATCCACGAATGGCCTCATCTAGGATTGCCTCATCTACGATGTCATTGTCTATGACGATCGTCTGTGACAGCCTCATCTATGACGGTTGTTTATGACAGGTCATCTATGATGACGGCCTCGTCCGCAATAACCTCGCCTACGATAACCATGTCTACGATGGCCTAGTCTATGATGAGATCGTCTACGATGGCCTCATCTATGACTGCATCCTGTACAACGGCCTTGTCGATGACATAAATTGTCAACATCAGCCTAGTCGTCTATTTCTACCTAGTCAACTATGATCTCAATGACAATATACCATAGTCATACAACAAGTACAAAAGACACATAGTCCAGAATAACTTAATGACACAAATTAAGGGGACTAATATGAGTAAGTCTACAACAGTAACCAATATATGGAGAGGCAATATGTGGAGCCAATTCACCACTTCGCTCCGCCTCCAACTTCACAGCATAGGTCAGATCTATATTGCCCTTGTACTAGACTTATAGGGCGTGTTACAGGATTACTACTCACACTTTCCCGAGACTGCAAGGTCACATTGTTCCCGATATGTCCGCATACTCCGATGCTCCTGCCACAAGAAAAGTGATCCCAAGGTCCAAAAAAAAAAAGAATAATAATAATTTTTACTTTTCTTCCCGGGAAAGACCCATTCATATCTGGTGATGATAGGGAGAAGGCCCACAAGTGCTGGATTCCCCACCAGATGATTTTTGATGGTTTCAAGACCCTTAAGGAACATGCAGCCAAACGCTTCTACCTTCCAAAAGCAAATAAGGAATGGTTTGTTCTCCTTCTGATTTTAAATAGAAAAGCTGTGAGACCTATTCCAATTGTTGATTTATCCAGAAGGAATTGCACTCATGGAAAACCCTGTCCCATATAAGCCCGCCTTACCAGAAAGGAGACGTTCTCAACTATACCTGGCTACTGTACGGGCTGCCCAATCACTAGCAATATGGGGCTGGTATAATCACGAGATGTAGTCCAACATTGCCACATACATAGAATTTCTGCCGGAAGACAGATAGGGCAAAAATTGCACAAATAAATAAATATATATATATATATATATATATATATATATATATATATATATATATATATATATATATATGAAAATGATTCTGCAGGGGTTGAAACCTCCTCATCAGTAAATATATATATTGCGCTATAGATATAGCCTCAATAGTTATTTCACAACTGGCAGGGCCAGTGGTCCTTAGACGCCAATTTTGGTTCAAGACCACTGAATATAGAACCTGAGGTGCAAGTATATCTAATATTTTTACCATACCGTGGCGATGTTCTGTTTGGCAAGCACGTTTACGACACCTTGCAAGCAGTCAGGATGACTCTGACACTGCAAGATTTTTTGTCACGTTCAATTTCAAAAGAAACACCCTTTTGAGGCACTCGTGAAAGAGATACTCATCTGTATCAAGAAGGATGCCAAAGGTATCAGACTTAATAACGCTATCAGTAGCCCTTAGGCTAGCTTACCTACAGTGACAACATTCTAGTGCTGTTTACGCCATCCTGTGGGAGAAACGGTTCCAAAATGGTGTCATCTATGGTGGAAAATAGTTTCGGATAAAGAAGTCCTGGCTCTCAAAACATATGGTCAGACGTTAGAGTTCACCAAAATTCCGCCCACTACTCCACCAAAATGAGGATGCCCCCCCTTATCTGCATCTGCTTAGAAAAGGAGTGATGGCTACGCTAACCAGAGGTTCCATAGAGAAAAGAGTACATTTTAAGCAAACCGGCTTCTATTCTCGTTTTTTTCTTCACAGACACGAAAATAAAGGATTGGTTATCCATCGTAGACCTCTGGAAATGAAACAAGTATTTCTGTAACCAATACTGTTACTTAGTCACCCTCTCCGACACCACATGACGGCTCTGAATTTACAGGATTCATACTTTCACATTTCCTCCCACGCATTAAAGCCCTCCCATTTGGCTTCAGTTTAACTTTCTACATTTTACCTACTGCATAGCCCTGTGGCAGTTTCTTTCAGGACGAAGGGTCATCAGGTATTCCCCTACCTCCGCATTTTAATCGTCCACGACCACAGAAGCTTGCCTAAAGTTGTTTCACAAACTAGGTCCCCTTGTGAATTATCTAAGATCATCAACTCATTCATCTCAGAAGATTCTGTTCCTATTCCGCAACACATGATACTGTCCAGGACAACAGACTTTCTATCCTAAGCCAAGCAACTAACGCTATAGGGACTGATTCAAACTATAAAAAATAAAATAAAAAAAATACATTTAAAATTTTTTTTTTTTTTAAAGTGCGTTGGTTCGATTACTTATGGACATCATGTCCTCAGCTATCAATATGATCCCTCTTGCGCACCTGAAAATTACATTCTTACAGGAACAGCTACAAAACAATAGATTCAGTCTAAAGAATCGTTCAGGGGCCTGGTGATATTTGCACATGTATGATAAACTCTAGACTAGTGGTCCCAGATCTCCCACCTATTATCTCCCACAGGAGCAGGCGAACAGAGTGTTCCAGGCTTGGGGCAAACCAGCACTGGATTTATTCGCAACAAAGGAGATCAAGAAATGCCGATACTATGCCAGCAGGTTCCCTCAACAGGGCTCAAAGAGGAATGCCCTGTCCATGCGATGGTCAGGGATTTGTGCATACGCTTTTCCCCCAATACCATTGATCCCGAAAGTGCTCCGCAAAATGAAACTGGAGGGTTGCCGTCTAATTCTGATTGCACCCCTTTGGCCAAGGCAGTATTGGTTCCAGGAACTGCTGCTATTGTCTCACGACAAGCCTATTCGCCTTCTTCCGACTCCTACGATGTTGTCGAGGGACAGCGGCCAAGTGGTTCATCCGGACACACAGTCCCTACACTTGCACGCATGGCTCCTGATTTCTTAGAGTTCAAGGACCTCAACATTTTACAGGACTGTCGTGAAATTTTGGCCAAAGCTCGTGCCCAGAGCACAATTAAGACTTATCGCCTAAAATGGAAGCGATTTTGCTGTTGGTGCGAAGCGAATAATATTCACCCAGTTCAAGCTCCAAAGGAACAAGTTCTCCCTTATTTGCTTTCCCTAGCCAAGTCTGGACTTACCTTTTCATCGGTCAAAGTCCATCTTGCTGCTCTGTCCAGATTCAGAAAATGCGCTGAACTTCCTTCTCTCTGTTCGTCTTCACTTGTCAAACAATTCATGAAAGGGCTTTTCAGAGCCTTCCCTCCAGTGCGAGCACCCCCTCCAGAGTGGGAACTCAATACCGTGCTAGCGCAATTAATGAAACGTCCATTTGAACCAATCCACAAAGCAGACCTCAAATTCTTCACTTGGAAGGTCGCCCTTTTACTGGCGCTGACTTCTGCAAGAAGGGTTAGCGAAATCCAAGCTTTCACTTTCACTGAACCCTTTTTACATTTTACTCAAGACTACGTAACCCTTCGAACAAATCCTAAATTCATCCCTAAAGTACAGTCACAATTTCATTTGAATGAACCGGTAAGATTAAGAACTTTCTTTCCGGATCCATCCACTCCAGCTGAAAGAGCATTACACTCTCTGGATGTTAAGCGCTGTTTAAAATTCTACCTACAGAAAACTAAGGACCTCAGACGTTCCAACCAACTTTTCGTGGCCTATGGTCAAGCAACATTTGGAGCTGCAGTGACAAAGACAACAATCGCCAGATGGCTGGCATCTACGATTCATTTCTGCCATGACAAAGCCAACAAACCTTTACAGAGGAAAGCCAAAGCTCATTCTACAAGAACTATGGCGGCTTCTACAGCATTGTTTGCTGGAGTGACTGGAAAATATCTGTCGTGCTGTGACATAGAAAAATGTCCACACGTTCACGAAGCATTACTGTCTTCAATCTGTTCAACAAGAAGATGCAGTGGTTGGACAGGCTGTCCTACGCCATCTCTTTCATTAGGTCACATTCAGGTATTTTTCTCTTTTATATGCTGTTCTCTTGCTTTCAATATTCATGCAACATATATATTTATATGTCTATATAGAGGTGTATATATATACACATATATATCCATATATTAATATTTATGTATTGTTATTTTATTTCGTTAATGTACTTTAACATAGCTTTGATTTCTTAAAGGCTTGGTTATTTAAAAAAAATAATAATAATAATAATAATTCTCAACCATTGTGGATGCAGTTTGGGAGTTTATGAACACTTGTCTCCCACCATCCGCAAACAACAGTACATTTGGTATACTGCTTGCTACTCTGATTCAGGCATGTGAATCTATGAAAGATACCCCAATACTGGATAAGAAAACAAGTTACTTACCTGTAACTACAGTTATCCAGTATTGGTATCTTTCATAGATTCACATGCACCCACCCTCCTCCCCGGCGAGTCAGTTCTCTATGATTTGGGATACTTACTTCCCACTTGTACTAAGAAAATCTGAGGAGAACTGCCTCTGCTGAGAGTGTTCTAGAGGGTGCTGGTAGCTGATTGGTTGGAGATGACTTTCTCTTCCAGGGGATACTCATCAATAGTCATAAGCACTGAATTATCCCCGCCCATCTGCGGGATCCCGGAGCATATAGAAATATACATATATATATGAGTATGTTGGGGGATCACAAGTGCATAGCACTTCCGCGACATACATATATGCATGTATATAAATACATAAATATGCAGCCTAACAAATTCCAATAAGGCAAAATGCCAAAATTACAAAGGTTTTCCCTGTACAGACAATCTCCTATATACACTCTGTAATAGAGAACATACACTGTAATAGTGTTATGCAAGAAAAACCTTTATTTTCAGAGAAGAAAACATGTAATAGCAGGCAGTTGGCCCATAGGCTGCATAGCTGAATAAATATCACCGTACAGTAAAACACTGGCACCTTGCCTTTAAGGCTTCCAAGAACTTGGACACTTTGCCTTTAAGGCCTCCAGGAGACCCTCTGCTCCCATCATGCACCACAGGTGACAGTTAGGTCAGTTCTTTTTCCGGCTCCTTCTATGAGGATCCTGGAGCTTGAGCTCGACAGTTTTTCTGACTTTTCTGTCAGGAATTGTTTTCTTCTTTGGTTTTTTGCGATTTTCCTGTGCTGGCAGTGTTTTATTATCATTCTCTGACAAAATTTCAAACTTTTTCTGTCAGAATGCCAGCTCTTTTTCGAAAATGTCCATCCTGTGGAAAGAAGATGGCCATCTCTGATCCACACTCCGTGTGTATCGCCTGTCTTCCTTCCAGTCACAAGCCTGATACTTGTTACCATTGTAGTAAGTTTTCTACGAGGACTCTTCGCGACAGGGAGAGGATTCGCCTTCAGGCTGTGATCGAGAGAGGAAAAACCCGGCTGGGAAGTGGCCTTGCGTGTCAAGAGCCCTCCTCTCTTCAAGAACATCGACGCCAGCATCATTCTGCCTCTTCAACATCGAGGAAACGGCAGATTCCGGACTGTTCTCCGTCGACGTCGTTGCCGCCGTCGAAGAAGCGACCGACACAATCTCCGACGTCGAGACGGCGTGAGTCTCCGTCGTCGAGAAAGGTATTGACGTCGAAGCATGCTACCTCGGGCTCGAGGTATAGTCATGGCAAAGACCGGTCGACGTCAAAACATCCATCGACGTCGAGACATCCGTCGACGTCAAGGCACTCTCCGTCACCTCCCCGTAGGTCGACGTCGAGAAGTTTGCCGACGGCAAGGGTGCCGCGAGACCAGTCGGCGTCGAAGACGTCTAGGCTATTGACGTCGAGGAGGCGAGAGCGTTCGATGTCGAAGTCCCTGAGTAGACGGTCGACGTCGAGGACACCTTTGAGGGAGGTGAGGTCGCCGTCGAGGGCAGCGAAGTCCTTAACTCCTCCTAGCCATCCCACGTCAAGGGAGAAGTCGACGTCGAGGGAAAAACAAAGGTCGACGTCGAGGCGCTCGACGTCGAGAGCTAAAGAGCCTGCTGTTGCCTCGGATGAGGTTAGAGCTGCATCTCTATCGTCAAAATCTGGATCTTCTCCAGGACTGCATATTGTCCAGATCTCCCCGGAAGGCTCTCCGGTGGTTGGTGAAGATGCACGGCGCAGGAAGCCTAGGGCCCTCAGTAGCCCTGGGTCTGATTTTTCCCGTACCTATTCTCCTTCACGCTTGTCCAGGGATTCTCCATCCCCTAAAACGCCTAGAAGATCAAGATCACCGACTGTGGTCTCTTCCAGAAGGAGGACTCCAAGCAGATCACGATCTTCACATGCTCTCCATGCTAGATCAAGGGACAGATCTCGCTCTTATCATTCTTCTCCGAAGAGAAGGCGGCATAGGTCTCCCACCCGGTCTTCTTCCACCAGGTCCTCTATCAGAGACTATTCTCCAACTTTGACAGCTACACCTCCGTCAAGAGTTTCTCCAATCGATGACCTCAGCACTTTTAGTGAAGTTCTCTGTAGAGGAGCGAATAAGCTGAACATTTCTATGTATGTCCCGACTGTTACCTCCTCAGTGATTTTTGAGACTCTTCATCATCGCTCCTCGACTCGGCCTTTGCTTCCTCTTGTCCCAGGCCTTCTCGAACCTGCTATGCAAACTTTTTTGACACCGGCAACGGTGGGAGCTGTTCCTTCCCGAATAGCCAAAAAGTACAAGGCTCCGGACCAAGATCCGTTGTTCCTTCGATCGGATCCTCCTCCGGATTCCATCATTGTGGCGGCGGCTAGAAAGACGCACTCAGCTATGTCTTCCTCCTCAGCGCCTCCGGATAAAGATAGTAAACTGATGGATTCTTTAGGTAGAAGGATGTGCAACACTTCAGCTTCTATCATGAAGGTCTCCAGTTCCTCCGCTCTGCTGGGGAGGTATGATAGATCCTTGTGGGATTCACTGGGACGTTTTGCAGACAAACTCCCAAAAGAGGACCAGCAAGACTTTAGAGAAATTCTACAAGAGGGAGGTCTAGTGGCTAATCAGGTGATTAGTGCTTCCGCTGACTCATCTGATCTGGCTGCCCACGGATACTCCCATGGTATCTGTTCGAGGCGTTCTGCTTGGTTACGCTTGACTGGCCTCAAACCCGACGTCCAGCGGAAGATAACCAACCTGCCTTTCAACGGTTCTTCTCTCTTCGGGCCGCATGCGGACGAAGAAATGGCGAAGATGAAAACAGAGCTGGACACGGTGAAAGCTGTGGGTCTCGAAAAACGGAAGGAATTCCGTAGGCGCTCCCGTCCCTATGATAAACGCCCGTTCCAACAGAGGGTTCAAACCCCTCAATGGTCGGCTCAGGGTCAGCAGCAGCAGAGGTCTCACTTCCACCAACGGAGACCAGGAAGAGGAAGAGGGACCAATAGACAGCAGGCCTCTACCTCAAAGCAACCATCAAAACAATGAGGGAGTGCTTCCTCTAAACACGTGTGCCACTCCGGTAGGAGGAAGTATCGCATTACAGCTGGAGGAGTGGAGAAACATAACCATCGACAAATGGGTGTTGAACATTGTTCAAGATGGATACTTGCTACGGTTCAAGATCCCACCTCCTTCGGTTCCTCCAGAAGGACGAGTCCGCTTGTGTCATCACATTTTACACGAGGAGGTAAACGGTCTTCTACAGAAAAAAGCCATAGAATACGTCCCTGTTCATCAGAGGCGCCAAGGAATATACTCTCGATATTTCCTGGTCAGAAAAAAAGGTCCGACAGTAGAATTCAGACCAATTCTGGACTTGCGCATCTTGAACAAATACATCCGCAAAGAGAAATTTCAAATGCTTTCCCTTCACCAGATCTTCCCCCATCTACATCAAGGAGATTGGATGTGCTCCATAGATCTGCAGGACGCTTATTTCCACATTCCAGTGTCCAGAAAACATCGAAAATTTCTCCGTTTTCAGGTTGCTCTACGTCACTTTCAGTTCCGAGTCCTACCTTTCGGACTGAAGTCAGCCCCACGAACCTTTTCAAAGTGCATGGCAGTGGTGGCAGCTTTTCTCCGCAGACACAAAATATTTGTTTACCCGTATCTGGACGACTGGCTTCTGAAGAGTGCAACTCCTTCCCTGCTTCAGTCTCATCTTTCCTACAGTCTCCAGCTAATGAACAAGTTGGGTCTACGAGTCAATTTCCAAAAATCGATTCTCAATCCGACCCAGAACATTCACTACCTAGGGTCGTCGCTGGACACCGCGGAAGCAAGCGTGTGTCCTTCGGCGGAGAGGTTTTCATCAATCAGGATCAAATGCAGAGAACTCCTGCGGATTCGCCACCCAACAGTCCGACAAGTGTCCTCTCTCCTGGGTTCGATGGCTTCCTGCATCTTCATAGTTCCCAATGCCAGATTGCACATGCGTCCCCTGCAGCAAGCTCTGGAGGACCAGTGGGTGCAAGCATCGGGCAGCTGGGAGGATCGGATCACTCTGCCCCAGTCTGCCAGGGACTCCATCGTGTGGTGGACAAGGCGATCACATCTAATGAAAGGTGTTCCCTTCCATCAAGAGACTCCGACTCAAACTATAGTGACAGACGCCTCCCTGCAAGGTTGGGGCTCTCATATGAATCACCTTCAAGTGCAAGGGCTATGGTCGGACAAAGAAAAGGGATACCATATCAATTTTCTGGAGTTGAGGGCTGTCCAACTAGCCCTAAAATCCTTCTTTCCTTCTCTTCAGTCCAACTCCCTCTTGATTCAGACAGACAACACCACGACGATGTTTTATCTGAACAAGCAGGGAGGCACCAGGTCCAGAATTCTGTCTCGGGAGGCACAAGCCATTTGGAAGTGGCTTCTGGCACGGCATCTCACCATCACGGCTGTCCATGTGCCGGGCGTCCTAAATGTACAGGCGGACTTCCTAAGCAGAGAGTTCGTAGAAGCGCACGACTGGGTGCTAAACACCGAAGTGGCTCAGGATATCTTTCAAAGATGGGGTGTGCCGGACATAGACTTGTTCGCAGATGCAACAAACGCCAAATGCCCCGTCTACGCGTCCAGGTATCACCAACCAGGTTCAAGCGGGAATGCTCTGTTGATAAAATGGTCTCAGAGCTTACTCTACGCTTTTCCTCCACTGCCTCTCATTCCAGCAGTGATCACGAAGTTCTACAAGTCCAACTCCAGGATGATTCTGATCGCTCCGGAGTGGCCACGCCAGTGGTGGTATCCGGACCTTCTACAACTTTCCGAAGTTCCGCAACAGAGATTGCCTTGTCGTCCGGACCTACTATCCAAGAGCCAGGGGAGAGTGTTTCACCCCAACCTTCCTTCCCTCAGGCTGACAGCATGGCTCCTGAAGTCTTGCAGTATGGTCACTTAGACTTGCCAGCGGACTGTATGAACATACTTAAGGAAGCGAAAAGACCTTCTACCAGGGTTTCCTACGCTTTCAAGTGGAAACGTTTTTACTTATGGTGTTTGAATAATGGTCATGACCCAGTTAGAGGGCAGGAACAGGTCATTTTGCCGTATCTCTTACACCTGGCTAAGTCGGGCCTGCAGTTTACATCTATCAAGGTACACTTAGCAGCAATAACGGCATATAGAAAATCACCTTCACAGGTTTCTTTTTTCAAAATGCCAGTGGTGAAAGATTTTCTTGAAGGGTTAAAAAAGGTATACCCACCAGTACGAGCCCCTTCTCCTCCTTGGGAGCTCAATGTGGTCCTTACCAAACTGATGGGCGCACCTTTTGAACCAATACACAAGTCCTCCTTGCAGCACTTGTCTTGGAAAGTGGCTTTTTTGGTTGCTATCACGTCGGCTCGTAGAGTCAGCGAGATACAAGCATTATGTCGTAAGGAACCCTACACTGTTTTTCACTCAAATAGGGTAGTTCTCAGAACTCATCCAAGTTTTCTGCCAAAAGTGGTTTCAGATTTCCACATTAATCAGGTTATCACTTTGCCTACCTTCTTCTCTAATCCTTCTACACCTCCTGAAAGGGCCTTACACTCGTTAGACCTTAAGAGGGTGTTGAAGTTTTATCTGGATAAGACCAAGGTAATAAGAAAGACGGACCGCTTGTTTGTCAACTACGGCCCCATTAATACAGGATTGGCATCCTCTAAAAGGTCTATTTCAAGATGGATAGTCTCCTGCATATCTCTAGCCTATCAATTAGCTAATAAGTCTCTTCAGGGAAGGCCTAAAGCGCATTCAACCAGAGGAAAGGCCTCTACTACGGCCCTCCTCAGGAATGTCCCTATAGCAGAAATCTGCAAAGCAGCTACATGGCGGTCTGTTCATACTTTCTCTCGCCATTACTGTTTAGATTCAGACGCTCAGGAGGATGCCCAAGTGGGACAAGCCTCACTGAGGAATTTATTTGCTTAATGTCATGTTAAGATGATCTGTTTTTTAATACTATTTGCTCGTCCGCGAGGTAGTGGGTATGGGCTTGCTACTCTATTCAGTGCTTATGACTATTGATGAGTATCCCCTGGAAGAGAAGGATTAGTTACTTACCTGTAATCCTAGTTCTCTTCCAAGGGTATACTCATCAAAGTCATAAGCAACCCTCCCGCCTCCCCGGACGAGCATTTTTTAGTAATTGTTACAAGTTAGTACACCGTGCAAAAAGAACTGACCTAACTGTCACCTGTGGTGCATGATGGGAGCAGAGGGTCTCCTGGAGGCCTTAAAGGCAAAGTGTCCAAGTTCTTGGAAGCCTTAAAGGCAAGGTGCCAGTGTTTTACTGTACGGTGATATTTATTCAGCTATGCAGCCTATGGGCCAACTGCCTGCTATTACATGTTTTCTTCTCTGAAAATAAAGGTTTTTCTTGCATAACACTATTACAGTGTATGTTCTCTATTACAGAGTGTATATAGGAGATTGTCTGTACAGGGAAAACCTTTGTAATTTTGGCATTTTGCCTTATTGGAATTTGTTAGGCTGCATATTTATGTATTTATATACATGTATATATGTATGTCGCGGAAGTGCTATGCACTTGTGATCCCCCAACATACTCATATATATATGTATATTTCTATATGCTCCGGGATCCCGCAGATGGGCGGGGATAATTCAGTGCTTATGACTTTGATGAGTATACCCCTGGAAGAGAACTAGGATTACAGGTAAGTAACTAATCCTTTGGTTCTTTTTATTATAATGATGTAGATAGGCTACTAAGATTTAGGCCTTAGGCTTTTCTTTTAGCCTACTACTATTATTTACTTATGGCACTACTTTTGTAATTTACCGTGGGACTCCCGCCTCGACGACGGGGAATGATTCAGGCATGTGCATCTATGAAAGATACCAATACTGGATAACTGTAGTTACAGGTAAGTAACTTGTTTTCTTCGCACCAGTGTTGTCGAGGCTGAAGTCACGCCAGCTTGCAGCGTCAACTTTAGACTGCGGCGTCAGCGAGAAGACGTGGCCTTCAGACGGTCGCTGTTTATGTTCTCTCTGTGAACAAGCTGCAATATGAAATATCTGTCTTGCCATTTCATAATGAGATGACACCATGCTGTGCTGTGGGAGCCACCGCACGCTGAAAGTCGAGAAGAGACTTGCTGTTTATTGCTTCCGATAAAACATAGTGTAGTGTTTAGAAAAGTGTTTAGTTAGGAGAATCTCAACTCATTAATAATGCTAGAGTTGTTCTTGCTGTTTTCATTTTTCAATGGCCTGTTTCTCTGCATTGCTTTTCATATTTTGTGTGGTCACCATTCACATTTCATGCACTAGGTTAGGATTTTAAAAGAAACACTTTAAAATACACCTCATGTTTTTATTCCAACTTTGAGTGCGTTACTCATTAATAAAGAGTGTTTGGAGTTCCACTGTGTGCCTGAACTCATCCTGTGGGACTGATACTTCCTTCATAGTATGCTCAGTGGGTGATGTATGATTTGCAGCCCAAGTGGACTTCTAATTCGTATAGGCAAATCGGCTAAACTTTTCCACCAGGGGGGTTAGAAATCCGATCCCTGCGACTCTGAGGGGGTACCCTCAAAGAACGTATCAAAAGCTATCAGAGGTTGACATCTGTCTCATAATCGTTGCTCAATGATAGAACCAGTTTGGTTTCATCAGCATAATTATGAAATCCTGTCTCCTGTGTAACAAATAGATTGTGTGGGGGCTTCTCACAGACATCAAAACATACTTGTGACAGGTGGTAACCCACAATAAAACTGCACTGGAAACAGACTCCCCATTTCTTATAGCCTGTAATGATCGATTTGAGAGAAAATTCTCAAGCTTCATTCTGGTGAGGATGTAGAAGGGGGTATGGTCGATGGTGCATAAAGCAGTTGTGAGATCCAAGATCACCAGCAGCGTTGCTGCACGCTCACCTGCCACCCTAAGTCATCTTTCCTATACAGACCTCAAAGCTGCCTCCGTGCTCTTGTCGGGTTTAAAGCTGGACTGGAACCCTCATAGCAGACTGTGCTGTCAAGACACAGAGTGATTTGTCAGGTTACTACTTTCTCCAAGATCTTTACTAAAAATGGAGCTCCGGCATAGGCCTTTAGCTGCCCGGGTCCTTGGGATCTAAGGATGCGTTTTTTATCAACAGATTTACACAAGATTTTGCACCCTCTCCTCGGTTTAAGTGGGACAATAACGCTTCATTGTTCCGTTAACGGGTGTGTTAAAGCCAATAAAAAAAGTTTTCACCTATTGCGTTTTTTGACTTTTATTAGATGTTCTGAGGGCGGAACGTATCAATTTTAAAAGTCGCTGTCAGGTGATCAATGCCTGATCGATCCTTGGCAAAAAAATAGTTCAATATTTGTAGGACAAAGATTTTAGGAAGCCAGGTGTCAGTCATTTGTGCGTCACTTGTTTGTGTGTAGGGTCCATGTATTTCATGATATGTTATGCTATTTTACCAGTTATTTCTTTAGCACATATGTACTCAACTTTCATGGTGCTCGATAACTGAAACAAAAGCCAGATATGTTATCTGTTCAGCAAAAACGTTTTCCGCAGCTTTCTGAACTAATTAAGAGTAGGTTCTTTTCGAAGAAATAATTGAAGAGAGTTCCATGTCTTACCGGCTGCAACAGAGAAGGCCTGTTCAATCGAACACGCTGCTCTAATTCTGGGGACTTCCAGAGGTCCAAAGAATCCTAGCAGGCTTCTGCTGCCCGAACGCGACAGCCATAAATTCAGGGTATGCCCTGGTTACTCCAGTATTGGAGCTTTCATAGATTCCCATGCTTAGAATCATTCCCCGTCGTCGAGATGGGAGTCTCGGTAAAATAAAATAGTAGTAAATAACTATTACAAAAGAGAAACAGGCCTAGGCCTGAACTCATTTTGCAACCAGACCATGTCTTTTTGTAAAAGAGACCAAAAAGAACAGGCAACCAATCAGAGTAGCCTCACCCTCTAGAACCTTGGTGAAAGAACCTCAGCCCCTCAGATTTTCTACCGCACGTTGTGCTACAGGGAGTCTCCTTGAGCTTTGCTCTATTTGAACTCTTTCAACTGTTTTTTCTAGCGTTTTTTCTTCAGGTTTTCTCTCTAAAGCCTGTGGAAATGTCTGATAAAGGGAAGAAAGCTTTATTTCAGGCTTGTGCCACTTGTGGCAAGAAGAGGCTATATGTTGAAGATAGACATAAGGACTGCATATATTGCCTCTACCCGGATCACAAGGCTGCGGAGTGCAAGATTTGCCGCACCTTTTCCACCAAGACTCTCCGGGACCGTGAGGGTCGTCTGTTAACCTGGCTCCACAGACTGAAGACCAGGAAAGATCCACTGTCAAGCGAGAGTGAGGAGTCGTCTTCTGTCGCCTCATCAAGAAGGTCAGTCAAAAGGGGTAGGAGTTCCCCTTCACCATCTGTGGATTCCCCTCTAAGGCCTCAAAAAGACCCTGAAGGAGTCCGAGGTTCAGGGTCCTATCAAATCTCCTCACTGCGGTGTAAAGGAGAGGGAAGGACTAAGTACACCACCTGCGACAGTCCCTGGCCAGGACAAATCTTTTAAAAAACCCTCTTCACAGTCTTCTGGAAAGAGTGGTCATTCGTCATCGACGCTGCGCAAGCCCTCGACGACGAAGCCTCCAAAATCGCAGGCTAAAAGTGCTCCGGCGTCGACGGGAGGGTCGACGACCTCTTCTATTCCGGTGTCGACGAGCTCGTCGACGAGCACTTCTTCTAGAGCGACGAAAATTTCATCGACGATGGCGTCGACGACGATGGCGTCGACGATGGCGTCGACGACGAGAGTGTCGACGACTATGGCGTCGACGACGAGAGTGTCGACGACGACTGCGTCTACACTGACGACGACTTCAGCAGGGACATTGACTGTCTCGTCGACGATGTCTACGACACCCATCATGTCGACGACGGTCTGCA
The DNA here is from genome assembly GCA_963921515.1 of Calotriton arnoldi. NCBI lineage: Eukaryota > Metazoa > Chordata > Amphibia > Caudata > Salamandridae > Calotriton > Calotriton arnoldi. The sequence goes on along the minus strand of CAWUFW010000372.1, from coordinate 3,698,379 downwards.
CACCTCTTCCGTCGACGGTGGCTCCATCTGCATCCTCGTCTACGGTGATTCCGTCGACACTGTCGTCGACGAAGAAATTCGCTTCGGCGTCGACGGATCCGTCGACGGCGTCGTCGACGGAAAAATTTCCATCTTGGTGAGAAGAAGACAAATATCACCAGAAATGACGTCCCCTAGAATGGTGGATTCTTTACCTCCTGCATTACTTCTCGAGGAGGAGGAGGACTCTGATGGAGGCTATAGTCATTTTGGGGATGCCAATAGCCCTTCTCAGCTTATTGTCAAATGTCAGGAGACGGATTCGGAGGGTTATTATCAAGATCAGTCATACCAACAACCCTTTGCACGTCAAGAGAACACTCAACAAGAGATGATGTCTGTACCAACTTCTCTTTTGGCGGATTTACAGGGGATGCTTTTGGACTATCAACGGAGATGTTCAACTCGTACTCCACCTCCACAACCCGCTCTCTTGTCCTCAACTCTGCCTCCTCCTCCTGATACGGTGAGGAGTTCACCACCTCCATCTGCTCGACTGCATACCCAATTTCATGCATCTTCTGATGTCCTTCCTCCAGATCAACACCAGGATGTCTCCTCTGAGGAAGAAGAGGGAGAGCTGGTTAATCAAGATCAAGGTGATGAATGGGATGATTATGTAATCCCTGATCCCGCTTCTCCGGCTCCGGCCCCGATTGATTCTCCCCCTGCTGACATTGGGGGTTTTCACAAATTGATGGAGAGAGCGTCTCTACGTTTCGAGCTTGCTATGCCCTCACTCCAAACAGAGTGCTTTCTTTATGATTTTAAAGAACCAAGTAAGAGAGTGGTGCGATCTATTCCTATCGTGGGGCATGTCTGGGAAGAAGGCATTAAAGTCATGAAGAACCCGGCCACTGTAGTTCCAGTCTTGCCGCGTCTGGATAAGAAGTATAAGGCTCCAAATGACAGCCCAGCTTCCTTGACGGGTCAGCCACGACCCGACTCGGTCATTTCGCAAGCAGCGCAGAGGAAGTCAAGGAATCCTTCAGCGCCGTTATCTACACCACCGGACAAAGAGGGCAGACGCCTAGACAACGCGGGGAAAAGGTTCTCCTCCATGGCCAGCCTTGTCATCAGAGCTGCGAACGCTTTAGCAATTCTTGGAAGATACGACCGCCAGATGTGGTGTGACCTTGCGCCTTACCTGGACCAGTTATCTGATCCTTATAAGTCGGAGGCAAAGAAGATCTTGCAAGAAGGGGAGGTTACGTCCACTGAGGTCATCGATTGCGCAATGGACATTGCCACAACAGCTTTCCGGTCCCTGGCTGGTGCAGCTGTGCTTCGTCGCCAGGGTTGGCTAAAGGCCACGTGGTTTCGTCCTGAGATCCAGAATAAGATCCTGGATCTTCCCTTTGACGGAGAGGAATTGTTCGGCAAGCACATAGACGATACCCTTCAAAACATCAAGAAGGATACGGAGACTGCTCGGTCCTTGGGGACCCTTCAATACAAAAAGCGCCATTCCGTGGAGCGAGAGGCAGAGGAGCTCCATCCTATAGGGGATCTTACCAACAACAGAGATACTCCTCTTATGGCTCCACACAACAATCTTACCGTCCTTATCAGAGGCAAGGCCAGACGTCGACTTTCTCTAGAGCAAACACTAGAGGGAAGCAGAATCGTCCCGGACGGGACGCCCCTAAGAGACAATAGCGGCGATCTTGCTCTTTGCGCTGTGCCCTCCTCTTCCTCCAAGACATCTGTAGGAGGCAGGGTATCTCAATACCTCCAAAACTGGGAACGTATAACAACAGATCGTTGGGTCCTGAACATCATTCAGTGTGGTCACACTCTGGAGTTCACTCATCTTCCACCATCCAAGGCCCCTGCCGCCAACTCCGTAAAACACCTACATCTCCTCCGGCTGGAAGTCCATCAGCTTCTGATCAAGGGAGCAGTGGAGCCGGTCCCTCTCTCACAGAGAGGAAAGGGGTTTTATTCCAGATTTTTTCTGGTGAAGAAAACATTGGAGAAATGGCGCCCCATTCTAGACCTCAGGGAGCTCAACACTTATCTCACGAAGCTATCGTTTCGGATGGTATCTCTCCAAGACATTCTACGTCTTCTCAACAAGGGAGATTTTATGGCCACTCTAGACCTAGAGGATGCGTATTTCCACATCCCCATTCATTCGGCCCACAGGAGGTTTCTACGTTTTACAGTCGCCAAGAGCCATTACCAGTTCAAAGTGCTGCCGTTTGGTCTTCGCTCAGCTCCGAGAGTTTTCTCCAAGGTGCTGGCACCAGTAGCAGCTTTCCTCAGGAAGCAGCATTTCCAGGTCTTTCCTTACCTGGACGATTGGTTGCTAAAAGCTTCGTCCAGGGAGGCAGCAGAGGAAGCGGTCAATGCTTGCACTGGTCTCTTCTCCAATCTGGGCCTCACTCTCAACAACGCCAAGTCTTCTCTCCTTCCGTCCAGGAAGGTTCAATTTCTGGGAGCAGTCTTGAACACATCTCTCAACAAGGTTTTTCCATCTCTGGACAGACAAAGAAATCTAATTTCCATGGCTCATTTAGTGCGAGGAAGAAAGTGTCTTTCTGTTCGCCGATTCAAATCCCTTCTAGGGATGATGTCATCATGCATTCCTTTAATACCTCATTGCAGACTGAGAATGCATCCCTTGCAGGAGCACCTAAACTTGCAGTGGAAGCAGGTGACAGGTTCTTTCGACGACCAGCTAGTGATCACTCACGCAATGAAGCGAGCCATCCTCTGGTGGACAAGAATAAGGAATTTGTCCCAAGGTCTATCCTTCGTAAACACTCCAGCGCCTCAAGTGGTGACGACGGATGCCTCTCTGGAGGGTTGGGGCGCAGTATTGCAGGATCTGCAGGTCAGTGGTCATTGGCTGCCGGAACATCGCCTCCTACACATCAACATCTTAGAGCTTCGAGCGATTCGCCTAGCCCTTCAGGCTTTTCTTCCAAGATTGCAGGGGTTGTCGGTTCTTGTCCGGACGGACAACACCACAGCCATGCATTACATCAACAAGGAAGGCGGCACCAGGTCCTTCCCCTTGTCACAAGAAGCCCAGGCGATTTGGGAGTGGGCTATCCTGCACAGAATTTCTCTGAAAGCAGAACACTTGCCAGGAGTGCTCAACGACAAAGCGGACTGGCTCAGCAGGCTGAAATCGGTCACCCACGAGTGGGAACTGGATCAAGCTACGCTGGACAGAGTCTTTCACCGGTGGGGCAGACCCTCCATAGACCTGTTTGCCACACCAGAGAACAGGAAATGCCGGTCTTACGCCAGCAGGCTACACCATCGAGGGTCTCTGGGGAATGCGCTTTCGATCGCTTGGTCAGGCGCATTTGTATACGCTTTTCCCCCATTCCGCTGATTCCCAGGTTGCTCATGAAGATGAAAGCAGAACCGTGCAAGATGATCCTCATAGCTCCAGCATGGCCGAGACAGTTCTGGTTCACCGAACTTCACCTTCTCTCCTTGGATCGTCCTCACCCATTGCAGCAGATTCCGCACCTCCTCACGATGTTTCAGGGTCAGGTTTGGCACCCGGATCCTCGCTCGTTACAGCTCTCAGCTTGGCTCCTCAGCAGCGAGAATTTCTGGACTTAGATCTTCCAGAGGAGGTTAAAGATGTCCTTTCGCAGGCGAGGGCTCCTTCCACTAACAAAACTTACCGCTTGAAATGGAAGCGATTCTGCATCTGGTGTCATGGAGCAGGGTTGGATCCTTTCCGGTCGCAGCCACACCAGGTTCTTCCTTATTTCCTGTCCTTGGCTAAAGCAGGTTTGGCTCACTCTTCCATTAAAGTGCACCTGGCAGCGGTCTCTCGCTTTCGGCGCACCTCATCTGGGCCGTCCCTGTGGTCAGCCAGAATTGTTCAGCAATTTCTCAAGGGCCTCTTCAGAGTATTTCCACCAGTGAGACCTCCACCTCCCACGTGGCATTTGAACTTGGTTCTTTCTCAACTAATGAGGCACCCATTCGAACCTATTCATCGAACGGATTTAAAGTTCCTCTACTGGAAACTTTCTTTGTTGCTGGCACTGACTTCAGCTAGGAGGATTGGAGAATTGCAGGCTCTTACAATTCAGGAACCTTTTCTTCAGTTCAAAAACAATACAGTGATCATGAGAACTAATCCTAAATTCATTCCTAAAGTGCCTTCTACTTTTCATCTCAACGAGCCAGTGATTCTTAAGACCTTCTTCCCTCAGCCTTCTTCTCCTGCTGAGAGAGCTCTTCATTCTCTGGACGTACAGAGGTGCCTGAAATTCTATTTAGACCGAACTAAGTCCTTCCGTAAGACTTCTCAACTTTTTGTGTCATTTAGCGCTCCCCGCAAGGGTTTTCCCCTTTCCAAACAGGGGATAGCTCGGTGGGTTGTTAGCGCTATTCGATTCTGTCATACAGCAGCGGGCAAACCCCTGGAGGGTAGAGTCCGGGCTCATTCCACAAGGTCTGTGGCATCCTCTACGGCTCTGTTTGCTGGTGTCCAGATTAAAGACATTTGTAGAGCTGCTACCTGGAGCAGCACTCACACATTCACGAAACATTACTGCCTGGACGCTTCACTGCGAGATGACACGGCTGTGGGCCAAGCAGTTCTGAGGAACCTATTCCAATGAGTGGTGAGCTTTCCTTTGCATCCCTCCTTCCTTCTTTTTACCTTTTACACATTTTATCTTGTTTCTGAATTCATTTGCTATTACCCTGTTTATGGCATAGTCAGTGGTAACTATCTTTCTGCATATTATTCATGTAGAAATATGTTTTAACAAACATTTATCAAAGGGTTATGCTCCATTACAAAATGTGTATATATATATATATATATATTTACTGCTAGCTACTCTGATTCTAAGCTTGGGAATCTATGAAAGCTCCAATACTGGAGTAAGAAAACAAGTTACTTACCTGTAACTTTGGTTCTCCAGTATTGGAAGCTTTCATAGATTCCCATGCGACCCACCCTCCTCCCCTGGGAAAGCTCAGCCTCTTTCGACGTGATTATTGTACAACGTACACGAAAATCTGAGGGGCTGAGGTTCTTTCACCAAGGTTCTAGAGGGTGAGGCTACTCTGATTGGTTGCCTGTTCTTTTTGGTCTCTTTTACAAAAAGACATGGTCTGGTTGCAAAATGAGTTCAGGCCTAGGCCTGTTTCTCTTTTGTAATAGTTATTTACTACTATTTTATTTTACCGAGACTCCCATCTCGACGACGGGGAATGATTCTAAGCATGGGAATCTATGAAAGCTTCCAATACTGGAGAACCAAAGTTACAGGTAAGTAACTTGTTTTCTTCATAGCTCTATGGAACTTGACTATAGGCTTGAAGATTACTCTGCTCCTGATAGGAGGCCAGGGGAGGTGTTTTAATTCTGAGGTGAGGTGTTGGCACTTTGGTGCACTTTTAATGAGTTGGGCAGTTGCATTGTGGATCATCTGAGGATGAGTCTTTGCTCTTTGAGAGTTAGATAAGACAAGACGGACAGGAGCATTGACAATAGAGATACGTAAAGTCTTGTCAGTATAAGGAAGATTCTCCAGTATTGGGGTATCTTTCATAGATTCACATGCCTGAATCATTCCCCGTCGTCGGAGTGGGAGTCCCACGGTACATAAAAATAGCAATATATATACATATAGAACCATATCCTAGGTAACCTAGAACCAGGAAGTAAAGTAGCCAGAAATCAAAAGGAAAAAATCCTCCACTTTCATGACTCGTCCAAGTCATTATATATAGTCCAAACTACAGCCAATCAGGCGACAGCACCACCCAGAATGTTCTCCTCAGAGGCTCAGGCTCTCAGATTTTCTACCGCACGTCGTGTGAAGGGAGTCTCCCTGAGCTCTGCTCAGTTTCTTCTCAGTTTTTCTTTGGAATATATTCTTCTTAGGATGTCTTCTTCAAAGAAGTCTCTTTTTCGCCCTTGTAAATCTTGTGGGAAGCTCCGGCTGTTTTCAGAAGATCCCCACAAAAAGTGCATTTATTGCTTGTATCCTGACCATCAGGTGAGAGACTGCAAGATCTGCAGAACGTTCCCCCAAAAGACTCTCAGGGACAGAGAGGGGCGTTTACTTCTGTGGCTACAGAAGATAAAGGACCAGGACAATCCCTTATCTGAGGTGGGGAGTATTGCCTCTGTCCAGTCTACGTCCTCTAGAAAGAGGGTTGCTGACACAAATTTATCTTCTCCTGGGGCTAAGGTGTCGAAGAAACAGCCCTCCAGCAGTGCTGAGTTGCCTTCTGTCTCAAAAAAGACTCTTCCACCTTCTAAGCCTAGATCTATGCCTTCTACGCCCCCGAGAAAGACTAAAAAATCTCTCTCTTCTAAGCAAGTTTTTGACAATGATTTACCTCAGAAACGGGGTCCCTCGTCGACGAGCTCGTCGGCGACACCTTCGTCGACGAACTCTTCCATCGCAACTACGACGACGTCGACGGCAACATTCTCATCACCGAAGCCACAAATGATCATGTCGTCGGCGTCTTCGCCGTCGACGCTGGTATCCGTCTCAGTCAGACCAGTTCCGTCGACGAAAGAGTTGGTATCTACCGTCGACGCTCCGACGACGAAGAGTAAGGGAATGTCGTCGTCGACTGCCTCGTCGTCGACCGTCCCGTCGACGAAGACCGTCCCGTCGACGAAGTCCGTCCCGTCGACGAAGTCCGTCCCGTCGACGAAGTCCGTCTCGTCGACGAAGTCCGTCTCGTCGACGAAGTCCGTCTCGTCGACGAAGTCCATCTCGTCGACGATACTTCCATCAACACCTGCCTCGACGACGACTACTTCGTCGACGGTTTCCTCGTCGACGTTACCACTATCTTCATACACGGCTCTGCAGGTTTGGTCTTCGTCGACGCCTGCAGTAGCGGTTACGCCGTCTACGTTGCCTCCGTTGACAACGACGTCTTCTTTATTACAAAGACGTGGATCTTCATTAGATGTACTTTCTCCACTTACAATCTCTCCTCCTAAGGTTCACCTTAGGTTACCTGAGCAATTGCTAATTTCTGACGAAGACGATGAAGAATCAGACGAAGGGGATATGTTCCGTACCGCCAGGAGCCCTTCTGAGCTCCTCATTAAGTATCAAGATGAGGATCAAGACGACGAAGTCTGTCCGGAAACGGTTCCTTCAGATCCAGTTCCTACGGCCCAAATGCCTTTGGCTCTTTTGAACAATATGCAATACATGTTGGATGATAACTATCGCCGTTTCCCTCCATCAGAATCGGCTTCTTCTATACCGCCCACACCTGTGCCTCAAACTTCATCAGCTTTGAGGACGCCCAGGCCACATTCTCCTGTACTGTCGCATCACTCTCAGGACGCCCACACCTCTGACGACGACAGAGAGGAAGGAGAATTAGATGACAGATCTTTACTCACGGAATGGGATGATTACCAGATTCAGACTCCATCGCCTTCAACTCCTGCTCCTGTCGATTCTCCTCCTGCTGACGTTGGAGGTTTTCACCTTCTTATGGAGAGGGCTACACAGCGTTTTCTACTTTCTATGGAAACAAAAGAGGATGAGTGTTTCCTTTATGATTTTAAGGACCAACCAAGAAAACAAATGCGATCCATTCCCATTATTGACTTCATTTGGCAAGAGGGATTGAAGGTTATGAAAGCTCCGGCCTCTATTCCTGCGGTCCTACCCCGCCTTGATAAAAAATACAAGGCGCCGGACAATTTGCCTGCATGCTTGATTGGTCAACCAAAAGCAGATTCAGTTATCGCACAAGCAGCTCAACGACGAGCGCGGAATCCCTCCTCTCCGCTATCCGCCCCTCCAGATCGGGACGGTAGACGTTTGGACGCTATTGGAAAAAAGGTGTCCACTATGGCAGCGACAACAGTTCGGGCAGCTAATTCACTGGCTATCTTAGGACGATATGATAGACAAATGTGGTCGGACATTTCTCCCTACATTAACATGTTGCCTGAGCCCTCTAAATCAGAGGCGCTTAAAATCCTTCAGGAAGGGGAATGAATCTCGGCTGAGATTATTGATTCATCAGTGGATGTTGCATCTACAGGTTTTCGACAACTGGCAGGTGCCGCAGTCTTGCGGAGGCAGGGCTGGTTAAAATCAACTTCATTTCGCCAGGAGGTTCAGGCAAAAATAATGGACTTGCCTTTTGATGGCGAGTCTCTTTTTGGGCACCATATTGATGAGGCCCTACAGACCATTAAAAAGGATACTGAGACAGCAAGATCTCTCGGAACACTTCAGTTTCGTAAACCGCCCTTTCGGGGTGCGAGGGGGCGTGGATCCTTTTCTACTAGAGGAGGATATAATCAACAAAGGCAATATCAGCCCTATCAAAGTAATCAGCGTTTCTCTTCCCAGCGCCAACAACCATTCAGGCAGCAATCATCGACCTCCTACTCGCAAAATAGAAGGAAGTCTACCTACCGGGGACGTGATACCTCTAAAAAGCAGTGACAATTGCCACCTGCCACCTGCTCTACCGCTTACCCCTTTACAAGTTGGAGGAAGAATCTCCCGTTATTACTCAAACTGGTCGAAAATAACAACAGACAAATGGGTCTTGGACATTGTGGCCAGAGGCCACGTTCTAGAATTTGTAAAAATTCCTCCAAATTCCCCTCCCAAAGGTCAACCTCCAGCTCACCTCTCAGAGCTGTTTGCCCAAATAAATTTGATGCTGCGAAAAGGAGCCATCGAAGTAGTCCCTCGACTGCAAAGAGGAACAGGTTTCTATTCCAAATTTTTACTCATAAAAAAGAAATCGGGAGAATGGCGTCCCATTTTAGATCTTCGCTCCCTCAACAAATATCTCAAGAAATTGTCATTCCGGATGCTAACTCTACAAGAAATTCTTCCTCTCCTTACTGCGGGGGATCACATGACCACCCTCGACCTCCAAGATGCTTATTTTCATGTACCAATTCTACCCAGACACAGAAAGTTTTTGAGGTTCAGAGTGGCTGGCAGGGACTTTCAGTTCAAAGTCCTCCCTTTCGGACTACGTTCCGCACCCCGGGTCTTTACCAAGGTCTTAGCACCGGTGGCTGCACACCTTCGACTAGAGGGAATTCAGATCTTTCCCTATTTGGACGACTGCCTTATCAAGGCGAAATCTTTCAACATCGCAAACGTCCATACTCAGAGATGTCTATCCCTGTTCCAATCTCTGGGCCTCTCCATCAATTTCGACAAATCTCACCTCCTCCCATCGCAAGAGAGAACGTTCTTGGGAGCCACCATAGACACGTTGCGAACACAAGTCTTTGTCTCAACCGAAAGGCAACTGAAACTTTGCAAACTTGCACAGCTACTGAGATCAAAAGAGTACGTTTCAGTCCGTCAGTTCAAGTCGCTTCTGGGGATGCTTTCATCTTGCATTCCTCTGGTCCCCAATTGCCGTTTCAGAATGAGACCCTTGCAAGAGGAACTCAACAAACAGTGGCTGCAAATCTCGGGGTCCTTCGACGATCTCATCCGCATCACTCCTCAAATAAGGGACACTCTACGATGGTGGACTTCAAAGACAAATGTAGCAACAGGCTGCTCATTCCTAATAGAAGCTCCAAGCTTCGTCATCACCACGGATGCCTCCCTAGAAGGATGGGGAGCCCACCTGCAGGGACTGACAGCAAGCGGAAGATGGGATGCTCAGCAAAAAACTTGCCATATCAACCTTTTGGAATTGCTGGCGATCTTCCTAGCCCTAAAGTCTTTTAGCACCATCATTCTCGGAGCATCAGTGTTGATCCGGACGGACAACACAACAAGTATGCATTACTTGAACAAACAAGGAGGAACAAGGTCCGCACTGTTGTCTCAACAAGCCCAGGAAATTTGGGATTGGGCGATCAAACATCGGATAACTCTGACAGCAGTCCATGTCCCGGGAGTTTCCAACGTTCTCGCAGATTCCCTCAGCCGATCGACAACTTCCAATCACGAGTGGGAGCTCCATCAGCCAACATTGAATCGAATTTTTCAGGAGTGGGGTCAGCCCGACCTGGATTTGTTCGCGACCAGTCTGAACCGCAAATGCCCATTCTTCGCAAGTTGGCGTCCCCACAAGGAATCATGCGGAAATGCCTTTTTCATGAACTGGACCCGGACTTATGCCTATGCTTTTCCACCGATACCGTTGGTTCCCAGGGTTCTCTGGAAAATGAAGAAGGAACCTTGTCGCCTAATACTCAAAGCTCCCAGGTGGCCTCGCCAGTTCTGGTTCACCGAACTCCTCCTTCTCTCCGAATGCCATCCCATTCAGTTGCGACCAATACCGAACCTTCTATCCATTCAGAACGGTCAGATCTGCCATCCGGATCCTGCATCCCTGCACTTAGCGGCCTGGCGCCTGAGCACTTTGAATTCGCTCACTTAGATATTCCTTCTGACTGTAGAGAAGTCTTGGCCAATGCTAGGGCGCCTTCCACAATCAAGACATACACGCTTAAATGGAAACGATTTTGCCTGTGGTGTCAAGCCGCCAACATACATCCAATACATGCAAAACCGGAGCAAATTTTGCCTTTCTTCCTGCATCTGGCAAGATCAGGCCTTTCTCATTCAACACTTAAAGTATTCTTAGCGGCTATCTCAAAATTTCGGCAGGATGGTTCCAACTCTCTCTATTCCTCTAGGATCATTCGACAGTTCTTTAAAGGGTTGTTTCGTATGTTTCCCCCTATTCGCCATCCACCTCCATCCTGGCATCTTAACGTTGTGCTCTCACAACTCATGCGACACCCCTTTGAACCTATTCATCGGACAGAATTGAAGTTTCTTTCATGGAAGGTGTCTTTATTATTAGCCCTCACATCTGCTAGGCGGGTCAGTGACATTCAGGCCTTCACTATAAAACCGCCTTACCTTCAATTCACAAGAGATTCAGTAGTGCTACGCACTAACCCTATTTTTATGCCTAAAGTACCTTCGGACTTCCATCTCAACGAACCGGTCATTTTAAAAACTTTCTTTCCCAATCCTCAATCACCTGCGGAAAGGGCTTTACATACTCTTGATCTTAAAAGGTGTCTCAAATTCTATTTGCAGAGGACATCTTCCATACGGAAATCTGATCAGCTATTTATAGCTTATGGAAAAATGCGTACAGGACACCCAATATCAAAACAGTCCATTGCCCGTTGGATCTCTGCTGCAATTTGTTTCTGTCATCAGCTGGCAGGTAGACCTTTACAGACAACTCCAAGAGCACATTCTACTAGAGCAATCTCTTCCTCTACCGCTCTCTTTGCTGGTGTGCCTATTCATCAAATCTGCAGAGCTGCTACGTGGTCCAGCAGGCACACCTTTACAAAGCACTACTGTTTGGAAGTTGCCAACGATGCAGAACATTCTGGGTGGTGCTGTCGCCTGATTGGCTGTAGTTTGGACTATATATAATGACTTGGACGAGTCATGAAAGAGGAGGATTTTTCCTTTTGATTTCTGGCTACTTTACTTCCTGGTTCTAGGTTACCTAGGATATGGTTCTATATGTATATATATTGCTATTTGTATGTACCGTGGGACTCCCACTCCGACGACGGGGAATGATTCAGGCATGTGAATCTATGAAAGATACCAATACTGGAGAACCACAGATTACAGGTAAGTAACTTTTGTTCATACAGCACATTGCCTTCATTTGGAGATTGTCACCAGTCCACCTCCCAAGATTGTGAATTATATAAGAGGGAGTGTACAAGGCCCAATAGCTTCTGGCCTCTGTAATAATTCAGATGTTATGCTACCTGCTGAAGTAACTGGCCACTCTGGTTTCAAAGGGTTCAGTTTCATGTAACTCCGTGACATCCACCAATGTGTCCAAGAAAGGCTGAGGGACATTGAGGATGTTTGTGGAAGTATTCACAAATCACACCAAAGACAGTTGATTGTAGAAGAGTTGGTTTATTGGCCACAGTCTAAACAACCGCAAGTCTCCACCTGATTTAAACAGAATCTTCCCTTGGTTATCTTTCACCTTGCATTCCAAACCCCTTAGCAATGGAGCATAGAATGTGGAATGCAGCGTGAAAGACTCATCACCACATTGTTTCAGTGTTTGCGAGAAAATCCCCAAATGAACTGGGTGTCATCAGCATATAGGTAATACCTTCGCTGCGGTTGCTTCACGAGGAGGGCAAAGAGAAGCATATAGATGGTAAATAATAAACGGTCAGAAAATGACCCTGAAAATGTTTCATGGTCTGGGCTTGGGTTAAAAAAGGATGCAGGGCTTAACTAGCTGAAAAGAGGTGAGTCCACTTTCCCGTAACTTACACCAGTATGGTAATATTGAAATAGGTCTAAAGGGAGGCTTTAGACTTATTTAATTTAGTGTCACTCCATGCTGGCAGCTTCCAGATGTTTCATACAAGATGAGACTCTGACTTGTCCTCATAACTGGCTCACAAGTTAGAAAGCACGTACCATTATTAATAGGGCGTGGTTAAAATCAATGACATTCTCAAATGATATACTGAGTCCATGGGGGCAGATTTACTATTTTTCCATGCAACGCTACGTGAAAGGGAGACAGCAGAAACACGCCGTATCTACTAAGATATGACGTGTTTCTGCGGTCTCCTAGCACTGGCGCATTGTGTGCTACCCGATGCCAACGTAGGCACCCTTGCGCCATGGTGCAAAGTTGCCTGCTTTACAGCCAGGATTGTTTTTGTGCAGGAAGGGACACCTTCCTGCACAAAAACAACCATTAAAGGCATTTTCCTCTTTTTACTTGAACTACAGAATGCAGCACACATAGAAAAATGAAACAACTGGTAGAAATAAAGATATTTATCTATGTTATGCCTGCTTCAGGGAGACTCGGGTTTAGTAAATCTGGGAATGCAGCAAAATAAATGGGTGTATGCAGAGAGCGCCCATGCTTCACCCATGGAACGCCTTCCGAACGGAAGGTAACGCAGCTATATACTCTGCCTTGCATTACTTTTTATTTACTGAACCACCACGTAAAACCTCACAAGGTGGCTTTGCATGGCTTAGTAAATGCCAAAATGGATTTTGCATTGGGGTCACGCCATGAAAGTGACGCAACCCCGATGCAAAACCTTAGTAAATATGCCCCATGGTGTCTATGGATACAAGCAGGATATTGTCGAATTTAGGAAACGTTTTACTACCACAGCCTCATGCCTCAAAATTAATCAGATTCCAATTGGATCTGAGGTAATTAGGTACAGAGTTCTGAAGCTTTGGCACTAGATATGCACCTGAATTATCACCTGATTATGTAACTAGGTGACAGGGTGGCATGTTTTCCTCGTTTGCATCAGAGTTAATAGTGCCCTTGCACGGCTATTGTAGCTAACTTGTCCGAATACACCGCGGGCTGAGAGATTTGTTACTATTTGTCCAGACGCATGATTGCTACATTGATCCACATCAAATAGTAACTAGGATACCGTGGGTTTGGGATACCAGCCAAAAAACTCTGACCTAAGTATGTAGCGCATTGGACTCAAGAATGGACCTGTGAGGAAGATTCTGCACAGCGCCTCCTCTGACTCCGATTGTCACCACCGGTCTAGGAGGTGGAATGATCTGACAGGGGCTGAGTGAGAGTTGGCTCCATCTTCCTTCTCCACCCAAATGTTGAAGACCCTCCACCCCCATAAATGACAGTGTTTGGCAGTGCAGCTAGGACCATGCTAGACATTGAGACACAGATGTTTACCTAGCCTTATATACCGAGGGGCCCCAAGTTCTAGTCAGCTTTCAGCCATAGGATAGTGTTTAGGGGACCCGAGCTGGCCGGAGCGCGCACGTACGTCTGCTCTGTGCGACTTCACGACCTCTTCAAGAACCTGGGGCCCTATAGAGATGAGTCGAGCGCCTTTTTTTTTTTGCGTCATGAGTGTCTAAAGTTCACACACATAACTCTGCATTTCTCCTTCTTAATGCAATGAGTTTAGACAGCATGTCTGGGACAGAAATGCAATCTCTGCTCGCTGCTTCTGACTTGATCTGGTTAAAGTTAGGTATTAATTTGGAGGAGTTCGGAGTTATCTAAGCTTTAGACACCTCAAGTGCAGCAAAACAGGTGCTTGGCTGATCATGATACGGCTCCCCGCTACTCTTAGGTGACGGATACATGTACGCTGAGCTCCTTGTTTGTGTGTTGTCCTATCTTTGGTGAAGGAGACTGGAAGAGGCAAGGGACAAGGGGGAGGGTTGGTGGGTTTAAACTGATGTAGCAGCCTACCAGTTGAGTCCCCGATTGGGACCTTGTGTTTGAATGAAGGAAACGGCTATAAGACACAATTTTGTACTTTTATGATGTTACGCCAGTAGGTGCAGATTTTAGTTGTGGACCAGTGTGACTTCACAGCTGTGCAGAATTATGTCCCAGTCCCTCCTCTACTTGCACATCAAATATTATTTTCATCATATCTTTACTCTCAGTAGTGATCCGAGTTTAGGTCTGAAATGTTACATCCTGTAAATGTGTCTCACAAGCTGTATGCTATATGAAAATATGTATATTTTGTGTTCAAATAACTATGTATGTTGGTAAATTCTTGTTAATCTTTCTTTTCAGAAGAAGGCTAAGCCAATCCAAAGGCCAATCGGGTAAGTCATATTTGTGAACTATCGCATGGTTCTGTCACCTTAGATATATCAAAACCTTCCCCCACCACTTCGTACACATTCAAACTCAGTTGTTCACTCTATCATGCTCACCCTTTCACACGTGCTTTTTCACTGAGTCAATGGCCGTGGCGGTCGGCACTGATTGGGGATGGTGGGGGGAGGGGGAAATAAAAATTAAACTTACCTCCTCGCCGCATCCTCCTCTTCGCGTTTCTCCTCTGGCCGGAACAGGAAGCACCGAAGCTTCCCTGAGCCAATCACAACTCTGTGCAATGCAGAGTTGTGATTGGTCTGAGCACTGTGGTTCGGTGCTCAGATGGGGGCTGGGAGCCTGAGCATCTTCTTCACCCAGGCTGTAATGCAGCCTGGGTGGAGAACATGCGAAGTGCACATTCATGCGCACTTAGGGAGTGAAAACCACTCCTCCCCTCCCCTGCTCTGTCAGCAGAGGAGAGCAGCCCCGCCCCACCTGGCAAAGCTGTTCGCCCGTAACAGGAAAAAATAAAATGATAATAACATTGAATACTATAATTTTATTTTTCCTTACACTGCTGAAAAGCAGTGGGGCGACGCCCCTCCGCCTTAGTGGAGGAGCCGCTACTGGCCAATGGCAGTTGCTCATCTGCACTACTCATTCTCCTGCTCACGCCGTGCTTTTCTCTTGTGGTCAGTGATAAAGCGATTTGCTCTGTGTAAATCTTGGTGCAAACTTGGGCATAGACTGAGCTTTCTCTGATGAATCCTTAGTTCTGAGCGAGGCTACTCATCACAATCAGTACAGTGCAATAACGTGAAGCACATTAGGCTCCACATAAAGAACAGAGAGTATTAGATTTGCAAACTATGAAGGTTTATTAAAAGATTAGCAAAGTTGCAAATTCAAATCATCAAATTAGCTGGAATGCATTAGCTAGTACATAAATGCATTAGTCAATATATTTTAAAGCAATGCAAAATCATAAATGCAAAGACAAACAGTTATAAAGTTGTCCTGAATAAAGCTGAGAAAAAACACTTTTCCATGAAGAGAATACCTTTGAAAGACAGGTAAAACTTCTTCTAACAATAATGAAAGGGCATCGTAAGCAATAGGAAAGAGAATTAATTCCCTCTAAGAGTCGGGCAAAGCTACTTCTGGCAAGGGCCAAAGGCATCTGATCTTGTGTCTACACTGCAGGAGTTTAAATCAGTTTTTTGTAAAGTTTGGCTACACATACACATGACTTCCAGGAAGGGAACCAATGCGGTTTCAGGAACAGAAAGATAAAGCATTGTTATCAGTGACACAAGCATAAACACAATGCCGGTTTTCTAAATGTCCTTCGGACTCCAGTTATCTGCAACATAATGAAATACAATTGGCTCAAAACGCTCTCTGCAGGTGCTCATTAACATATACTATAGAGAGTGCGTAAAATAAACATTTATGTGGAAAAGAAGAAACAGATAT
The DNA here is from genome assembly GCA_963921515.1 of Calotriton arnoldi. Classification (NCBI taxonomy): domain Eukaryota; kingdom Metazoa; phylum Chordata; class Amphibia; order Caudata; family Salamandridae; genus Calotriton; species Calotriton arnoldi. The sequence continues at coordinate 3,682,293 of CAWUFW010000372.1, read as the reverse complement.
AATCTTTGAAGTTGCTGGTACAGCTTTTCCCCTGAAATGAAAATAAAGAAAATACATGGAAAGAGAAAATATGGCTGCCTAACGGCCATCTTAAATGCGGCCTATGTTAACCACAGTCAGATAAACATGGATAATGCACAGTAAATACATTTGTGTGTTGCATGCTATTATTGTTGTGTTCAAATCATTTAATTATGAAAACTTTCCATCATCAATGCCTAAAAGGTGAATGAAGTGGAAGCAGTGAATTCACACGTGTCCTCTTGTTATCTTTCGTAAGGTACCCCAATATAGGCTTGAGTAGTCACCTAACCCTTCACCTACATTTACCATACCATTGCACTACATAATGGATTTTGGTATTGACCTTTTACCTAGTTAAGCGCTGCATAAAATGTTGTGTGGTTTTCCCCGAAAACTAGCTTCTTTAATTATGCATGAGGATTCTCAGAATCACAGCAGGTTCTCTTCAAGGGGATACTCATCAAAGTCATAAGCACTGAATAGTCCCACCCACGTGCGGGGACCCCGGAGCATTAACAATAATACAAGCATATATAACCATATATATAGGATATATATAATAATATGCATATATCTAGAATTCAAAACTAAGCGAAAATATGCCAATATTGCATTGTATTTTTCACTTGACAAAACATCATATAAACAAACATTTCCAAGCTATAGAGAAAATGTACTCTCAACTTGTTTGAAAAAACACAGCCTTTATTTTCAGGGGAAAAGGCAAGGTGATAGCAGGCAGATTAGCCAGGAAGGCTGCATATAGAACACTCAGAGAAAAAACTGGTGCCGTGCCTTTAAGACCTCTAGGACCTCCAGGCTCCCATCATGCCCCACAGGTGACAGTTAGGTCAGTTCTATTTTTTCCGGCTCCTTCTGTGAGGATCCTGGGCCATTTGAGCTCGTCAGTTAGTGGTTTTTTTGTCACTAATTGGTCTTTTCAAGTCAGATTTTCTGTCTTCAGTCGAAGTTTTTTGTACTTATTGTACTAGTTCCATCATTATTTCTGACTTTACAGCTATTTTTCCTGTCAGAATGCCAGCCTTATTTAATAAGTGCCCTTCCTGTGGGAAGAAAATGGCTAAGTCGGATTTGCACTCGGTCTGTATTGTGTGCTTACCATCTACACACAGGCCTGATAAGTGCTGCTACTGACAGCTGTTGTCGAAGAGAACCCTTCGTGAAAGGGAGAAGATTAAGCTGCATGCCATGCAGGAGAGACGAAAGGAGTCAGTAAGTGGCAGATAAGGACATCCCTCAAAAGAGCCCTCCTCTCAAAGAAGACCAGAGCACAAGAAAAAGGGAGAAAAACAACGACATCGGTCAAATTCGCCATCGAGGGAACGGTCGGCATTGAAAATACCCTTGTGTTCTTCTTCAGCGTCGAAATCTCCGGTGCCGAGATCGACGTCAAAGACTGTATCGCCGTCGAAGTGGACTCCAGGTACGGCTAAGACGTCTCACCAACCGATGTCGACACCCTCTCGCAGGCGGTCTGAGTCCGGCTCGCCTACGCTGGTGGAGGGCAGACACTCAACGTCGAAGACACATCGCCAACAGGTGTGGTCGCCGTCAAGAATCTCGGCACCGACGTCGATAACACCACCAACGTCGAAGGTACCGGGAACATCGACGCCTAGCTCGACGCAGAAGACTCCGGCGTCGGTAAGCATGGCTCATGGCCGCTCGGCTGCTTCGTCACCGACGGGAGGGCGAACATCGCCGTCGAGGAGATCGACGTCGAGGAAATCGCCGGCGAGGAAGTCACCTTCGACGTCGAGAAGAAGGTCATCTTTGACGTCGAGGAGGTCACCGGCGAGGGGGTCGCTGTCGAGGAGGTCGACGACGAGACCTGCTTCCACCCATAGGTCTCCACCGGCAAAGAGACTGAGAGCAGATCGTTCACTAGTGTCGACGTCGAGGGATCCGTTGACGTCGAGGGAGATCCACGATCTGACTGCTAAAGGCCTGACGTCGAGGAGTGCGTCATCCTCTCCGGAACTACGAATTGTTCAGGTCACGCCGGAGGGCTCTCTGGCACCAGAGCACCATACGCCTCCTACTAACCCCTCCCAGAGATGGTTAGAGAGTATAAAAGACTAGAGGATGTGGAAAGTTACCCCTGGATTGGAATATTCTCAGATAAACTCGCCTTCCCATTCTCCTGAAAGACGAGTTCGACATTCCACTCCTCAGAAGTCTATAACCTCAAGGAGACACAGTTCAAGATCTCCCCTTCGTCGCTCTAGGTCAAAATCTAGACATTGTTCGCCTAGAGAGCGAAGACACAGATCTCCTTCATGGTCTTCAGAATCCACTTCATCGAAGGCTGATTAATCTCCAACTCTGTCATCCACCCCACCAACTAGAGTGCCGCCAGTGGATGATATTGTCACATTCAATGAGGTACTGTGTAGAGGGGCTTCGAAGCTCAACATCGAAATGCCTACAGCTGCCCCCTCGACATCTGTGATTTTTGAGACTCTGCATCACAGGTCCTCCACTAGACCTCTTCTTCCTTTGGTGCTTGGGTTGCTAAAACCGGTTCTGCATACCTTCCTGATGCCGGCCTCAGTGGGAGTGGCGCCTTCGAGGATACTAAAGAAGTACAGAGCCCCAGAACAGGACCCTCTTTTTCTGAGGTCTGACCCACCACCAGACTCTGTAATTGTATCAGCAGCCAGGAAGGGTCACATGGGGGCTTCCTCATCTGTTGTTCCCCCTGACAAAGACAGCAAAGCCATGGACCCCATTGGGAAGAGAATGTGCAACACCTCGGCCTCCTACATGAAGGTGTCCAGCGCCTCTGCTTTGCTAGGTCGATATGACCGTTCACTGTGGGACTCTCTTTCACGTTTTACAGAAAAAATGCCAAAAGAAGATCAGCAAGATTTTCAGGAGATTCTGCACGAAGGAGGGCTCGTGGCGAATCAGGTCATCAGTGTGGCAGCTGATGCATCAGACCTTGCTGCCCATGGTTATTCCCATGGCATCTGCGCTAGGAGATCCTCATGGCTGAGACTCACGAGCTTGAAGCCAGAAGCCCAACATAGGATTCTCAACCTCCCCTTCATTGGATCATCTCTCTTTGGCTCTCATGCGGACAATGAGACAGTGAGTTCTTGCTTCCCCCAACTCTGTTTCCCACTCCGGTGGGAGGAAGTATATGTTTTCATTTGGAAGAGTGGATAAAAATAATGCAGGACGACTGGGTGCTCAAATTGTGCGGAATGGGTACTCAATCAGATTCAAGTCTCCGCCACCATCTGTACCTCCTCGGAAAATATCTCAGTCGGCTAGATCTGCTGCAAGACGAGGTCTCCATACTGCTACAAAAACATGCCATCGAAAAGGTTCCCTGGCACCAACATCAACAGGGGATCTATTCCCGCTACTTCTTGGTCCCAAAGAAAGGTCCAAACAAGGAGTTCAGGCCCATACTAGATCTCAGACACTTAAACAAATACGTTCTCAGAGAGTGATTCAGGTTTTTGGCCTTACACCAAATCATTCCACACAGCCACCAAGGGGACTGGATGTGCTGTATAGACCTTCAGGATGCGTACTTTCACATCCCAATTTCTCCGAAGCACCGGCAGTTTCTTCGATTCAGGATTGAATCCGAGTCACTTCCAGTTCAAAGTCCTGCTTTTCCGACTCAAGTCTGCTCCTCACACCTTCTCAAAATGCATGGCGGTGGTTGCTGCCTTCCTGGCTGAGATCCACTGGCTTCTCTGGGGATGTCCAATCAACCCTTTTGGACATGCCTTTTGATGGCCTTTGCCTGTTTCGTGATGTTGGACTTGGCCCTTTTTGCAGGGTCATTCCTAAACTTTTTGCCTTTCTCCTAGCCTTTTTTCCGACATGGTGTTGGTGGTTTTAGGCCTCTGGGCACTTTAGCACTGCTGTCCAGTGTAAAGTGCGTGCGCACTCTGTGATAAATATGGTAAGATTGGTCTACACCTGTTTGGCCTATTTAATTTACCTGTCAGTCCCTTGTAAAGTGGTATCCCATATACCCAGGGCTGGTAAATTAAATGCTACTGGTGGGCTTGCAGCGCTGATTGCGCCACCCACCAAAGTAGCCTTTCAAACCTATCTCAGGCCTCTGCCATTGCAGGGCCTGTGCGCGCAGTGTTACTGCGCTGTGACGTGGCACCTAAAGCGTGTGCCATGTCTGTGACCCCCCTTTTACTGCATGTCAGTCACCCCTAAGGTAGGCCGTAGCTAGCCCTATGGGCAGGGTGCATTGTAGGTAAAAGATAGGACATGTACCTTAAGTGTGTGCCATGTCCTGGTAGTGACAAACAGCCATGTTGGTTTCTCACTACTGTGGGGCTGCCCTCCCATAGGAATGCATTGGGGATTCCCTGATAGGTGTTTCAGTGGTAATTCCTGATATGGGAGACGCAGCGTGGTCAAGTTTGATATGTTTGGAATAGTGATAATAAACGCTACGCAATGGTGTGCACAGATTTATTATAACTATTTTAGAAATGCCCCTTTTAGAAGTTGGCATTTCTGTGTGCTATGTGTCTGCCTGCCTGATGTGAATTGCATGTCTGGCTTGTGAGTGACAGGGGCTGGGAGGTGTGTGTGGCTCCAGGAGGGGCAGGGTGAGTCAGCACTAGGCTGAATGGGACATCTGCGTTGGGAGTAGTGGGAGGAGTAATCCCCTGACTCTGAATAGGACTGTGCCCAGCCTGTACAATGCTGGCTCCGCCCCCTGTGGTGTGTCTGATCACCTAGCCCCCACCTGACAAAGGGGAAGAGGAGCTTGGAAAACAAAGTGCTCCAAATCCCCCCTGAACCAGTTGCATCTGGTTCCCCCAAACCCTACACTGCAGACAAAGGAGGGAAGTGATATAAATATAGGAGCTGTGACCCCATGAAGGTGTGCTGTTCCCGAACTTGCTGGGGCTTGCTGCTGCTGGGGCCCAGGAGGAACCACCATGGGGGCTTGCCTCCCTGCTGGAGGGCCCTGTGTGCTGGCATCTCTGGGCCCAGCCTTTGCCCCCCTGGACTTTGGACTAAGCGCCTTGGGAGCGCTATATCTTTATTGCTGAAAGAGCGCTTTATTTTTATCCTGGTGAGCGCTGAAGTTTTGCTCCCTGGAAAAGAGCGCTGGAGCTTCGCAGCGCGGAGCTGGGACTTGTTTCGAGGGAATCCCGACATGGGGATTCCCCCGCATTGGTGCTCATCGAGCGGGAGCCCACCCCGCTGATTTATGCTGGTTTTGGCGAGCGGGTGCCCACCCCGCATTTGTGCTCTTTAGCGGGAGCCCACCCCGCACTTGTGTTGCGTTGGTGCATCGCTGGCGGGTGCCCACCTTGCATTGCCGCCGCCAAGATCTGAAAGGAAGTCACCGCCGCGGCTCGAGAAGAAGGAGCACTGAAGACGCGACGTGGAAATCAGGCAACCTTGCCTGGAGGTGGGCGGGGCCTGCCGAGCCGGCCGGAAGTCAGCAAATGCCAAGCGAGGCTCCCGTGAGCTGAGGGAAGCCCCGCGTATGCTGAGGAGAAGTGAGGGAGCCGCCGGAGACTCACTCCGTGCCCTGCCCTGCCCGTCGGGTGAAGGTGAGGAGGCAGTGGCTGTGCTGCACGACTCCAGCCTGTGACGACCGGAGCCTCGCGGGCTCCCGTTGAAGTCCCGGGTCCCAGGGGAAGTCTGGAGAAGTCCTCCAAAGAAGGGGGGCTCAAGTAGGGCATTGTTGGTGCCGATCAAGGCACATTGCCGGTGTAAATTGCCACAGCTGCCCCACCTGACAGTGGGCAGCTGCAACGTTTGTGCCAAATCTTGCAGAGCAGTGGCCCCGCCAGTTCACGGGCCGCTGCTGCGTTGTTGGGGGCAATTTTAATTATAGAGTCCCCAGTGGGGCTTTCAAAGCACAGTCAGTGCCAGTTTTTCTTTGGGGGCAATTTTGGCTCCACCGAGGCACATTGTCGGTGCCTGGAGCCGCGTCAGTGTTCCCTGGGGCCCCGTTTTGCCAGTGCTTTGTTTCACTCACAGCTGCACCGCAATTAGCGTCAGCTGCAACGTTTAGGCCAGTGCATTGCGCACCTTTCATTATTGCTGCATTGGCAGCTGAGCCCTGACTTTGCTGGACATAGGGCACTGGAGCCCTAGAAAAGGCCGGTTGGCCTGGGGGCCATTGTGGGTAGATTCGTAGAGCGCCAGGCTCTACAAGGTTGCATAATGTGTTTATGCTTGTGATTATGATTGTATAATGTGATTTATGTGATGTGATTTATGCCCCCTGGTCTATGCCTCTAATGATGTTTATGGTTATGAGGCTATTGCATACTGTGTGTATGCTGGGCCTAGTGCGTAATGTGTTTATGCTGATGAGGTGTGGTCCTAATGTGATTTATGTCTAAAGTACCAAATGTGATTTATGCACCATGGTTTATGCCCTTAATGATGTCTATGCTTCTTAGGTGGTTATTGCATAATGTGTTTATGCTGGTGAGGCCTAACGCGTAAAGTGTTTATGGTTAGGAGGGTGTCTAAGGCTAATGTGATAATGCTTAGGCAATTATGGTACCAGTAGCTACTGGTTGTGTTTTGCATTTACTTACCTGTTCTGATGGTTCTGACCATGGCCCGATTGGCCTGGTCCTGTATATAATTCCCCTGTGAATATTGCCCGTGCCAGTTGGCACAGTGTAAATGTGTGATTAGGTTTCTAATGTGGTTATGATAATACAAAGGCTATTTTTTATAGAACCTGGTGTGGAGTTTCTTTTGTGGTGTGCCTAGTTTGTTGCTGCTGTGTGTGTGTGTTGCGCAAACGGTTTACACATTGCCTCTGAGATAAGCCTGACTGCTCGTGCCAAGCTACCAAGGGGGTGAGCAGGGGTTATCATCAGTGTGTAACTTCCTTGCCCTGACTAGAGTGGTGGTTTCTGCCTGGCTGCAAGCCTTAGCCAACCAGAAATCCCATTTCTAACAAGCGACAAGGCGAACAACGTGCTCGAGCGTTTCAAGGACTCTAGGGCTCCGGCCAGATCCTTGGGCCTTGCTACCACCTCTCGCCCCATGCAGTCCACCTTTCGCCCCTTTCGTGGCTACGGAAGGGGTGCCACGCCACGTTCCACCCAGAGCCACAGGCCTGCGCAATCTACCCAGCCTCTGCGCGGCCGGGGACGTGGGACCCAGTGTCGTGGGTCTGGGGGCCAGCGGGCGGGCCGGTCCACCAATTCCCCCCTGCAGCAGCCTCCAAACCTTCCTAGTCCGACCTTCCAGGGCCACCAGTTCCAGTGGGCGGCAGGATCCGCCATCACCTCTCCCACTGGTGCAACATCACGTCGGACAGGTGGGTTTTGCAAAAAGCCCGAAGGGGCTACTCCCTCCCCTTCGAGACTACCCCTCCCTCCATGCCACCAACTCTCCATCGCATGTCGGAGGATCATCTGGCCCTTCTCCGCCAGGAAGTTACCGCTCTCTTGGCCAAGGGAGCCATCAAACGCATCCCTGAGCCAGAAGTATGTCGTGGTTGCTACTCCCACTACTTCCTTGTACCCAAGAAGGACAATGGCCTCCGTCCTATCTTAGACCTCAGGGACGTCAACCGCTTCCTCCGGAAGGAGAAGTTCAAAATGCTAACCTTGGCTCAGGTCTTGTCTGCCCTCGACCCTGGAGACTGGATGGTATCGTTGGACTTGCAGGACGCTTATTTTCACATCCCGTCCTTCCTGCCCACTGGCGTTACCTACGGTTCACGGTAGGCCACGAGCATTTTCAGTTTACCGTGCTCCCTTTTGGCCTTACCAGCGCCCCTCGGGGGTTCACGAAAGTGATGGCGGTGGTCGTAGCTCATCTGCGCAGATCAGGGATTCCAGTCTTCCCTTATCTCAATGACTGGCTGTTGAAGGCGGGCTCGCCCCAGGCTGCCGTCTCCCACCTCCAGACTACAGCGGACCTCCTGCATTCGCTGGGGTTCACTATCAACGTGCCGAAGTCACACCTGACTCCCTCTCAGAAGCTCCTGTTCATCGGAGCGGTTCTGTATACAGCGCAGTTTCGGGCCTATCCTCCCGAGCAGCGAGTCCGGTATATTTGGGCTATGATACTGATGTTTTAGCCTCTATTCCGGATTTTGGTGAGATTGACTCTGAGGCTGCTGGGCCTCATGGCCTCCTGCATCCTGCTAGTGGATCATTCCAGGTGTCGTATGGGGCTCTGCAGTGGGACCTGAAGTTCCAGTGGGCGCAGTATCAGCAGAATCTTTCCGATGTCCAGATCTCGGAGGGGACTGCACGTCAGCTGCAGTGGTGGCTCCAGAACCAGGATTAGGTCAACGGCAGATCCCTCTCCCTTCCCCAACCAGAGTTCATGACAGGTGCGTCACTCCTGGGATGGGGCGGCCACATGGGAGAGGCGGAGATCAGAGGCCTCTGGTCTCCGGCGGAGTCCAAGCTCCACATCAACCTTCTGGAGCTTCGGGCGATTCGTCTTGCACTGAAGGCATTCCTTCCTTCTGTCAAAGGAAGAGTGGTGCAGGTGTTCACGGACAACACCACCGCCATGTGGTACTGCAACAAACAGGGCAGGGTGGGGTCGTGGACCCTATGTCAAGAGGCTCTTCGCCTTTGGACATGGCTGGACCATCAGGGCATATCTCTGGTGGTTCAACACCTGGCAGGTTCCCTGAACGCCAGGGCGGACGAACTCAGCCGCCGGTGCATGATGGATCACGAATTCACTCGGAGGTGGTGCAAGGTCTCTTTCAGCAGTAGGGAGAGCCTTGGTTAGATCTATTTGCCACCGAAGAGAACGGGCAATATCAGCAGTTCTGCGCGTTGGAGTTTCCAAGGTGGCAGTCGCTCGGCGCCGCCTTTCGCCACGAGTGGAGTTGCAGCTTCCTGTATGCCTTCCCGCCTGTACCACTTCTGCCCGAGTGCTGAAGAAGATCAAGCACGACCGGGCCCAAGTAATTCTTGTGGCTCAGGACTGGGCACGAAGAGTCTGGTACCCCGAGCTCTTGAGCATGGCCATCGATCCTCCGATCAGACTGCCTCTATGGGAGGATCTTCTGTCGCAGCAGCAGGGGACGGTCCTCCACCCGAACCTGTCCAGCCTCCACCTCCTTGCGTGGAGATTGAGCGGCGACAGTTGACAGCTTTTGACCTTCCTCCCAAAGTCTGTAATGTCATCTTGGCAGCCAGGCGTCCCTCCACTAAAACGGTATACGCCTGTAGATAGAACAAATTTGTGGCAGGTGGAGAGGCAGTGGAGAGGTGTGGTGCAGCGGCCAGGGCAGCTGACTTCAGAGCACAGGGTTCACGGTTCGATCCCCGGCGGCAGCTCAGCTCAGCCCCATGTGACTCTGGGCAATAGCTCACTTAATTTCCACGACGGCCCCCAGCGCCTTGAGACCCGTAAGGGTGAGTAGTTCATGCTTTACAAATACGGATTTAGATTTTTTTTTTTGATTTTTTTTTTAGTGACATGGTGCACAGCAAAGGCTGTGGATTCCCTTTCTGCCCCTCTTTCAGAGGTTCTACTCTTCATTCTTCCTTTGGCCCAGCAGGGCTCTGCTCTGGGCACTCTAAAAGGCTATATTTCAGCCTTTCTTCGCCTTCCTGATCAGCCTTCTCTTTTCAAGTCCCCGATTGTTAACCGGTTTTTGAAGGGCAATACTCATCTCTTTCCTCCTTCTCCTTTCGTAATGCCCCAGTGGGACTTGAACCTTGTCCTCTATGTGTGCTCCCTTTGAGCCACTTCATAATTGTCCTCTTCGTCTCCTTACTCTGAGGACTGCCTTCTTACTCGCAATCACCTCTGCTCACAGGGTGAGTGAGCTTCAGGCCTTATCCTCTAAACCTCCCTTTCTTGCTGTTCATCCAGACAAAGTAGTTCTCCGTACTAGGCCCTCTTTTCTGCCCAAAGGGGTTACCTGTTTCCACATAGGTCAGACCATCACACTGTCCACTTTCTTTCCGCCTCCCCACCCTTCCAAAGAGGAGGAGAGACTCCACCGTCTGGACCCAAAACGTGCGCTGTCTTTCTACCTTGACCGCACTAAAGACTTCCGGGTGGACAATCAACTCTTCGAGGGTTATGTGGGCGCCAAGAATGGTTGGGCCGTGCACAAACGTACCATCTCTCGAGGGGTTGTCCTATGCATCAAAATCTGTTATACCTTGGCAAAAAAAAAACCTCCAGTAGGACTAAGCGCCCAATCTACCAGGGCGACGGCAGCCACTACTGCTTTGAGACATGGAGTCCCGTTGGTTGACATCTGCCTGGCAGCCACGTGGGCATCCATGCACACGTTCACAAAACATTATTGCCTGGACAGCCAAGTCCGGAGACTGCTTCTTTGGCCGTTCTGTTCCCCAGGACTTCCTAGTGTGAACTTAGTTCGCAGGCCCACCTCCGGGGTTGGTATTGCTGGGGTATCTATTCTAAGGTAAAGGAATCTATAATTAATAGTCTCTGTCAGATGAACAAGTTACTTACCTTCGGTAACAATGTATCTGTAAGAGACATATATTAGTTATATATTCCTTACCGCCCCACCCATCCTCCCAGGGCCCTAGTTTTGTGCTTCAATGGTCAGTGTCTTGCATGGCTCTGCGCTTCTGGCATGGAAAGTAGTGTCAGAACTGACGTCAGCACGCAGGGGTGGCGTCTAAGTAGACACCGCAATGTCATCCCGTCGACCACGACGCCGACGACGGACACGTAGTCGACCGACGCCACCTACCGATGCGCAGGGGTACTGCTAAGAAAAATGTTATCCGGATCCAGACTGACGCCTGGGGGTATTTCTAAGGTAAGGAAACTATAACTACTATATGTCTCTTACAGATACATCGTTACCGAAGGTAAGCAACTTGTTCTTTTAGCAGTTTGTGTCTTATGGTTGTTACAGCACACGTATTTTACACTAGAATGACTCTGGCTTAATAAATACTTATTGAAAAACGTCCCCACCATTTATTCTTTGTATCTCTCTGAGACAAAGTGAGCACTGAGCGGAAAGTACTGTGCAGTTTCCACGATCCCTGATTGGACAGTTGTCATGTTCGAAAGTTGCCAGGAACTATTCTCTCCTGGGTGAGAGGAGTTTACAGTGGTACTGTGAGCTAGCTGGTATACAGGCGAACATAACCAGTGGGGGTGTCTGGAATCAGTCTCGACACCAATCCCACAGTTTATGTTGTCTAAACGTGCAGATCCTATATAGATTTATAGGAACTACATGACATGGCGCCGCCAGCATTGGTTTGGTTCTTATTTAACGGTCGAATCTGAGTAGTTCAGTCGTGCTTTTCTCAGAGACCTCTACTCACATCTACCCAGTGACGTCTGGAGTGGGAAAGGAAAAGGCATATCATATGTATTGGCTGTAAGTTAATTTCAAGCTTGAAGGATAAATAGTTCCCTATTGTGCATAAAACCGTATCTAGGTTTTCCTTGAAACTCTTTCAACAATGACTGAAGAAGACGACGCTGCAGTGATATTACATATGAAAGCAGCGAGGGAAGAAGAGCAGAAAGGAGCGATAAACATTTCAGAAAATGTTAGAACTGCCCTTACTTTAAAACTAGCAGACTACGGAGTCATATCTAGGGGTGGGACAGTAACTTTCATGTTAGAGGCACACGAGTCATATAGGACAGAGGTATTCTTTTCATGGGTCAAATTCCCACCAGCAGATGCACCAACAAATACATTTCATTCATACACTGAAGATGAAGTGCCAGGTGAATACTGTCTATATGAGGACATTGAAGTTCCGCTCACCTACCAGGAGCACATATACTGGTTTAAAGGCACCCTCCCACACACAACAGATAAAGTAAGACTCGGTCCGCTCAGCAGAGACGGAGCGACTTGGCCGGTCCTATCGGCTTACACACCGCATCCAGACATTGACACAATGCCCATAGCAGACTTACACCCCAGAGGAAAGAATCGAGGGGCCCAACAGCTGAAAGAAGAACTCACAAAATTACTAACCACTGAGAAAACAAACAGTCTGATCATCAGCGGTGACTTCAACCTGAACATGCTCAACAACTCAGTCACAAATCACCGCAGATGAGGACCCATTCGCATGGGAATCAAGCCCCCAAGATAACACGTCCAGGGGCAGAAGCACAAAAACAGCACAGCCACTTTTAGTGACACTAGAAGAACTGGGCCTCCGAGCACTTAACGGAAGATTCCCAGGGGACCGCCCCCAAGCGGCAACGTTCCATAGCACAATGACCAGTTCCACAATTGACTTCACCTTCCTCTCCGGCAACCTGTTCCAATTGGCAAGAGACTTTCACATCGGCTCACTAGATTTCAGTGATCACTTACCTCAAGAAGTCACGATAGAGGCCTTCACAATCCTAAACCCTTTACTAGCCAAGGGGCACAGCTCAGTCTATGCCGTGAACGATAGGTGGATAAAATGCAGAACAGACGACCCTCAGCGCCTTCTACTCCACGCTAAGCAAGCATTCAGCGAAGCTCAAAATGCAACAACAGACCTAATCGAGAGCTGGGAGGAGTTTGTAGAAACACTACGCAACAATATGGGAACAAAACAGGGAAACATCTGGCCTGAAGGAGCTGGTAAACCCGAGAAGCACACGGGGTCCATAACTTTAGAAACAACGTTCATCTAAAAAACCTAAAGACCCTCATCAACCGAGCACTACGAAGTCTGAGGGTGGATCCTGCTGCCAAAGAAGAGCTGAGGCGGCTAAAGCGCGACCGCAAGAGGCTGATCTGGCAACTTAAGCGAGAAGCAGATGAGTCTCTCTGGGCCAAACTCTTGCACGATGCCAAAACTAGCAACAGCGCACAATTTTAGCAAAAGATTAACAATCTGACCAAGTAGCGGAGTCAGGGCATTAACTCTTATGTCACAGAAGATGACTGGACAACCTTTCTTAGTATGCATTTTAATTAAACTGACACAAACAGTCAAAGAATATTCAATCCCATAAAGGACACTGAGGGGCGACTACTGCTGTGTTGCGAACACCATGAATCTCAACAGCCAGATCAGTGCACTCGTGATTGCGATTTCCTGATTAGCAAAAGAATCTCAAAGGGAAGACGCGAGGGGGCGCCTGGACCAAATGGTATTCCCCCTATACTGTTCAAGCAAGAGCCAGAATATTGGGCCGCCGCACTCAAACCAATGTTTGAAAAAATCTTACAGACATCAATAATTCCATCATCATGGAGGGGAGCTATCATCTCACCTATCTACAAAAAAGGTAACAGAAACGACCCAAGAAGCTATCGGCTAGTGGCCTTGCTTGACAATGAGGCCAAATACTTTGCAGGCCTCTTACTTGAGGAATTGACATCGTGGCAGCTGAGGTCTCAGCAATTCCATACAATCAAACAGGCTTCTGTAAAAGCATGGGGACTACCACCGACATACTAGCTCTTTCACTATTAATCGATGCTGCCCTCGAAGCAAAGCAATCCCTATATCTGTGCTACGTTGACTACAGTTCTGCATTCGACCACGTCAATAGAAACCTTCTGTGGGAAAAATTAAAAAAGCTGAACATCCCCCCGCTGCTCTTAAACCAACTAATTCTCCTGCACAGCGAGACATGGGTTCAAGTCAAACTAGGCTCTGGTGAATATCTAACAAGGAAGATCTCAACAAGCACGGGTAAAACAGGGCTGCGTACTCGCTCCAATACTTTTTAATCTTTTCATGGGAGAGCTATCAACGCTGCTAAATGAAAGTAACTCGCATGCACCAAAGTTAGGGGGCACCCAGCTGTCGAACCTCTTCTACGCAGACGACCTGGTACTTATTAGCCGGACCCCTGTAGGCTTACAGCGGCTACTGGACATTACGTCGAGATACTCTGCAGCTAATAGGCTTAGCATCAATCAAGAAAAATCTAAAGTTATGTGCATTAATCTCCCAAAAAAGAAAATAACACGGAATTGGCTCTTGGCACCAAGGAAGCTGGAAGTGGTCTGTGAATATAGATATTTGGGGGTCATTATAGACTGCAAGGGCAACTTCAAGCCACAATGTGACACCATAAAAAGGAGAGGGCTAATGGTTGCGGTAGCACTTAGAAACCTAAAAAACGAGATCACTGGACCAAGCCTATTACCCCTCATAAAGGTGATCCAGGCAAAATTAATCCCAGCCATCACTTACGGCAGTGAAGCTATGAGGGGGAGGGATGCTGCTTCAGTAGATGGAACGGTAGCAAAGGCGCTACGCATGATCTTTGGCCTTTCTAGGTACATATCGCCCGCACAGATGAGGCTAGAATTCGGGCTGCCAAAAGAAGAGCTGGCACGCAAACGAACATACATAAAAAGCTGGCACAAAGTAAGCAGGGGAGATCCGAAAACACTAAATGCACTCCTATGGATGGAACTTCAAGACAAAGAAACTTGCCCGGCAAGGCTGTATTTGGAGGCCGCAATTAATCAGCTTGGTTTACGGCAACTATGGGAACTCCCAGGCTCTCCAGCAGGTTTTAAAAAGGTGGTTAACAACATAGTCCGAAAAGAATCATTGTTGCAGGACAAAGCCGCCTTGACAGAGCGTGCCCATGGCTGGCTTACAGTTCAATCTTATATCAAACCCTCGCCCCTAGTATACCTACAGACAGGCTTTTCCAAAAAAACAAAAAAGAAGTTACTGAAATTTCGCCTAGGGTTACTGCCGTCCGCGAACCACCTACCCCCGTGGTTACGCCCCCAGCTACCAACAAAATGCCGTCTTTGCGGGAACGGCAAAGAAAACATTGTACATCTCATCGCCATTTGTAGCGAACTTATACAAGAACGCCGCTCCCTCTTGAGACCGCTTCTTAATAACTGCAGGATACGGACCTGCAGGCAAGCGGTGCTGGCTTGCTTCCAAGGCGACGACACCCAACTGAGCTGCCGAATGGTAAAATTCCTTGAAGCGGCGGAAATCCGCTTTAAAATCCTGAAAGATAGCCAAAAATCTAGTAGCAGAGCGAAGGACGAGAGGAACAATTCACTCTAATCCTCAAAGAGAAAGCACCAGCTTGCGCTAGCAAAGAAACAGGTGGTACAATGTGGGCACGAGGTGCGTCCATTGCTCCCAAGAGACCACAAACCAACTTTGAGAGTGTGGCCCTGGCAGGGAAACTGACAGGCACCAACGTTCACTGCTTTAACCATCAGGAAAGACAACAGTAGTACCCTTACCGAGAGAGTGGAACAAACTAGCAGCCCACATATGATACCAGCGGGCAGGGGCCCAACAGATGGGCCAAGCAGATTCCATCAAACCATCTGCTGAGAATGTCCAGGAACACCGCACCGCACTTAATCGCATCAGCCCCTTGAGTATCGAGATTCTAAGCGTGCTTGCACCAAGCTCGGGCCTGCACCAACCAATGATTGCTTTTATACAGCACTAGCACTTCTCCAGACATTTGGTGAGGACGAATAACATGCTGCTTGTTCTGGACCAATTTAATCAGATGGGCCATAATCAATGCCCCCGAATTTTATCCAAATTGCATGTCGCCACCATCTAAGCCCTGCTTTTCACTTAGTGGAACAGAGTGCTGAAACCAATCAGCCACTTGAACTATACTGAATAACACTAGCCACATCATAGGGATATCCCGAACTGCTAACTTGACTAATCACCTTTTTTAACGTAAATATGTTCTTATCGTACTGGCATTTTCTCAACTCATAAATGCTCTTATTGCACTGGCACTTTACTAGATTACCACTCTGCTGGTAACAAGGATCAACTTACTGCACATCTTACTCTGTAAAATCGGCTGTCTAACTATACTCGTACTTTAATTTAACTCTGAGGCTGCTACCTTAGTATGCTTTTTACTGCTGGATTTATTGTCCTAACATGTATGAACTTGACCACTGTTTTATTAATTGAATCCTTTTTTATATTGTAAAGGTTTTAACTAGCCGTGTACAATAAAGCATTACCTTACCTTACCATAGCAGACTTGCGTCCACTATACAAAGAAGTAATAAAACTTTATAGAAATCTGACACAGTTCGTTATGAGAACACTCACACTTCAGCCAACAAGGACTACCTCAGCAGGGCAAATTCAAGGGTCTGCAACTAAAATACCTCCACAAACGCTAAACGCAGTTATGGGTAAAATGCCCACTAAGCGTGAGCAAATGCCATTCTGGATAGCTCAGAAAATAACACAGAGGCAGTGTTTCCACACACACGCCCTCAAGAAAAACATAGAATGCTAACAATATGCTTGCCAATGGGGATAGCTCCCCAGATAGAGGATTGTACCTCTTGGGGTACAGTTTTCGCTGCCATTTATACCAGAACTCATGGTATCCTTTCAATAGCAGTAATACCAGATGTATTGAAGCAGCTACAGAATGAGTATGGAGCAGAACCTGCTCTGAACTCGGGGATGAAATTGTTGGGAAATTTTGCCCAGGTATCAACTATTATGTTAGCTAACATAAAAGGGGGGCAGCAGTGGTGGCAATACGCCAACGCCTGAGGGATTTCACTCCTATACAACAGGAGCGTCAATTACCTAAAATTATTGAAGACACATATGCCGAATTAGGTAGAGATAATTTGGGAGCTAGAGCAACTAAACCTCAACTCATGGGTGCTCCTGAAAAAGATAACACCAAGCAGGCACCTGATTCATCTAAGAAGAAATAGGACAACAAAAAACAAAAGAATAGAGATAATAGATCACAATCAAGGGGTGGGTCTCCTCAACAGTAGCCCTCCGAAAGGAGGTACAATCTAAGGAATCGTGATAACATTAAAAAACCTGACAGGCATCAGGATACTGATACACGTTCCTTTTGTTCCTTTCAGGGTTCATCAAAACACTCCAAGAGGGAAGGACGGTCAGAACACAGACAAGAAGAATGAACAAAGTCAAGAGATACACATCGTACTTCAGACTAATATCAAGAAAGAAAATAAACAAAACCTCAATTTAAAAAGAAGAGGGTAGCCGGCCTTAAAGTTAGAAATGCCAAGGATACTGAGGACTCAACTTCTGAACAAGGAATGGGCTCTGACGATGCTTGACAGCGCAGCAGAAGTAGCAATAGCTCGCCAGAACCTGATGGAATTTCTGGTGACAGTGGCGCTAAATGAACATATCACGGTGGAGACACCTGATACTAGGGTAAGTGTCCCACAACGGTTATATGAAATAACACTCTAAATGGAGGGGGACAAACCCAGAAAAATTAAAGGTCTTTAAGAGGAGAACCTGACTTATGGCTATGACATTCTTTCGGCTGAGAAAGATTGGCCGCCTGGGATTGTTATGGAGTGCCCAAAGGGAGAAACAGTAATTTTACCAGCTTTTTCCCACCTCGTTCTAGTATCACTAAAACATTCATACGCGCAGGAGTGGGTGGTAGCACTTGCTCCAGCATTATATTGCAACCATGTTGGGTGGGATGCTGAGTCTCCACACCATGTAATCCCAGTAAAAACTACTCCAACTCCACAGAGACAGTACCCAATAAAACAAGAAGCGAAAAAACAAGTCAGGGAGATCTTAGATCAACTTGAATACCAAGGTGTAATAGAGAATTGCACCTTTTCAATGAATAATTCTTTGTTTCCCGTAATGAATCCCGACAAGTCATATCGTCTAGTTTTAGACTACAGACATCTGAACAGATGCACAAAGACATTTGCAGTACAGAATGCACACAATGCTGCATCAATGAATATCATTGTGCGGAAAAAATACAAAAACACTAGATATTTCAAATGGATTTTTCTGTCAAAATATAGCACCTGAAAGCAGATATTTGATAGCATTTTCAGCCCTAGGCTCTCAGCGTCAATTTTGTAGGCTGCCCCAAGGGTATAAGAATAGCCCCGGGTAACAGAGTTACTTCAAAATTTTGATGAGGAAGCATTGTCCTATGTATATGATATTTATCTGACGGATGATGATTTATTGGATCAGTTGACCAGGGTGAGCAACATAATTTTGGGGTTCGCCTCTGAGGGCTACAAATTCAACTTTAAAAAATCAAAACTAGCCCACCTGAATGTCCTAGTTTTAGGATATGAGTTATCAAGTAAAGGGAAAAGCCCAGCAGCTAACTTTTTAGAAAAGTGTGTGCTGCTTCAACCTCCAAAGACTCTAAAAATGTACAATCCATCTTAAGATTCCTACATTTTGGCAGAACATACATTTTGGATTACGCAGAAAATCTTTGATTTAATCAGACCTGATTTCTCAATGAGACAGACTCAGGAACACACAGATTTCCTACATTCCTCACAAGCTGACATGATAGCTTCAAACCACTTACACACACATGTAAATACCACAAATCTGGTGATCCATGTAATTGTGGGTCAATCAGGATACATATACCTATCTTCAATGAAGGCGAAACAGTACCCGTAGCATGCAAATCACACTTATACACAAATGCTGAAATGCGTATTGCTTCTACAGAGAAAATTCTAACAGCAGTGCAGGCTGCCGTAGTGAGAGAAAAAGCACTGACTCAGGGGAAACGATTAATTGTCGTAAATCCTTTACCAGCCTTAGATGCTGTTACAAAGGCTAGCATTCCAAATGCAAAAGCTTTACATCTGCGATGGATACAATGGGCTAATTCTCTCACTGCTATAGATGTGGACTACAAATTTGATTCTACATTAAAAACACAAGCATTTCTGCAGTACGAACAAGAGTATCCTCTCCCGAATGAAATAATGCCTCTAGATCAGTATGAATATATTATTTACACTGACGGTTCTGCTCAGCCTGCCAGAGGTAGTAAACAACAATAGAGCGCAGCTTGTGCAATTGTAAAAGGACGTATGCAGGAAGGCAAGTTCTATCCTAGCAGAACGAGAACACAGTCTCTCGGAGACTGCACGGCTCAGCTGGCAGAATTAAAAGCTCTATTACTGGCACTAATAAATACAGATCGGGAATTCCCCACACTTATTGTGTGCGATTCGTTTTACTGTGTCCAGTCTTACAATGAATATCTTCACTACTTGGGTCAGAATGGGTTGAAAGACTCAAAATGTTGCACAATAAAGCACAAAATGCTTGGGGAACAAGTGGCAGAGTTGAAAAAAGCCTTGCCAAGAGCTCATGTGATTCATACGCTGAGTCATCAACGTGAAGGCGTTCACGTTGAAGGGAATTCATTGGCTGATGAAGCCGCAATAGGGGCAGTACAAACTGCTGCCGTAGCTGAAATCACTCGTTCTAGTACGAAAATAGATGAGACATAATAGTAGCTGTCATTCCTTCACAAAAAACAGCAAAGCCTTGCCGAAAAGCTTTCCACTCAAGTACTCCTACAAGTTAGATGCAAAAAACATTCTGTATGCTCAAATTCCAGGAGTGGGGGATAGAGTAATACCAAACATGGATCGCAGATTGGGTTTAATTCTAGGTGCACAAGAGGGTCTGGGCTCTGCACACGCAGGGATTACCGCAACAGTTTCTTTACTGAAACAACGCTATTGGTGGCCAGGTTTAACTAAACAGTTAAAAGCATTTGTCCTTAAGTGCAACATGTCAGCAGATGAAGGGTTCCACCGTAGCACATCCTGCGCAAACACCACTACTAATATCAGACAGACCTCTTGCTTGTGTCTATTTGGACTACTGCAGCACCTTACAATCAGATGAGGCCTACAAGTGCATTGGATTCATACTCTAGATTCCTGTGGGTTTGGCCTCAGCGCTCGGCTGACGCTCGAACTGTTATAAAAGATTTGTGAGTCTTCATAGGGACATACGCAGTTGGCACATTACATTCTGACCGTGGCCCCGCGTTTAGCTCTTGGGCTTACAAGGAAGCCATGGGAGGTTTGGGTGTTGCATTGCGGTACTCCTCTCCATACCATCCCGAGGGAAGTTTGGTTGTGGAAAGGAAAAACCGGGACTTAAAGCAATCTTTAACAGCTAGGGTATTAGGTTTGGATGGTAGTTGGGTCAATCACCTATATGGGGTCCAGAGGGCACTTAACAACATGCCAAGAAGTTGCCTAGGAGGTATCACCCCTTACGAAGTCCTATTTGGGACGAGAATGTGGGTACCTGACCTTGTTTGACAGCACAGTGGCAGATGAAAAACCATTTGACATCAATAAACGTTTGGCTGTTTTACAGGAACCCAATTAATTCAGGGCACTACAAAGCAACGTGCAAGTAAAACGCACCCCCACTGGGGAAGTGAAATCAGTCACTGCAATACCTGCCTGGATCCCAAAAGTCAGGGATATGATCAGAGAAAAGATTGTAGATAAGAAAGAATTTGGGCCATGTTACAGAATACCTGTACCTGTCCTGGCTGTCAAAGGAAAAAGAACAGTACTTCCGCCTCTTGCCGGAAAAAAAGAAAAGAGATTCATCTCCATTGATCTGATCAAACCGCACTATGTGGTCGATCCTGAATAGCAGGCCGCGAGGACTCCTGGGTAGCTGCCGCTCTCCTCTCGCTACCATACAGGAGGTTCAGACAGAAAGATTGATAACATTTGAAGATTCTACTCTACGAAGTAACAAAGTTCCCAACAATGGAATGGAACTCTTGCCTATTGAAATTGAACAACAAAAAAATTCAAATGTAACACAAATATCGATTCAGCCTAACACCGGCATCTACATCAATATGACTCTACTAGAGACAGCTGCAAGTTCAACGAAGCCTGCTGAGCTACCAAAGATAGATCGAACTGCATCTGGCTACTTCATCGATTTTGACACTTTTTCTCTGGATCCAAGTGAACCTGAGTCACCGCCAGCTCCAGTTTCCCGTAAAAAACTGCTTCATGATTTCTACACTTTTCTGAAAAAGACATACCTAGTCTCACCATGGCGGCAGTTTTGGATTGCAACTGGTATACAGTTCCTACTCTTCTGGATAGGTTTGGTGACTGTCTTTTCCTTACTCATGAATGGACACTATCTCCCAGAAAGCTCTGCAGTATCACATGTGAACTTGGTACTGAAACCTCATACGGCGTCTCATCGTGAACAAAGAGACCTGTCCTATGTAAACATTACAGCAGTTCTAGTTCGTGACGGAATAGGTTGGGACAGAGTTTCATATGATGTATTTGGTCCCACTGAACCTTTAAAAATACCACATGTATTCAAAATGTCCTTAAATGATATCATTACCTCCAGTACATACTCTGACGATTGGGATTTTGAAACTGTTAATGATATGTTGTCTGATTTAGAATTGTTTGCAGCATTTACGAAAAATGAAATATTTGACGACTCATCTGATTTTGATACCATGTACTGTTACCAACATTATGGTCATCACTTTTTGCATAGAACAAGCGCACTACGTAATGTTTTTACATACCACCAATGGGAACATTGCCCAACACCTCCGAAAGGTAGTTCACAAACATTTGCACAAAAGTTTGCTTATTTTTCTGGGTTTAATACATCAGATCTGCGCTCAAATTATTATAAGCTTACACCTGTATCTGCAAACAAAAGTATGCTCACTAACACAAACAGATATACTCTGCATCCTTTATTGCCCTACTGTCTGAACAGGGTTTTGACTTATGGAAAGACACTATAGACATAAAATTTGTCTGGGGTACTAAGGACTGGCAGGTTCTTGGAACTGAGGCACTATTTAGAGCATGCCTCATTCCACAACTGATGATCTTCCTGAACGACACTGTGCAACAGACTTTCTGTCTTGAGTTAGCCAAGATTAAGGACTTGAACACACCTCGTATTCCCTCGCTTTCACACTTGGAGGGATGGCAAAACTATACAGAAAATGGTGAGGATACACTAGATGACATCATGCATGGCGTTTCTTACAATACAACAGACCCCAATTGGAAGGGATGGTTAGTTTGGCCTATCGACACAAATAGGTGTCAGTCATGATTCAAGAATACCACAAAAGGGTTTAGTATCCATAGGCCTGACTCACGCTATGTACAAAGAGAACATCCAGGGGGGGGGGTGACATCATACAATGTTGGGAAGTTATGCCTAGATTGGCTAAGAACCTCAACACTATCTCAGGTGAAACAACACTTGTCCCTACTCTCAGATGATATGGATCTTAGGGATTCTTTACTAGGTCCCCGAAAGCCACGTCAGAAACGCTTATACGCCGTTTATAATGAAATTTTGAAAATCTCTCAACAGTAAGCTGCGGAGAGGTTGCGTGAAATAGACAGAATTAACTTAGAAAAGGCTTTGGCTGTAGTTGACAATGGCATGACCACACTAACATACAGGATTTAATCACTAGGCAACATTGTATCTTCTGCAATAGATATAATGGATCAGGATATGTCCACCTTACAACACGGACAATCACGATTACGTTCTATTGTGTCATTAAGCTGGACGCTACAGTCATTGCGCTCTGGTTATGTGCCCTGGTGATATATCAACAGTACATCTCTTATCTCTGCATATAATTTGACAGAAAAGCAGATATCGATGGCACAAAGGGATGAAAAATATACAATGCTGCGCATTGAGAAATTAGACCAGTTTCCTTTCTCCGTGGCAGAGGCACCGTCCACAGAATGGTTAATTCATGGCCATATAACATTGCCAGTGACAACTTTCCAGTTTCAATATTGCCTAGAACACCACCAGGTAGGCAGGTATGAAGCAATGGGTAGGGAATTCATCCATGAATCTTGGGAATTACCATATAGATTTAGATGCAGGAACAAGGACACTGAAGTGTTTCTCAGTGGTACAGACTGCGAGAACTCCTTGAGTGGATCTCTAATTTGCCAGGACATTATGCTTCACGGGGCCTGTAACGGTTCAGTAGCTAATTTATTCTGTCAATTGAAAGGTTCCCCAGCTGCCGTGATTAATCCGGTGTTCAGGCTGCTCTCAAATGGGAGTTACTTAATGCTGAATGATCAAGGTTGTTGTGGGATGCTTCCAGGCATTGAATATCTTGTCACTGTACGTTCCAGGGTTACTTGTATGCAAGTATTGTTTCCACCGACCCAGGCAGTCAGGGAGGCGCCGTTAAGGCCTCTGTTGAATGTTTCCTTTATACGGTTTGATACTCCGAGCCAAATGAAAGCCATGCTCTTACAGAAGGATGAGCCCTTAACCTCAGCCTGAGAGACTTTTGATCTCCAGGTTGCAAGGTCCTCAGCTGAGATACAGGCACTAGTCAAACAAATCGCCCTTTCCATTTTGGAAAAATGGTACAACGTATCTTTACCATTTCTGATACGAAGGGTACAGTACACCTATTTAAGACCATAGTTTCTGGACTGTTAAGCACCTTTCAAACAGTCTTCGGAGTGATTCCAGCCTTCATACACTCAGTATTTGGAAGCATTTTTGGAGGGCTTCCGCTGATCCTGCTACTGATAGTGGGTATCCTGATTTTTATTTTTCTGCTACGCAATGGACGTCCCAGTCACCAAGGAAATGGAAAAAGCACTCTTGGAGCCACGTTACCGTGATCGCATGGTACTCTATCTTGGCACACCTCGCCTTCTGGGGCTAAGCGAGTCTTGGTTCCAATCATTTCGACCAGTCTGGATTGACTGTGTTTTTGCCTGTCCTCCGCTGCTTGTTCTGCGGATATGAATGCGTGTTGGACCTCTGTCTGACACTTCCATTGGTTGCGCCACTGGACGTGGATGCATTGCTGGACCCGTTAACGGTCCACGTACTGCAATGTCCTCAGCGTATTCCCATGTTGATGTCGGCATTCTTGGAGCTAGCAAGGGATGCTTCAGCTCCTGTTGGAATGGATACTGGCTCTACTACAGGCACACAGGCTATGGATGTTTCAACTGCTCCTCCAGCATCGGCTGTGGGAACTGAAGAAGATCACCTTTGCTCAATTGACCTGATCTGTGAGGTGTAACAGGTACCGTTGTCTGCGAAGGCTAGCAGCAGTGATGTTGCGTCCCCCACACAGAACACAAACATTTGGCTCTCCGTGTGCTGGGAAGAATTCGGCCTTTTTTTCCAAAACAACCGAAATTGGAATTTTAAACAAAATGTTTCCTCTCTTATTTACTCTTACTGGGCACCATGGCTTTCAGACGTACTCAGTTGCTCAGACTATATATATATGAACATATTTTAAAAGGACTTTTAGAGTTTCATTTTTAGAGATTTTTATGAATTTTTAGACATTTTTAAACGGCTTTTAACAATGTTTAATGCTTGATTAGAAGGACATTCCCTTTTTAGAATGTCGTCTGGTCTGATGAGTCGGTGTTATGTTTCGTAGGGTACCCCAATATAGGCTTGAATAGTCACCTGACCCTTCACCTACATCTACCGTACCATTGCACTACATAATGGGTTTTGGTATTAACCTTTTACCTAATTAAGCGCTGCATAAATTATCGTGTGGTTTTCCCCGAAAACTAGCCTCATTAATTGTGCATGAGGATTCTCAGAATCACAGCAGGATTACCATCTTCTGTATAAAAACTATGTATAAGGGTCATCCCTTCCGTCATCCTCGGCCGGCATGACACAGCAAGGTAGTATCCCCTGAGGGTACCTTTTGGGTATATATACACCATATCTTTGCCAGGGCAGGCAGGGGAGAAAGAGATCCATGCTGACACACTGACCCTGAGTTTCCTGCACGCAGACACTCCAGCTCGCAGTGGTCTTACATCCTTCCCAGGGTGTCCATCTTGAGAGCAAGACGGGGTCCCACAATCTCTCACTTCAGGTAATGGGATTGG
This sequence comes from Calotriton arnoldi, assembly GCA_963921515.1. Lineage (NCBI taxonomy): Eukaryota > Metazoa > Chordata > Amphibia > Caudata > Salamandridae > Calotriton > Calotriton arnoldi. Next base: position 3,657,572 of record CAWUFW010000372.1, on the reverse strand, counting down.
CCTCATCCTAAGGGGATTCTTGGCTCTACACCTACATACATGCTAGGTCCACTTAGGTAAATCTAGTTAGGGCCCGCATCGTAGGAGTACACAGTATTACTGTCATGTATTTATATGCTTGCATATATTCATTGTTTTAGCACTATAGTAGTAATCTACCAACCATTTCCTCTGTTGGTGCTTATAATCGTTTTTAGCTGTTTCTGTCTTATGGTTGTTACAGCACACGTATTTTACACTAGAACGACGCTGGCTCAATAAATATTTATTGAAAAACGTCTCCACCGTTTATTCTGTGTTTCTCTCTTGACAAAGTGAGCACGAGTGACTGAGCGAAAAGTACTGTACTGTTTCCACGATTTCTGATGGGACAGAGTTGTCATGTTCGATAGTTGCCTGGAACTATTCTCTGCTTGGTAAGAGGAGTTTACGGTGGCACTATGAGCTAGCTGGTATACAGGCGAACATAATCGGTGAGGGTGTCTCGAATCAGTCTGGACACCAATCCCACAGTTTATGTTGTCTAAACAGGCAGATCCTATATAGATTTATAGGAACTACATGACACTCTCTTCTCTAAGTAGTCTGCGACAGAGATTCAGTACAGTTCGGTCAAGCGAGGAACCCCAGCAAAGCCGGTATCCCCCGAAAACACTGGCTATTCTGAAGTCAGGCAGTAATGAGGCTGCAGGGGACGCTCCAACAATGTCTTGTGACCAATCACATTTATCTGTTCCATCAAGATGTCTGCTTCATGTTCACAACCGGCTGATGGGATCCAAGAAGTGGAATCTGAGGGACTGGATACTTTCATGAGTACTTTTTGTCACTCAGACCTTCAGTGGAAGTCACTCTCCTCGATCTCTATTTGCTTTTTTGCAGTGTGTGCACCCAGTTTCCCTGTACTATGTGCCTTGAGCAGTGTACACCTTCATTGCTGCACTCACTATAGGGACACAGCTGTGAAGCGGAAGACAAGGAGGTGGAGTCAGTAGTGGGGCACTACACCTCATTCCCCCGCAGAATTCTAGTAACTCCAGCCTCAAAAGCTCTGATTTTTCCTTGCAGAGAAGACCATGACCATCACGGATAATCATCTTTACACAACCTAGGACCTTGAATAGTGATATGAGCCCAGCGTACATTAGAAATAGAACCTTCATTATGAATCCAGAAGCCTCATTACATATTCAGAACTCTCATTATATATTCAGAAACCTCATGATATATTCAAAACCCACATTATGTATTCACGGGTGAACCATGGTGGTCCATGTTTATAACTGGTCGCGTTTGAATGGGTGCCATTAACCCTCTGTGGCCACGTGCTCTACCGGGGTACAATCTGTACGTACACTATGCTGGTATTTCTTTCTAACCCCTTACACCGTGGTGTTTGACTTCAGAAGTCTCCATGGCCTATGCAATGCTATCAGCCCCCTATTTGTTCATTATTTTTGATATTTATCCGGAGAATTGCTATTTTTGATTAAATGTCATTTACTTATATACAAGAATCAACATATGAAACCAATTATGCTGCAATGCAAGGTCTGATCATGTCACAATTATAAAAATCCTGCACCTGGAGTGGCACGGTCAGGCTTAGCTTGTACTAAGGAAAGGAATAAGACAAATAGCTGGGATGGGGGAGGGTTTGGGGGGCACAGAAAGGATTTTCAGTGCCTCTGCACCTGTCAGTGTGGACTTGATGGAAACGAATGGACTCCAGAAATCAGGGTAAGTGAAGCTGGATGTGACAGTCATGTAACATTTATAGATTGGGAGACTGCATCCTGGTGCCCACGCTTGAATGTGTGGAAGGCTAACTTACATCTTCCTTGTATTGTAAACCCTAGTGCATACTACCATCATGTCTAGACCTAAAGGAGGTCTAAAAGTTTAAACTTAAGTATTACTTATTGATGGCTGAGATGGGACGGTAGCTCAGCGTCTAAGAGTGTGCATGTGGCCTTGTTGCGCTGCAGCTGTGCAGAATGCTGTACGCTGCAGTTCCCTAGGAGCAATGTTAGCTGACAGGCTACCCAAGAGGGAGACTAGACTAGAGGGAGGTTGAGAGATCCAACAGGGCTGTGATAGTGCTTCCTGTTAGTTCTGCAAAATTTAACAAATGTATCGAATATTACTAGGAAAATCTGTGGGACATCAAGTCTTGCATTGCAGCTGAATGGTCACACAATCGGGAAACCAAAGCAGAAGAGGTTGCAGTGGTTCCGCTTGAGGGAATTGTAGTGCACAAAAGTGACAATGTCATTTATGTAAGGTAGTGGAAAGCCCCCAGCAAGGATTATGGAAGGCTGGAGGGGGTGTATGACTACCACAGGACAGCAATTTATCTCAAACTGCTGCCTGTCGCTGCATATTGCATTGTCTCACAACTGATCTTGTGTAATTCAGACACAGAAGTGTGTTACCCAAGACTTGTGGGGGAGAGCTGTTGAAAGAGTCTAAGGGGCTTATATACAAGCCCCTTGCGCCGCTGGTGTGTCACTCTTTATATGGGAAAAGGTAACATACCAGCGGCGCAAGGGGCTTGTAAATAAGTCCTTAGCTGTGTACTGCTGTGTAGACCATTAACCCTTTGAGGCTCAGCTGTGCAGTATGCTGCTCCTGACCTCTCCCTGAGCGCCTCTATTGTCTACTCCATCTTGAAAGATTCATTCACTGGGTTCTAGATTCAGGTTCCAAAAACAATCTAAGAACTTTCTTTGTGCATTCATTTATTTTATTTATAAAGTTTTGTATAGCATGAACATGACCCTAGCGGGTATCAAAGCGCTTTACGTTCGATGAATGCGGGATACAGTGGAAGAGGTAAAAAACTCGTCATATATGTGAATGGAACATGGCGATGTGATAGTAGATAAGAATACATAGTGTGATAACAATAAGGCATATGTTATAGTCTTATGGTATGAATTTGTTCATTAGAAGAGTTTTCACTTTTTTTTTGAAGTAGGAGGAGATTCTACAGTCTTCTGGTGGCAAAGAGTTCCATATCTTCGGTGCGATACCAGAGAAGCCTCTGCAACAGGTTCTCTTTCTGTGGAAGGTCTGTGGGTTCAATAGTAGTGAACTTGCGCTTTGTGATGATCTGCAGCCCCCCGATAGCTCTAGTTTTTGTGCCAAATAACTTGGGGTTTTGAGGTGAAGGGCTTTGAGTCATGCAGGTAATTTTTAGCTGTATTCTTGCCTCATAAAGGAGCCAGTACAGGGTTTTTAGGGCCCGGGATATGTGGTTATTTCTTTTTGTTCTGGAGACCAGTCTGGCCACAGCGTTAAGAGAGGCATTCAGCGGGGCCAGATTGTATTTAGGAAGGTAACAGAGTGGTGCTTCCGTAGTCCAATCTGGGCAACACTAGAGCTTGGACCGCCATCTTTAAGTCGTTCAGTGGTAGGAAGGGTTTAAGTTTCCTTAGGATACTCATCAGGTGATTAGCTCCTTTGGTGGTATTACTGACCTGATCCTGCATATTGAAGCGTTTGTCAAAGGTAATTCCCAAGGATTTAGCGGAATTAATGATGTGGGGAGAGCAGTTAAAAGCTGTTAGATGTTTCAGCCAGAGGTCGATCTTGGGCGTATGGTTAGGGGGAGAGATGAGGAGGAATTCTGTATTTGGTGGTATTGAGCTTGAGGTGGTTGCCAGGGAGTCAGCTTTGAGTGTTTTGCAGAATAGAGTTGAGGGAGATGATGTCTTCTGGGGAGATTTTCATATACAATTGAGTGTCATCTGCATACATGGGATAAAGAATGCTCTTAGAGTTCAATGCGTTTGCCAGGGGTTCCATGCATAACTTGAAAAGAATGGGTGATAGTGCTGACACCTGTGCAACCCCTAAAGTGACCACAGTGGGTTGAGAGAGGGATTGCTTCACCTTGATTCTTTGGGTTCTGTTGTGTAGGAATGAGGTAAACCATTGTAGCACGGGTCCTGATAGACCCATCCTTTGTTCCAGTAGGGACAGTAGACTGTCGTGTTTAACTGTGTCAAAAGCAGAGGATAAGTCAAGAAGTATCAAAAGACAAGATTCATTAAGGACTAGCATTTTTAGTATGTCGTCCATGATGTGAGTGAGTGCTGATTCTGTGTCCTTGACGAAAGCCGGATTGGTGTTGGTCCATGGGGAGTGAAGTTCTCTATGTGGTTGCAGAGTTGAATTTGCACGCATTTTTCTAGCAGTTTCGCCAGAGTGGGGATTTTGGATATAGGGCGGTAGTTGTTGAGATCTGAGCAAAGAATGTTGCATCTTTTTAGGATGGGTGTTACCTGCCCTACTTTTAGGCAGTCAGGTACTGTGCCTTGCCCAAGAGAGGCATTTACAATCTTTGACCATAAGGGTAAAATAGAAGCTTTTATCTTTTTGAAGACTCATGGTGGTAGAGGATCACTGAAGTGGTTGGATGGATTAATCGATAGAAGAATGTTATATATGTCATTTTCAGTGAAGGGCGTGAAAGAATGCCAAGAGGCATTGATGTTTGGAGCCTCCCCCGAGGGACCAAATTGATCCGTGACCTGGGAGGAAAAGGGAAACGCATGCCCTGTAGCTTGAGGTGGGGCACTCTTTGATTGTATGTCGTATTCATTGGATTTTTTTTCTCTAAGAAGAAAGCGTGCCAGTTCCTCGCACTTAGGGGTAGTGATCTCACCTTGTTCCGGTTGGTTTGGTGTGTCGAGCGATTGTTTGACTATTTCAAATAGTTTTTTTGGTTGATTTTTGGTTTGGTTAACCTGAGTTCTAAAGAAGTCTGCTTTTGCCTTTAAGATTTTCCTGTTGTGTGTGTTCCTCACTGATCTCGGGTGATTTAGGTGTTCAAAAGAGGGTACCGATCTCCAGATTCTTTCTGCTAATCTTAGCTTGCGTCGGTCAGAGTTCAGATTTTCATTGAATCAGGGTTTGGAGATTTTAGCTGAAACGTTTTTTTGTTGAAGGGGGACAGTTGAATCAAGTTTCATGTAGTTCCTATGAATCTATATAGGATCTGCGCATTTAGACAACATAATCTAAGGGATTGTTGTCCAGACTGATTCCAGACACCCCCAAAGGATATGTTAGTCTGTAGACCGGTTAGCTCAGAGTGCCACTCTGAGCCCCTCTTACCAAGGAGAGAATAGTTTCTGGCAACTATCAAACATGACAACCCTGACCCCTCAGGGATCAAGGAAACAGTACAGTACTTTTCGCTCAGTCACTCGTGCTCACTCTGTCTCAGAGATATATACAGAATATACGGTGGGGACGTTTTTCAATAAGTATTTATTGAACCAGCGTCATTCTAGTATAATATACTTGTGCTGCAACAATCATTAGACATAAACATATGTATATGGTTATGAGCACCAACAGAGTAAAGAAAAGGTAGACTTCTACCATAGTGCTAAAACAATTAATATATGCAGGCATATAGATACATGACGATAAAATGCGTGTTACTATGATGCAAACCCTAACTAGATGTACCTAAGTGTACCTGGCATGTATGTATGTGTATAGCCAAGAATCCCCTTAGGATAGAGCCAACCCCATTACCTGATGGGGGAGAGCGATGGACCGTCTTTGTCTCGAGATAGGCACCCCGCAAGGGATGTCAGACAACTGCGTGCTGGAGTGTCTGTGTGTAGGGACCTCAGTGCCTTGCGTCAGCGTGTCAGCATGGAAGTCTTTCTCCTCTGATTTGCCCAGTGAAGATGTGGTGCTTATATACCCAAAAGGTACCCTCAGGGTTTCTACCTAGATGTGTACTATGGGCATGTTGGCCAAGGATGACGATAATGTTGACCCTTATAGATAGTTATTATGCAGAAGATGGTAATTCTGCTGTGATACTGAGAACCCTCATGCATAATAAATGTGGCTAGATGTTGGCGAAAACCACACAACATTTATTTAGGACCTAACTAAGTAAAAGGTCAGCGCCAGACCCGTTATGTAGAACAATGGTAGGACAAATGTTGGTAAAGGGTTGTGCAACGACCTAGGCCTATATTGGGGTACATTGGGGTTCATAACACAAAGACGTCAAGAATAGTGGAGTTATAGAATTCTGTGAGGTCATGAACATCTACCATGTCTGTCTGGGGGGTCAGGGTGGTGTTACAATGGGTTGCTAGGACGATAGGGTTAATGTTTCGGAGATTTCTTTTCCATTATTTTGATTTCTTAAGTTGGAATCTCTTCGGTGTCACCTCAAGGTTGATGGAGAAGATGCTGTAATGGTCAGACCAAAGCGATACAAAAGGGGATGATGGACGGAACGCTTGAGCCAATCAAACACTCACCCCCAGTCAACTGATCTGGGTTTAATCCATCATCATTCTTTAGCTCACTCCACCACCCCAGTTCAGACATGGCCATATGCAAATCAGTCTGACCCTGTGCCTCATGGGAACAGTCCAGCCCGAACTGCCAAGCCATGTCTTCCCTGGACCGGAAACAAGCATCCTAGGACCGGTTTCTGGCATTTCAGCCGTCATCAGCCAGGCTTGCTTGAATCCAGTGGCAAAGTGAGCAAGGGACCCACGTCTGGGCATACCCCCGCCAACTTAGGGCGACCAAAGCGATACAAAAGGGGATGATGGACGGAACGCTTGAGCCAATCAAACACTCACCCCCAGTCAACTGATCTGGGTTTAATCCATCATCATTCTTTAGCTCACTCCACCACCCCAGTTCAGACATGGCCATATGCAAATCAGTCTGACCCTGTGCCTCATGGGAACAGTCCAGCCCGAACTGCCAAGCCATGTCTTCCCTGGACCGGAAACAAGCATCCTAGGACCGGTTTCTGGCATTTCAGCCGTCATCAGCCAGGCTTGCTTGAATCCAGTGGCAAAGTGAGCAAGGGACCCACGTCTGGGCATACCCCCGCCAACTTAGGGCGACCAAAGCGATACAAAAGGGGATGATGGACGGAACGCTTGAGCCAATCAAACACTCACCCCCAGTCAACTGATCTGGGTTTAATCCATCATCATTCTTTAGCTCACTCCACCACCCCAGTTCAGACATGGCCATATGCAAATCAGTCTGACCCTGTGCCTCATGGGAACAGTCCAGCCCGAACTGCCAAGCCATGTCTTCCCTGGACCGGAAACAAGCATCCTAGGACCGGTTTCTGGCATTTCAGCCGTCATCAGCCAGGCTTGCTTGAATCCAGTGGCAAAGTGAGCAAGGGACCCACGTCTGGGCATACCCCCGCCAACTTAGGGCGACCAAAGCGATACAAAAGGGGATGATGGACGGAACGCTTGAGCCAATCAAACACTCACCCCCAGTCAACTGATCTGGGTTTAATCCATCATCATTCTTTAGCTCACTCCACCACCCCAGTTCAGACATGGCCATATGCAAATCAGTCTGACCCTGTGCCTCATGGGAACAGTCCAGCCCGAACTGCCAAGCCATGTCTTCCCTGGACCGGAAACAAGCATCCTAGGACCGGTTTCTGGCATTTCAGCCGTCATCAGCCAGGCTTGCTTGAATCCAGTGGCAAAGTGAGCAAGGGACCCACGTCTGGGCATACCCCCGCCAACTTAGGGCGACCAAAGCAATACAAAAGGGGATGATGGACGGAACGCTTGAGCCAATCAAACACTCACCCCCAGTCAACTGATCTGGGTTTAATCCATCATCATTCTTTAGCTCACTCCACCACCCCAGTTCAGACATGGCCATATGCAAATCAGTCTGACCCTGTGCCTCATGGGAACAGTCCAGCCCGAACTGCCAAGCCATGTCTTCCCTGGACCGGAAACAAGCATCCTAGGACCGGTTTCTGGCATTTCAGCCGTCATCAGCCAGGCTTGCTTGAATCCAGTGGCAAAGTGAGCAAGGGACCCACGTCTGGGCATACCCCCGCCAACTTAGGGCGACCAAAGCGATACAAAAGGGGATGATGGACGGAACGCTTGAGCCAATCAAACACTCACCCCCAGTCAACTGATCTGGGTTTAATCCATCATCATTCTTTAGCTCACTCCACCACCCCAGTTCAGACATGGCCATATGCAAATCAGTCTGACCCTGTGCCTCATGGGAACAGTCCAGCCCGAACTGCCAAGCCATGTCTTCCCTGGACCGGAAACAAGCATCCTAGGACCGGTTTCTGGCATTTCAGCCGTCATCAGCCAGGCTTGCTTGAATCCAGTGGCAAAGTGAGCAAGGGACCCACGTCTGGGCATACCCCCGCCAACTTAGGGCGACCAAAGCGATACAAAAGGGGATGATGGACGGAACGCTTGAGCCAATCAAACACTCACCCCCAGTCAACTGATCTGGGTTTAATCCATCATCATTCTTTAGCTCACTCCACCACCCCAGTTCAGACATGGCCATATGCAAATCAGTCTGACCCTGTGCCTCATGGGAACAGTCCAGCCCGAACTGCCAAGCCATGTCTTCCCTGGACCGGAAACAAGCATCCTAGGACCGGTTTCTGGCATTTCAGCCGTCATCAGCCAGGCTTGCTTGAATCCAGTGGCAAAGTGAGCAAGGGACCCACGTCTGGGCATACCCCCGCCAACTTAGGGCGACCAAAGCGATACAAAAGGGGATGATGGACGGAACGCTTGAGCCAATCAAACACTCACCCCCAGTCAACTGATCTGGGTTTAATCCATCATCATTCTTTAGCTCACTCCACCACCCCAGTTCAGACATGGCCATATGCAAATCAGTCTGACCCTGTGCCTCATGGGAACAGTCCAGCCCGAACTGCCAAGCCATGTCTTCCCTGGACCGGAAACAAGCATCCTAGGACCGGTTTCTGGCATTTCAGCCGTCATCAGCCAGGCTTGCTTGAATCCAGTGGCAAAGTGAGCAAGGGACCCACGTCTGGGCATACCCCCGCCAACTTAGGGCGACCAAAGCGATACAAAAGGGGATGATGGACGGAACGCTTGAGCCAATCAAACACTCACCCCCAGTCAACTGATCTGGGTTTAATCCATCATCATTCTTTAGCTCACTCCACCACTCCCAGTTCAGACATGGCCATATGCAAATCAGTCTGACCCTGTGCCTCATGGGAACAGTCCAGCCCGAACTGCCAAGCCATGTCTTCCCTGGACCGGAAACAAGCATCCTAGGACCGGTTTCTGGCATTTCAGCCGTCATCAGCCAGGCTTGCTTGAATCCAGTGGCAAAGTGAGCAAGGGACCCACGTCTGGGCATACCCCGCCAACTTAGGGCGACCAAAGCGATACAAAAGGGGATGATGGACGGAACGCTTGAGCCAATCAAACACTCACCCCCAGTCAACTGATCTGGGTTTAATCCATCATCATTCTTTAGCTCACTCCACCACCCCAGTTCAGACATGGCCATATGCAAATCAGTCTGACCCTGTGCCTCATGGGAACAGTCCAGCCCGAACTGCCAAGCCATGTCTTCCCTGGACCGGAAACAAGCATCCTAGGACCGGTTTCTGGCATTTCAGCCGTCATCAGCCAGGCTTGCTTGAATCCAGTGGCAAAGTGAGCAAGGGACCCACGTCTGGGCATACCCCCGCCAACTTAGGGCGACCAAAGCGATACAAAAGGGGATGATGGACGGAACGCTTGAGCCAATCAAACACTCACCCCCAGTCAACTGATCTGGGTTTAATCCATCATCATTCTTTAGCTCACTCCACCACCCCAGTTCAGACATGGCCATATGCAAATCAGTCTGACCCTGTGCCTCATGGGAACAGTCCAGCCCGAACTGCCAAGCCATGTCTTCCCTGGACCGAAACAAGCATCCTAGGACCGGTTTCTGGCATTTCAGCCGCCATCAGCCAGGCTTGCTTGAATCCAGTGGCAAAGTGAGCAAGGGACCCACGTCTGGGCATACCCCCGCCAACTTAGGGCGACCAAAGCGATACAAAAGGGGATGATGGACGGAACGCTGAGCCAATCAAACACTCACCCCCAGTCAACTGATCTGGGTTTAATCCATCATCATTCTTTAGCTCACTCCACCACCCCAGTTCAGACATGGCCATATGCAAATCAGTCTGACCCTGTGCCTCATGGGAACAGTCCAGCCTGAACTGCCAAGCCATGTCTTCCCTGGACCGGAAACAAGCATCCTAGGACCGGTTTCTGGCATTTCAGCCGTCATCAGCCAGGCTTGCTTGAATCCAGTGGCAAAGTGAGCAAGGGACCCACGTCTGGGCATACCCCGCCAACTTAGGGCGACCAAAGCGATACAAAAGGGATGATGGACGGAACGCTTGAGCCAATCAAACACTCACCCTCAGTCAACTGATCTGGGTTTAATCCATCATCATTCTTTAGCTCACTCCACCACCCCAGTTCAGACATGGCCATATGCAAATCAGTCTGACCCTGTGCCTCATGGGAACAGTCCAGCCCGAACTGCCAAGCCATGTCTTCCCTGGACCGGAAACAAGCATCCTAGGACCGGTTTCTGGCATTTCAGCCGTCATCAGCCAGGCTTGCTTGAATCCAGTGGCAAAGTGAGCAAGGGACCCACGTCTGGGCATACCCCGCCAACTTAGGGCGACCAAAGCGATACAAAAGGGGATGATGGACGGAACGCTTGAGCCAATCAAACACTCACCCCAGTCAACTGATCTGGGTTTAATCCATCATCATTCTTTAGCTCACTCCACCACCCCAGTTCAGACATGGCCATATGCAAATCAGTCTGACCCTGTGCCTCATGGGAACAGTCCAGCCCGAACTGCCAAGCCATGTCTTCCCTGGACCGGAAACAAGCATCCTAGGACCGGCTTCTGGCATTTCAGCCGTCATCAGCCAGGCTTGCTTGAATCCAGTGGCAAAGTGAGCAAGGGACCCACGTCTGGGCATACCCCCGCCAACTTAGGGCTGACCAAAGCGATACAAAAGGGGATGATGGACGGAACGCTTGAGCCAATCAAACACTCACCCCCAGTCAACTGATCTGGGTTTAATCCATCATCATTCTTTAGCTCACTCCACCACCCCAGTTCAGACATGGCCATATGCAAATCAGTCTGACCCTGTGCCTCATGGGAACAGTCCAGCCCGAACTGCCAAGCCATGTCTTCCCTGGACCGGAAACAAGCATCCTAGGACCGGTTTCTGGCATTTCAGCCGTCATCAGCCAGGCTTGCTTGAATCCAGTGGCAAAGTGAGCAAGGGACCCACGCCTGGGCATACCCCCGCCAACTTAGGGCGACCAAAGCGATACAAAAGGGGATGATGGACGGAACGCTTGAGCCAATCAAACACTCACCCCCAGTCAACTGATCTGGGTTTAATCCATCATCATTCTTTAGCTCACTCCACCACCCCAGTTCAGACATGGCCATATGCAAATCAGTCTGACCCTGTGCCTCATGGGAACAGTCCAGCCCGAACTGCCAAGCCATGTCTTCCTGGACCGGAAACAAGCATCCTAGGACCGGTTTCTGGCATTTCAGCCGTCATCAGCCAGGCTTGCTTGAATCCAGTGGCAAAGTGAGCAAGGGACCCACGCCTGGGCATACCCCGCCAACTTAGGGCGACCAAAGCGATACAAAAGGGGATGATGGACGGAACGCTTGAGCCAATCAAACACTCACCCCCAGTCAACTGATCTGGGTTTAATCCATCATCATTCTTTAGCTCACTCCACCACCCCAGTTCAGACATGGCCATATGCAAATCAGTCTGACCCTGTGCCTCATGGGAACAGTCCAGCCCGAACTGCCAAGCCATGTCTTCCTGGACCGGAAACAAGCATCCTAGGACCGGTTTCTGGCATTTCAGCCGTCATCAGCCAGGCTTGCTTGAATCCAGTGGCAAAGTGAGCAAGGGACCCACGTCTGGGCATACCCCCGCCAACTTAGGGCGACCAAAGCGATACAAAAGGGGATGATGGACGGAACGCTTGAGCCAATCAAACACTCACCCCCAGTCAACTGATCTGGGTTTAATCCATCATCATTCTTTAGCTCACTCCACCACCCCAGTTCAGACATGGCCATATGCAAATCAGTCTGACCCTGTGCCTCATGGGAACAGTCCAGCCCGAACTGCCAAGCCATGTCTTCCCTGGACCGGAAACAAGCATCCTAGGACCGGTTTCTGGCATTTCAGCCGTCATCAGCCAGGCTTGCTTGAATCCAGTGGCAAAGTGAGCAAGGGACCCACGCTCTGGGCATACCCCCGCCAACTTAGGGCGACCAAAGCGATACAAAAGGGGATGATGGACGGAACGCTTGAGCCAATCAAACACTCACCCCCAGTCAACTGATCTGGGTTTAATCCATCATCATTCTTTAGCTCACTCCACCACTCCAGTTCAGACATGGCCATATGCAAATCAGTCTGACCCTGTGCCTCATGGGAACAGTCCAGCCCGAACTGCCAAGCCATGTCTTCCCTGGACCGGAAACAAGCATCCTAGGACCGGTTTCTGGCATTTCAGCCGTCATCAGCCAGGCTTGCTTGAATCCAGTGGCAAAGTGAGCAAGGGACCCACGTCTGGGCATACCCCGCCAACTTAGGGCGACCAAAGCGATACAAAAGGGGATGATGGACGGAACGCTTGAGCCAATCAAACACTCACCCCCAGTCAACTGATCTGGGTTTAATCCATCACCATTCTTTAGCTCACTCCACCACCCCAGTTCAGACATGGCCATATGCAAATCAGTCTGACCCTGTGCCTCATGGGAACAGTCCAGCCCGAACTGCCAAGCCATGTCTTCCTGGACCGAAACAAGCATCCTAGGACCGGTTTCTGGCATTTCAGCCGTCATCAGCCAGGCTTGCTTGAATCCAGTGGCAAAGTGAGCAAGGGACCCACGTCTGGGCATACCCCGCCAACTTAGGGCGTACCAAAGCGATACAAAAGGGGATGATGGACGGAACGCTTGAGCCAATCAAACACTCACCCCCAGTCAACTGATCTGGGTTTAATCCATCATCATTCTTTAGCTCACTCCACCACCCCAGTTCAGACATGGCCATATGCAAATCAGTCTGACCCTGTGCCTCATGGGAACAGTCCAGCCCGAACTGCCAAGCCATGTCTTCCCTGGACCGGGAACAAGCATCCTAGGACCGGTTTCTGGCATTTCAGCCGCCATCAGCCAGGCTTGCTTGAATCCAGTGGCAAAGTGAGCAAGGGACCCACGTCTGGGCATACCCGCCAACTTAGGGCGACCAAAGCGATACAAAAGGGGATGATGGACGGAACGCTTGAGCCAATCAAACACTCACTCCCAGTCAACTGATCTGGGTTTAATCCATCATCATTCTTTAGCTCACTCCACCACCTCAGTTCAGACATGGCCATATGCAAATCAGTCTGACCCTGTGCCTCATGGGAACAGTCCAGCCCGAACTGCCAAGCCATGTCTTCCCTGGACCGGAAACAAGCATCCTAGGACCGGTTTCTGGCATTTCAGCCGTCATCAGCCAGGCTTGCTTGAATCCAGTGGCAAAGTGAGCAAGGGACCCACGTCTGGGCATACCCCGCCAACTTAGGGCGACTAAAGCGATACAAAGGGGATGATGGACGAACGCTTGAGCCAATCAAACACTCACCCCAGTCAACTGATCTGGGTTTAATCCATCATCATTCTTTAGCTCACTCCACCACTCCAGTTCAGACATGGCCATATGCAAATCAGTCTGACCCTGTGCCTCATGGGAACAGTCCAGCCCGAACTGCCAAGCCATGTCTTCCCTGGACCGGAAACAAGCATCCTAGGACCGGTTTCTGGCATTTCAGCCGTCATCAGCCAGGCTTGCTTGAATCCAGTGGCAAAGTGAGCAAGGGACCCACGTCTGGGCATACCCTGCCAACTTAGGGCTGACCAAGCGATACAAAGGGGATGATGGACGGAGCTTGAGCCAATCAAACACTCACCCCAGTCAACTGATCTGGGTTTAATCCATCATCATTCTTTAGCTCACTCCACCACCCCAGTTCAGACATGGCCATATGCAAATCAGTCTGACCCTGTGCCTCATGGGAACAGTCCAGCCCGAACTGCCAAGCCATGTCTTCCCTGGACCGAAACAAGCATCCTAGGACCGGTTACTGGCATTTCAGCCGTCATCAGCCAGGCTTGCTTGAATCCAGTGGCAAAGTGAGCAAGGGACCCACGTCTGGGCATACTCCCGTCAACTTAGGGCTGACCAAAGCGATACAAAAGGGGATGATGGACGGAACGCTTGAGCCAATCAAACACTCACCCTCAGTCAACTGATCTGGGTTTAATCCATCATCATTCTTTAGCTCACTCCACCACCCCAGTTCAGACATGGCCATATGCAAATCAGTCTGACCCTGTGCCTCATGGGAACAGTCCAGCCCGAACTGCCAAGCCATGTCTTCCTGGACCGGAAACAAGCATCCTAGGACCGGTTTCTGGCATTTCAGCCGTCATCAGCCAGGCTTGCTTGAATCCAGTGGCAAAGTGAGCAAGGGACCCACGTCTGGGCTGGACTGTTCCCATGAGGCACAGGGTCAGACTGATTTGCATATGGCCATGTCTGAACTGGGGTGGTGGAGTGAGCTAAAGAATGATGATGGATTAAACCCAGATCAGTTGACTGGGGGTGAGTGTTTGATTGGCTCAAACGTTCCGTCCATCATCCCCTTTTGTATCGCTTTGGTCGCCCTAAGTTGGCGGGGGTATGCCCAGACGTGGGTCCCTTGCTCACTTTGCCACTGGATTCAAGCAAGCCTGGCTGATGATGGCTGAAATGCCAGAAACCGGTCCTAGGATGCTTGTTTCCGGTCCAGGGAAGATATGGCTTGGCAGTTCGGGCTGGACTGTTCCCATGAGGCACAGGGTCAGACTGATTTGCATATGGCCATGTCTGAACTGGGGTGGTGGAGTGAGCTAAAGAATGATGATGGATTAAACCCAGATCAGTTGACTGGGGGTGAGTGTTTGATTGGCTCAAACGTTCCGTCCATCATCCCCTTTTGTATCGCTTTGGTCGCCCTAAGTTGGCGGGGGTATGCCCAGACGTGGGTCCCTTGCTCACTTTGCCACTGGATTCAAGCAAGCCTGGCTGATGATGGCTGAAATGCCAGAAACCGGTCCTAGGATGCTTGTTTCCGGTCCAGGGAAGATATGGCTTGGCAGTTCGTGCTGGACTGTTCCCATGAGGAACAGGGTCAGACTGATTTGCATATGGCCATGTCTGAACTGGGGTGGTGGAGTGAGCTAAAGAATGATGATGGATTAAACCCAGATCAGTTGACTGGGGGTGAGTGTTTGATTGGCTCAAACGTTCCGTCCATCATCCCCTTTTGTATCGCTTTGGTCGCCCTAAGTTGGCGGGGGTATGCCCAGACGTGGGTCCCTTGCTCACTTTGCCACTGGATTCAAGCAAGCCTGGCTGATGATGGCTGAAATGCCAGAAACCGGTCCTAGGATGCTTGTTTCCGGTCCAGGGAAGATATGGCTTGGCAGTTCGGTGCTGGACTGTTCCCATGAGGCACAGGGTCAGACTGATTTGCATATGGCCATGTCTGAACTGGGGTGGTGGAGTGAGCTAAAGAATGTTGATGGATTAAACCCAGATCAGTTGACTGGGGGTGAGTGTTTGATTGGCTCAAACGTTCCGTCCATCATCCCCTTTGTATCGCTTGGTCGCCCTAAGTTGGCGGGGGTATGCCCAGACGTGGGTCCCTTGCTCACTTTGCCACTGGATTCAAGCAAGCCTGGCTGATGATGGCTGAAATGCCAGAAACCGGTCCTAGGATGCTTGTTTCCGGTCCAGGGAAGATATGGCTTGGCAGTTCGGGCTGGACTGTTCCCATGAGGCACAGGGTCAGACTGATTTGCATATGGCCATGTCTGAACTGGGGTGGTGGAGTGAGCTAAAGAATGATGATGGATTAAACCCAGATCAGTTGACTGGGGGTGAGTGTTTGATTGGCTCAAACGTTCCGTCCATCATCCCCTTTTGTATCGCTTGGTCGCCCTAAGTTGGCGGGGGTATGCCCAGACGTGGGTCCCTTGCTCACTTTGCCACTGGATTCAAGCAAGCCTGGCTGATGATGGCTGAAATGCCAGAAACCGGTCCTAGGATGCTTGTTTCCGGTCCAGGGAAGATATGGCTTGGCAGTTCGGGCTGGACTGTTCCCATGAGGCACAGGGTCAGACTGATTTGCATATGGCCATGTCTGAACTGGGGTGGTGGAGTGAGCTAAAGAATGATGATGGATTAAACCCAGATCAGTTGACTGGGGGTGAGTGTTTGATTGGCTCAAACGTTCCGTCCATCATCCCCTTTTGTATCGCTTGGTCGCCCTAAGTTGGCGGGGTATGCCCAGACGTGGGTCCCTTGCTCACTTTGCCACTGGATTCAAGCAAGCCTGGCTGATGATGGCTGAAATGCCAGAAACCGGTCCTAGGATGCTTGTTTCCGGTCCAGGGAAGATATGGCTTGGCAGTTCGGGCTGGACTGTTCCCATGAGGCACAGGGTCAGACTGATTTGCATATGGCCATGTCTGAACTGGGGTGGTGGAGTGAGCTAAAGAATGATGATGGATTAAACCCAGATCAGTTGACTGGGGGTGAGTGTTTGATTGGCTCAAACGTTCCGTCCATCATCCCCTTTTGTATCGCTTTGGTCGCCCTAAGTTGGCGGGGGTATGCCCAGACGTGGGTCCCTTGCTCACTTTGCCACTGGATTCAAGCAAGCCTGGCTGATGATGGCTGAAATGCCAGAAACCGGTCCTAGGATGCTTGTTTCCGGTCCAGGGAAGACATGGCTTGGCAGTTCGGGCTGGACTGTTCCCATGAGGCACAGGGTCAGACTGATTTGCATATGGCCATGTCTGAACTGGGGTGGTGGAGTGAGCTAAAGAATGATGATGGATTAAACCCAGATCAGTTGACTGGGGGTGAGTGTTTGATTGGCTCAAACGTTCCGTCCATCATCCCCTTTTGTATCGCTTTGGTCGCCCTAAGTTGGCGGGGGTATGCCCAGACGTGGGTCCCTTGCTCACTTTGCCACTGGATTCAAGCAAGCCTGGCTGATGATGGCTGAAATGCCAGAAACCGGTCCTAGGATGCTTGTTTCCGGTCCAGGGAAGATATGGCTTGGCAGTTCGGGCTGGACTGTTCCCATGAGGCACAGGGTCAGACTGATTTGCATATGGCCATGTCTGAACTGGGGTGGTGGAGTGAGCTAAAGAATGATGATGGATTAAACCCAGATCAGTTGACTGGGGGTGAGTGTTTGATTGGCTCAAACGTTCCGTCCATCATCCCCTTTTGTATCGCTTGGTCGCCCTAAGTTGGCGGGGGTATGCCCAGACGTGGGTCCCTTGCTCACTTTGCCACTGGATTCAAGCAAGCCTGGCTGATGATGGCTGAAATGCCAGAAACCGGTCCTAGGATGCTTGTTTCCGGTCCAGGGAAGACATGGCTTGGCAGTTCGGGCTGGACTGTTCCCATGAGGCACAGGGTCAGACTGATTTGCATATGGCCATGTCTGAACTGGGGTGGTGGAGTGAGCTAAAGAATGATGATGGATTAAACCCAGATCAGTTGACTGGGGGTGAGTGTTTGATTGGCTCAAACGTTCCGTCCATCATCCCCTTTTGTATCGCTTTGGTCGCCCTAAGTTGGCGGGGGTATGCCCAGACGTGGGTCCCTTGCTCACTTTGCCACTGGATTCAAGCAAGCCTGGCTGATGATGGCTGAAATGCCAGAAACCGGTCCTAGGATGCTTGTTTCCAGTCCAGGGAAGACATGGCTTGGCAGTTCGGGCTGGACTGTTCCCATGAGGCACAGGGTCAGACTGATTTGCATATGGCCATGTCTGAACTGGGGTGGTGGAGTGAGCTAAAGAATGATGATGGATTAAACCCAGATCAGTTGACTGGGGGTGAGTGTTTGATTGGCTCAAACGTTCCGTCCATCATCCCCTTTTGTATCGCTTTGGTCGCCCTAAGTTGGCGGGGGTATGCCCAGACGTGGGTCCCTTGCTCACTTTGCCACTGGATTCAAGCAAGCCTGGCTGATGATGGCTGAAATGCCAGAAACCGGTCCTAGGATGCTTGTTTCCGGTCCAGGGAAGACATGGCTTGGCAGTTCGGGCTGGACTGTTCCCATGAGGCACAGGGTCAGACTGATTTGCATATGGCCATGTCTGAACTGGGGTGGTGGAGTGAGCTAAAGAATGATGATGGATTAAACCCAGATCAGTTGACTGGGGGTGAGTGTTTGATTGGCTCAAACGTTCCGTCCATCATCCCCTTTTGTATCGCTTTGGTCGCCCTAAGTTGGCGGGGGTATGCCCAGACGTGGGTCCCTTGCTCACTTTGCCACTGGATTCAAGCAAGCCTGGCTGATGATGGCTGAAATGCCAGAAACCGGTCCTAGGATGCTTGTTTCCGGTCCAGGGAAGACATGGCTTGGCAGTTCGGGCTGGACTGTTCCCATGAGGCACAGGGTCAGACTGATTTGCATATGGCCATGTCTGAACTGGGGTGGTGGAGTGAGCTAAAGAATGATGATGGATTAAACCCAGATCAGTTGACTGGGGGTGAGTGTTTGATTGGCTCAAACGTTCCGTCCATCATCCCCTTTTGTATCGCTTTGGTCGCCCTAAGTTGGCGGGGGTATGCCCAGACGTGGGTCCCTTGCTCACTTTGCCACTGGATTCAAGCAAGCCTGGCTGATGATGGCTGAAATGCCAGAAACCGGTCCTAGGATGCTTGTTTCCGGTCCAGGGAAGACATGGCTTGGCAGTTCGGGCTGGACTGTTCCCATGAGGCACAGGGTCAGACTGATTTGCATATGGCCATGTCTGAACTGGGGTGGTGGAGTGAGCTAAAGAATGATGATGGATTAAACCCAGATCAGTTGACTGGGGGTGAGTGTTTGATTGGCTCAAACGTTCCGTCCATCATCCCCTTTGTATCGCTTGGTCGCCCTAAGTTGGCGGGGGTATGCCCAGACGTGGGTCCCTTGCTCACTTTGCCACTGGATTCAAGCAAGCCTGGCTGATGATGGCTGAAATGCCAGAAACCGGTCCTAGGATGCTTGTTTCCGGTCCAGGGAAGACATGGCTTGGCAGTTCGGGCTGGACTGTTCCCATGAGGCACAGGGTCAGACTGATTTGCATATGGCCATGTCTGAACTGGGGTGGTGGAGTGAGCTAAAGAATGATGATGGATTAAACCCAGATCAGTTGACTGGGGGTGAGTGTTTGATTGGCTCAAACGTTCCGTCCATCATCCCCTTTGTATCGCTTGGTCGCCCTAAGTTGGCGGGGGTATGCCCAGACGTGGGTCCCTTGCTCACTTTGCCACTGGATTCAAGCAAGCCTGGCTGATGATGGCTGAAATGCCAGAAACCGGTCCTAGGATGCTTGTTTCCGGTCCAGGGAAGATATGGCTTGGCAGTTCGGGCTGGACTGTTCCCATGAGGCACAGGGTCAGACTGATTTGCATATGGCCATGTCTGAACTGGGGTGGTGGAGTGAGCTAAAGAATGATGATGGATTAAACCCAGATCAGTTGACTGGGGGTGAGTGTTTGATTGGCTCAAACGTTCCGTCCATCATCCCCTTTGTATCGCTTTGGTCGCCCTAAGTTGGCGGGGGTATGCCCAGACGTGGGTCCCTTGCTCACTTTGCCACTGGATTCAAGCAAGCCTGGCTGATGATGGCTGAAATGCCAGAAACCGGTCCTAGGATGCTTGTTTCCGGTCCAGGGAAGATATGGCTTGGCAGTTCGTGCTGGACTGTTCCCATGAGGCACAGGGTCAGACTGATTTGCATATGGCCATGTCTGAACTGGGGTGGTGGAGTGAGCTAAAGAATGATGATGGATTAAACCCAGATCAGTTGACTGGGGGTGAGTGTTTGATTGGCTCAAACGTTCCGTCCATCATCCCCTTTTGTATCGTAATGGTCAGACCAATCGCAGGGGATAATGGAATCTAGTGAGATGTTATTCGTTTTAGATATGATGAGGTCCAGTGTCACTCCCTTGTTATGGGTTGGACTGTGGCAGAATTGGGTCAGTTTGCGATCTGATAGGAAGGATTTAAGACAGTTCACAGCATGGTCATTCGGGTTATTCCATTGGAGGTTGAAATCTCTGAGGAAAATCTCTGTCACTTGCAGGTCATCGTTGGATGTGATGACTTCCATTATTTGTTCAAATGAATGGTAGATTGTTTCCGGGGGGGTGGTAGACTATGTGTAGTTTGCAAAAGAGGCTGTTATTGTTTGTGATGCTGATGCAAAGATATTCACAGGTAGGTATGGAGACGGTATCTGTTTGGTTAACCGAGATTGTGTTTTTGTATATGCTGGCTATTCCACCACCCTGTTTCCTGTTTCTGTCGAGACGAATTATGTCATGGCTAGGAGGGACTAGTAGGTCTAGTATAGGAGAAGAGGAGCTGTTTAGCCAGGTTTCTTTGAGGATAACGATATCGGGCTCATTTGTTAGGACAAGATCGAATGGGTGATGGTGGCCCAGGCGATGTTAATGCGCTGGAGGTTTTCGCCATTTATAGATCTGTGGGTGTGAGTGGATTCTCTGTAGGGGGGTAGCTTAAATGGGTTGGATTCGATCCTGTAAAGACTTGTTGTCTACAGGGCTGGCATAAGAAAGGAGGACGAAACGGGTGTCATTGTCAGTTGACTCGGCTATTAGTCTCTTGGGACGAGAGGGGGCATTGGGAAGGGGTATAGTTTTTGGTTTAAGAAACTTGATGTGTGGCTCTTGGGTGAGATATCTGTCCATGTGCTATCTAATTCAGTTCACAAGGGCACTAGTGGGTCTATGTGTGGTTAGGAGCTCTTTGATGGTGATGGTTGACAATTTCTGGATTTCCTCCTTGAGGTGGAGCAGAGATCTCATCAAGGCGTGCGATCCAGGCAATGTTATGACAGCTGGTTATGTGTTGAGGTGTACGTTCACATGGGTGGGGGGGAGGCCACATGTTAGATCTGGTTGAGCGGGGCGGCATTATTACGTTCATGTGGCTTTTGTGGGTCAGGGAGGACTTGTGGAGGGTCCGCTTTGTGAGGGTGAGAGGGTAGGGTATGGGTTGCGGATGAGACATGGTTGGCACGAAGTTGAACAGGTTGGGAGGTATATGTTCCGAAGAGGAGAGCATCTGGTCATAGAGCAGAGCTGTTGGTGTATCAGGGGGAGCCTTGCAGGCAGTTTCAACAGGAGGGAGAACAAGAGGATGAGCGGGAGATTCTCTATTTGTCATCAAAGATGCCAAGGGTGTATGTGTACAGGGTTGACAGGTAGCAATTTGGATCCTGGGCCATGCTGGGAATGAGGGCCCTGGTGTGGCTAGGTCCGGGAGGTCGGAAGGGAAGCAATGGTTGGTGATATGGTGTGGGTTGATTGAAGTTGAGGTAGCCAAGGACGTTTGTGGTGGTGTGAGAGTGCCATCATGGTGATCAGGGGGATTTATGGGGGGATGTGGATTCTTATTGTTCACTGCTTTCTTGAGGATAGGGAAGATCTTGTCTATAATGGAAAGATTGTCATTTGAGGTTTTGTATAAGGATGTTTCCGTTGTTTTAAAGGGATATGGTAACGTTCGCATTGCAGAAGGACGAGGGAGATACCGACAATTCAAGGGTATAAGAAGTTTTCCTGGAGTCGGAGATTCGAAGCATGGTATAAAATATATTTCTCCATTGTGCACGTTTTTTGGAGTGGAAGATGAGTTCGTTAGTTAATATACCTTTGTTGGTGCAGAAATATGGGTCTGAGATAAGGGTTTCTGGATGGGTTTTGATTAGCCAGTGTTTGAACTTTTTAGCTGCATTTTTGGATAGATTGGGTGGGTATTTAATGGTGAAGGCATGGAGACCTGAGGGTTTTAAGTTTGAGTCCATATTTTTTTTCTTCTTTTCCTTCTTCTTTCCTCCCTTATTTTTTTTTTCCTTCCTTAAATACTACTTACTTCTCCTATTCGCTTATATCTTCTATTCTTTTGTTCTTTTCTTTCTTTCTTACATTTATTCTCTTTTTTTGTATTTTTCAATCACTGACAATGGTTGAGAACATTCAAAGATGGCCGCCACTTTTGCAAGTTTTGTGTGCTAGTCCTGTTTTGTTTTTGATTTCATTTCCGTGTTATCACCATCTTCAGTGAGAGAGCTAAGATTTAAGTCTGTATTCACAAAACAGTGGTTTGGATTTTAAAACAATTGGGGTCGATTTCATGCAAAACTGGGTTAATTGATTTTGCCTGGGGGCACTCCTATGGTGGCGATTTGACAATAGAAAAGGTGAGAGCACCCGGGCTCAGCGTCTCTTTGTAGCTCTCTTCCTCGCACTATATTAAATCTTTATGTGTGGTGCTAATGGGCTGTGGCGTTCGATCCTAGATCACCCAGTACAGGCTCTGGATGTGTGATCACTGCGGAAGCCGGGAATGCGCTGGCAAACAGCCTCATGGGAAATACTTCCACCTTCGTGCTCCCCGCGGGTAGAGGAGTCCCTATCAAATAGGCTGAGAGGGTATCCGTTCGTCCCCGTGGGTGAGGGGGACCCGTTCCTGCCTGCCCTCAGCGAGGGGTGACCCAAGAAGCAAAGTTGGGGAGAGGAGGGGGGTAAGGTACCCACCAGATTCCGGCTGGGCGGGCAGCACCAGGCAAGGAGGTTTCGTCGCTACTCGATCCGGGGGCAGCCCGGTTCAGGAATCAGAGCTAGGGCATAGGGAGGCTGGGCACTCACCCGCTTATCCTGATCAGGACCAGCTTGTCTCTGGGCCCGTCATAGGCTGGGCACTCACCGGCTTATCCTGACCGGGACCAGTTTGTCTCGAGGCCCGTCCCTCACCATGGTTGCAACGGATGTCCGGTGATGGGCTCCTGAAGAATGCTGCGACGCCTCACCTCCAGCACTTGACAACGGGTCGCTCTAAGCCATGGGTCCACGAAAGTGACTGGAGCAAAGGGTAAGTGGTTAGGCTGAATATTGTTATGATGGAAGGCAGGGGTAAGCTAGGGATTTATAGCAATAGGTAAACCCAGTCCTGTCCAGAGCTCCTATACTGCGGCCCTTTTGCACAACCTCTTGATTTTGGGTAGTTAGAGGGATTGGGGTGTCCTCATCAGGAGGGCACTGTTCACACTCACCCAAGGACTGGCTTTCTTCCCTTCCTCGTGTCACTCTTTAACACTGTGCAAAAAACCTGCCTAGAACCGAGAAGTAAGAGAAGTAGGAATAAACTATAACTGCATTGTAGAGAGAGTATCTAACTTATGAAATGAGACCAGCTGGGAGCCTGAGGTGACATAGATCACACCTGGGAGTGAGCAGTAACATAAATCAGACCTGGGAGCAAGCAGTGACATAGATCAGACCTGGGAGCGAATGGTGACATAGATCAGACCTGGGAGTAAGCGGTGACATAGTTGACTCGAAGGGTAGCTGGGAGCGAGATAGAACCTGGACGAGGGTGAGGTATGAGGCACATACATAGCTCAGAGTGGGATAGGACTTCGACGACAGCAAGTTATGAGATACATACATAACTCGGATTGAGACAGGACCTGGACGAGAGTGCGGTATGAGGTACATACATAGCTCGGAGTCAGATAGCACCTGGGTGAGAGTGAGTTATGAGGTACAGGGATAGCTCGGAGTGAGATAGGCTTGGATGGGAGTGAGGTCTGGTGTGTGTATATGTAGCGGTGAGTGTTCTTTGATGTAGATGCGACCGTACTATGATGTGTATACAGCTGGAGTGAGCTATGACGTAGACAGTGGCAGGTTTTGTTCTTTGATGTACATGAGGGCTGGCCAAAGGTGATGTTGGAGGCAACTGGAGCAGTCTGTGAGAAGGGCTGAGGCCAGCGGAAACGCAATACTAATAAAATGACCCTCTCTCCTACCCTAATATCGCAGATCCTGTGGGTTTCAGCCTTTACGTACCCAAGCTCGCCCGGAGGGGTAGAGAACCAGGAGTCACCTAGTGTCAATGTGAGCTCAAAGCCACCCTGCGATTGGTGGAGGAAGCAAGAGGTTAACACTTCATACGTCACACAATGGAAGTGAAACAAGAATCCCTGGATCGACTCTGTCCTCCACAGAAGCCCCGTGTCCGATAGGGCGATGGCCTCTCTGCCATGACACTCCTAGAACCTCACAGAGACGTGAAGGGCCAACATCAGCAGAGCACACTCGACTCAGCCTGTTTTCTTCTCCAAAGATTGGATAATGATCTGTGGGAGACGTTTATAATTTTCCCCTCCCATGACTTAATTATTAATTTTAGGTCCATTAATGAGATAAACCTCAGCAGCCTCTGTGGCTGTGACCTGTGGTGGCCTCAGAGTGATGGAGTCCACCGGGCCTGCCCTAGCCTGAGGCTGGCAGGGCTTTCATCACATTGTGTCACCTCTCTTGCTCTGGGGTACAGGTCGACCTCACCTGTGGGTGGGGGTGCGGTCTTCACCGGTGGTGGCCTCAGAGTGACGGAGTCCACTGGGCCTGCCCCGGGTGGGGGGGGACTTTTCTTCGCTTTGTGACACCTCCCTGGCTCTGGGGTACAGCTGGAACTCACCTGTGGGTCGGGGTGCCATCTTTGGCCCCCAACCATGTCAGTGTTATAGGAAGTGAATGCAACACTTCAGTGTGCTCCTCACTGCTTGGGAAGTATTGAAACTCCACCGAGTGCCTTGCCTCTCGGCTGTCAAACCACCAGCTTCCAGTCTCGACCCAGGGCTCTGCCTCAGAGACGACAGAGGTTGTTATGATATCTGAATAGAGCACTACGAAGCTGAACGCTCATCTCAAGCTTCTGTCTTTTCACAGCCATCCCCTGACATTCTAACGTTTTGCATTTCATGTAATTTTATGGAATGTTTCTAAATTTATATTAGACAGATCCAAATTGCGCGTTTTTCGCATGCTTGTACTAGATACCCTGGGCCAGAAATACAAAGATGTGATGCAGATCAACGGAGTAGGACAACTTGCTGTGCTGCGTCACATGGAGAGGGCAGGAATTTGCCATATCGACTAAGATATGGCACATTCCTGCTCTCTGCCTGTGCTTGTGCACTGTGGGCTCCCTAGCACCAACACAGGCACCCTTGCGCCATAGTGCTTTGCAGGGGCGTAGCAGACACTACATTTTGGGGGGGGGCATGGACAACTTTGTGGACTTTCCAGTGACCCTATACAAATCAACCATTGTGTGAGACCGCACGCCCATTAAACGGCACTTGATGGTTCCAAAATCCCTCGGCATCTCTGGCAAGAAGGTTTTGGGCTCGGCGATCTGCTTTTAGGTAGATAGCCAAGCCCAAAACCTTCTTGCCAGAGATGCTGAGGGATTTTGGAATCCTAAATCGCTGAAGGTTGGCTTCATGATGCTTGAAGGCTCAGACATGGTGCAGGGAACCTCTAGCCTCTATTCAACCACTACACTGCCAGGGCCTGGCTCTCAAAATCTATACGGGAGTGAGTACCAAATAGGCAGTTAATGGCAGTCCATGACTTAAAAATCAAATGGAAAATAGTGCAAATACTATGTTTATTTTTTGTACGAAAGGTGGAACCCCTACAGGTGAAAATTTTACACATTGAAGAAACACCGCTTTAAAGAACACTACTTCACTAAGCATTAATAGCCCAGAAACCAGCTAATTCTACCACCACTGGTTGACTTTGAGCTTGTCTGTGATCCTGTACAGTGCTCCACTGCCTTTTGGCTGGATTCTTTGTAAAGAAATACCACATACATACATACATAAATACATACATACACGAAGACTAGTGCCATGATAAAGAGTGATAGCGAAGCACTTGATCAAAAGAAAATGAGTGAGTCTGCCAACCGAAAAGGAGTATTTTCCCATTTTCCAGCTCTCAGACTTGTTATTAGACATTGGCCTCTGTGTGTTTGGGGTCTTTCTGATCACTTTCTAGGGGAACCGACCAAGAAAGAGGGCAGCTGAGGGAACTGCCTACCCACCCTGTATAATCTACAGCCTGTGGGATCCTCTGCTGACATTCCATTATCATTGGCAACAGCAGCTTGACCATCACCTCCGCTGCCTTTAGCACCACACTGGAAACTAAAATCAGCTTAAAAATGTTCAAATCAGCCCCAAACTACAGGTGGCTGAGAAATGAAGGGAGCCATGGGGGCACTGTTGGGTAGGCAGTAAGCTTAATTTGTAAAAGAGTAATTGCAGGTGACCCAATTATTTTTTCTTTTTAACAGAAGCTTGCATGTATCATTGACAAATGCCATGCAGAAGCTCGCATGCATCATTGGCGAATGCAGAGTAGAAGCACGCATGCATCATTGCCAAATGCTGAGGAGAAGCTTGCATGCATCATTTAGCGAATGCCGAGGTTGTTGAATACCAAGGCGGTCTACTCTTGATTTCAGCTCCTGGCTCTTTCATCCACCAACATACTCTCCCTCCATATTATCTCACTCTTGCAGGTTCTTTCTCATATTTGCTTTCTCCCTTTTCACTGTTTTCCATATTTCCCTTTCTCCTTCTGCCCACACCACTTGATGCCTTTCTCTCTCTTGTTCATTTTTACTGTCTGATGGTTTAGAACATGTACCAGTCTCTAAAAAGGAATGCAGTTGGGTCCCGCCTGCAACCACCGGCTTAAATTAAGCATCCTTAGCTAGCAGCCCACAAAGGAAATGCCAGAGTGTCTAGTCTGGCCCTTTCTGCATTTTATCTCCTTCCTGAAGAGCAGATATACCCTTTTCTCTCCTACTGCAAGACACAAGAACCCCAGCTGTCTCCCTTCCCCATAACATAGCACAGAAACATTACATATGACCAGAAATAAGGGCCACAAGGTCAACCCCATCCCAGAGTCCCTGCCCCCTTTCTACCCAGAACAGTATCCGTAGTTAACTGTCCTTACTCAGCACAACTGTCTCTGGTGTTAATCTGAGTTCATTTTAATATATCTTCTCCAATCCTTATTACTTCTGCTGGGGTACTTACATTACTAATTCCATCAGAGTGTCGGAGGGTTCCACCACTAAAGAATGCTTGCCAACTGCACTATGTACAACTTCTTCTGTTTCTCATTCATGCCTCTCCACACATAGCCTCATTCGGACTATGCAAGAATATGGAGCCTCCACAGGCAGGACTTGATGCTTGAGCCTTGTGCCATGGTATTCACATTGATGGTATTTGTAAAGTGCCCACATAGTTGAAAGGCAGCGGAGTGCTGTATAGGGTCAAAGGCAGAGATCCAACCAGAAAGTGAATCTGGGTGGGAGGTCTTTGGTTCTGCGATGGGAGGTGGACTCGTTACTGTGTTGTCATGTAGTGTTCTTTAAAGACATGCATCTTCAACTCCTTCCTAACTTGGAGCATCGTTGGGGCGCTCCTTGATGGATACAGGAATGCATTTACAGATCCTGAGTGTGTGGATGGGAAGGCCTGTTTCCTTGTTGTTTCAGTGGAGAGGTGTGGTGCAGCGGCCAGGGCAGCTGACTTCGGAGCACAGGGCTCACGGTTCGATCCCCGGCTCCGGCGGCAGCTCAGCTCAGCACCATGTGACTCTGGGCAATAGCTCACTTAATTTCCACGACGGCCCCCAGCGCCTTGAGACCCGTAAGGGTGAGTAGTTTGCGCTTTACAAATACGGATTTACATTTATTTACAATTTCAATTGGTTCTTGCACGTCTTTGTCCCCCTGAATGAAGGTGTCTAAATATGTCTTGACTGGCCTGTTAATAATTTTGCATTGTTTTTTTAGATGTGACCTGCATGACTGGGCCTAATACTGCAGACGAGTCCTCACCAGTGATGTGTACAGAACTAACAACTGTCTGCTGAGTTTGCACCCCAACATGCAATCCAGAAGTATTCATACTGGCCCCACGTTGTTGACAAGTGAATTCCGCAGATTGCGTTTTTTGAGAGCCATCATCCCTCTTTCATCCTTGACCCAGACTCATGCCTAGAGCAATTACGCTCCTAGCTGCCAATTGGCCACATGTCAAATGTAGGCCCTTCTGACAGTTCTGGATTTTTGGCCCACTGTACTTTGCGTTCCTGGATTTCAAAGTCCATGCCTATAGCAGAAAACGTAAAACTACAAGTACCAGAATGCCAAGGGCTGCTGGCTAAAGAACCAGGACTGGCTGATGAGCTCATCTATAATTCTTGTCTACTTGGAAATTAAAGTCACCCTGCGGAAAGTCTAATTTGTACAGGTCTATAAAAGCATAGTTTTTCCTTGAAAGCCCACTTGTGTGTCCCTAATTCAAGAAAGTATGTATCAGTGTGGGGTTTTTAGTATTGATAGGAATAATGGCGCTCAAGCTAATTCGCGCTGAGTTTATGTTATGCTAGGAGTGTGTACGGTGCAAACCAGGTCAGGGGATATGCCCTAAAACCCCCGTGATGGTATGGATAGAAATCCACACAAATGAAGTAGGTACAGTCCCGAGCACACGTAATGAGGATATAATATCAGGAGAAATGTCTCATACTGCAGAAATGTAGAGGGTCTACACCAGAATGATAATCATAGGTGTTTAATATAGTAACAGAGCATAAGCAACCAGCCAAAACAAAAGCAACCAGCCGACACGTGTTTCGTCACAAAGGGAAGTAACCTGTGACTCTTCAGGGCTGAGAGGCGGTGCCAAGAAGGTGGATTCAAGTGACCGTTCAAGATTCCAAAACGGCAATGAAGAGCAGTGCGAACCACGGTAGGTGGACTACTGCCAAATTAACCAAGTGCTAAGTAGCACAGGAGGGAATATAGAGTTGGGCGTGCCAGGTCAGTAGTCCAGGACAACAACGGCGGATGCGCCGGAGTACAGGAAACTGGGAGAAGTGGTGTTCAGGAAGGAAAATGGTTCCGGAAGATGGCCGTCTTAGCACTTGGTTAATTTCGTCGCCACAGACTGCATCTACATTTTGAAGGTCAATAGTCCTCATTGGCTTATCCGCCGCCCGGCGATATCCGTCTTCCTTTCCTTACACTTGGCAGTAGTCCACCTACCGTGGTTCGCACTGCTCTTCATTGCCGTCGACACGTAACATTTTTTTTCCAGGGCTCTCAATTTCTGGAGTTTCTTTGTTGCAGGTTCTTCCTGTAAATGGAGCAGTGATCATGGCTACCCAGAAGAAATCCGGTTTTAAACCTTGCAGGGAATGTGGGGGTCATATGTCAATTACTGACCCCCGTGAGGATTGTTTATGGTGCCTCTTGTCGGATCACGACGTCGAGGGGTGTTCGTCATGCAGGCACATGATTCTGAAGGCCTTGAAAGAAAGGGAGGCCAAGCTGTTTATGGCCAGGGCAAAAAAGCAGAAAAGGAGCTGAAGGAAGACAAGATCCAAGTCCAAGTTGCTGACTCCGCACACCTCGAAGTTGTCAAGAAAGCACTAGAAGAAGCGGCGCCATTTATTTATTATAAGAGTTTTCTATAGTGCGAACAAGACCACAGGCGGTATCAGAGCGCTTTGCTGATGGGTAGTTACAAGGGTACAAGAAATAACGTAGGAAAGCAAATCCTAGGGTGAGACTGAAGTCAGCAAAACTACATAGACTTTCTTGGGAAGGAAGCTGTAGTTCATATTACAACCGAACAGTACAGGGTCAAAACAAATAATAACAATCCTAGCAGAATCACTAGAGACAATAGTGAGATAGTGAGACCTCCGGTCGGCTAGGGGACTAGCCCAGGAATTTCTTCATCAGAATCTGTTTGACTTCCTTTTTGAAGGAAGCTATAGAATTATTCAGTCTTGTTTCAGGTGGTAAGGAGTTCCAAATTCTAGGTGCAGTACCTGAGAATGCTTGATTAGAAATCTTCTTTTTATAGAATTTCTGAGGTTTAAGTAGTAAAGTGCTGGATCCCCTAGAGGATCTGGAGCCTCCAGAGAGCTCAAGGTTTTTTGCAAGGTATAACGGGGTGTTGAAGTGTAGAGCTTTGTGGGCCATGCAAGCAATTTTAGTTGAATCCTTGCTTCATACGGGAGCCAATTAAGAGCTTTTAACTCGGGCGAGATATGATAATAGCGTTTGGAGCCTGTAATGAACCTTGCAGCGGAATTGAGAGAGGCCTTAAGTGTAGCCATTTTCGATCTCGGAAAGTCCGCAAAGGGTTGCACTGCCGTAGTCCAGTTTAGAGATCACTAATGCTTGCACTGTGGTCTTGAGGTCGTTGTGGGCAAGGAACGGTTATATTTTCCTTAGGATGCTCAGACTGACGTTTGCTCCTTTGGTGAGAGCCCTAATGTGATTCTGCATGTTCAGATGTTTGTCCAGTGTTATTCTGAGTGAGCTCGTGGAATCAATGATGTTTGGAGTAGAGTTGAGGGCTGTTAGTTGTTGCACCCATTTTGTAATGACTGGGGACTGTTTGTCAGGGGCGATGAGGAGGAATTCAGTTTTGAGAGCATTCAGTTTCAGATGATTGAGTGTCAGCCAACTTTGCATTTCCTGAAGTACTGAGTTGAGAGACCTAATGTTCTCTGGGGAGGAGATTTTCAGGTACAGTTGTGTGCCATCGGCATACATGCGATAATGGATGGACAATTTCACGATTTCTGTTAGGAACTCCATGAACAGATTGAAGAGAGTGGGAGAAAGAGTGGACCCCTGAGGAAACCCCAGAGTGAGCGGAGAGGGGTTAGACAGAGATTAATTCACCTTCAGCCTTTGGGTTCTATTGTGTAGAAATGAGGAAAACCAGTTAAGCACAGTTCCTGATAGCCCCATTCTGTGCTCCAGTAGACCTATGAGGGTATTGTGTTTGACTGTGTCAAAAGCGGATGAGAGGTCAAGGAGGATCAAAAGGCATGACTCATTCTGGTCCGGCATTCATAGTGCATCATCTACAATGTGAGTAAGAGCGGATTCCCTGCTGTGACCCTGCCTGAAGCCAGATTGAATTTGTCTAGTAGTTGGAATTGTTAAACATGGCTACATAGTTGGGTTCTCAAGGAGCTTTGCCAGCGTAGGAATGGTGGAGATTGGACGAAAATTGTGGAGGTTAGTCTGGTCTGCCGTCTATTATGGTCCACGGAGGAAGAGCATCTCCATACACGTTCAGCTAGTCTTAGATTTCCAGAACCAGCTCTGGATCCTGAAACCATGGACCACATGCTTCCCAAGAAGAGGAGCAGTAGGGGTAAGGCAGTGCCTTCCCCTCTGTCTCAGATCACTGATTCCCCTCTTGAGGGAGGAGGAGCAGATCCTGAAGAAGGAACTGCCCCAGAGGGACTTGAGCCTGATCAGGTTGAGTTCTTGGGGGCAGGGGTCCCTTCTAGGGAAGATCTGAGTAAGGAGCAACAGTGCTGCCCCTCTCTTGAACCCCTCAGACAGCAGGCTGCTGCTGAGGCTGCTGGGAGGGCTAGTGGGTCCCATAAAGTTTATTGGGATGAGGGACTCCTATATTCTGAGGGTAGAGATCCAGCCCCTAGAGCCACCAGGAGGTTGGTAATACCTCAGAAGTTTAGGAGGTTCCTCTTGACCCTAGCACATGATATCCCTTTAGCAGGTCACTTGGGCCAAAACAAGACCTGGGACAGGCTTGTTCCACATTTTCATTGGCCACATATGTCAGAGGACACAAAGGAGTTTTCTCGCTCCTGTGTCACATGCCAAGCCAGTGGCAAGGCAGGTGGCACCACAAAGGCCCCCCTGATACCACTACCTTTGGTGGGGGTACCCTTTGAAAGGGTAGGGATTGACATTGTTGGTCCCCTTGACCCTCAAACTGCATCTGGGCACAGATTTATCCTGGTGGTAGTGGATCATGCCACCAGGTACCCAGAGGCAATTCTCCTGAGGACCACCACAGCCCCTGTGGTGGCAAGAGCCCTCATTGGAGTTTTCTCCAGAGTGGGTTTCCCAAAGGAGGTCATCTCTGACAGAGGTACAAACTTCATGTCAGGATATTTGAAAGCAATGTGGAAGGAGTGTGGTGTAACTTATAAGTTCACCACCCCCTATCACCCACAATGCAATGGGTTGGTTGAACGTTTCAACAAAACCCTGAAGGGAATGATTAAAGGACTCCCAGAGAAGCTTAGGCGGAAATGGGACCTTCTGCTTCCATGCCTGTTGTTTGCATACAGAGAGGTTCCACAGAAGGGGGTTGGTTACAGCCCATTTGAGCTTCTGTTTGGGCATCCTGTAAGAGGTCCATTATGTTTGGTAAAAGAGGGCTGGGAGTTACCTCTCAAATCCCCCCAAACAGGATGTGATGGACTATGTACTTGGTCTCCGCTCCAGGATGGCCGAATACATAAAGAAGGCAACCAAAAACCTGGAGGCCAGCCAAGAATTACAAAAAGCTTGGCATGACCAAAAGGCTGTGCTGACTGTGTACCAGCCAGGTCAGAAAGTGTGGGTGTTGGAGCCTGTGGCCAAAGCAGCCCTCCAAGACAAATGGAGTGGCCCCCATACAATAGTTGAGCCAAAGGGAGAAGTCACCTATGTGGTGAATCTTGGAACTCCCAGGAGCCCCCTGAGCGTGCTCCATGTCAACAGATTGAAGCCATATGTTGACAGGACTGACATGGGCTTGCTCATGGCAACTGATGAGGAACAGGAGGAGGAGAGTGACCCTCTCCCTGAACTGCTCTCACAGAACCCTGATGATGGGTCAGTAGATGGTGTTGCTTTGGCAAGCAGCCTCACTGACCATCAGCAAACTGAGTGCAGACAAGTTCTGCAGCAGTACAGACATATGTTTAGCCTGACCCCTAGTCAGACTACCTGGTGCACCCATGAGGTGGACACTGGAGACAGTCTGCCTGTCAAGAGTAAAATCTACAGGCAACCTGACCATGTCAGGGACTGTATCAGGACTGAAGTCCAGAAAATGTTGGAGTTAGGTGTGATTGAGCCTTCAGATAGCCCTTGGGCTAGCCCAGTAGTCCTAGTACCTAAGCCTCATACCCAGGGTGGTAAGAAAGAAATGAGGTTTTGTGTAGACTACAGAGGCCTCAATGTAGTCACCAGGACTGATGCCTATCCCATACCAAGGGCAGATGAGCTGATTGATACTTTGGCCTCAGCCAAGTATCTGAGTACATTTGACCTAACAGTTGGCTACTGGCAGATCAGGTTAGCTGATGATGCAAAAGCCAAAACAGCATTTTCGACCCCTGGTGGGCACTACCACTTTGTGGTGATGCCCTTTGGATTGAAAAATGCACCTGCCACTTTTCAGAGGTTGGTGAACAAAGTTCTGGCAGGGATGGAAACTTATTGCTCAGCTTATCTAGATGATATTGCTGTCTTTAGTTCCTCCTGGCAGGATCACCTGGTACACCTCAGAAATGTTTTGGAGGCTCTGCAAAAAGCAGCCCTCACTATCAAGGCCACTAAATGCTAGATAGGGCAGAGTCAGGTTGTGTACCTGGGCCACCTTGTGGGTGGAGGCCAGCTTCAGCCTTTACAGAGCAAAATCCAAACCATAATGGAATGGGTTGCTCCAACCACCCAGACACAGGTGAGAGCCTTCTTAGGCCTGACTGGGTACTATAGGAGGTTTGTGAAGGGATATGGATCTATAGTGACCCCCTTGAATGATCTGACCTCAAAGAAAATGCCAAAAAAGGTTCAGTGAACAGCTAGCTGTCAGAAGGCATTTGAAGACCTAAAGCAGGCCATGTGTACTGCCCCCATCTTACAGAGTCCAGACTACACCAAAACGTTCATTGTCCAAACAGATGCTTCTGAGCTGGGTGTGGGAGCTGTACTGTCTCAACTGAATGATGAAGGTCAAGACCAGCCAGTAGCTTTTATTAGCAGGAGGCTGACCCCTAGAGAGAAACGTTGGTCAGCTATAGAGAGGGAGGCCTTTGCTGTGGTGTGGGCCCTGAAGAAGCTGAGGCCATACTTGTTTGGCACTCACTTCATAGTTCAGACTGACCACAAGCCCCTCCTATGGCTTAAACAGATGAAAGGTGAAAACCCAAAACTTTTAAGGTGGTCCATTTCCCTACAGGGGATGGACTATACAGTGGAACATAGACCTGGGACCCAACATGCCAATGCAGATGGACTCCCAAGGTATTTCCACTTAGAGCACGAAGACTCAACTGGTCAAGGTTAGTTTAGTGTCCCTGCGTTTGGGGGGTTGTGTAGGAAAGTAGGATCTGCCTCTTATGTTGCCCCCACTTTTTTTCTGATGTTTACACTGGTTTCTGGCTATAGTCTGGCTGGGACCCTGCCAATCAGGGCCCCAGCCTCTCTGTTCTCTCTAAACGACTTGGAGTGCACTCTAGGTGCACTAGTGATTGGATACTGTGGTACCTTATGAGTCCCTAGTATATGGTACCTTAGGTACCAAGGGCATAGGTACTTCACATGCCTACCAAGGGCTGAAGCATGTATTATGCCACCCCTGGGAAGCAGACTAAATCTGACACAGGCCTGCTACTGCAGCCTGGGTGAGGAGGTGCTAGCACCCCTCACTGAGATATAGGTTCCCTATATCTCCCCTGCACACACATTTAAACCTATCAGTCACCCCTAAGGCAGGCCCTATCAATCCTGAAGGCAGGGTGCTTAGTTTCTATGTGAGAGGGTGCCTCTGCCTGAGAAGGGCCCCTCTGCAGATCTCAGAGTCCTTTCTCTGGGGCTGTTAGTGAATGCGGTCAAACCATATACTCTTAAGTGCATTATAACCTCGCGGTTAATGCTAACTTTGGAATGGCTGCATCAAAACATGTCGTGTTTGGTGTCAAACACCTTGGAATCATACCCCCACACCAGTACCTGGTGTGGGAGTATGATCCCACCCTTCTAGAGGGATAGACATGTACCTACTGTGGAACCGCGGTAGAATCCTGAAGAGCCCTGGCATCACAAAATGGATGCCACCAGTCACAGACACTGGGCTGCCCTCCTGCTGATGACCGAAACTCGCAGTGCAGGAGGCCCAACAATAGGTATCCTGTCACAGGGAGGTGTGACCACCTCCCAGACAGAGTTTAGTGTATTAGGGCTGGGTGGGTGCACTCCTAGAGTGCTTTGAAGTCCTGCACTGGGGGAGCAGAAGGCTCCTCTGTGCATACCCCAGTTCAAACCGGCTCAGGGGCTACCTGCCCCTGCTCTGGCGCAAAACTGGACAAAGGGAAGTGGGTGTAGCCACCCACTCCCCTGACCCTCCCATAGGTGGGGTCATAGAGCTAGTCCATCCCTTCCTTTTAGTATAAGATAGGGAACCCTTGACCTTGCAAACTAGATCTCCCTGGATGACGCTCTACAGAAGAATCCCGGACCTTCGACGTTCCACTACCTCTGGAAGACTGAAGAATCTCCCTTGGAGTCAAGGAGTGACTCCCCTGCTTGGCAGGCACCGAAAACTGCAACGACGGTCGCAAACTACGCCGCTCCCGCCAGAGCCCGAAGTCCCTGCAGCCCAGGAAGAGGATTTCCTGACTTCTCCAAGGCCATCGTGAGTCCCCAGCGAAGCTGAGGCAAGTGGACCCTACGAGTGACGAGGAATCACAGTCCCTGGGTACCGTGCACTATTCTCGAGTGCAACCCCTTCACGACGTTCTACGAACCTGTGCTTTGGACCACGTGTGGTCCCAGCCTCTAGCAGAGAACCCTCCCAAGATCAGAGGCCTACCCCGTCCCGAGTGACCGTGGGCCCCTGTTGAAGGAATCCTCCCGAGGCGTCTTCGCGATCCTTTGCCAGCCGGCTTGTGGGTCCCCTGAAGACTTTTCTACAAATCCAAAGGGCTCCCCTGGTTGCTCCAGGCCTGCCCTGACTTACCCTCGCTGGGTGAGTCCCCCAGACCTTGCTGGTCTGCACCATTGACTTTTTGTTCTTTCCATGAGACTTGCTGCTACCAAGGCTTGTTGGCTCCAATCGGGTCGCCGACACTGCAGTCAGCTGCAGACTTCGTGGGACACGCTGAATCCAGCTCCTGGTCGTCCTCGACGCCTCCTGGACCTCGTGGCCGAAGAGTCAAGACACCCGTGAACGACCTGAATCTGCCGACGATGGTGGGCATTCATCTTCCTTGCCCCGGGTCACTGCCAAGTGACTTTGAACACTGTCCCCTCTGCTTTCAGGTCTTCCTTCTTCCGAATCCAGGCTTGGATTCCACCGGACACTTCTTCTGGCTTCACAAGCAGCAAGTCTTCATTGGCTCCCATTGAAAACGACGCCGCGACCCGACACCAAAGGACACCTATGCACCCCGCTTCCCTGGGTGAGGTAACTCCAGCACTACGGTGCTCCTGTGGGTGTTGGCCCTAGAACTACTTACCCTGTAAGTGACTTGCTTGTAGCTACTCCCGAAGTGCCCTTAAACTCTTAATTTCCAACCGCGACTTGCCCCATTGAAGTCTACGGCGATCCGCGCATGTGTTCACTCACTGCATGCGTCCCCCGTGGGTCCTTT
This sequence comes from Calotriton arnoldi, assembly GCA_963921515.1. Taxonomy (NCBI): domain Eukaryota; kingdom Metazoa; phylum Chordata; class Amphibia; order Caudata; family Salamandridae; genus Calotriton; species Calotriton arnoldi. The sequence goes on along the minus strand of CAWUFW010000372.1, from coordinate 3,621,214 downwards.
ACTTACCTGCCTTGGGTGGTTTCGTGAGGCCCCAGCACTTCTGAAGGCCCTAGGCCTTCTCCCGTTGCAAGTCGTTGTTCTCAAGTCTCTTTTTTAGTATATGGTCTGGTACGCCCCTAGGGCCCCAGCCATACTTGCGCTCAATTTGTTGTGAAACGTTGATTTGTGCATATGTTCCTGACTTCTAATCTCACAAGAGATTAGTAGAGAGTTGTTTAGTAATAAATACATATATATTTGATATATATACCTGTGTGGTGTCTTTTCATTTGGTGATTCAAGAGATTGTGTGGTAAAACAAGCTGCTTTACATTCCTCCAAGACTTAGCCTGAAGGCTGCTCTCCACAGCTACCACTAGGATAGCTTTCTGTAAAGGTTGTCTTAAACCTACCTACCATAAGAGTCGAATTGTACTGGTGCAAGGTGTCCACTTTAACTAGTGAACAGCATATACCAGGCCAACTTCTCACAGCGCCCTTGAGCAGGAAACTTACATAAACATACATGTCAGTGTTTTACAACAGGAAAGTTATGTTTTGAAAAAACATCAGGGCCACAACAAAGCCGGTTTTGCTTACGAAAATCGGAAGTCATCTGCCTAAATCGGTCTAGTGACATATATACCCAAGGAACAGACACGTGCACAGAAACTGTTCTGGAGACAATTAGGAGCAAACAAAACAAGCAATGACTAGGAAGGGGAGGAGTGGTGGACACGGGGGAGGATGGGTGAAGTAGCAGCGAGAGACAGCATGGGTGTGTAAACAGCAACGGGAAAGCGAAACGGGACAGGGCAGCCATTGCGGTACTGGACTGCAATTTAAGTCCCTGAAATTGCTTGGGTGAGAAGCAGGCGTGTTGAAGCCCCAAGGCAGCATGAAAGGCAGCAACGGGCGCTAAGTGGTTTAGGGACGGCGAGGGAGCTGAAGCAAAACAAAAAAGCATTGGCATAGCCAATAGGTCTTGCCTTTGGGACCTTATAAGCCTTATAGCCGCACAGACGAATGCCACAGGAGGCTTTTCGGGCAGGAGGGTGGGAGCGCAGGAATATCTCGGGATACCGGTAATGCAGAAATCCCATTCAAGGTGATGGGACAGGAACGCTATGGGAGGCTGCAGGGCAGGAATACCATAGGAGGGGGCTAAGGCTTAAATACACCTGGGAGCTGATAGAGCGGGAATACTGTCGGAGATTGCAGGACAGGGGCAGCAAGGAGCGAACTCTGTGGGAGATTGTGACCGTCCCACGGTGGGGCATTCTCATGGTAGAAATGCACTGGGACAGTGGTAGGACAGAACAACCGTGAGAAGTCGGAATGGCAAGAAGATCTCTGGGGTTGTTAGGGGTTGAGTACCACTAAAGGCTGGTAGGAGGGGTGTACCACATGAGACTGGGGAGTGTGAAATAAGAGCAGTTACTTTGTGAAAAACGCCGGAGGGTGGTCCGTGGAGAATTTGGGGATTATTGATAGAATGGCGGCGCCCCCAGATGTTCTTGTTCTGCTTACAGTATTGTGGACGCGCAAAAAGCCGGAAATACGTGAATTGCTCACGGCAGCTGCGGCGGTGTTGTTTTTGGCATATGCTGCGCTGCGGGAATGTGTCGGGGCGTTATTTCTTGTGAGAATATAATGTACATGTGTCAGAAGTGGGAGCAGAGGGAGTGGGAAGATGTAGATACGGAAGGCCGTGGGCAGAGAGAGCAGCCGTAAGAGCTTGAGGGGTGGGGGTGGAAAGTAAGGAGCAGCTTAGAGGAGGAAAAAGAAAGGGGCAAGAGAGGCACTGCCAGTGAAAACAGGAGAGAAAGCTAGAGATTGGGGAAAGGGAACTGGCACAAAACCTCACCAGAAGATGTAGAAAAGTGAAAAAAGGGAGCGAGCTCTGGGAAATAAAACAGAAAGGGGGAGAGTTGTACCGAGAGTAGAAACAAGGGAAACGGGGGTGAGAGAAGGATAGGGAGAGACGGAGATAGGCAGTGAGATCAAAACAAGCGCGGCCGAGAAAGCGAGCGTGTTTGTTTACTTAGGAACTTGAGCCAAGATCACGATAAGGAAGGTATGCAGCTGGCACCCGGGCGTGCTGCTGCTCGCTCCCGAGCTCCCTAGGCCAGGGGTGTTAACGTTTAGAGAGAAGGCGGGACAAGCACCCGCCTTTGGCCAATTGCGGGCTTTCAATTTTTGAAAGCCACACGCAAAGGCCAATAGAATTTGACAAGCAGACGTACGAGCTTTCAGAAAGCTTTCTGAATGTCTGCAGTGACAAGAGGCCCTCTCCAAGAGCAGCGCATGAGCGCTGCGCGAGACCTAAGAACTGTGTGAGATTTATACTTGCTGTTCTATGCTTGCTGTTCTAAAGGAATAGTTACTCATTTTACAGCAAGCCGAATGTTTAACCCACCACACCTTTCCAAGCAACACATGGTACCACACTGAGTGCAGTAAGTGGATGGATTTGTGGAGGTATTGGAGGAGGGAAGGGTGTACTCCACAGTAAACAAAAACAGTAAACCTAACTTAAGCTTTGAGTGCTGCAAGTTTAAAATAAATTTAAAGTTTTATATATCTTTGGAGAATGCAGGAAATGTAAATCTATTCCAAGTTGCTGTAAAACAAATACAGTGAAGGGCTACATCTGTGCTACCAGGAGTATTGAGTTCCTGGAGAATTATGTCTAAGAAGTGCAAAGAGATACAAGTCATATGGTGGGTCACATGGTGATAAATGCTGCAAAGGAAAGTGGATGCACGAGTTATTGAGGGACAGCTGTATGGGGCGATCCCGTGTCCGAGGAATGGAAACCCCAAGACCAAGGACATGTCCTTGGTCTTAAGGTTTCCACTCCTCAAACACAAAATCACCCCATACAACCTTCCATCATCAATAACCTTAAGACCAAGGGCATACCTAAGTGTGAATTAGTAACGGGTGGCAAAGTGGTGACGGTAATAATGTTAGAAAAATTATGTCCTGGTAGGAAATTAGGGCTAACTAGTGTGCATCCTGGAAGTTATTTGGAACACAAGGTGCAGCTTGGGAGGGGGGGTGGGGTCCTTTTGGTCTGATGTGGATTTTAAGAGGCAAGAAGGAAAAGTGTTAACGGCTATAAAGCTGAAATATGTTTGGGTTAGCTTCAGCAGGAGGAGCAGCACATGAGGTTAGATCCAAAGGGTGATCCACCAAAGTATGTGACTGATGCAAATTCGAGGGGGGAGATATTCAGAGTTAGAAGCATGAGGGTGGAAGGGTATGAAGAAGTGTTTAGGAGCAAACTTGGGAAATCCAAGGGCTTCAAACATAAGGCTGATTAGGTGGGATGGTCATCCAGTGCAACAAAAACGTAGAAATGCCAATTCAAAGTAGAAGGGAAGATTTACGACTAATTGTTCAGCCTCCCCACCCATGCCTTACCACCTGGGTGTAGCTGCTGCGGGGTCAGTGAGTTCGCTAAAAGGCTGGAGTACTCTCACCAGTGTGTGCTGATGGGGAATCTGTCGCTGGTTGGGCCTCTGGTCGTGCGCTGCATTGTCCTCATCTGCCATGGCCCACCACTGCCAAGGCGACTTCCGTGCCTTGCTGTGTTGTTTACAGTAACTTGGTGTATGTAGACTCTTTGCACTTATGTAGACGCATTGCTTATAAGAAGGTACTAGACATCAAGAAGAGAGCACTCAAAGAGGAAGCCTGGGCTGATCTTACAGAGGCCTCACTCAGGGATGATAGTAGTAATTCTGGGAGTTTGTCAATCGCCATTTATTTAGTGACAATGGAGCCCATGCCATATCCTCACATATCCTTCCGGAGAAGTGGATTGAGCATTTTGATGGCATTTATAATTCCTTGGATAGTGGTGCCCATCATGAGCTCTCCTTGCTAACTACCCACCATTTAACTCAACATTTAATGATGATGAGGTCATATTAGCTATAGGATATATGACAGGTCATAGGGCCCCCGGTCACCTAATCTTAGGGCCCCGATCTTAACCTGTATGTTTAATTTGGCAGTATATTGCAGGTCTCCCTCTCAGTCCATCATTATCCCTGTATATAAAAAGCACTTGCAACTCAATTTGTCTTGCATTTGTGAAAATTAGAGCTATTGTCATTGTAAATGATAACGTTTTTGACTTGTGTTTTTTGTTTGTTGTGGAGTGGATGTATGTTGTTTGTAGTGGAATTGTGTAGTTTAAATTGGAATTGTTAGTTGTGGAATTGTGTGGGGTGAAATTGTGTGGGGTGAAATTGTGTGGGGTGAAATTGTGTGGGGTGAAATTGTGTGGGGTGAAATTGTGTGGTGTATTTGTGTATTGGAAATAAGTGGTATAGTGAATAGATAGGAGTTAGAGTTGTATAAAAAAAAGGTAGAAAGTAAGGTTGAGAGTGATAGGTAGTTTGTGAAGTGGTGAATGAGCACTAGAAAGAGCAGTGGTAAGAGTGTGAGAAATAGAGAATGAAGGAGACAAGTTTATAGATGCATTAAAAGGCTAAGCAATATGAGAAATGCTGGATCAGTGCGTTTGTGTGTAACAAAATTATGTGGATAGTAATTATGTGGTATTAAGTGTAGTGGACTTATGTGTAGTGGTATTGTGTGTCATGGAGTGGCACGTATTGAGTGGAATTATGTGGCCTGGTGTGGAATTATGTGGCATTATTTGGAATTTTGTGGGGTGGATTGGATGTATGTGGTGTGTAGTGGAATTATGTGTTGTGGAGTGGAATTTTGTGATATGCAATGGAATTGGTGGAGCTGAATTGTGTGGTATTGAGTGAAATGATGTTGAGTGGAATTGTGTTGCATGGTGTGGAACGTATTTATGTGGGGTGTTGCTATGTGGCATGGAGTAGATGTATGTGGAGTGTAATTATGTGGTATGGAGTGGAGGGTAATTTTGTTGTATGGTATAGTATTGTGTGGTGTTTTTTTGCTGTTTACTGTGTATTGTGTGGTGTTAAGCATAATTTGCCACCCTTTTGAAACATCTTTTCTAGCACTGTTATTGAAACTTGTACCAGAGCTGACCATGCTGCACCTGTCCTTTGTATGAGGAAAGCTTGCACTGCTGCTGTGCTGTAGCGATTTTATGTGTGAGAAGCTGTAGTGCTGCGTTGCAGCGATTTTATTTGCAGGAAGCTTGTACTGCAGATGAGCTGTAGCGATTTTGTGAGTTAGCATCAGCACTGCAATGCTGCAGCGGTTTTATATGCGGGAAGCTTGCACTGCTGCTGAGCTGTAGTGGTTTAAGTGCGGGAAGCTTGTACTACTGCTGGGAATAGTTTGGATGAAGGTGCATTGGCAAAACATAATGGCGAGAGGAATCCCCGGAGTTAGAATAACTGTGCACAGTGGTATTCAGGTTATTAGGCACAACATGGAGTGAACCGACAAGCAGTTTAAAATGTCCGGGTGTGGGCAAAGAGTGACTGAAGTGATCAAATAAAGTGATTGAGTGAAGACACATGATAATAAAGGCTATTTTCCAGACACTAGCTGTGAAATATTAACAGGGCTGACTAATCAAACTCCAGTATTCACAGTGCAGATTGAAAGGATTCCATTGACTTATTGTGCAGGAATTGTGGCAGTGAGAGCCACTCTACTGTGTTAGGTTTTTTGAGGTAACAGGGCCAAAGACTTGTGTGAGGGAGAATATGGTGCTGTTCTACTCTGGAAATCAAGTTGGTTTGTAGAAATGAAGGTTGTATTAAAGTGTGGACACAATGATTAAAGCAGCGAGTGGTTCACTACTTCACGTTTGGAACAACCCATCAAAATTCATGTCCGACACCAAAACTCTTACCACATATGCCCCTCTGTAAACTCACGCTCCACAAACAAAGGACCATAAGTGGAGTAGCCGCATCCAAAAGCACTTTGGGGTTTTGTCAGGGGTATGAGAAACTACACAAATGGAACAAACAGTTTGCTACATTTATCAAAACCTCTAAATCCAGGGCTCAACAATATGAAGTTCAGAAACTTAATTTCAGGGCGACCTTAGCAAAGCATTATCACCTACCATGCCAAACCATTTTAATTATGTGGCAAACTATATGCTGTTATGAAACATCCACAGGCATTTATGTGCTCCTCGCTCTATTCCAGTTCCAGGTGATTTTGCCCCTGAATTGACACATATACAAATTCCAAATTGCCACAGAGGTCCAAACAAACTTTAAGCTCACTGATTCCAAAATGATGCCAAACAGAATCTTCACTGTACGAGTGACTGTCAACCAAACACAGCCAAATCTCAACGCTATTTAACAACCACAGACATGTTTAATCTTTTCATGCGTGGGAATTTGTAGTGATGCAGTTCACACATTTTGATAGAAGTGAAACTTGAGTGGTGGCAGCAATGAAACAAGGTTTATGGAAAAGTAAGTATAAAAGCCCCCATTGAATATGCAATAGTAAATAAATTGACTTCTAGAACGTAAATGAACACCTGTGTGGGTCTTTCGCGGGGTATTCACCTCAATTCATATCGGCTTGACAGCAACAAGCATCCAGCCAGAAACCGGTCCCAGGATGCTTGTTTCCGGTCCAGGGAAGACATGGCTTGGCAGTTCGGGCTGGACTGTTCCCATGAGGCACAGGGTCAGACTGATTTGCATATGGCCATGTCTGAACTGGGGTGGTGGAGTGAGCTAAAGAATGATGATGGATTAAACCCAGATCAGTTGACTGGGGGTGAGTGTTTGATTAGCTCAAACGCTCCGTCCATCATCCCCTTTGGTATCGCTTTGTTCGCCCTAAGTTGGCAGGGTATGCCCAGACGTGGGTCCCTTGCTCACTTTGCCACTGGATTCAAGCTAGCCTGGCTGATGACGGCTGAATAGCCAGAAACCGGTCCCAGGATGCTTGTTTCCGGTCCAGGGAAGACATGGCTTGGCAGTTCGGGCTGGACTGTTCCCATGATGCACAGGGTCAGACTGATTTGCATATGGCCATGTCTGAACTGGGGTGGTGGAGTGAGCTAAAGAATGATGATGGATTAAACCCAGATCAGTTGACTGGGGGTGAGTGTTTGATTAGCTCAAACGCTCCGTCCATCATCCCCTTTGGTATCGCCTAGTTTCCCGGTCAGCCGTGATTACATGCGGCGTTGCGTACTGTAAAAAAATAAAAATAAAAGTAATAGTTATGTGAAAAAAAATATCTATAAAAACGGGTGCGTGCTAAATATATTAAGCGTGGCGCCCATGTTGTTAATGCTGAAAGTTTAGCGCGGTTGCGGGGGGGGGCACGCGGGACAGCGATGAGGAGCAGTCAGCATAGTGAACAAGCACTGAAACACAAGTGCGGCCCCGCGCCGGGCCGCGAAAGTGAAACAGTACTCCGGGCTAAAGAAGTGGGAGGGGTGGGGGGAGTGCGATCCCCTTGCGGGAGCGAGCGGTGCCAGGAGCGATAATTGCTACCATATGGTGCCAGCTGCTCGGTCTCGCAAGTGAATCGCCAAACGTGCACGCGTTGCCATTGACGGCAATGGAACGCGTGCACGTTTTTGGCTGAGAAGCCGAATTGATTGCAAAAGATCTTTTTGCTATGCAGCGCATGTGCGATGCGTAGGCCAGACCTAACAAAAGATAGTTGGTGCGCAGAGGCTGATTAGCCAATCTGCCCCGCATGTCTCTCCTTCCCCAGAACCACGCAGCTGATCAAGGATTTGAGCGGGATGAGGTAAAATAGCAAAGTGTTGAACTCCCGCCAGGCAGAGAGGTGTGAGGTATTTTTACAACCAGAGTCTGGGAACTGATTGTCAGATGTCAGATTTGTGTGCTTAGCCTGACCTCAGCAGAAGCTGTGTTAATCCCCGCTTCAAATAAATTAGCTTATGCCATTAGAATGTAAACCAGTCCAGAAAGGAGCCCCGAGTGAGTGGAGGGATGTGTGCGGGCCTTGGTGAGACTGGCAGTAATCACTGTGAGGGAAGGGCAGTGCGGGCCTCTGGGGCTGGGTGTGGGGCAGGAGGGGGCGACCGGGGGATATGCGGCTGCCCGCGGCCCCCGCAGGGGGCCACCCTAAACGGGCGGCCCTTTTAGTGCCATTTGGGCACTTCCCCACCCCCACTCAGAATGCGGGGCTCGAGGAGGAGCCCCTTTCCAGACGCGTCACTTCCGGCGGCACGCAGAGGAGGTATTTATGCCTCCCCTGGCCATCTTGGCGTCCTCTTTGCGCCGGACACGCCGTTGTGTGGGGTCGTTCAGCCACTCCGTCGTGTGGGGTCATCGCGCGTCGTCCGGGTCTGAGCCACTCGCAGTGGAATAGTGACGGTGAGTCGTCTCTGGGAGTCATGGGTATCCCTACCCCCTTCCCCCCCTCGGGCTTGCTCCGCTCCCGGGAGTTCCTGGCAAATGCGTGGGCAACGGGGCGGGTGCACTGGTTGGCCATCCATTGGCGCCGGGTAGATTTGGGGGCACGGGATCTTAGGCCAATCCACTGCGGGTTGGCGCGTTTGGCCTGCAAGCTTAGCGGCCCGGTACAGCGGGGGGGGGGTGATTCGACCAGAACTTCGGTCGTGGTCCTGCGGGGCTATTTCTGGTGAGCCCTTGCCCCCGCCGGACCGGGGGAGGCCCGTCGCGGGCCCCCCCCCACGGGTCTCCCTGCGGTGCTCCCCTCCCCTCTGCTAGAGCGGCAGGAGCCTCGCCGGGTGCAGCCCACCCCTTCTCCTTAACCATGCACTTAGGGGGAGGGAGTGAGAGGGTGGGACGCGCGCCTGCAGGGCATGGCTGGGGCACTTTGGAACCATAGGCCCGACGGGACGGGGGGTTCTACACCCGGGCCCTACATGCGGAGAGTGATGTTAGAGGCACTCAGTACGGCCGGGGCATGTCGCGCTGAGGCGCGGTTGTGGCGTAAGGCTAGCGCTACCGCCTTTCCAGCCTGAGATGCAGGTTCTAAATTAGCATTTGCTCAATATCGGGTGAATAAAAGAAGGATTGCATTCTTAGGTAATGTAAATGGGGCTCATGCTTGTGAAAAGAATTTAAAAGACGATTCACTTTGAAGTTACAACAAATGTATGGCGGGTGCTGTTAATGCAGAGGCAAAACTCTCGGGTGCGTGTTACCACTACGTGCACTCGCCGGTTGGATTGCAGCTGCGGGTTAGTGTGGTGTGCCCCCCCCCCCTTTTCAACATGTCCAGCGGGGTTTTTTGAGCCCAGTCGGGCCACTCATCACCTGGCAGCTAGGGTTTGCGGTCTGGGCCTCCACGATTGCACTGGAGGCCGTGGTGGCGCGGCACGGGGCGCGCAACACCGCGCCTCTGCTCCACGCCGCCTGGTCAACACAAAGTGTTTAGCGAGGTGTGATGAACCGTATCGCACATTGTCTGCTGCTGTTTCGGGTCTGTCCATAGATTGTTGCCCCCCATAGCTGCCTGATCAGTGCCAGGTGGCATCGGCCCTTAGTTGTTACTGTTCCGACAAGCTGCGGCTTTCCTGAAAATACCCAAACTGCACTTGTAGACATTGCTTAATTTGAGCTAGTGGTTGCAGGTGCGGCCACTGGCACTCAATTTTGCGGTCTGGGCCTCCACGATTGCACTGGAGGCCGTGGTGGCGCGGCACGGGGCGCGCAATACCGCGCCTCTGCTCCACGCCGCCTGGTCAACACAAAGTGTTTAGCGAGGTGTGATGAACCGTATCGCACATTGTCTGCTGCTGTTTCGGGTCTGTCCATAGATTGTTGCCCCCCGTAGCTGCCTGATCAGTGCCAGGTGGCATCGGCCCTTAGTTGTTACTGTTCCGACAAGCTGCGGCTTTCCTGAAAATACCCAAACTGCACTTGTAGACATTGCTTAATTTGAGCTGGTGGTTGCAGGTGCGGCCACTGGCACTCAATTTTGCGGTCTGGGCATCCAGGATTGCACGGGAGGCCGTGGTGGTGTCAGGCAGCACAAGGCGCACAACATCGCGCCCCTGCTCCACTCCTGGTCAACACAGTGTTAGCGAGGGGTGATAGATGGTGAAGTCGTAGGTGCGAATCCCGACGGGATGATATTTTAGTTACGTCGCCCTTGTCCTCCGCAGGACACGTCGTGTCCACACAGCGCCGGGGGGGAGGGGTCGTGTGCCGTATCTGTTTGCCCCCCCCCCCCAGCAGCGACAGGATGTGGGCTCGTGTTCCAGCCCTGGTCTGCTCTAGCTGGAGTCAGGATTGCGGCCCATCCCGAGCGCTGCTTATTAGCCTATGCAACCAATGACAAAGCCAACAGTCCTTTCTTGGGGTAGGATTGATGTTACTTGTTCCGAGGGTTTCTAGCGCCTGGCAGGTCACCGGCGCTTATGATTGTTACCACATGGGGGTGCTGTTTGTGCGATTTGGGTGTGATTTGAAGATGTAGCACGACGGTTGTTAATTCAGTGTACATTGAAAATAACTAGTGCCTACCCCAGAGCTATTCTTAGAGCTGTGGGGGCCCGAGCGGTCTGAATTGTCGCATTTATAGGAGTGGCACGGTTGATAGTTGTGCGGGCACTGTTTTGAGTTACGCCATTGACGCATGTTTTTACAAGTCCAGAAAGGGGGCGCCCTGCATTAGCTGAGGGGTACTAGCACTGGGAACTCCGGCTTCGGTGTATGCATGTACTGCATCCTCGGAGTGCTTCGGGTACAGGACGGCTGTTCCTCTTGACACTGTTGCCAGCGCTGCATGGGGACTTTGGCGCCCGCAGTTGCAGTTAGGGGCATTCACCCATTGGTGCGGGTATTGTGAAGGTAAGGCGGACATGGGTTCCCCGGTGGGCCCCCCCCAAAACGTGAGTAAACAGCAGAAGTCGGTGGCGCACAGGAGTGCCTGTGGGACCGACTCAGAGCGGGCGATGACGTGGCCTGCCGGTGGGTCCAGGGTATGGTCACCTTTGAGAGAAGTGGTGTTGCGCACACCAGTGCATGGCAGTGGGCTACATCGCTTGCGGGTTTAGCGCAGGCACTCGACTCATGAATTTGTCATTGGCAGGGGCCAGTGGTGAACAACCTTGGTGTGTGGGGCAGCAGATGGGGTGGTAACTAGTCGATTAGGAGACCGTTGCCCGCATCTGCAAAGAGTGTTTGCACTGGAAGTGCAACTCTGTCCCTCGTAATTCGGTAAATATGTCTGTGTGTAAGTCCTGGTACAATGTAAGGGGTGCTCATGTAAGGCGCTCCGATACCTTCAGCTTGAGTATGTGCTAGATAGAACTGTGAAGAGTCAACCAATAGCACTTTGCACTTTTGAGTAAAAAGTGACTGTTAAACAAGCAGACATGTGAAGATTTACTAGTGTCACTGAAATGTGGGAGCTAGTTGAGCACAGGTTCAGGATCTGTCTCTTTTCCTCGTTCTGTTATTTGTTACTTTCGGATACCTCCCGGCCGGTGGTTCAGGTTACGAACTGAGTGGCAGCAACCAGACGCAGAGGGAAGCCGGGTTCTTAGTAGGCCATGAGCCAGTGAGGGTGCTGTGACTTCTCAGCCCATGATTCTGCACAGGCCGCTAAACTTTGCGTATGGTGGGCTGCACCTGGAGCAGCGAGTTGTGTTGCGCAGTTCCATGGACAGCCATGCTTTCATTTGCAGTGGGCATGAGGATAGTTGTGCTGAATAGGTGATGTAATAGGCACTCATGTATAGCGTTGCAATACGTTTGCGTGGCTCTATTGTGCTACATTCTAAATGATTGTGGAGCCAAACCTGAGCCAGGTGGTATGGGGTAAGGGCCCGATTTGTGGGCAAAACAAATGTGGATGAGATTTGCAGGGGCGCAGGTGGCTGTGTGCCCAAGGGGGGACGGGGATCTGTAGGCCCCCACGCTTGATTCAATGCTCAGGGCACCAGTGTTTTTTAACTGGTCCGGTGATTCAGGGTGCAGTCTGTGCTTATGTGGTTTACGGGGCGAGGCTCCGAAGTCTGGCGGTGGCAGAACGTGTGCATCTTTCTGCAATGGTGGCCTGGCTGCTGACCAGGCGATGCCATGCATAGATAGAGCCTAATGTTATGTCTTGACCAAAGCAAGAACGTTTTGGGTGCCATAATACGTTAGGTCACATGGTTGCACAGCATCAAGAGTGCCTTTAAATGTGCAAGAGGACTATGGGAAGAATGCGTGCGCACCAGTCTTGATTGTCCACCCTGCCTCAGGAGAGGGGACAAGGTGATAGGAGTGGGTCGGTCTTTAAGTCTGGGGCATAGTGTTTTCTTAAGTTATGATGTTCTTGACCACGAATAGACACGGGGTGGCGCTGTTGGTGCTGTGCGCTTCGAGCAGTTGGTTCCGGGGGTCCAGATGTTCGCTTTGTTAGGCGCGAGCGGTTCACTTTACAGCACTGGTGATACTACAAAGCATCTATATCACATAGGAAGCCAAGCTTTTGAAGCATTTTCATTTAGCTAAGGAGTTATGCGTAAATTTCACCCCAGGGCACCACGCGGAATCAGACATCCGGCGTGCAGCCAGTGTGGAGGCATTATAGGTGGAAAAGTGAACAGTCGGGTTCTCAGGTCCACATTTGGTGGATGCACTATGGTCAAGGTGTAGGTTTAAGTAGTTGGAGTTGGCACGTTTATTTGACCAGGGGTTCGATGCTACACGAGGGCATCGCTGCGTTGCGGCCAGAGCACGGGCATTGTGTGTTTCCCAGGTGGCAAGTAAAGGCAAGGCTCTCCAAATCTAGCACCAGAACACAGGGTAGTTAGGGCCTACCTGTCTGTTGGGTGACTTGTGTAGGCGAAGACTCATTCCAGTTCTGGCACAGCCCAGCACTTCAGAATTGAAACGTTGCCTTAGGTATCCCTTGGCATAAAGGAAGGCCACACAAGAATGCAGGGGTTCACGGAGCAAGTCCACCCTGTCTTAGCATAGCTTATGCGGACTGCAGCACCACAAGAAGAAATCAAGCATTTCTTTAAGTGTTTGGTGGACCCAGACAGGACAGCAAGGAATAATCTAGCCAGGCTAACATGCCAGTGCAGATAATTCATTAGGGAGCGATTGAGCGCTTCAGGTGGCCATCCCTTGCTTGAGAAAGATGAAAGCATTAGGTCCCGGATAGTACTCCGTTATGGGTCTAGTGGCTAGCGGGCCATCGCACCCCAGGTTGGGGGGTCAATTCTGCTGAATCCTTTGGGGGACTAAGAGGCTAGGGGACTGGTGCTAACGAAACCCTGACAGAACATGGGACATGTTGGCAGCAGGTCCAGAGCCCTCCACCAGCTCTCCCCCAGCAGTGGTATTAAATCAGCCCCAATCTTCTCCAGTTGAAGAACACAGTAGAAGGCTTGGGATACAATTTCACCTGTCTGTTGACCCACAGTGGGCTGTTCAGTGGGAGGCTCCATAACGGGGAGTATCAAGTTGGCCAGAATGCAAAAGTTCATAGGGGCATAGCTGAGGCACAGGGGTCCCCCATGTGCCTGATCTTCTAGGACCCCGTAAGGCGCCTTATGGCTTTAAGCAGTAAATCTTGAGGTTCCATAGGCAAAGGCCACAAATTTTTATCTTCCATTGGCTAGCATCGGAGATCTGAAGGGCCAATCGGCTGCAGCATGTGCCTAAAAAAGTGGCTAAAACAAAGTCGGGTTCTTCATAGGCAGGTAAGGGTACTTCCCATTATAGTTTGAGCATGCAACCCGTCCGTGATATTGTATTAGGTATTTCAACTGAATTGGTAGAGAAGCCACGCTCGGCCGCCTTATCACCAAGGAAGCAGACTGGTACAGTAAGGGTACCTCTGTGCGGCACAATAGGAGTGCCAGAGCCATCACCATGGGAGGGCAGGGCATTTAGAGGTACGCCCAGGCGATAATTGGGTGCTTCCTAAGGTTCTCATGACCAATGCGGTTTGTGGTATCCCCCAGCGGATCCACTGAAGGTGTACTGCAGCTAACATGAAACTGGGAATCTGGGATTCCAACACTTTTACGGGTTTTACATCCAGGGGCAGAGATGGTTATCAGGTACTGGCATCTGTGATCTGACGGCAGTTAAGCAAGCGGGGTGCGCTGCGTAAGTTGTCACTATACGAAAGGGTGCGGTGTCGCCAAGAGTGGGCACAACACATATATTGTTTCAAACCAGATTTGACACCAATAAGGTGTTCACCAGGGTTTAGCAAGCAAAGGGGTCAGTGCAATTGTCTGGTCAACAGGACAAAGTAAGTGCACCCCCGCACCAAGGGTAGGTGACATGTTGCTGCAGTTAAGCTCAAATGCCCCGTCCGGTTAGCTATATTAGCCACGCTGGGTGGGGACACTGTCAGCCAACATAGTGTGCTGCTATCCCAATATATGGGATAACAGGGTGTCAAGCACAAAAGGCTACTAGGTAAAAAGAACATTTGGCACGTCCAGGATTCAACTAATATTAAAATTTAACGGGGCGGAAAATTCTTCCACTGGCTCCAGAACACAAGGTAGTCGGGCCAACTTGTCTGTTGGGTGACAGTGTGGCTCAATGGTTAGAGCGGCAGACCCTGATGCAGAGATCTGGCCCGGGACCAGGGTTCAATTCCCGCCTCGGCGGGTCTTGGGCTCAATTTCCTCGGACCTGATAATTCTCGCCTCGGTGCCTATTCTAATCATGGGTCCCACTCTGCAACTCTGGGCAATAGCTTGCTTAATCTCCACAACGGCCCCAACAGCGCTGGGATGCCTGGCTTCACCTTGGGGGTGCCCAGGAGAGGACATTTCACAGGGAAAAGCCAGGAAGGGTTCCACAGCGGTATGCGTACAGCGCCAGGACACCCCTTTGGGGGTATAAGTGCGCTTTAAAGTACGAATTTCATTTCATTTCATTCATTTCATATAGGTGTGTCTCTGGCCTTAAGGCTGTGTGGAGCCTGCCTCATTTAGAGGTACGCACAGGCAAAGTAAGTGCACTCTAGAACCCAGGTTGGGTGACACAGGAGGATGGAGGGTGATTCAAGGGTCACAGGTGGTGTGACTGCAACGGGGGACTGTCAGCTTATGCTGGGTAGGTGGTTCCGTATCACCAACCAGTAGAGTGCCATGTGGCACAAAACAGTAAAGATGCTTAAGAATGATATAGATGCTGGTCAGGAGAGGTTTGCCAAAGGTATTACACTTATTGCCAGGCATTAACAACCCATCCACACCAAGCCTATAGCCTAGGTGCCTGGGCCGCATACACACAGCCCGGTATTAGGCACCTGCGTTTGTCAGCGCCAGGAGTTACTAAATTACAACTGTACAGTGGGCATACTTGCTACCGGGCAGTATTGCTACACCCTCCATGGGCCGATTAGTCAGACACCAGTCGCAGTGAGTGTGGCTTGCCCTCAGTGCAGTTGGTAGGAAAATTTAAATTCCATGTACATGTTATACTGGTCTTGCTACAAGTGGGTCTCGTGTGTGAGCGGGTTAACTGCTTTATAAAAGGCATAAACGGTGTATGGCATAACACAGACTACTAGGAATTAAATCCGGGACCAGCTACCTTACACATGGATTTCGGTGGAGGGCAAGTAAGTCCGTCCGGGGTAACCAAGTGTACCGGGTCTGTGCTTGGCATCCTGGGTCAAAGCGGATTGGCACACAGGGGGTGTCTAGGATTGTCCCAGGCAAACTCGGCAGGTATTATGCAAAAGAACTGCACGTTGACACTATTTTGAGTGTGACAGATGCAACAATTTTATCCCTGCCAAAGCAAACCAAGGTTCGGATGGTCAGAGGCACAACTTACATCGGTTCACTCCAGCCTCACTGAAGGTAGTCTGTTAGTTGAGGTATAGAACGGGACGTCTTGCGCCAGGGTGCGGACATTGCACGGGCGACACGGCAGATAGTCTGCTGTCAGACGAGGGTGTTTGCGGGCTAGGAGGCCAGGCAATGTAGCAGAATCTATTCTAAGGACCCCTCTCCCCCACTGTACTGCCCGAGTATGTGAGTGCAGTGGGATTTGCAATGTTACAGGTATTTTCCCGCCCGTACAGGGGCAGAAGGGTACATTGCGGGATACTGCTTTAATAGAGTGGGGGGCAAGACCTTTAAAGGATGTGCACCAGTAACCGCAAGAGCGTGGTGTTAAGATCAAAATCTCGCAGCGGCAAGTTAGCCAGCTGGCATGCTTCAGTTGGTTAGGCCAGAAGGTGTGCCGTGGCTCCAATAGCGGCTTGAAATGTGTTTGGAGCACCATTGCTGACAATCCCAGACCACACACTGCGCCTCGGCTCAGTAGGTGAAGGCCATAGGCTCATGTGCGGCTGATCCTGTGGAGGCCAATATTCCCTGGAAAAGCAAAGTACTAGGTCTTTAGCTGGGTTGAGCATTAAAGGTCACAGCTGGTTAGCAGGTATGTGTGTATCTGTGATCGAGCTTTAGTTAAGCAAGCCTGGTAGGTGGCGTAAGTTGTCACTCCAATTGGTTGCTGAGACTGCAATGGTGTGCGCTATGCGAACAGTCTTGTTCGCCAGGGTTTATTAATCGCAAAGGTCTGGGCACATGTCTGGTCAACTTTAACAAAGTAGGTGCACGCTGCTCCCGGGGCAGGTTACGGGTTGCTTCAGTGATTAATGAAATGCCCCGTCCGCATAGCCAGAGTATATCGGCTGGTTGTGGAAGCGGTCTGCTAAGCAAGTGTGCTGCTGTTCCATAAATTGGCGAAACAGGTGTTAGGGAGCACGAAATGCTAGAAAGACTGCAACTACAGGTTGCAGGAGGTGGGAGCCACATCAGCTTGAAGGGTAATATAGCGATGTTTAAAAGTAGAGCTCCCTCCTGGGAGGCCATCACATTCTTGCAGGTAATGCGAGGCACTGGTACATTCCCAGAGAAGGATAAACCGCTCCATGCGCAAGTTTGCAGAACAAGGGGCTTTGGCTTCATCAGGCATGGGCTAGGCCGGGCGAACACCAAAGGTTATTTTGACAAAGTTGGGGTGCACCTGGCACAGGTGGGCTTGGATCTGTCCCTACTGGACATGAAGGAGGCCCGGGAAATTGCAGGTTGCAGTGAGAAAGGAACTGTTTGGTGGGGGGCTCTTTAGGCGACGGCCGCCTCCAGAGCTTTGGCGGAGTTACAGGGCGATCTGGAAGCAGATGGGTACAGAAGGGTACGTCTGCGTGGGCACAATAGGGGTGCCAGAGCCAAATCCCAGGAGCCTCATGGGAGGGTCCTGGAACAATTATGTTTGCGCCCCGTTAGTCCTTCAGGCGGTTGTGGGCCTGAACAACCGGGGGCTTGCCTTGCTACGCTCTGCCCCGAAAGGGGCGTGAGTAATAAGGGACCAATGTGTCACGTGATCCAGTAAGGGGATCACCCCCATAAGGGTAGCGCTGATTGGATTCTCCACAGTGCTTGGCTCATCAGGCGGGCAGGGCAGCGTAGAGTGGTACAGCTGCCTGCTCTTGGATCGCCCGTAAGATAACCCACCATATTTGCATACTTTTGTATGGAATAAACCTGCAGCAATATTTTCCCAAACAAAAGTTGTGTTGTGTATTTATTTATGCATGCATACTCTGTTGTGGTGTGGGTGGGGTGTGTTGCCAATAATGGGACTATGAAGGGCTGTGTGGGCAGTGCTTAATTTATCAAAACAAAAATAAGTTGCAGGCTCTCGTCTGGAGGCCACTGCAGCTAGCTTCACCCATTGCCCCTGCCAGCGCTGCCAATGGTACTATCAACACAGCTACAAGTGTCCCCCCTCCGCGTGTTAACTGGTAAATGCAACCCCCACACTTGGCGAAGACTACACACTATGCACAACCACGGTGCATTGTATTCTAGCCTTGTAATTTGATTTCTCAGTGCGGATCTCGTTGTCTTATGGCACTCACTGAAATAACATCAGCTTGTGTGTTCTGTCAAAGCATCAGGTATAGGGAGATGAGGTGCCCTCTACTGTGAGAACAGAAAATAATAAAATATAATTAAAAACGAATCACCACGCTCGGTGTAGTCATATTTACATGGTGCAAAATGAAAACACTACAGCACGGTGCCAGTTTTGCTGCCTATAAAATTAATGGCGTTTTTGTGCTCCTATCAGTATGTGTACAAAGTTAAATTAAGCACATATTTTCCCACTTCGCAGCAAACTTTGAAATATTAATCAGTGCACCTTGTGGTGATTAGTGTAATAGGCGTGAATCCAAATTTGTAAAAAAAAAATAAAAAAAAAAATATTTACGTTGAAATACGCAGTCTTCAAACAAGGTGGAACCCGGACTCTTTTCAAACAAATTTCTTAACTTAAGGTATAGCGACGCGTATTGGCAAGCCGATTTAAACAGCGCTTTATTGTGAGCATAAAACTCCGTCTTCTGCACTCCAACTATGTTCCCTCACAACAGCCTAAATTAGAACATTGTTGGCACACTCTTGGTGTATATACTCGTTTATATTCTCGCCCGTTTCCTTAAAATTATCCCGACTTATCCGGACACGGGACACCCATCTACAGCCATAAAAAGTCTGTCTCGTTTTCGAAATGAGAGTCGCGCAGCTCCTAACAGCCTTCAATTTGAGAGACCAGACAGTGCAATTCTAACAGAATTTGTCGGCTTGCTTGGTTTTAGCATGTTGTGATTGCTGATATATTCACAGTAATGATACACGTGTATTCGGAGACACGTTTCTGTTCTTAAAGTGCAAACAGCAAGCTTCATATCTTTCTTGGAAGCCAAAGTGAACTCGTTTACATTGAATGACTCACAGGGCACAGTCACTCTTGAGGTTCATTTCTTTCCTTGGCAGAACATCGTGCTCAGCCAAAATGAAAGTGCTGCCTGCAGGTTAGACCGCATTACTAACTAGTCGGAGAGTTCGTCTTTATATCCCTGTGTTATGAAAGTATTTATCAAAGTGCTCTTTCTTTGAACATGTACTAAGGCAACCTCACAAAAAGGTTTTCGTTCACTCTGCCCTACTTGCCTATAAGAATGAAAGATGGCGCCCTCTGCGTTCTGTTTGACTGATGACGTGTGTTTGTGCAGCAGGCAGCCCCTGCTTCAGAGGTTTTAGAGCGCTAATTATCTCGAAGTGACACAGATGAGAGGAGAAAAATAAGAAGACGAGATGGCCAGCTCGTGAGGAGGAAAATAGGAAGACGAGATGGCCAGCTCGTTTGTCAAGGGGCCCCGTCCCTGGAGCCCTTAAGAGTCGCAGGGAATTTGTTACACAGATGTGGACTAAGCTGGTGGTCTGAAACAGGGTCTTGTGAGAGGTCAAAGGTTTCACCTTTCCCGCTCCCTGTTCCTTTATTTTTCTGTAACAGCAAAAAATATGTCGCAAAAGAAGCGATGGGAGCGCTGCTACCAAATGCAAGCTTTCAGACAAAAAGGTGGACACTGCCCATATCAATGTTTACACATTTAGCTTTACGTAGTGGTATGGATAGGGCCTACACTTCTTGTCTCCATACATGACATGAACTTAAAGTGGGCTTAAGTTAGCCCCTTGCACATGACTGGCTGACTCTAGCGCCTATCTCAGTTGTCTCATCTTGATTCAGTGGTTTTCTTCCTGTGTTTGTCCCACACAGGAAAATTTCAGTCTCGCACTGTTTTGATGGATGAGTTGAATTTTTCTTTGGAATACTAGGGACCTTCGTGAAATTCAAGGAATACCAGCTCAGTTTAGTACAAACCATCACTTGTGAAAGAATAGCACACAGTGGCACAAATGGACAGAGCACGTGGTAGGCTGGCGTCTGATATGCATCCGATTAGACTGACAGTTTTGCCAGTCACTGTCTCTGTTAGAACTGATTCACAATTGCTTTATTAACCTTTCTGCTTTCTCAAATTTGCTTGAAAATGCACCATTTCTCTTCCAGGGGATCCTCATCAATAGTCATAAGCACTGAATATTCCCACCCATGTGCGGAGACCCCGGAAATAATAAAAATTATATATGAGAAAACATATATATATATATATATTCACTGAAAAAACCATAGGTTTTAGGGACAGTAATAGTTAGTTGGACATTTCACTCGTACAAAACCCGTGAAATTCCCCCGTTATAGTTAGTTCAGCTAACTATAACTCGCGCCCCACAATGCACTGCTGATGACGTCACATATTACATCACTCATGACATGGTCAGTGACATCACTGATGACATCACTGATGACATCTCAAATGACATCACTGATGACATCATCCAGTGACTGTGTGTTTCTGTAAAGTTTAAATATTTTTAATATATATAGGGAAAGGCATATTGAAGAATGAGTGGGTGTATAAGTGTCTGTATGGATGATTTAGTAGGTGCTTGACTAACTCTATAAGTGAGTGATTAAACGAATCTTACTGAATGCATGGGTTAGTGACTAAACTGGGTGAATGTCTGAATCCGTCTGTCTGTTGCTGTGTAAGTGGCTGCATGGGTTTGTGAATAGCTACATGAGTGTCTATATGAGTTATTGATTGGTTGTCTGAGTATCTGTATGGGTGCCTGAGTGTTTGTGTGGGTGGGGTGTGTGCGACTCTGTGCATAGATGTGTGAGTGGGTGATTCACTGGGTGGATGGTTTCAAGAGTGCATCTGTGATAGACTGTATGGGTGGGTAAGTGTGTGTAAGAGTGTGTTAGTGAGTGAATGTATGTCCCAGTGGTGCATGTGTGAGTAACTACATATGTGAAAGGCAGTATATATGTGTGTTGGAGTATATAAATAGCTATAAGCGAGAGTGAGTGATTGTGATAGTGGCTGTATGGATGAGTGTGTGCTTGTATCAGTGATTGTATAAGAGCGTAACAATGTGCTAGTATTTGTATGATTAAGTGAGCTGGTGTGTGTATAACTGTATAGGTGAGTAAATGGCAGTGTGTTTAATTATTTGCATGACTGACTAGGTGTGTGAGTACCTCTATGGATGAGTGGCGGTGTTTGAGTGTCTATATAGGAGTAAGAGTGCATATGATAGTCCTATACTGAGTGACCATAAGTATGAGTGACTGTACGGGTGAGTGAGTGGATGTGTGTGTGTAGACCTAAGAATCAGTGAGTGGGTATGTAGTTATTGGTGTTGGAGTGTCTATGGTTTTGCGAATGGCAGTCTGTAATTTAGATTTGGTGTATCAAAGGTTATATTAGGGTGTGAGGAGCTGCATCAGATTATCACGTGGATGATGTCATCAGTGATGTCATTTGAG
Source organism: Calotriton arnoldi (assembly GCA_963921515.1). NCBI lineage: Eukaryota > Metazoa > Chordata > Amphibia > Caudata > Salamandridae > Calotriton > Calotriton arnoldi. Next base: position 3,600,110 of record CAWUFW010000372.1, on the reverse strand, counting down.
ATGTCATCAGTGATGTCATCAGTGATGTCACTGACCATGTCATGAGTGATGTAATATGTGACGTCATCAGCAGTGCATTGCGGGGCGCGAGTTATAGTTAGCTGAACTAA